>CM060880.1:5746875-6996250 GCA_030762935.1 Hymenopus coronatus | reverse complement strand
TTTTGTAAAAACCCCTAATTAGGGGCCAGACTAATAAGTAAAAAAAAAAAAAAAAAAAAAAAAAGAAGTATGCATGCTGAAGAGGGCATGCACCCCCCCCCCCCGCTCTGGATATGCCCTTGGTATTAGCTTAATGTACAGCTATGCATAGAATTGTAAAGAATGCAAATTTAGGTATAATATAGTTTAATGTTTTATGTTTTTGTAGATATCGCTTCAGACGTAAAAGATGAAACATATGGAATGTTGATGGATGATCATTTTGGAATGTCAGCAGCATATCAACATAAAGGACACTTTGAGAGCTTTAACTGCATTACTGCAGATAATCTAAGACACAAGGAAAGAAAAACCAATAAGAAACGTTCATTAGTGCTATCAGATCCAATAAAGAACAAACAATATGACAGTTCTAATGGAAGACGTGTGCCGAGGTGGTTGTTTGGAAGCAGCGCAGCTGCTTCAGACAAACACTTAAATTACTTTGAGCGCAAGAAAGACTCTCACACTGTTGGAGGTGCTATCAGTTTTCTGGGAATCCCCTTCTACGCCATGCTGACACTAGGAAGTGAAGATGGAAGAATGCCTTCAGCTGGTGCGGTGAAGAAAATGGTTACCACGAAGAAGCATGGCAAACACTCGCTGGGTGTTGGTGGGGATGTTGCCAAACTTCCTCTGCTTGGTGGCGAGGTGTTTTATGTTAGAGACAAAGTGAGTCACCATGGCAACCTCATGAAACCTGGGGAAGCATATCCTGTCATATTACCTGGAGTGAAGACACCTTATTGACAAATATTTCATTTGAGAAACAAATAATTAGCCTCTAGCCAGGTAAGTAAAGGATTTTTTTTAACTTCTCTATACGTACTATCTACAGAGTGTATAGAGCCATGGTAGCTGAGTGGCAGAACAACTGGCTAGATATTGGGAGATCTGTGGATCAAATCCCGGCTATGACATTCAGTCTGACTCTACCTATCTAACTCCTGTCCTACATATGGCTTGTATGAAAAAACAATTAATCCAATGCTATTTTCTGTTTTATTTTCTAAATGAAATTCTCAATTTGATGGAACCAAACAATGTATCAAAATTGGCTGAAAAATGCCATTTTCTGTAATCTTGAAGTTTTACTGCTCTGTTGATATGCAAAAAATCATATGAAGATAAAGTAAGCTTGTTGAGGAACTTTATATCATAGAAAGCAGTAAAATTTTACTCTCCAGTGAAAAAGCTTCAAGGTTTTCTGATAAGGTGACCATTATTATTTTTTTGTGTTCTGATAATGTGTCATCTTTGTGCTTAAATATCTTCACATAAGTTACTAAAGCTGTGTTTCATCATGGACTATAGCAAGAAGTCAATTATTATTTGCCATATTCTATGTATTTTTATGAAAGTTACCTTTATAGATATAACAAATGCAGGTAAACTTTAGCATTTATAATTATCAGCATACGCATATCTTAGAATCAAGAAAGAAGGCCTCAAATAATTCTGTATTAGATTAATTGTTTTTTCACACAAGCCATGTGTAGGACAGGAGTTGGATAGGTAGAGTCAGACTGAAAAATTCAATGCCATAGCCGGGACTTAAAACAGTTTCTAGCCGGTTGCTCTACCACTGAGCTACCATGGCAACATACCAGCATAGCTCTGGATTTCTCAACTGACTCGCATGTTTCCCGGTAAATATGTTTTCAGTCTGACTCTACCTATCCAACTCCTGTCCTACACACGACTTGTGTGAAAAAACAATTAAAACAATACAAATTGACTATAATAGTTGGCTATACTATGAATCCTGGGACTTAAAGTACTTACAACAATGTAAGTCGCCATTAATTTGAGATCACCTTGTGGTTTACCAGGAAATATGCGAGTCAGTTGAGAAATTCAATGCTATGCTGGTATGCTGCCATGGCTAGAGATCGGGAGATCCATGGTTCAAATCCCGGCTATGGCATTGAACTTTTCTGATGACTCTACCTATCTAATTCTGTATTAATTAATTATAAGACATCATGTACATCAAAAGTAGAACATACTGCTAACATGCAGCATTAATTTCATATGTTATTATTGCACATGGTCAGAGTCATATTTAACCCTATCAAGGATATCCAGTAATGGAGGTTAGGGGCTAAAATTAAATAAATAAATCTGGTGTGTTCCATTCATATGACTTTCTCTAGCTGTTACTCAAACAACTTTTCTTTCAAAAGATTATTCTTTTATCTACAATACACTAATCAAGGTAAACATTGTGCAGAGGTAGGTTTTCTCCAGTTTCCCCTGCCATTACATTCCACCGGTGCTCCATCTTCAGTGTCATTACCTGTGGTGCCAAAATTAGTAAAAGCAGGTATCAAATACTATCAAAAAAAAAAAAAAGATAAACATTAGCAAAAACTGCCTTATTACTTACTTCCTTGTAAGTAGAAGGGACATAAGGGAATACACTAAGTTAAATTGACAGTCAAATGTTTTAAAAGCTGGTCGCTATGTGAAATAACTGAAGTTCGGCTTGCTGTGCATGGCCTGCAGTAAAACAAAAGACATGAAACGAAACATCATTTCCGTTTGAGAAAAGTTGAAGTAGTTTAAAATTGAAACCAAAATCAAGGAATATCTCAGAAACGCCAGCTCTACAAAAAAAAAAAAAAAAAAAACAACAAGCAAAAAACCTGACAAAGTATGTGTTTTAATGAGATTTACATTTTTTGTGTAGTAAGTTTTATCTATCTCTTACGGTTTAACTGTTATGCAAACTTATTTCGAATGAAGAAGTCTTCAGAGGCTGTACCGGAAAATTAAAAATATACAATAATAAGAACTGAAGCTTTCCTGGCGACGTATTAATTCAAAATCTTCTCGGGCTTCTAGCCAGGTAAAAACTTGGTTTGACACCAACGTTTCGAAGAAGTGCATCTTCCAAGTTTTTACCTGGCTAGAAGCCCGAGAAGATTTTGAATTAAAAATATACAGTTTATATATGATGTATACGCAGGCCCGGATTTAGGACCTCTGAAGCCCTGGGAAAAATGTTCATAACATAGAGAATGGTTTCACTAGTTTGGATATATTGTTAACTGAGGTAATGAACAGTAATTATTATTATTAATTATTATTATTAATTATTATTATTATTATTATTATTATTATTGAGTTCTTTTATACTTAATGGGCTGGTATTCTGGCATAATGAAGTAGTAGGTTATGTTTGAATCTTTTAAGTTTTTCAACTGTTTATCATATTTTCTTTCGTTTTCTCAGTTTCCGTGTCGATTGTCACTGAATAAAATGACACGAAGAAAGGGACTTACTGGGGCTCATTATCGCTAATGAATAACAACACGCACTTCTTGATTTTACAATTTTTTGCATGTGTTAATCGATTCTCACTATTGGAATGTGTTTCGCTTTGTCTCTGCTAAGTGCACTTACTCTGCAAACTAATCAGCATAGCCAACATGCATCAATTAATATTCCTCTGCGAGCAGCAAATTTAAATGAACTTGACGTTTCATGTCTATGCTTTTTTCTGCAGCTTTCCAGTAATTTTGCTGCCCTGGGCAATTGCCCGGTTTGCCCTGTTGTAAACATGGCCCTATGTATACATAACTCCATGGCAAGACCTTGGCCTACCGCCCGGCCGCTGCATCCCCCATTTCGGCCCAAAGACATCATGAATGGGGCACAGTGGAGGAAGAGACTCTCCCGGCCTGTTGATACAGTCTTCTCGATCAAGTAGCTCCCAATTGTCTCCTCAGAGACCTCACGAGGCTGAGTGCACCCGCACCAGGTTTCCCAGTGGGGGAAAATTTCCCATGCCGGTACCAGGAATCGAACCCAGGTCTCCCGCTTGGCAAGCAGCTGCGTTATTTGTGATGTAAATATCTTTACTATACAGTATTTTAATCAAAATCATTAGGGCCATGTTTGAGAAAAACAAAATTTTCAAAAATTTTTCCATGTAAAGCGCTGCTTGAGATAGGGGGATTTTTTTGAAAATCTTAATGTGATATCCTTGGAAGATACTAAACTTAAATATTAAGTTTGGTTGTTAACAGCCTTTTCGTTTTTGAGCTATACTGTCTCCACACACACACACACACACACACACACACACACACACACACACACACACACACACACATACACACACACATGCCCACACCCATGCCCATGCCCACACCCACGCCCACGCACCTTTTTCTAAGATACTTTGTTTTGGACTCAGGAGACTTCAAAACATTTATCTCTGGTGAAACCTCAGTATCAAATTTTTGGGTGGAATTCAATTCTTCCTCTATACACTATGTATATAGTATGTGTAGAGAAAGTAAAATTAAAACTAAAAATAAATAAAATATAATTATATTTTGGTACTTTGCAGCACATACTTCCAAACATACCAGTATGATCAACTCACATAGCATGGCATAGTGACTCATGAAAGCTGCATTATTATCTATTCCTATAATGCTTAGTGAGGTGTGAGTGAATTTTTTGTACAATAAAATGTGTTGTGTTCCATTCACATGACTTTCTCTATATTTCAGTAACAAATTATTGTTAAAAAGCACATTCTTCTATCTACATCATGATAATCGATATAAACATTAGCAGAAAGTGTCCTTATTACTTGGTCCCTTGTAAGTAGAAGGAAAAAATCCAATGTGTTCCATTTACAAGATGTCCTCTAGCTGGTTCGGTAAACAAACCTTTTATTCAAAACATTAATCTGTTATCTACATAATGCTAATCAAGGTAATCATAAGCAGAATTAGCTGGTTGCTATGTGAAACAGTTGAAATTCCAATCTCTTTGTTTGCCAGGAATAAAGAAACAAGAAGAAAGATGATTTCCCATTTGAGAAAAGTTTAAGTGGCTTAAAATTGAAGCCAATAATTCGGAATAACTCTAAAAAAAAAAAAAAAGTATATAACATAAACTGTGTGTTTAAATGAGATATATATTTTTGGTGTAGTAAGTTTTTGTATATCTGTTATGCTTTGCCAGATATACAATTGTCCTACAGAATGAACAGATCTTCCCAGAATCTCCAACATATACATCTCCACTGTCATACAAATATCTTAAACACGAGGTATTTTAATCATAGGCTTTACACCCATTTTTAAGAAAATAAAAATTTTTGAAAATTTTTCCATGTAAAAGGTAGTTTGGGGTGGAGGGATTTTCTTGAAACTCTTCGTGTTGCATCCTTGGAAGATACCAAACTTAAATACCAAGTTTAGTTTGAAAATTTGTAAATATGCAAAGAAACTTTTGACAGTGATGCGATTAAATTAAAAACAAAAGAATATGAGTCAGTTTTTGTAACACCAACATCACTCATTTTTACTTACTGGGACCGGTTTCCCAAAACCGGTAAAAGTGAAATAAAAATAAGTGATGTTGGGTTACAAAAATTGACTTAATTCTTTTGTTTTTAACCAAGTTTGGTATTTAACGTCTTTTCGTTTTTGAGCTATATTGTCCACAGACATACACATGGAACATGTTTCTAAAAATGCTTTTTCTGGATTCAGAGGGACCCAAAGCATGTATTTTTGGCGAAATCTTGGTACTATCAAACTTTTGGGTGGTTTTTCTTCATACACTATGCAGGTACATACTACAGGGTGATTTACATAGAGCTGACACATTTCTTTAGTTAATTGTTTGAAAACGTGTTATGCTAGCGACAACTTATTATACCTAAATTGTAGAGGAATTTTGAGAGATTATTTACCTCTATAGCAAATGTTGAAAATGTCCACCATCCTGCATAAGGCACAACTCAACACGTCGTACTGGCCACTCGTTGGAGGACTCTGTTGTCAATAGCTTGAATCTCCTTTGTGATGTTCTGCTTCAGGTCGTCCAATGTCTGGGGACGTGTGGCGTAAACCCTGTCTTTTAAGTAACCACATAGAAAGAAGTCTGGCGATGTCATATCCGGAGATCTCAGTGGCCACAGACTCCTGGAAATTATCCAGTCATCAAAGAAACTTGCAATTAGGTTCATGGATTCATTTGATGTATGGCATGTAGCGCCATCTTGCTGAAAATATCCTTGACTCAGTTGTGCATCGTACTGCATTTTCACGTTGACTACAAGAACAAAATTTTGAAACAGCTGCCAACAATGCAATTAGGGATAAAACATAAACATCTAGTGACAAGGAATTGAAACTCCAGAACATTCTGCTTAATTTGATGCTAAAATTGGTTCATTGAATGAATTTCCAACAAAATAATTAAAGAAAGAAATGTGTCAGTTCTACATAAATTGCTCTGAAGTATGTTTAGAGAAAGTAATGACATACTTTTTGGCAGAATTCACGACGACAGCTGCTGTGATACAAGAACTGAGTCGGCCTGCTAGAAGTCCACAGTTCGCAGTTCCATGGGGTGCACAGAAACTTTACACTAAGAACAAACAAAAACACAAAGGTATAGGAGCAAAATTGACAGAACCATTTACTGGCATAGGAGCAGGTCTCACTTTCTTTATTGACTCCAATTCTAGGAAATCCATTCAGAATTATGACTCGGTGAACAGGCCTGTTGCTGTGTCATATCCTTACAGTGGAGTGATGTATTTACCACCTGGTGCTGCAATCCCTGTTCCAGCGTCAAGATCGTCTGCTCAAGAATCATCAAGCAATTCACAAAGACAAATAGTTTATCAATATATTGATGAGTAATGGTTTTAAATTTCTCTATGAAAAAATATTTTGTCATAAAGCAGCTAATTTACTGTAAAAGCTTATGATGTTAGATATTTTTATGCCAAAATAAATCATTAATATGCATTAAACATTGTATTATATTTGAATAAGCTTTATCTCGAATGTTTTTACTTTCTCTACACGTACTATGTACATAGTGTATAGAGAAGGTATTGCATTCCACCCAAAAATTCCATACCTAGATTTCACCGGAAATACATGTTTAAGGCCCCCTGAATCCAAAAAAAAAAGCATTTTCAGAAAAAGGTCCCTGTGCATGTGTGTGTGTCTGTGACCAGCATAGCTCAAAAACAAAAGGACCATTGAACACCAAACTTGGTATTTAAGTTTGGTATCTTGCAAGGATGTGACACAAAGATTTTCAAGAAAATCCCCTCACCCCCAACTACCCTTTACATGGAACTTTTTTTTTGAAAATTTTGATTCTCTCAAAAATGGCTATAACGATTTTGATTAAAATATTGTATATTAAACATATTTACATGACAAATAATATGTATATCCTGAATTTTCTGGGAATAGCCTCTGAAGACTACTTTATTCTGGATGAATTTTACGGAATTTTGTATAACAGCTAAACCGTAAGAAACAGACAAAAATTTACAACACATAACATGTTGAGCACATTAAAACACACAATTTATGTTATATACATTTTTTTCATGGAGTTGATCGCTTTTTAGATATTCCTTGTTTTTGGCTTCAGCTTTGCAAAAGTTATATTTTTCTCATACAGGAATTTGTTCAACTCCTGTGCATACAAACAAAGGAACTTCAGTCCCTCAGCAATCAGTTTTTTACTATCAATTTAACCTATGCTACTCCCTTATTTTGATTCTACTTACAAGGAAGCAAGTAATAAGACTATTTCTGCTAAATTTTTTCTCAATTAGCATTAAGTAAATAGAAGCATAGGCTTTTTAACAATAATTTGATGCAGAGATGTAGTAAAAGTCATGTGAATGAAACACATCAGATTTTTATTACTTTCTTTTGCATCCTGAAGGCTTTAATAGGGTTTTATGATAAGCAGCTGTTTGATATCATGTTGTTATCTGTACGAAATGAGATGACATTAATGTACCATAATTTAGTGTGAGTTATCATGTAAATTGTGACATGCATTAAACATTTGCAATGGGCTGGAAAGAGATTGTGATTTGAGTGCTGTACATCACATTATGGAAGTGTGACTAAACACCTTTATATAGTCTGGTTTCTGCCACTTGAACAACTCCAGACATCATGCATCAAGGGGCATTTTGGATGTACCTTTTGTCCTTGGCTGTGATAATCATCAATGCTGCAGGTAAGCTAAAATTTAATTGTTACCTATCTTAAGTATTTTAGTATTTCACAAAAAATCTGATGTTTTTGTTGTTAAAAAGATTATTCTTCTACTTCATGCTAAACAAGATAACATTAGCAGAAATTAAAAACAAAAGAATTTGAGTTGAAATAATAACTGAAGCTTTCCTGGCGACGTATTAAATTCAAAATCTTCTCGGGTTTCTAGCCAGGTAAAAACTGGCGTTTTACCTGGCTAGAAGCCTGAAAAAATTTTGAATTAATTTGAGTTGGTTTTCTAACACAAACATCACTTATTTTTGCTTACTGGGACCCATTTCAGAAACACTTCTTCTCATTTCCCCGTCAGATTAAGGGTTAAAGCTGGTCCCAGTAAGCAATTACTAAGTGTTTGTGTTACAAAAACCGACTCAAATTCTTTTGTTTTTAATTTAATCACATCACTGTCACAAGCTTCTTTGAATATTTGTAAGATTTCAAATAGCAGAAATGCTTTCTTGCAAGTAGAAGGGAATAGCCTAGGTTAAAATGATAGTCAAATCTTTTAAAATCTGGTTGCCATGTGATTGAAACCTTTTCTTTGCATGAAGTGGACAAATTCCTGTATGCGCAAAAGTTCAAATATTTTAAAACTGAAACCAATAACAAGAATTATCTCAAAAATCACCAACTCCACGAAAACAAACCCACATAGCATAAACTGTGTGTTAAATAAGCTTTACATTTTCTATTTAGTAAACTTTTGTCCATCTCTTACGGTTTAGCAGTTATGCAAAATTCCATAAAGTTCATCCAGAATAAAGTAGTCTTCAGAGGCTATTTCCAGAAAACTCAAGCTAAACATTTTGTCATGTAAAACTCTTTAATATATGGTATTTTAATCAAAATCATTACAGCCATATCTGAGAAAATCAAAATTTTTAGTATTTTTTGCATGTAAAGGGTAGTTTGTGGTGGGGGGATCATCCTCAAAACCTGTGTGTCGCATCCTTGAAGGATACTAAACTTAAATGCCAAGTTTGTTATTTTACTGACTATTCGTTTTTGAGTTATTGTGTTCACGGATGCACAGAGAAACATTCACTCAGGACCTTTTTCTTAAAATGCTTCTTTTGGATATAGGGGACCCTAAAACATCTATTTCCGGTAAAATCTCAGTATAGAATTTTTGGGTGCATTGCAATACCATCTTTATAGACTATGTATATAATATGTGTAGAGAAAGTAAAAATAGGTTAATGGGAGTGAAAATGGGTTTTTCATAAATTTTTTCCTATTTCATGTTTTAATTGCATATGAATATTTTGAATCTCTTGCTCATTTTGTTATAACTTTCATAGAGGTATGCTAGCTGTAAATAGTAGTTTTTTAGAACATTTTGGTATACTCACTTGGTAAAACATCAATAGCTTTATAAATATTAGTGAAAAAGCATTTTTACAAAAAGGTCCATGTGTGTGTGTAGGAGGGAGGTGTGGGTAGGTGTGTGTGCACATAGCTTGATATTTAAGTTCCCATCTTCCAAGATTTTCAAGAAAATTCCCCACCACCAACTTCTCTTTACATAGAACATTTTTAGAAAATTTATTTTCTCAGAAATGGCTCTAATGACTTTGTTTAAAATATTGTATATTAAAGATATTTACATGACAAACAAAATATATATCTTGCTTTTTCTGGTAATAGATTCTGAAGACATCTTTTTTCTAGATGAATTTTGCATAACTGGTAAACCGTAAGAGATAGACAAAAACTTGTACAGCTAGTTAAAACATGCAATTTCTGTTATAAACATTCCTTGTTATTGGTTTCAGCTTTAAAATACTTCTACTTTTCTCATACGGGGACATGTCAACTCCTGGCCAATATAAACAAAGGCACTAGCAACCAGTTTTTAAAAGATTTGAATATCGCTTTAGCCTAGTGTATTCCATTATTTACCCTGTAAGTACAGGGAAGCAAGTAAAAAGATAATTTCTGCTAAGTTTTCCTCGATTAGCATGAAAGAAATAGAAGAATAAGCTTTTTAACAATAATATGTTGTAGACGTGCAGAGAAAGTCATGTGAATCGAACACGTCAGATTTTATGTTTCTCAAATGGTTGCTTTCTTTCAACATACATCTTGTAATAAAACCATTGACATATATGTTTATTTTGATTGTCATGAAGTAGATAGAAGAATAAGCTTTTGCAAGAATAATTTGCTGAAGAATGGTTAGAGAAACTCATGTGAGTGTAACATATATTTTTACTTTCTCTATACATACTATATATGTGTACATAGTTTATAGAGGAGGTATTGTATTCCACCCAAAAATTCCATACCAAGATTTCACCAGAAATACATTTTTAGGACCCCCTGAATCCAATAAAAGCATTTTTACAAAACGGCCATGTGTATGTGCGCATGCGTGTGTGTGTGTGTGTGTGTGTGTGTGTGTGTGTCTGTGGACAGCATAGCTCAAAAACGAAAAGACTGTTAAATACCAAACTTGGTATATAAGTTTGGTATCTTCCAAGGATGTGACACAAAGATTTTCAAGAAAATCCCCCCACCCCCAACTACCCTTTACATGGAACATTTTTCAAAACATTTGATTTTATACAAAATGGCTCTAACAATTTTGATTAAAACATCATATATTAAAGATATTTACCTGATAAATAAAATGTATATGTTGAATTTTCTGGGAATAGCTGCTAAAGACCTGTTTATTTTTTATGAATTTTGCTTGATTTGGAATAATTAGTAAACCATAAGCGATAGACAGAAACTCACAATACAAAAAGTTTAGATCTCGTTAAAATACACAAGTTATGTCATATACATTTTTTTTATGGAACTTACCGTTTTCGAGGTATTCCTTGTTATTAGTTTCAATTGTGAATTACTTATACTTTTCTCAGACAGGAAGTGTACGTTTTTCTTTTGTTCTACTCCTGGCCAAGCAAAGAAGCAATTTTCAATGCCAATCGCATAACGACAGCTTTTAAAACATTTGAATATCACTTTAGACTAGCGCATTCCTTTAGTGCCATTCTACTTATAAGGAACTAAGTAATAAAATTATACTAATGCTTATCTCGATTAGCATGGTGTTGAAAGAAGAGTTATCTTTCGTAAGAAGTTTGTAGCTAGAGAAAGTCATGTGACTGTAACACATCAGACTTTTTTAATGTTATAGCATAGCTAATTTCTTGATACAGTATTTCAGGACTAATGGAAATTTGCTTTTAATTTAGGTTTGGAGAGCTATGAAGAGAAGGTTACTGCCGGGAGTAACCCAGGGAACTCACCAACTGATAGTGGACACAAGTATTTATCATCTGTGGGGAGAGCTGCTCAGAGAGGAACAAGAAGAGAAGTAAATAACATAAAAGAACAGATGAAATATCCAAAATATTCAAATATGTTTCTGCTTAAACCAAACATTAGTTTTCAAAGTTTACTAAGAGAAACGTTACTGAATCCTCAAATGCCTTCTAAATTATGGAATACAAATTCAGTTCAAAAAATTCCAGCTGATCATATTATCATGAATAAGCATGAATATCATTCTGAAGATGCCCAAAACTCTTTTTCACAGCAAAATCTTACAGAAACTTCAGAGCCTGTAGATGTTGCACATTTCCCTTTTGAGCAAAATTTTTCTGCAAGAAGTGTAGATAAACTTTCTATTCCTTCTAATGATTATGATTATTATTCATCAGATTCATCCTCTGATTCAACTTATGATGAACATTTCAATATACACAGACCTTATGGTGATACTGAAGAAGAAGAAGACAAAGAGGAAGCACAGATGTCTGAAAACCACAAAATTGCAGAAAAACTTTTCTCTAAAAATAAGCTTGATATCAGAGCATATGATAATCTATTACCCACCAGTGAAGAAATTTCTGACAAAATCCCTAATGAAAATGTAATGTTCAATTTTGATGAACTTGCCAGGGAACAAAAAAACAAAATGGATATGCTAAAATATTTCACAAATCTTCCCTTTGAACCTGAACAGGATGAACATTTTTTGGTACCAAAAAATGATCTGCCTTCTTACAACAGGAAAGTAACACCAGAGAATGCTGATTTGCTAATCTTTGCAAACCTCTTCTCTGATGATTGGAAAGATAAGAATGACACAGATGAGCATGAGCTAGAATTTAACGATAATGTTGAACATGATATTTTGACAATTCTCCAGGAAGATAAAGTTGATGAAGATGTCCAACCACGTTTGAGTGGAGTTGTGGCCAGAAGGATGAAGAATGAATATGATAATGTAGCAGAGAGACATGATTTAAAACCTTTAGCAGTACACCATGCAAAAGACCTGGATCTATCAACCCAATTGTCAGCCAGGCAGCTACCTATGTACCAAAGAGGTGGACGATCGTCAAACCTTGACCAACTTCTTTCTGAGCATATGCTCCAGAATGATGCTGAATATCAAGATATATTGACACATCTCCAGAAAGATAAAGTTGATGAAGATGTCCAACCACATTTGAGTGGAGCTGTAGCCAGAAGGATGAAGAATAAATATGATAATGTAGCAGAGAGACATGATTTAAAACCTTTAGCAGTACACCATGCAAAAGACCTGGATCTATCAACCCAATTGTCAGCCAGACAGCCACTTATGTATCGCAGAGGTGGGCAATCTTTCAACCTTGATCAACTTCCTTCTGTGCGTATGCTCAAGAATGATGCTGAATATCAAGATATTTTGGCACGTCTGCAGAAATATAAAATTGATGAAGATGTCCAACCACATTTGAGTGGAGTTGTAGCCAGAATGATGCAGAATGAATATGATATTGTAGCAGAGAGGTATAATTTAAAACGTTCAGCGCTTCAGCCTGTGAAAGACCTGGATGTATCAGCACAATTGTCAGCCAGACAGCTACCTATGTACCAAAGAGGTGGACGATCATCAAACCTTGACCAACTTCTTTCTGAGCATATGCTCCAGAATGATGCTGAATATCAAGATATATTGACACATCTCCAGAAAGATAAAGTTGATGAAGATGTCCAACCACATTTGAGTGGAGCTGTAGCCAGAATGATGAATAATAAACATGATAATGTAGTGGACAGGCATAATTTAAAACCTTCTGCAGTGCAGCCTGCAAATGGTCTGGACCTATTCACCCAATTGTCAGCTAAAAACCCACTTATCTACCGCAGAGGTGGGCAATCATCAAACCTTGATCAACTTCCTTCTGTGCATATGCTCAAGAGAAGAGACGCATAATTTAAAACCTAAAGGCCTAGAACTATCAGCGCAATTGTCAGCCTGACACTGCAGAGGTGGGCAATTAACCAACCTTGATTAACTTCCTTCTGAGTATACATTCAAGAATGATGGTGAATATAAAGATATTTGGACACTTTTCCATAAATATGAAAGTATATAACCATATTCCAGTAACAGAATAATAAAGAATAAATCCAATAACATACCAGATAGGTATCACTTCAAACCTTCAGCATCTGAGCGCCTAAAAATGACCACCTATCAACCAATTGTCAGCCAGATCCATTCAAACGATATGGTGAGGTGATGTGGCCAGCAGAATGTCTCCCCTAATTGAAATTGGCTCATGAGTCCAGAAGTAGTTCTTATTGCAGCATGATATTGCTGAGTAGGAACTGGTGTTGTATCTAAGACTTAAAATCCATAAACCCTTGAATGGGGTTGATAGATAGTCATAATTGACCTCCCTTAAGAGGAAATATCAATTAAAATGCAGCATTTTTTTTTTTTTTTTTTTTTTTTTTTTTTGGGTAGTGTTTAACGCCCGCTTTAACTACTAATGGCACCGCAGGCGGTGACACTGATGATTCATGAAATGATGATGGAGGACCGGTGGAATGCGATGGCGGGGGAAACCGGAGTACCCGGAGAAAACCCGCCCCAGCGCCGTTTTGTCCACCACAAATCTCACATGCGGTCGCTTGGGATCGAACCCCAGCCATCTAGGTGAGAGTCGAGTGGTCTAACCACTCGGCCACGGCGCGGCCCCAAAATGCAGCATACTTCAACAAAATTCATAACAACTTATTTTTGGTAATAACTCCATCAAAAGTGGCTGGGTTTTATACTGTAAAATGATAATGTGAATTATAAATGTAAACAAAAATTTATCAAATAGTTTTGAAAAACTTAGATTTGTATTTTTTAACTTTTCAAAAATTACCTTCAGAGATAATTACTTGAAATTTTGCCAAATGCTTACTTAATTATGATAAAATAATTGCTCGTAAGGTTTTTTTTCTGTGGCTCTTGGTTTATTTTATGATTTCTTTTAAAACAAAATTCCAAAAATTGATATTTGCTTCCACCTGTGTGCACCATTATCATTTGTAAAATATAACACCTATCAAAATTATCTTGCATGGAATTGAAGCTTATGCATAGTTATATGTGTGCACAAAGTTTCATAAAAATGTATCACATTGTTAATGAGGTGCTGCAATAACGTGGACAAGTTTGATTCCAGAGTCATAAGTTCCATCCCTTTTGACCTGGGGTTCTCCATTGTCGCTGGGTGCTTATTCTCCACAAATTCCTTTCCATCATTCCTTTTCACTTATATTTCAGGTGTGCTTCTAGGCTGTTGATGTTTGGCAGTGCTGGCAGGTGGTGCAGATGTAAATGCTGTTCTCAGCATTATGAATATTGATACTGGTGCTGCATCAACCACCAAGTGTGCCCTTTAATGAATTATGGGTACATGCATTATAAAAAACTATAACTTGAGATAACAAAGGGCAACATTTGGGTTTACACAACAACAACAATAACAACAAAATCTTTAACCTTCCATATGCATACTCAGAGCCACATGTCCAAGTTTCATAAAGTTGTTATAAGTTGTTTTATTAATACATGTTTTAAAAACAATTTTACAAAAAGAACAACTGCTGCCAAGATACTCTTAATGAAATGTCTGAAATTAGTGACATCTCTGGATTTATCAAGGAAAAGAAGTAATTTCCATCGCTATTATGTGTGTTTTCAGGAAAAAAGTAGGATAGGACAATATTGGAATCAAAGCTAGGCTTAAAGGTTTTTTTACAGGGATGCAAACTTATCTCGTGTCATAAGCATTGAAATAAACAACATTTAAATGTTTGATTGTCTGGAATTCAATTTTATTTCTCTTTTTATGTGCACTGTGTTTATGAAACTTTGTTGATAAACGTTTTGGACAATAAAGCACCTTACAATTGAAGATGAAGAGTTTTTGTACCCTACAATTTCTTCTTCTGATAATTAACAATGAAATTCTGTCTCAGTTTGAAGGTATGATGTAAGTGTTTAATGTAAATTATTTTTGTGCAAATAGCAATTATGAATTTCATAAATCTGTATAAATAATCTGAAATGGCTAACATTACTAAGGCATAAATATTTAGAAGTAATTTAAATTGGGAAGCTACTTAAAATGAAGGCATAATCAAATTAATAAAAGGGTTCAATTTAGACACACTTCACTTCCTCTATTTATTGGGCAGAGCAATGTTTCGTGGACCTTTGTCCACATCCTCAGCTGTTGCTGGAATCTGTTGCTGTTGGTGCTATCATATTCTTTATGCTATCATCTGGTGGAAGGCCAATACAAAACACAAAACAAAATCTTTATTCATTATTATTCTTAAAATAAAGTTTTGAAACTCAAAATATCTCATACTTCTTATCAAATTAAAAAATAAATAGTGTCCTTTTGCAGCAACATGAACAAATAGTACTCAATACTTAAAACTTTTTGATGAAATAAATATCATGTTGCTTTAGTTTATTACTGTTGGCTTACTAAGAAAAACAATAAAGTTTATTGACCGTTAAGCTGTTTTACAACATTGCAATTGGTCTCATCAAGTACATAATTTATCACAGTACAAAATGGAGCTTTATAAAATTATTTACACCATTTAAAACAGTTAAATATATTTTGTATTATTTGCATAACAAGCTATTTAAGCATGTGTTGGTGCTGTCATCTGGTGGAAGGGCGATGAGGTTGAATAAGCAATCCATGGGGGGGAACTTCAAAATTCATGGCTGTGTGGTGGTGTTTTAGAATTAACATTTTTCCCACACACATTACAATAATGGAATTAACCCAGAAATAAAATTATTAAAAGTACGAGGGCCGTTCAGAAAGTAGCCTCCGGTTGATTGCAAGAAATTCACCAAGTTAAATAAAAATATTTTAATATATACATCTTACAACTACATCTTTGCACTATTTTTCTACATAGTTTCCATAACGATTGAGGCACTTATCGTATCTGTTCACAAGCTTTGAAATTCCTTCTGCATAAAAATCACCCGCTTGTGCCTGGAGCCAGCCTGTGACCGCATCTTTGAGCTCTTCGTCGTCATCAAACCGCTGGGACCCGAGCCATTTCTTCATATGCATGAAGAGGTGATAATCGCTTGGCGCCAGATCTGGGCTGTAAGGTGGATGGTTGACAACGTCCCACTTGAAGGACTCAAGAAGGGCTGTTGTTCTGTGAGCAGAGTGAGGACGGGCGCTATCGTGCAAAAAAACAATACCGGAAGTCAGCATACCACGGCGTTTGTTCTGTATAGCCCGTCGTAATTGTTTTAGTGTTTCACAGTACACGTCTTGATTAATGGTCGTCCCACGTTCCATGAATTCAACCAACAACACCCCTTTTGCATCCCAAAACACCGTTGCCATCAATTTTCGGGCAGAAAAATCTTGCCGGGCTTTTATTGGTTTGGTAGGAGAATTTGAATGTGCCCACATCTTTGATTGTTCTTTTGCCTCAGGGTTCACGTACTTAATCCAGGTTTCGTCCCCGGTCACGATTCTGTTTAACAATGGTTCACCTTCGGCCTCATAACGTGACAGAAAGTCTAATGCAGAGGCCATTCTTTGAGTTTTGTGGTGGTCGGTAAGAATTTTGGGCACCCATCGTGCACAGAACTTACGGTAACCCAATCTTGCTGTCACTATCTCGTACAAGAGAGTCTTAGAAATCTGTGGAAAATCAGTAGACAACTCCGACATTGTGAAACGTCGGTTTTCACGAACTTTTGCATCAACTGTCTGAACGAGTTCGTCCGTGACCAATGATGGTCTACCACTCCTCTCTTCATCATGAACGTTTTCTTGTCCACTTTTAAATAAACGTACCCATTCACGGACCACTCCTTTACTCATAACTCTTGGTCCGTACACGGCACAAAGCTCACGATGAATAGCTGCTGCAGAATATCCTTTGGCTGTAAAAAACCTTATAACAGCACGCACTTCACATTTGGCGGGGTTTTCTATTGCAGTACACATTTCAAACGGCCACAAACACTAAACTAGCGCAGGTACGACTTTCACTCGACCACGGCTTGATGCCGACTGACCTGCTGAGTGCGTGAATGCACAGATGGCGTCGCTACTCCCCCCACTACCCGCACTGTGACCGATCGGAGGTTACTTTCTGAACGGCCCTCGTATTATCCAATCTATTTGAGTTAATAACATGGGAAAATATTTTTATCCTAAAACATTGCAGTACAACCATGAATTTTAAACTTCCCCCCCATGGATTTCCTATAAAACCTCATCCCCTTCCACCAGATGACAGTATTATCAGTACACCAGCACTAACAACAGGAGGTTCCAGCAGTAGTGGTTCAACAGCTGAGTATGTGGGCAAAGGTCTGCGAAGCATTGTCCTACCCAATAAATATTTATCTATTTATTTATTTAGCAAAGGTCTGCGAAACATTGTCCTACCCAATAAATATTTATCTATTTATTTATTTTGTCCAACTGAACAAATGCATGTTATGGGACACTCAGATTTATACATATAAATTAACAAAAATGGGAAATAAGTAGTTATAATCCAAGCAGACAAAATGTTTTAAAATGTTATTACCACTAGGAATAATGTTTGCATATGCTAAAATATTCTCTTTACTATAAACACAATGACTGAGCATAAATCTATTTGAATTACAATACTACAAAAACAATAAAATATACAGTAATGATAACAATAATACAGTATCATACCAATAGTGTCAAGTTATACAATTTCAATGCTTAAGTGTTCAAAAAAACTCCTGTACTGCTGAATTAAGAACTTCTTTACGTGTTTTCTAAACTTACCATAAGTAAGTGTTTGTAAATTTGACCCTTTTATTAATTTAATTAATAACTATTTAGATTCATGTCTCTGAAGACAATTATAAAATGTACACCTTCATAACCCTATCAATCAAATATATTATGTAACAAGAGTTAATGTATGAAAAATACTTTTACGAGGGCTCTCCCAGAAGAACTTGACCTAACAAAGAAAGCGCAAACATTTTGGGGAAAAACATGTTTATTTCTCTACATAGTCTCCTTTCAGCTCGATACACTTTTCCCATCAATGTTCAATAGCGTTGATACCCTGTTTATAGTGAGAACTATCGAGGTCTGCAAAATAGCCATCAACTGCAGACTCCATCTCTTCATTGTTGGCAAATCTTCTACCATCAAGCATTTCTTCAAGTTTGGAAAGAGAAAATAGTCAGAGTGGGCTAAATCTGGCGAAAAGGGTGCATAAGGAAGCAATTCAAACTTCAACACATTGATTTTGGCCATGGCAAAAATGGACATGTAAACTGGTACATTTTCTTGATGAAACAAAACTTTCTTTTTTGCTAAATGTGGCCATTTTTACTCCATTTCATCACTCAAATGCTGCAACAAGTTTGCATAATATTGGCCATTGATTACTTTTCCTTTTTTGGGATAATCAATGAAAATTATCTATCGTGTGTCCCAGAAAACTGACGCCATGACCTTGCCTGCAGATGGTACTGTCTTCACCTTCTTTGGAGCAAATTCTCCCCTTCCAATTCACTGTTTTGATTGTTCCTTCATCTAAGGTGTGAAGAGATGGACCCAGGTTACATCCATTGTTATGAATCAATGTAAAAACTCAGCTTTATATCAGCGAAACATTGCGAAACACTCAACTGAAACATCCTCATGATGCTGTTTTTGTTGTCTTGTGAGCACCCACCTTGCACACAACTTTCTCATATCCAAATTTTCAGTCCGAATGCAATGTACAGAACTTTTTGAAATGTGTGGTAGCTCACGCACTTTCAGTCGATGGTCATCTAATACTATTTTGTGGTTTTTCTTTACAATTTGTGGACTGATAACCTCATTTGGTCGATCACTGCGATGTTCTCTTGGCAGCTCGTACGGCCGTGCTTAAACTCTGCCACCCAATATTTCACTGTTGTAAACGAAGAAGCAGACTCCCCCAAAGTAGAATCTAGCTCAGCTTTAATATTAGTTGGACTAAGACCTTTCAAATGAAAGTATTGTATCACATAACGAAGACCAGTTTTATCCATGTTTACAAATTCGCTGAGAGCATTCATTAATGATGGCTGCCAAAAAAATATTAAACAATGTAAAACCATCAAACTTAAGCTTTCCAAGGTTGGTAATTTTTACAATTGTTGTTTGAAACAACAACATAAAGCACATCTTGTACCCCAAATTTAATATAACAATCTCAACATTAAATATGGGAAAAATACACAATTTTTGGGAATCATTTTAAGTGGGAACCTAAAGTGGAAGAACCATATTGAAAAGTTGGCGTCTAAATTGAGCTCAGCTTGCTACTTACTAAGATCTATTAAAAATAAAGCAAACTTAAATATCCAAAAGAATGTTTACTATACAAATTTTCACAGTCTAAAGCGCTATGGCATAATTTTCTGGGGAAAATGCTACGAGAGTGAGCAAATATTTAAACTACAGAAAAGGGCAATTAGAATAATAAGTCCGTGCTTATGTAGAGCTCTTTTCAAAGAACAAAAAATATTGGCTCTTACTTGCATATTCATATTGGAGACATTAACTTATATTAAAAAGATGTACGATCATCTTGAAATAAACCGAAATCTCCATCAATATAGCTCTCGACAAAAGAACACACTGCATATTCAGTTCTGTAGAACCAACATAACTAAAAATAATGCAAAGAATTTGGGTATTAGACTATTCAACATACTGTCTCAGAATATCAAAGTAATTACTAAAATCCACCATTTTAAAAAATGTTTAGAATCATTCCTACTACTGCATACATTTTACTCCATAGATGAGAATGTATCGTATTGCACAAATGCCATGAGTTAATAAATCTGTGTTATAGTGTGTTTTCAAAATATAATGTGAATTATTAGCTCTTAATAACTTAATGATATGCAATTCAAAATTGTTTATTGTCTTATCATCTGGCTACAGTACTACTGTACACATGTATAAAGTTAGTGGAAGATTTATACCATTGACAGGTCTGAAAAACAATGTAATTGTTTTAAAAGGATAAATAAAACAAAAAAACTAAATACTTCTGGGACAGCCTAAGTATTTATTGTTTCGTGGAACTTTGCCCACATCCTCAGCTGTTGAACCACTACTGCCGGAATCTGACACTGTGTGGTGGTGTTTTAGAATACAATTTTTTCCCCACATGCACTACAACCATGGAATTAACCCAGAAATAAAATTAGAGAAAGGAGACCATTTAATTGCTTCTATAATTTGAGGACTTAAACAAAAATATGTGATGAACTAAAGGGAAGGGCTGCTCTGGTGAGTTATTGACCTGGACTGATATCAGATCCTCTCTTTTACCTTTCCTATCCAGTCTTGCTTCACTCAACTCTTGTTTTCTTCGATCCTGATGATGGTATTAGAGTATTTGAGACCTGGGGGATCATTTCATTTTCTTTCCTTTCTTTACTTAGGTGATGTAACCACCATTTATGGTGCCTAATTTTAATCAGTTACAAAAAGTTAAATAAAAATCTAACGTGTTCAATTCACATGCCTTTCTCTACAGCTCTGTAACAAATTATTATTACCAAACTTATTCGTCCATTTACTTCATGCTAATCAAGAAAAACTTAGCAGAAATAGTGTTATTACTTGTTTCCTTGTAAGTAGAATCGAAATAAGGGAGCATCATAGGTTAAAATGAAGTCAAAAGCTAGTTGCTATGTCACTGAAGTTCCTTTGTCTGTATGAACAGGAGTTGACAAAGTCCTGAATGAGAAAAGTATAAGTTTTTCAAAGCTGAAACCAATAACAAGAAATATCTAAAAAAACGATCAACTCCACGAAAAAAATATATATAACATAAATTGTGTGTTTTAATGTAATCTACATTTTTTGTATGGCAAGTTTTTGTCCATCTCTTACGGTTTAGCAGTTATGCAAAATTCCGTAAAATTCATCCAGAATAAAGTAGTCTTCAGAGGCTATTCCCAGAAAATTAAAGATATACATTTTATTTGTCACATAAATATCTTAAATATAAGAGAATTTAGTCAATATCTTTAGAGCCATTTTTTAGAAAATCAAAATTTTTGAAAAATGTTCCATGTAAAGGGTGGTTGGGGGTGGGGGATTTTCTTGAATAAATACCAAGTCCGGTATTTTACCGACTTTTCATTTATGAACTATGCTGCCCATAGACACACACACACACACACACACACACACACACACACACACACACACACACAGACATTTTTCTAAAAATGTTTCTTTTGCATTCAGGGAGTCTCAAAGCATGTATTTTTGGTCAAATCTCGGTATGGAATTTTTGGGTGCATTACAATACCTTCTTTATACTCTATGTACATAGTATGCGTAGAGAAAGTAAAAACATTCCAGATAAAAACACCAAGAATATTGTGTTGTAATTTTTGTTTCTGTTCATTCCTCATAAATAACGTACAAAAATAATAATAATATACAATTTTGTTTTTAATTTATAGCTACAAGAACAAAGGAAACGCAAGTAACTTCTGCATCTGAGGATTTTACTGAACTAATGAACAGAATTGAAGATAGAAATATGTTAACTGCTTCTACGCTGAAGAAAACTGAAAGAAGCAAATATAAGAATCTTAAAAATACTCTAATTTATTTTGTGACAAAATGGTTTCATAATAGCAGGAATCATGAACTACAATTTAATTCACTCTCTGACAGAAATATTAATGGGAACAAAATATTTGTAACACAAAGTTTCTTGGATAAATGTGCACAACAAAGTAATGTCACTAATAGAGTGAATACTAAATCTAATAGTAGTGGTTTAGAAACTAAAAAACCAAAGCCTCCTGGTAAAGCAGCAGACAACTCTGATCTACACAGCAACAGGATGCCAAAAGTGAATATGTTGCCTTCACAGGACTGTCACAATGGAACTGTTTCTCATATTCTTGGTGCAGATATAAGAAGCAGAACTAGGCATAAGCGTAGTTGGCTTTCCTTTCCATTTCTCACCTTCAAGTTTAATTTGGATTATCTTAAAAATGTGGCACCAAGCAACAGTGATGAAATGGAGAGAAGAAAGGATATCAAAGCATTTAATCTTGATTCAGAGCTACTAAAATTATTCTCATTTAAGTCAAAATATAACAGAACTACAGTTTCAAATTTCTTGAAAATGAATACCACAAAAGTTGAGGCCACTTTTCCTTATTTATCAGAAAATTGGGAGTATACTGAATCCGAAACAGCTTCAACTGTTTCTGCTAAGTTACCATTTAATATTCCTAAAAGGACTTCAATTCATTCTACAAAGAAGCCTGATTTTATATATTTTGAGAGCAAAACATTTAAAACGTACAACAGATCTGATAAAAGTGATTCTGACTTGCACATGTACTTTCATAATAGTGGCTAGCAAAAATAGTTTCTATATTGGTTATGAAAACTAAACCTTATCGGATAATCAAATCAACTTATATTACATGATTTAAATGCGTTAAATGTATTTTCAGTTTTAAAATGAATCTGTACAATTTATATGTTTGTGATTGAAATGCTCCAGTTTTACATTTCCTTTTTCGATCTCTTTTACTTTCTCTGCAATGTACATACAATATACATAGAAGGTAAAGGAGGTATTGCATTCCATGCAAAAATTTGATACTGAGATGTCACCTGAAGTTTATGCTTTCAGGTCCACTGAATCCATGAAATCATTTTTACTTTCTCTACACGTACTATATACATAGTGTATAGAGAAGGTATTGTAATGGACCCAAAAATGTTTTGAGGCCCCCTGAATCCAAAGAACGCATTTTTAGAAAAATGTCTGTGTGTGTCTGTGTTTATATGTGTGTGCCTGTGGGCAGCATAGCTCAAAAATGAAAAACCAAACTTGGTATTTAGGTTTGGTTTCTTCCAAGGTTACGACACAAAGATTTTCAAGGAAATCCCCCACCCCAAACTGCCCTTTACATGGAACTTTTTTCAAACATTTTGATTTTCTCTAAAATGGCTCTAACGATTTTGATTAAAATATCATATATTAAAGATATTTACCTGACAAATAAAATGTATATCTTGAATTTTCTAAGAATATTCTGTGAAGACTACTTTTCTTGATGAATTTTAAAGAATTTTGCCTAACTGCTAAACCATAAGAGGTGGACAAAAACTTACAACACAGAAAATGTAGAGCACATTAAAACACACAATTTATGTTATATACATTTTTTTCGTGGAGTTGAGATATTCCTTGTAATTGGTTTCAGCTTAAAACTTATACTTTTCTCATACAGGAATTCGTCAACTCCTGTCCATACAAACAAAGGAACTTCACTCACATAGCAACCAGCTTTTGACTATCACTTTAACCTATGGTACTTCTTTATTTCGCTTCTACTTACAAGGAAGCAAGTAGTAAGACTATTTCTGATAATTTTTTCTAGTATAGCATGAAGTAAATAGAAGCATAAGCTTTTTAATATATTTTGCAGAAATGTAGAGAAAGTCATGTAAATGGAACACATCAGATTTTTAGATAAAGGTTTGTGTTTTAGTTTGTGTGTGTGTGTGTGTACAGCATAAATCAAAATTTTCTCAAAATGTTTCATGTTAAGAGTAGTAGGGGGTGGGGGGATTTACTTGCTAGATCTGTTGCATTCTTGGAAGATACAGAAGTGAAATAGCAGGTTTGGTATTTTACAGACTTATTATTTTTGAGCTCTGCTACCCACAGACAGAAAATGTAAATGTAAATGGTATGTTATTTATGGACACTCTTTAACTACTATGGTTCTCAATGTCCCATTCTAAATTGGGCGTGTAAGACCGCTTAATTTTGGTCAGAGACCTATATATCAGGCTTGCCGTAAATCTACGACACGGGACCCTTCCGAAGGAAGCCATGCTAAGGATTTTTACATCTGCAAAAATCCATCGTCCTCCGCTGGATTTGAACCCACAGACAGGCTTACAGACATGCATGTAGACATGTTTCTAGAATTGAATTCCAGTAATTTCAAAACATGTATTTCTGGTGAAATCTTGATATCAACATTTTTAATGCAGTATGTACATTGTGGATAGAGAAATTTAATTTTATCTCAAACTTTGTTGATCAGATATTAAATTGACTGTTGAGGTTAGAATATAGTAAACAGAGTAATCAGAAGTTGCATGTTCAAAGAAGGTCAGTTGAAATTTTATTGTGAAATAAAATTGCCCTCACTAAAAACTTTTTATTTATTTTTGATAAAATTATGAATGATAATATTTTTTAACTTTTATTTATTTCTTTTATATTTTGTCTCATATCAGTAGTAGCAGCAGCAGATATTTTAAAAATCAACAATATATCTACATTTGAGCCAAATTCTTGAAATGAGTTCAGAATGCAGAAATATAGCTATATTTACTTTTATTTACTTCATGGTCTGTTCCAGTGTTATGGATGAGTTCACTAATGCACTAACAGGTATGTTAATAATAATAATAATAATAATAATAATAATAATAACAATGGGTGGAAGTAATACAGATGAGTTTTAAAACTAACAATGAATGTGACCAAATACCTTTAGAAACCACAATGCTAGATTTCATAGTAGACAAATTAATTTATTACTGAGCATACTTGTGTGCCTAGTGCTAGCTTATAGGATAAGTTGAATTGTCCAGGTCTTAGGACTTTGATGCTTGCATGTTTTTTTTTACTTTCTCAACACATACTATATACATTGTGTATAGAGAGGGTATTCTATTACACTAAAAAATTTGATGTCTGGATTTCACCAAACATATGTTTTGAGGTCCCCTGAAGCCAAATAAAACATTTTAGAAAAAGGTCTGCACTCGTTTGTGTGTCTGTCTGTTTGTCTATCTTGTGTCTATCACCATAGCTCAAATATGAAAAGACCTTTAAATACCAAACTTGGTATTTAAGTCTGGTATCTTCCAAAAATATGACACAAAGATTTTCAAGAAAATCCCCCCACCTTAAACTACCCTTTATATGGAAAAAATTACAAAATGTTTGATTTCCTCAAAAATGGCTTATGACAAATAAAATGTATATCTTGAATTTTCTGGGAATAGCCTCTGAAGACATATTTATTCTGGATGAATTTTGCAGAATTTTGCATAATGGGTAAACCTAAGAGATAGACAAGAACTTACCACACAAAAGATATAGAGCTTGTTAAAACACATAATTTATGTTATATACATTATTTTCATGGAGTTTATCATTTTTGAGATGCACCTTGTTATTGGTTTCAGCTTTAAAATACTTATACCTTTCTCATACAGGATTTTGTCAGCTCCTGTCCATACAAACAAAGGAACTTGAATCACATGGCAACCAGCTTTTGATTATCACTTTAACCTATGGTACTCCCTTATTTTGCTTCTACTTATAAGGAAGCAAGTAATAAGACCATTTCTGCTAATTTTTTCTTGATTAGCATGAAGTAAATAGCAGCATAACATTTTTAACAATAATTTGTTGCAGAGATGTAGAGAAAGTCATGTGAACGGAACACATAAGATTCTTTTTTATAGAGTTGTCTGTTTTCGAGACATTCCTTGTTATTGGTTTCAGTTTTAAAATACTTATACTTTTCTCATATTGGAATTTGATCTCCTGGCCATACAAACAAAGGAATGTCAATCACATAGCAACCAAGTTTTATAACATTTGACTATAGCTTTAGCCTATGGTACTCTCTTATTTCCCTTTTACTTATAAGGAAGAAGTAATAAAACCCTTTCTGCTAATTTTTTCTCAATTAGCATTAAGTAAATAGAAGAATAAGTTTTTAATAATAATTTATTGTAGAGATGTAGAGAAAGTCATATGAATAGAGCACATCAGATTTATATTTAATAGATTAAAATTTGACTTACCAATTTTATTTTTATTTAGGTGTAACTGATGAGAAGAATATTTTATTAAAGCACAAGAACTCGCTGCAGCTAAACCTTCATCAAAGGACATCAAGAACTGCAATTGTGAACAGTGAAACTCTTAAAACAAAGCTACTAAATGCCAGTAAACAAAAATACTTAATGCTCAGAAGTACAAGAAGTACTGATCCAGTTACAAATAAAAACCTTGAAATTTCTCAGAGATTCTGGCATAGGAATCTCTTAATAGAAAATTATTTCAAAGGATTAACAAGATACACCATTGATAAAGTCAAATTACTTATAGAAGGGTTACTAAAGGCATTAGGATTCAAAAAACCAAGTATAAAGCCACAATCTGCACATACTCAAGAAGGAAAAGTGGAAGAGCCTGAAGGATATACTCCAAGTTTAGAAGCTGACACAGAAAATGGGATCATTGTTTACATTCTCACGCCAGGGGAGCAACATCAGAAGCCATCTACAAGAAGATATTTCACACTAGAAATGCTTGAAGACAATCCCCCTGAGCTTCCAAATTTGGTGCAAAAAATGCTTGTGTATCTGGTGAATGGGACGGTGAAGAAGGAGTCTGCAGATCAGCTGATTCTTGTGCAGCCATCTTATCAATTCATGAACATAACCTTCAATATTTCCCAAGTTACTTACAAAGATAGCCCGGATAAGCCTGAGGAAACACTACGCAATGGCAGCACCTTTGTTCTTTATCTTATTGAACCTTTTAATTTGAATTTGCATCCTTATGACCCTACTATAGCATTGTTGTACTTAAAACATAATAAAATGTCTCAAATGTGATACAACTATTTTTACTTTCTCTAACGCATTATGTATATAGTATATAGAGAAGGTATTGCACTCCACCCAAAAATTTGATATCGAGATTTCACTGGAAATGTATGTTTTAGGGTCCCTGTATCCAAGAAAAGCATTTTCACAAAAAGGTCCGTGTGTCTGTGAACATGATAGCTCAAAAACGGAAAGTCGGTAAAATACCAAACTTGGTATTTAAGTTTAGTATTTTCCAAGGATGCGACACGAAGATCCCCCTACCCCAAACTACCCTTAACATGGAAATTTTTTCGAACATTTTGATTTTCTCAAAAATTGCTCTAACGTTTTAGATTAAAATATCGTAGTTACAAGTTTGGTACTTTACCGACTTCTCGTTTTTGAGCTACCGTATTTACACACACACTGAACTTTTTCTAAAAGTGCTATTTCCGGTGAAGTCTCGGTGTCGAAGTTTAGCATGGAATGCAATACCTTCTCTAGACACTATGTACATAGTGCGTGTAGAGAAAGTGTCACCCTCCGTTAATGGCTACCATGCTAACTTCAAATACCCAAGGCCGCGGGTTCAAACCCGGCGGAGGACGATGGATTTTTTCGGGTGTAAAAATTCTTAGCATGGCTTCCTTCAGTAGGGAAGTAAGGCCGTTGGTCCCGTGTTGTAGATTTACGGCACGTAAAAGAGCCTCAAGCCTGATAGAGAGGCCTCTGAGCAAAATAAAGTGATATTTCACGCCCAATTTAGAATGAGACGCTGAGAACCACAGCAGTTAAAGAGTGTCCATAAATAACACGCCATTATTTTTGTAGAGAAAGTAAAAATCTATCAAAAGTAAGTTTTTTTTATTTTTTTAAACCTTTTTGTAAGGACTTATTGGCTGCACCTTTCTCATTAATAATACGACTGTTACGCAGATACAGCCTTGGATGTTTCCCAGATAAAAGTTTTCCACTGCGGTTCGAAGGAAATGGAGCTCATATAAGTATTGCAATTTCAAGGTTATAGTTTGACATGATTGCGCTGCAAAGAAGCTTTCGTCAAGCGTTTCATAGAATTAAATATGGCATACGTATGAAACAGCTGAGCGCTGAGGAGATTCACGCGCCGCGCGGTCCTCGCCACCTGCTGGAAACCGGTGTGACCACCTTGTGTAATTGCAGGGATTCCCTAAGCCAGAGGTCAATGCAAAAGCTTTGACATTTCTATGGGAAACCTTGGAGACGACCTCACGTGGAAAAGTTATTAAATTATTTGTAACCTTTGGCTCAACATCAGATCTATAAATGTCGGCAACCTGTGAAAAATCTGATGTGCTCCATTCACATGACTTTCTCTACATCTCTGCAACAAATTATTGTTAAAAAGCTTATGCGTCTGTTTACTTCATGCTAATCGAGAAAAAAATAACAGAAATAGTCTTATTACTTGTGCATAATGAATAACATTCGCCGTGAAAGCTTCAAGTCTTACATCTTTAATATACGATATTTTTATCAAAATCGTTAGAGACATTTTTAAGAAAATCAAAATTTTCGAAAAAAGTTCTATGTAAAGGGTAGTTTGGGGTGGGGGATTTTTCTCAAAATCTTCGTGTCGCATCCCTGAAAGATACCAAACATAAATACCCAGTTTGGTATTTCACCGACTTTTCGTTTTTGAGTAATCGTGTTCACAGACACACGGACCTTTTTCTGAAAATGCTTTTTCTGGATACAGGGGTGAAGTCTCGGTATCGAATTTTTGGGTGGAGTGCAATACCTTCTCTATCCCTATGTACATTGTACATACGAGGCTAGAGAAAGTAAACAAATCCGTGTGTGAAATGATGTGAATGGAATACATCAGATTTTTATTATACAGTTAGCCGTTTTCGAGATTTTCCGGATTATTGGTTTCATTTTTAAGGCACTTAAATTTTTCTCGAACGGGAAAAATCTTTCTTCTCGTTTTTCGTTTGTTTACTCCTGGCAAGAAAAGAAAATGGAATTTCAACTATGTTTCACATAGCGACCGGCTGGTAAAGGATCAGACTGTCGCTTTAGCCTGTGCATTTTCTTATTTGCTTTCTACTTACAAGAAAGTTTGATTAGCGAGATATAGCTAACATATTTTCTTTAAAAGGTTTGTTTGCGGAACAGCTAGAGAAGATCATGTGAATGGAACACATCAGATTTTTTCTAAACCGGTTGCAGCATGCACGTTTTGCTTGTTTTCCTTATTGAATCAGGATTTTAATGGATTCTTTGCTCTCTGTTATTATGTTGTTTGTATGTCTGGGGTTTTGCTTCTGTTTGTTCCGCGGTTTTACGGATGATTACTGCAGAGTGGTAACTGAAAGCTGTAATAAGTCAGAAAATATGGTGAAGCAGAAAAACAAAACAATTCATGTTAGATACGTTTTACTTGGGTATCACGCGCTTCAAATACTGTTGACCTTATTTAAGAGGATTTGGATAATAATTGTGGTGAACAAGCACACATAACTTTTTGGACAAAGGCCGGAAAATCATAGTATATAAGAGGGTGTGAACATAGTTGGTAAGATCGCCTGTTGGAGGCCTTGTATACAAGTAGTGAAGGGTAATAAAGAGAGATGGCGCCACCGTGCTAACCAGGGAAAACAAAAGGTGCGACAGTCGCCACTCTGTGTATGTTTCTGTCAGCACGGACCAGAGGGCTGACAGAAACATACACAGAGCCTTCAACCCCATACAGAGATACCTCCGTCTCGTCCAGGACTGGTGCAGACAGTGGCGGATGTCCGTTAACCCGGGCAAAAGTCATGCTGTTTTGTTCTCCAGAAAACGCCCCGTAATAAACCAGATACCCAACTTTTCCTATCAGGGCCAAAGGATAGAGTGGGGGAATTCCATCAAATACCTGGGCGTCACTTTTGATAAGGGCCTAACTTTTCGTGAACACGTGCGGGGAACGTCGGACAGAGCCTCCCTTTACCCTGTGCTGGCCTCCCAGATGCCGGTTCACTTAAAATTACGTCTTTTCAAGGCGCTTGTAGTCCCCCTGATGCTCTATCCCTGCGAAGTGTAGGGTATGGCAGCAGACTCCTGGCTTCTCTGGTTACAGCGGGTACAGAACAGAGGACTCCGGTCCATTCATTCTGTGTGTCGACGTTTCCCTTTGAGGCTACTACATGAAGCTTCGGCCCTCCCATATGTGGAAGATATTAGGCGCCGGGCTCAAAAATTCTACGCCAGATTGGGCGACCACGAGAACGCACATGTCAGATCTCTGGGGGAGTACTTACCCACTGAACGCCGAAAGAGGCGGTTCCGGGTTCCCCGCATGGCTTGTGGGCGCCCCCGGTAACAATGGCTTTAAACCAGCCAACAGCGTAATAGCTGAACAAAGCACTCCCCCCCTCCCACAGGGAGAGGTCTATCAAAATTTCACCACCACAATTAAATGAAAAAAAACCATCAGCGGAGTAGAGGAAAGGATGCTGCTCCTGAAAATGCAACCGTTCGAGGAGCCTACTAGCGCTACCTCCTTAACACCAACACTCGAAACCTCAAAAATAAAACCTCAGCCTTCACCTCATTCCTGTGGTTAAACCCTTACCAGTAGGTACACAGCAACAACACGTAGGCTCACCACGAGTCTACCAGACATGCACGCAAGGCAGTCAAGTGTGAGCTACATATGGTGGCCTGTCTCATTCTACCGTGATCTCTTGTTCTTATTTATTCGACTCTGCCTCTGTACTCCCATCTGCATTTGAGCTCGTCAAGGTATCCCCTTGTACCGTGTGTTTCGATGCTGCTAGGCACGTGCACCTGTACGGTCACTACTTGGACCTAAAGGACGATCTTGAGATATACATTTTATTTCGGACATAAATAGTTTTTATATACAGGATTTTAGTCAAAGTCATTAGAGCCCTTTTTAAAACAATCGAAATTTTCAAATTTCTCCCATGTAAGGGGTTCTTCTTGTCGCATCCTTGGAAGATACTAAACCTAAATACCAAGTTTGGTATTTAACGGTCTTTTCGTTTTGGAGCTATGCTGTGCACACACACACACACGGACATTTTTAAAAACGCTTTTTTTCGGACTCAGGGGACCCCAAAACATATATTTCCGGTGAAATCCCGACATCAAATTTTTGGGTGGAATGCAATACTTCTCTATCCCTATGTACGTTGTACATATGGGGCTAGAGAAAGGAAAAAATATACTTTTCTCACACTCCTGTCCATACAAAAAGGGAACTTCAGTCACATAGCAACCAGCTTTTGATTGTCACTTTAACTTATGGTACTCCCTTATTTCGCTCCTACTTACAAGGAAGCAAGTAATAAAACTATTTCTGCTAATGTTTATCTCGATTAGTATGGAGCATATAGAAGAATAAGCTTTGTAAGAACACTTTGTTAGAGAATAGGTAGAGAAAGCCATGTGAATGACACACGTCAAATTTTTGTCCGTGGTCCTGCAATATTATCGGGCGAAAATATCAAAGTTGAAGTTGGCAGCCATGAGCCAAGCAAGAATATTACAGACCACAAACAAGAAGCGCATTATTAGACCATGCATACGTCAGTGCTTGCTGCTAAGAAAAAACAATAAAAATATCACCACAAACAAAGAAACGCGATGAAGCAAGAAGCCGTAGGGGTTAAGAACAAGTTTGTATACACTACCAAAACAGTTAAGAGACCCCGGAGTCGCAAAAATTATGAAAATTGTTAATTCAGTTTCTCTTTTACTTCCTTTTTACTATGTACATAGTATACAGAAAGTATTGTATTGCATCTAAAAATTCAATACCGTGATTTCACCGAGAATATATGTTTTGACGTTCTCTGGGTCAAAAAAAAAAAAAATATCCAATATCTTTGCTTGCCCGGAGTAAACAAAGGATAAACGAGAAGAAAAGTGTCTTCCCGTTTGAGAAAAGTTTTAATTAGCTTAAAATTGAAACCAATAATACGGAATATTTCGAAAAAGGTTAACTCTGCAAACAAACAAAATATCTATACGACAATTTGTGTGTTTTTGATGAGATCTATTTTTTGTGCAGTAAGTTTTTGTCTATCTCTTACGGTTTACCAGATATACAAAAGTCACCCAGAATGAAGAGGTCTTCAGGGGCTATTCCCAGAAAATATTATACATTTCGTTTGTCATAAAAATAACTTAAACATAATATATTTTAATTAAAACCGTTAGAGCTATTTTTGAGAAAATCAAAAAGTTGGAAATATGTTCCATGGAAAGGGTAGTTGGAGGTGGGGGGATTTTCTTCATGCCGCATTCTTGGAAGATACTCAACTTAAGTACCAAGTTTGGTATTTAACCAACTTTTCGTTTTTGGTCTAAGCTACCCTCAAACAAACACACGGACCTTTTTACTTTCTCTACGTGTACTATGTACATAGTGTATGAAGAAGTATATCTCGATAGCGAGATTTCACAGGAAATACATGTTTTAGGACCCCCTGAATAAAAAAAAAACAAAAATTTAGAAACATGTCCGCGCGCGCGCGCGTGTGTATGTGTGTGTGTGTGTGTGTGTGTGTGTCTGTGGGCAGCACAGCTCAAAAATGAAAAGACCGTTAAAGCCCAAACTTAGTATTTAGGTTTGGTATCTTCCAAGGATGAGACATGAAGATTTTCAAGAAAATCCCAAACTACCCTTTACATGCAACTTTTTTCGAAAATTTTGATTTTCTTAAAAATGGCTCTAAAAAATTTGATTTAAATATCTTATATTAAAGATATTTACCTCACAAATAATATATGTAACTTGAATTTCTGGGAATAGCCTCTGAAGACTACTTTATTCTGGATGAATTTTACGGAATTTTTCATAACTGCTAAACCGTAAGAGATGGACAAAAAACTACCACACAGAAAATGTAGAGCACATTAAAACACACAATTTATGTTATATACATTTTTTTCGTGGAGTTGATTGTTTTTTAGATATTCCTTGTTTTTGGTTTCAGCTTTAAAAAATTTACTTTTCACCTACAGGAATTTGTCAACTCCTGGTCATGCAAATAAAGGAACTTCAGTCACATAGCAACCAGCTTTTGACTATCACTTTAACCGATGCTACTCCCTTATTTCGCTTCTGCTTACAAGGAAGCAAGTAATGAGACTATTTCTTCTAACTTTTCTCAATTATCATGAAGTAAATAGAAGCATAAGCTTTATAACAATAGTTTGTTGCTAAGATGTAGAGAAAGTCATGCGAGTGGAACACATCAGATTTGTAATTACACACTTCCTTTCTGTGCCACGAAGATTGCTGAACATCAGTTTATGTGGGAACAACAGAGTCCTCATTTGCACATAAAGGAACTGAGTAAGTGCAAACAGTGTACCTGTAGAGGTTCAAGGTGAACTATCTTCACTCTTCTAGTGCTTACAAACACTGGATTCAAGTGCGTGCTGTTTGTTTTGATATCATGTCGGCAGACTGGGCAGTATAACCTCACTTCTGGTGCTTTTCGCAGATATTCGTTAACCGTTTTAGTTAGGGGATTTTGTTCGTTAATATTTATCAACCTCTATAATAGTCAGTGATTGGGTATGTAGTTTTTTACTTTCTCTACACGTGCTATGTACATAATGTATAGAGAAGATATTGCATTGCACCAACAAATTTGATACCGAGATTTCACCCGGAATACACTTTTGTGGTCCCCCTATAACAAAGAAAAAAAAAAAAAAAAAGCATTTTTAGAAAAGAGTCTGTGTGTCTGTGAACACAATAACTCAAAAACGAAAAGTTAGTAAAACTCCGAAGAGGCATGCGACATGAAGATTTTGATAAAAAAAAAAAAAACCTCCTACCCCAAACTATCCTTTGCAAGGAAAGAAATTAAGAAATTTGTTTCTCAAAAATATGTATATGGCAAATAAAATGTACATCTTGGATTTTCTGGGAATAGCCTCTGAAGACATCTTTATTCTGAATGAATTTTGTTGAATTTTGCATAGCTGGTAAACCGTAAGAGAAAGACAAAAACTACTACACAAAAAATGTAGAGTTCGTTAAAACACACACTGTATATCATATACGTTTTTTCGTGGAATTGACCACTTTTGAGATATTCCTTGTTATTTGTTTCTGATTTAAAATATTTACAACTTTTTTCACACAGGAAATTGTCAACCCCTGGCGCTGCATAGAAACGGATTTCATCCACTTAGCAACCAGCTTTTAAAAGATTTGACTATCATTTTAGCCTAATGCATTCCTTTATTTTCCTTCTACTTACAAAGAAACAAGTAATTAAGACACTTTCTGCTAATGTTTTTCTCGATTATCATAAAGTAGATAGAAGAATAAGCTTTTTACAATAATTTGTTACAGAGATGTAGAGTAAGTCATGTGAATGTAACACATCAGATTTTTTAAATTTAAAAATCTTAATTTTTCAATAAAATTTTAAGAGCTTTATTACAAAATCTTCGCGGAGGCCCAGGTTCGATCCCAAGCGACCGCATGTGTGATTTGTGGTGGACAAAGCGGCCTCTCGGCACTCGTTCAACCAAATGCTCCATCATCGTCTTTCCAATCATTAATTTCGCCTACGTTTCATATCATCCACTTCCTCGTGTTCCTGCCTGGCTACAGGCTCTCCATTGTGTGGTTTCGTGCCGTTGGCTCCCCGACAGGCTTCTGACCCCTGGGCTTTGGCTTCTAAGTCCTACAAATACGGGGAGGGTAAACCGATTACAAAACGAAACTTGTCTTTCCTTCTAATCAACAGAAGATTCTAGTTTTCATGAATAAGCAGTAAGGATATTTTTTTTTTTTATTTATTTATATTTATTTATTTATTTTTTATTTTTATTTTTACAGTAAGGATATTGCTGAATATACTTTGAAAATGTAACTCATTGTGTGAAATAGTCACTGAGATAATGGGTCAAACTTTAACACTGGTAAGGTAGCAGGACATTTCGACTCTCCTTAAGGTTATTCATCAGATCAAACACACAGTCACACTTCCAGACTCCATGGAGGATAGGGAATAAGCTGGGGATCCCTAGCACAGCAGCCAGGAGCTCTACTGACTGAGCAACAGGCCAGCAAAGAAACACATTTGGAAGATTCTTGTTACCACCCAGCAAATTCTGAGAACTGGGCTACAGCGAACTTCTTGATGGCGCATGGCGGAGTTGTGCGGGTGCCTCGGGTGCTTGATGAGCACAAACCCGTTAGCCTTGACATGAACACCATCCCCTGCATCCTTCTTCACGGCTGCACACTTTTATATGTGCGTCGAGAATTTACTACAGGAAAATACTCACGAAGCTCCTAGAGGATACCGATAATCATCACAGAATGCGAGCTTACTCCGCCGTTATTCATTTTTTGGAAAACTGACTTTCTCTACATCTCTGTAACAAATTATTGTTAAAAAGCTTATGCTTCTATTTACTTTCTGCTAATCGAGAAAAATTAGCAGAAATAGTCTCGTTAGTAAGGTAGTACCATAGGTTAAAGTGATAGTCAAAAGCTGGTTACTATGTGACTGAAGTTCCTTTGTTTGTATGGGCACGAGTTGACAAATTCCTTTATGAGAAAAGTATGTTTTTCTAAGCTGAAACCAAAAACAAAGAATATCTCAAAAATGATCAACTGCAAGAAAAAAAATGTGTGTTTTAACGTACTCTACATTTTTTGTTTTAAGTTTTCGTCCATCTCTTACGGTTTAGTAGTTATGCAAAACTCCGTAAAATTCGACCAGAATAAAGTAGTCTTCAAGAGATATTCCAAGAAAATTCAAGATAATCATTTTTGTCAGGTAAATATCTTTAGTATACGATATTTTAATCAAAATCGTTAGAGCCATTTTTGAGAAAATCAAAATTTTCAAAAAAAGTTCCATGTAAAGGGTAGTTGGGAGTGGAGGGATTTTCTTGAAAATCTTCGTGTCGTATCCTTGGAAGATACCAAACTTAAATACCAAGTTTGGTATTCAACGGTCTTTTCGTTTTTGAGCTATGCTGTCCACACACACATACACACACACACACACACACACACACACACACACACACACACACACACGGACCTTAATCTGAAAATGCTCTTTTTGGATTCAGGAGGACCCAAAACATGTATTTCCGGTGAAATCTTGGTATCGAATTTTTGGGTGGAATGCAATACCTGCTCTATACACTATGTACATAGTACGTGTAGATAAAGTAATAATAAGGGACCTCTGACATTAAAAAGCTTGAGGACGCGAGTGTCTCTTGTCATTCTAAAAACGTGGCTAGGCTACCTGTAATGGTAAGGAAAAAGAGGTTGCAGCATATGGAAGATTTGCCGACATACTGTTACGTCACCACAGAGCTAAGGTCATGGCGTGTAATTATCGTTGGACAGATGATGTTATTCCAGTCATGTCCTCTTTAACCTTCACACATTAATCTGTATGCAGTTGTTTACTAAACTGAGAAATTTTCAGCCTTTTATACCTCAGGTGAGCTGTTAAACTGCATCGTGTGTGAAATTACTTTTAACAGTTTAACAAGTTATTAAAGTAACTTTATTACATTCGTTCTTTCCCGTCCCAAGTAAGTTTATTGTCAGTATTTGAAAACAATAAAGCAATTTGCAATGAGACTTTACTGTTTTTATTATTAGGCCCAATTTATAAGTAGTGGCACTCGTAGTGACAGAATTATCAAAATTGGTTGAGACGTTTTTGAGGTTACACATTTTCTCACTTTACAATATTAATATAGATGAGGCATGTCCAAAGGTAACTCTTGCGAGGTACTGATATCATAACATTGTTTCTCCTGATTTCAGTCAAGGAGGGGAAATGCTGGTAGGTCACACATACGGACAGTGGAGTGTGTGTGTGTGTGTGTGTGTGTGTGTGTGTGTGTGAGCAGCATAACTCAAAAACAACAAATCAATTAAATACCAATATCACCCTCCGTGGTGTAATGGTTTAAATAATATCTTCATATACCCAAGGTCGCGGGTTCAAACCTGGCGGAGGACGATGTTTTTTTTCGGGCGTAAAAATCTTTAGCATGGCTTCCTTCGGAAGGGAAGTAAAGCCGTTGGTCCCTTGTCGTAGATTTACGGCACGTAAAAAGAACCTCAAGCCTGATAAAGAGGTCTCTTGAGCAAAATTAAGCGATCTTTCACGCCCAGTATAGAATGGGACGCTGAGAATCACAGCAGTTAAAGAGCGTCCATTACAGATGATCTCAAATTATTTTGAGATGACATATCAAATGTCGACTTACAAAATAATTTGAGATCATATTGGTTTACCGGGAAACATGCGAGTCAGTTGAGAAATTTAATGCCGTGCGACATGTTGCCATGGTAGCTCAGTGGTAAAGCAACCGGCTATAGACCGGAAGATCCGTAGTTCAAATCCCGGCTATGGCATTGAATTTTTTTGTCTGACTCTACCTATCCAAGGCGAAGGCTGTTCTATCCGCAGGGAAAGTGATGGTGACCACATGGAATGATTTACCAGCATGCAGTTGCCCTCACACTACTGTTACAGCAGCATACTACACGCCAGTATTGGCCACACTGAGGAAAGGAAACGACCAGAACTTTCTCGGCCTGGGTGGCGACTCCTTCAAGTCGCAAATCACGTCGTACAGTTTTTGACATAATTCAACATTACCTGTGTACCGCATCTGCCTTATAGCCCTTATTCTCATCACTAAAGGCAAAGTTCCGGGTATTCGGTTTTCGAAGTCTGGAGGAGAGCTCAAGAAAAGTGAGGCGAATCTCAAGGATCTGCACCAAGCGTTCGAGGGTTGGCAGAGATGATATAAAAATACCATGTAACATTGAAATAGAATAACAAGCTCTGTGAAAAAATATAGTCTCAGACTTTGTTGATCCCAAGTGACCGCATGTGAGATTTGTGGTGGACAAAGCGGCGCTGGGGCGGGTTTTCTCCGGGTACTCCGGTTTCCCCCGCCATCGCATTCCACCGGTGCTCCATGATCATTCACGTATCATCAGTGTCACCGCCTGCGGTGCCATAAGTAGTTAAAGCGGGCGAAAAAAAAGACTTTGTTGACCAGTCCTTGTACATATACTAGCAATTAACTTGTGGAAAGGAAAGGTATTTATAAAAAAAAATTCACGTTCACTATTTTATTATAGATTGTACATAACTTTATTCTTTTACAAAAATCACAATAATGACATTCATATTACGGCTATTTTTTCAATAACACAATACAAAAATATTTAAAGCATTTGATGGGAAATGTTAGAGAGTGTGCATCCTTAGGTGCAGTGGCATCCTTTGGTGATAGCGTGTTGGTTCAACAAAACAATGACGACCCATGGCAAAGAAACGTGTTTTGCGTACCAGTACTTGCTTTCATACAGACTAAAATACTGGGATGTAAAAACTGAAATTATTCTTTTCGCCATCCATATAACGTTCCTTGTATTTGAAGCCCAAAACGCGTAGTCGTGGCAGCTGTTTCATGGGTGTTTACACCACTATTTAAAATGGATCTTCATTATCAGCTTTTCCTTCAGTTAAACTTAAGGTTCGCCATCTGTGTAATTTGGAAAATCCAAATAGAAATATACGATATCTTGTTCAAAATTTAGTACTCTCCAAATGTGGCGCCGCGGAAAAGCGTACCTCCCTTCCCAGGGCTGAGCACCCTGAACTTTTATTTCGGTTTTTCTCGGTCGCTAGGCGAATATCCGAGCATTTTCCAATTATCTCATTTCCTTGTTCATGACCAAGCATTCGGTGATCATCCGTACTGGATATGCTATGATCCAGAGTTTATTTGCTTTTCGACAGACATTGGTTTGTATGTTCTTGGGGGTGTGGCCCTACAAAACTAGAAGGGTGGTACGTTGAAGAACAATTCTCCACAAGATCCTCGAGTTTTTTAAATGCATAATTCATTTTTCAAGTTTGAAGATTCTTTAATGTACTTTTGAGAGTGACTACAAACTCTTTTAATGAAATTAGTAAAAATAATGTATCGTGTAGAGCTCTTTGAGCATGGAAAATTTCTGAAAAATAAAAATTTTGTGAGAAAAAAGGTTTAAATTTGGGCGTGCCTATAAATAAGCATTCGTGTTTTCATTTATAGCTTTAGTTAATGTGTAGTTTAAAACTGCCAGTGGAAATAAAACGTGTTTTCTTAAGGTTTAGAATTTATATTATTTTAATTTAATTGTTTTAATTTTTTGCAATTTTGGTTAAACTTCACAGAAGCATCATCTTAGGTGCATGTAGGTTCCTGAGCATGTGTATTAATTTTAGGACATATATTTCAATTAAGAAATAGAAGTAAACAATGCAGTTTAATGATAAATATTGATACAAAGTTTAAAAGCCCTCCGCATATCAGTAGAAATTTCCCAAAGCAGGCTCCTTTACCTTTGTTATTCTGTTGCTTTGCTGGTAGGCAAGCCAAAGTTACAAAACTGCCATTTATCAAAATAAAACTTTCGGATCTCCTGATACCGTAGTGCATTTAGTATTGCATTGATAAATCAATGGCAGGAATCTGCGGAAATAACCAAGTTTCCTCACGAAAATGATTAAACTCTTTTAGTTTGATTTTTCTAACTTTATGACTGATTGTTTATACTCGGAGCTGTGTTGCCAGGTTGTATAGGAATGAACAGCGCCTCTAGTGATAAGGATTGGCAACACCCACGCATATGCAGCTAATGAGAACAAATAAATTGAGCGTGTCCCATTGGCATATGTTAAATTTTAGAGGAATATTAATGCTTTTATATATATTTTTTAAATAAATACCGCTTTGAAATTAAGAATACACAAGTCAATTTTTTTTTACATGAAAACTACCTTAGTCGACTTTTTACACACATTCTACCAATATTAAGACCTTTTTGGTATCATACAATTTGCTTTGAAGTTCTTCCTCATAAAAATCATACAAAATATGAGGGAGGATGATACACAGTATCACTCGTTATCCTAAAACAGAAGGTGTGAAACTTGCTGAAATTCATCGACAGATCAGTGAAATGATGGAAGGAAACATGAAATGGGATAGGGAATTTATAGGTGGCCACTGATTCTGCCTGTCGAGGGCCGAAATGTAAACTTGGTGAGCCTATACACATTTGCGCGCAAATATTGCACGCTCCAGGTGCCTGCTTAGCTGTGTGCATGACGAATAACAACACACAGTGACGTATCACACGCGAATACTGTATACAAATTTCGCATAGAATGCAAAATTATTTCTGTATTCACAATGGTAAAAATGATGAATGTTTATTCTGTTCTAAAACTTTGTGTTACATGAAAAATTAGATCTAACACTTTAATCATGCAATGCTAATTAGCATAGAAAAATTAAACATTCAGGTATGATTATAAACAAATTGAACTATACTAAGAGTGATAATACTCGAGTTTAACTGCAGATACTCTTCTATCAACACTACGTCCCTCTGTTGTCTACCATTAAGTCTGACAGCGATAAATTTATGTCGAGACAAGGTATCCGCGTTCTAGTATACGCCCGAATAGAGATTTGCTATGTCTTAGTTGAGGAACAAAGATACAAGCTTGTTTTGATACACGGCCACTCACTTTTTAAACTGATTCCGCCACTGCTGTACTCTACATGTCAAACAGATGGAATGGAGAGGCATAAAACTTTCCCTCAATTTACCAGCTCCCCAAGGTTGACTTCGGAATATATCACCTCTTTACATCGTCGTATGTATTTAGTATTGTATTGATAAACTAATGGCAGGAATCTGCGGAAATAATCGAGTCAGGGGTCTGATTTTCTCACGAAAATGATTCAACTGTTTTGGTTTGATTTTTCTAACTTTATGACTGATAGTTGTAACTCGAGTGAAGTTGCCAGGTAGTATAGGAACTAACAGCGCCTCTAGTGACAAGAATTGGCAACACGCATGTACATACAGCTGAGCATGTAGCAATGCGATGTCTTAAGTTATAATGATAATAGAAAAGTTCAAGAGAACAGGCACATTACAATTACACCTTTATCTCGCGGGTTTCCTCAAGTTTCAAGTGGTGTTCTGTATAGATTTGTGTCAGAATGCTTGAATTACCGCAAGTTGCACTCACGCGGCAGATTCTATGTGGATAATTTCAAAAGCTGGTTTTACGATACAAGTGTCTTAATGTTGGTAAAAACACTCTGCAATACGATTGTGTAAACTCGTCGTTTATTTAATAGAGTGTTTATGATGTAAGTTATGTCTTTTGATTTGAGCGGATTATTGTAAAACGAGACGCAGTCAAATTACATAACCACGCGTGAATTCAAAAGAAACTTTATGCTTGCGTACCATACAATTTATTTTTTATTAGAATTTTCTGATATTAAAAGAAAAGCAACAAAATATTAAATAAATTTGAGGTTATAGTTTGTTGTTTATTTCGCAGCGTTAGGATAGGGTGCGTTCAGTGGGTAGAGTTTCGCTTTGTGGTTGCTGGGCGCGATGACGCTACGGTTATAGGAGGCCGTGACAAACCAATATCATTGGTGTTCTGTTATGTATTTTCAGAAAATGGCAGATTTTAGGAATCATGATATCCTTAGAGCTGCGAAAACATATTTGTCACTTATTGACGTTGAATATAACATTATATCGTGCACGACTAGTTTTAATTGCTTGTCTGTTGTTCAGTGATGTACACACTATTATCGTGAATTATTTGGCGAGCTTAAAGTTGAAACAAAATTACTTTACTTGCATTTTACGCTTGCAGCACTTCTTTGTGCGTAAAAATGAAGTTGGCCATCTGAAATGAGCTCGTAAACTACTCAATTAGGTTTGGAAAGACTGCACTTGTGCATCGTACAATATTTTTTTGCACGGAAGTACACAATTAAATTAAATATTAGAAAGGAGTTACCATTTTCAAGGACTTATACAGTAATTATTTATATGGCCATTTATGCCTACATGAACATTGGAAGTAATTGAATAAGATGGCCATGACAACTCTACGCCCTGAGCAAATTTCCTTTGTTAGATTACCTTTTTAATTTCTCTTCACGTACTACGTACATAGTGTATAGAGAAGGTATTGCACTCCACCCAAGAATTCGATACCGAGATTTCACCGGAAATAGAAGTTTTAGGGTCCCCAGTGCCCAAAAAAGCATTTTTACATGGAAAAACTTTCGAAAATGTTGATTGTCTCAAAAATGGCTCAATTTTAATTAAAATACCGTACATTAAGTAGTTAACAGTTCGCAGGAATAGATAATGTAGAGGAGACCTTTTACCTAAAAATGTTAATTAAACACGGATTAGGTATTACATATTGTATTATTTTTCACGATAGTGCGTAAAGTTACAACGCTTGTGTGTTACAAAATTTCACTTTACGCAGTAGCAATACTGCAAAAATATCTTAAAGTACACCTTTGCATGTAAAAATAAAGTTAATAAAAAAGGAAACGTATGTGTTTAATTTCAAAGCAGTATTTACTTAAAGACACTCCTAGTAGTTCATAGGAAACGGTTTAAATAGGCGTTCTTTTTTAGCGCCACACTTTAATGTACATAAATTAGTAGCCATCATTGGCAGTTGTGATGGCAACGTGGTCTCGACTAGAGTACATGACGTCACACTTGTGGTCCTAGTTGAAGATGATGGCATCACTATTGGAGGATGAACTTGAATGACTTGATGAACCAGAGCCACCAAAACCACTGTAAGAACTTGATCCGGAGTCACTCTGCGATCTACTGCCGCCTCCAGATAGTGATGAGGAGGACGCCTGGCTCTTGGCACCGCTGGAAGAGCCGCCTCCACTGGCTTTGGACTGCGAGGAAGCCTGGCTCTGTGACCCAGAACCGCCCCCCGATTGTGAGCCAGAGGAAGCCTGGCTTTGTGATGCAGAACCTCCCCCACCGCCTCCGAATATTTCAAATATAGCGGCATCGTCACCTCCGAAACCACCGCCAGCCCCCGATTGACTTGCAGAGTTGCTAGCAGATGAAGATTGGCTGCCTCCTCCACCGCCGCCTCCAAGGACGTGAACTACCGGACCTCCGCCACCTCCGGCGTTACTTCCTGCACCTCCGTAGCCGCCGCCTCCTCCACCAGCTCCTCCTCCTAAAACGTGCACAACTGGTCGGCCGCCTCCGATATTACCTCCAGCATTACTCGCTGCATTGCTAGAGGCTTGAGAACCGCTTCCACCAGCACCGCCTCCGAATCCTCCTTGATTTCCGCCTCCAAATCCACCACCGCCACCTCCAGCGTTACTTGCTGCGTTGCTTGAAGATTGTGAACCGCTTCCTCCACCAGCACCGCCTCCGAATCCTCCTTGATTTCCGCCTCCAAATCCACCACCGCCGCCTCCAGCGTTACTTGCTGCGTTGCTTGAAGATTGTGAACCGCTTCCTCCACCAGCACCGCCTCCGAATCCACCTTGGCCGAAACCTTGATTTCCGCCTCCAAATCCACCGCCGCCGCCTCCTGCGTTGCTTGAAGACTGGGAACCGCTTCCTCCACCAGCACCGCCTCCGAATCCACCTTGGCCGAAACCTCCTTGATTTCCACCTCCAAAACCACCGCCGCCGCCTCCAGCGTTACTTGCTGCGTTGCTTGAAGATTGGGAACCACTTCCTCCACCAGCACCGCCTCCGAATCCACCTTGGCCGAAACCTCCTTGATTTCCACCTCCAAAACCACCGCCGCCGCCTCCAGCGTTACTTGCTGCGTTACTAGAGGCTTGGGAACCACTTCCTCCACCAGCACCGCCTCCGAATCCACCTTGGCCGAAACCTCCTTGATTTCCACCTCCAAAACCACCGCCGCCGCCACCAGCGTTACTTGCTGCGTTGCTAGAAGATTGAGAACCACTTCCACCAGCACCGCCTCCGAATCCACCTTGGCCGAAACCTCCTTGATTTCCGCCTCCGAAACCACCGCCGCCTCCTGCGTTACTTGCTGCGTTGCTAGAAGATTGGGAACCACTTCCACCAGCACCACCTCCGAAGCCTCCTTGACCATATCCTCCCTGTATTCCGCCTCCTCCGAATCCACCTTGGCCGTAACCTCCTTGAATTCCGCCTTCAAAACCGCCGCCACCTCCTCCGAATCCACCTTGGCCGAAGCCACCTCCGCCACCCCCGAAACCTCCAGCTTGGCCTCCACCATAGCCGCCATGGAATTTGTTGTGTTTGTGATGGTGGTGATGATGATGTTTGGGGGGAGGCGGGATGAAGAGAGGTTCAGGGGGTGGAGGGGGTAGTGGCACACCGCCTCCCTGATAATTAGTGTAGGCATTACTCTGGGCGTTAGAAGAGGCCCCAGACGATGCACCGCCGCTGTAGGCCTGAGATTCAGCATTGGACTGTGCAGAACTACCGCCGCCCCAACCACCACCACCACCACCCCCGCCGTATGCTGAAGAGCCAGCGTTAGAAGACGCTCCGCTCTGACCTCCTCCGGAGTAGGAACCGGCGTTGGAGTGAGCACCACCCCCAAAGCCACCGCCTCCTGCAATAACAAAATAACACCATTATCTTAGGGAAGCGCTGTTAAAAGGAATGTATAGTCCAGTTAAGGCCATGTATGACAGAAAGTTTTAAATTCCAAACGACTAATGCTAGCTTTTTGAAATTTATACCACATGTACGAGGGTCAGTTGATAAGTCCCGGGCCTCACACAGGTATGGCGCCAGTTAGACGGTCGCATCGTATAGTTTAACTCTAGACTTGCTTGTATCCATAGTTACAGGTTAATAGCTTGTTTAGTTTTCCAATGACAGCATTTTAAACAAGACAACTTTAGAGTTTTCACGAAAATGGAGGATTTGGAAAAACGAGCAGCGATTGAATACTTCGATTTGAAAGGCTTAACGCCTAAAGGAATCAAGGAGGAAATGGACAGTGCATTGAACGTCTCTGCCCCTTCATATTCAATGATTAAAAGGTGGGTTGTGCAGTTTAAAATGGGACGTACGAGCACTAGTGATGAGCCTCGCTCTGGACGCCCTGTAGAAGTGACAACTCCAGAGAACATTGAAAAAATACATCGTGTATTACTGGAAGACCGCAGATTCAAGTCAATAATATTTTGAGTAATGCTTTGGGCTTTCACAAGATCTGTATAAGATGGGTGCTGCGTTTGTTGACACCTGATCAAAAGTTGCAAAGAAAAACTGTTTTTGTTAAGAATGTGGTGCTCTACCGTAAAAATCCCAGTGAATTTTTGAGACAGGATATTACCATGGATAAAATTTGGACACTCCAGAAAGTAAATCACAGTCAAAGCAGTGGATTGCGCCAGGTGAATCAACTCCAAAAAAGGCAAAGTCAATTTTGTCAGCTAACCAGGTTATTGCGAGTGTTTTCTGGGACGCACAGGGAATTATTTTTATTGATTACTTGAAAAAGGGTAAAAGTATCACTGGTGACTACTACGCCAGCTTACTGTAACGTTTGAGTGATGAGGTGAAAAGAAAAAGACCTCATTTGGCAATAAATAAATAAATAAATAAATAAAAAGGAATCTTGTTTCATCACGACAATGCTCCGGCCCATCGTTCAGTCATTGCAATTGGAAAAATGTGCAAATTAAAGTTGGAATTGCTTCAACACCCTATTCGCCAGATCTAGCACCCAGTGACTACCACCTGTACCCAAACCTCAAAGAATTTCTTGGAGGACGAAGATTTCACAGCAACGAGGAGGTCATTGATGCGGTAAACAGGTATTTTGAGGACCTTGATAAATCGCACTACAGAGATGGTTTAATTAAATTAGAACACCGATATGTCAAATGTTTTGGCCTTTCTGGAGATTATGTTGAGAAATAAAGCAAAAAGATTTTTTTTCAAATGCTGTTTTCATTGAGAGGCCCAGCCGCCCCTAGTAAGATAATACTAATAAGTTACAGTGCAAATTTCGTCCAAGTTATGGTCAATTTCTTTATCTTTTTGTCATGTCACTAAAAAATCTGATGTGTTCCATTCACATGACTGTCTCTACACCTCTGTAACCAACAATTGTTAATAAGTTTATTCTTCTGTTTCATGCTAATCGAGATAAACATTAGCAGACACTCTCTTATTACTTGCTTTCTTGTAAGTAGAAGGGAAATAATGGAACACATAAGACTAAACCGATAGTCAAATGTTTTAAAAGCTAATTGACATGTCATTTAAATCTGTTTCTATGCATGACCAGGAGTTTACAACTTTCTGTGAGAGAAAAGTTTAAGTATTTTAAATTTGAAACCAATAACTTGAATTATCTTAGAAATGATCAATTCCACGAAGAAAAACATATACATGTGACATAAATTGTGTCACTAGATGCGCAGATATTTATGTTTTATTTCTAATTGCATTGTTGGCAGCTGTTTCGACATTTTGTTCTTGTAGTAAACGTGAAAATGCAGTACGATATAGAGCTGAGTCAAGGATATTTTCAGCAAGATGGCGCTACCTGCCATACATCAAATGAACCCATGAACTTAATTGCAAGTTTCTTTGACGACTGAATAATCCCCAGGAACCTGTGGCCACCGAGATCTCCGGATTTGACATCGCTGGACTTCTTTAAATGGGGCTACACGTCCCCAGACATTGGACGATCTGAAGCAGAACATCACAGAGTCCTCCAACGAGTGGCCAGTACGACGTGTTGAGTTGTGCCTTATGCAGGACATTTTCAACATTTGCTATAGAGGTAAATAATCTCCCAAAATTCCTCTACAATTTAGGTATAATAAGTTGTCGCTAGCATAACACGTTGTGAAACAATTTATGAAAGAAACGTGTCAGCTCTATATAAATGACCCTGAAAAGTCATTTTATATTTTTGACCTGTAGTCAAAACGTCATTACAGGCCCCTCAACTCAGGCGGTGAGCATCTACTGATGGTCTTGAGGTCATAGACGTGAATTAGGCACCAGGATGTTGTTTGGCATAATGACGTGGAAGGACGGCTAATCAAAAGAACATTACTTGAGTTGAATGAACTCTGGACTTACCAGCGGCTGCATTTGACTGAGCGCTGGACTGTGCGCTGCCAATGTCGAGCTTGATGAGACCTAACGGTCCAGACAAATGAAGATTGGAGGTTCTTGACTCTGAGTTGGATCCTGCTCCAGTCTCAGGATGCAGGATCTTCCTGATGCCTCCCAACAGTCCTCCGTCCAGCAGGGACCTCTTTCCTGAAACATCAAACATGTCCGTACAAATCTCTGGACAAACACGAGTCTTTGCACGCAAATGGCAACAAAATACGTGGGTCATTTCAAAAGTCATGGCAACTATTTTCTATCAGCCAACAAAGTTGCAGGAAACAAAATTCAGGATATACGACTGAAAGCCACCAGAATGTTCTGCTCAATATTGGTACTAAATTGGGATCCTGGTACAAGGGATTATGGGTACGGGATATTTAAACATACACAAACAGTGATAATTGTTTTATTTGTATTACATATGCACAAAAGAGTACGCGAGCTAAGGACCTTCAAAATAATCCCTCAAGGCTTCCACACCCTGACACTCACAAGCATTTTTATGTATGCTCACTGTTCAAACATTCATCTTGGAACACAGTCTCTACTCTAGGCACTTGTATGTCTCTACTAGCACCTACCAGACGTCATCTGGTGGTGACATTCCATACTGTGTACATGTTTTCAAGTTTATATATACAATAAGCGTATATTCAGTTATTCGGAATATATAAAATAGCTGCCATGACTTCTGAAATGACCCTTGTATAATGGAGTTCAACATGTTTACTTAGTTGGATAGGTAGAGTCAGACTGAACAATTCAATGACATAGCTGGGATTTGAACCACGGATCTCCTGGGCTCTAGCCGGTTGCTCTACCACTGAGCTACCATGGCAACATGCCAGCATAGCATTGAATTTCTCAACTGACTCGCAAGTGTCCCAGTAAACCACAAGGTGATCTCAAATTATTTTGAGATGACAACCCCAATGGCGACTTACAAAGTACTTTAAGTACTTTAAGTTTACACATGAGAGTCATTTTTTGAAGCGGGTATTGCAAAGCTTGTGCACAGGTACGCTAAATGTCTCAATCTTTTCATGGTTATGTTGAAAAGTAACCACAAGTCTACAAAACTTTTAGTAATAAAATATTGTTGTCTTTTATTTATAGCCTATCCGAGGTTGAAGAAAAACAACAATTAAAAAAAAAAAAACGTCCCTCGTAAGAGAATATTCCTTTAATAGAAAATCTAAAGAGTAAACGATCTGGCGGGAAATTATTTTGACGTTTTGTAAATGGCGTGCACGTCTAATGCAGGATGTGAAGCTGCGCATATAATTAATATCCGTGAAAAAATGAAAGGTTTTTAAAATATTTGTCCCATAGCGAAAATGATGTTGATCTATTTAAACAGTTACTTATAAGCTGCATTTAAGTTTCTTTGCAGCTAATATTTTGGGTGTGTTTGCTTCTACGTATTTGTGAGCAATTGTTTCAAGAAATGAATTATGTGAAATCAAAACACAGATATCTTTTTACTAACGAACATCGCATGGCACAGCTGAAAATAGATCTATCTTAGGTAGCCCAGATTTTAAAAAAAATCTTATGTGTTCCATTCACATGACTTTCTCTATATCTCTGCAGCAAATTATTGTTTTAAAGCGTATGGTTCTATTTACTTCATGCTAATCGACAAAAAAATTAGTAGAAATAGTCTTATTACTTGATTCCTTGTAAGTAGAAGGTAAATAAGGGAGTACCATAGGTTAAAGTGATAGTCAAAATCTGGTTGCTATGTAACTGAAGTACCTTTGTTTGTATGGACAACAGTTGACAAATTCCTGTATAAGAAAAGTATACATTTTTCAAAACTGAAACCAAAAAATAAGGAATATCTTAAAAAAGACCTATTCCACAAAAAATGTATATAACATAAATTGTGTGTTTTAATGTGCTCTACATTTTCTGTGCAGTAAGTTTTTGTCCATCTCTTACGGTTTAGCAGCTATGCAAAATTCCGTAAAATACATCCGAACAAAGTAGTCTTCAGAGACTATTCCCAGAAAATTAAAGAGATACATTTTATTTGTTGTGTAAATATCTTCAGTATACGATACTTTAATCAAAATCGTTAGAGCCATGTTTGAGAAAATCAAAATTTTCGAAATTTTTTTCCATGTAAAGGGTAGTTAGGGATGGGGGAATTTTCTTGAAAATCTTTGTGTTGCATCCTTGTGAGATATTCAACTTAAATATCAAGTTTAGTATTTAACGGACTTTTGTTTTGAGCTATGCTGTCCACATACACACACACGGACATTTTTCTAAGAATGCTTTTTCGAAATCATGGGGCCTCAAACTATGTATTTCCGGTGAAATCTGGGTATGAAACTATTGGGTACAGTACAATATCTTTTCTATACACTATGTATATAGTACGTGTAGAGAAGAAAAGGAGAAAAGAAAAAAGTAATTCTTCGCCATTTCCGCCATTTAGTTTATCCTTATCTTTAGTATAGATGGTTGCTGAGAACACTAACCACAATGATGTAACGGAAAGGAAGACACGTGTATTCTCTGAGAACAATAGCAAATAAATGTTTCAGAATCACATGGGAAGTTACGACGTGTTTACACATTATTCTAAAGTCCTGCACCCACTGAATACCTTGCAGCTTTTAAAAGCATCTAATAGTTACATTCGTATGACTTTCTCTGCACATTCTTCAACAAACTATTCTTCCTAAAGGATCTGATTGATATAAAACAACCAGAAATGGTTTCACACACCCTTCTTAGGTACTACGGTAATAGGGGAATAGTTAGTTGCAGTAATTCCTGAGTGGAGCAAAGGGCACCGTTTCAATGTTTCCCTCGTCGGCTTTGAAATTCTAGTTCGCGAGTTTGCCGCTATGCGCCATGATGACGAAGGCTCATCACAGATGGCAGAGTAGGAGAAATCACGACTTGCGGACGCAAAATGACAAATGTCTCCAGGAAACTTTTGTTTTCAAGGTATGGGATTTGTTTACGTGCTAATAAACATTACACGGGACCACCGGCTTTACTACCCTTCCGGAGGAAGTCATGCTAAAGGTTTTTGCGTTCAAAAAAGAAATCCATCACCCTCCGCCAAGAATACAGTAGACTTAAACCAGGTATGGACAAACTTGATATGCAATTCACAAAATTGGCTGGCACCACAAACTGGCAGAAGGACAGACAAACAAACAAACAAATATTGGTTGCAGTGGTGATTGCTTATATAAATGGTATGACTTATTTTATATGTTTGATTACATTCTTTCATAACTTGCAACTCTTTTTTACTTTCTCTACACTTACTATAGTGTATAGAGAAGGTATTGTAATGCACCCAAAATTTGACTCTGAAATTTCACCGGAAATACATGTTTTGGGTCCTTCAAGTAACGCATTTTTGGAAAAAGATCCATGCATATGTGTGCATGTGTGTGACTGTGGACAGCATAGCTCAAAAACGAAAAGACCGTTAAATACCAAACTTAGTATTTAAGTTTTGTATCTTCGAAGATTTTCTAGAAAATCCCCCCACCCCAACTATTCTTCACGTGGAAAAATTTTCGAAAATTTTGATTTTATAGAAAACGACTAACGATTTTGATTAAAATATCGTATATTAAAGATTTTACCTGACAAATAAAATGTATATCTTGAATTTTCTGGGAATAGCCTCTGAAGACTACTTTATTCTGGATGAATTTTGCATAACTGCTGGACCGTAAGAGATGGACAAAAACTTACTACATAGAAAGCATAGAGCACATTAAAACACACAATTTATGTTATATACATTTTTTGTGGAGTTGGTGGTTTTTAAGATATTCCTTGTTTTTTGGTTTCAGCTTTGAAAAACTTATACTTTTCTCATACAGGAATTTATCAACTCGTGTGCATACAAACAAAGGAACTTCAGTCACATAGCAATTTTCGTCCATCTCTTACGGTTTAGCAGTTATGCAAAATTCCGTAAAATTCGTCCAGAATAAAGTAGTCTTCAGAGGCTATTCTCAGAAAATTCAAGATAACCCTTTTATTTGTCAGGTAAATGTCTTTAATGTACGATATTTTAATCAAAACCGTTAGGGCTATTTTTGAGAAACTCAACATTTTCGAAAAAAGTTCCATGTAAAGGCTAGTTGGGGGTCGGGAGATTTTCTTGAAAATCTTCGTGTCCTATCCTTGGAAGATAACAAATTTAAATACCAAGTTTGGCATTCAACGGTCTTTTGGTTTTTGAGCTATGCTGTCTACAGACACAGACGCGAACCTTTTTCCAAAAGTGCTCTTTTTGGATTCAAGGGGACCCAAAACATGTATTTACGTTTAAATCTTGGAATCGAGGTTTTGGGTGCATTATATCATTTTCTCTATACACTATGTACATAGTACGTGTAGAGAAAGTAAAAATATTATGTTTTCCAGTCACATTACTTTCTCTATCTGTTCTGCAAGCAAACTATTATATCAAAAGCTTATTCTATCTACTTTATGTTAATCGAGATAAGCATAAACAGAAATTGTCTTATTGCTTGCTTCCTTATAAGTGGAAACGAAATAAGGGAATACACTAGACTAAAGCAATAGTCAAATACTTTAAAAGTTATCACCACGTGGTTGTCATTGAAATTCGGTTCTATTTGGATGTCAGGAGTAGAGCACAAGTAATAACGAATGACGGCTTCCTGTTCAAAAAAAAAAAAAAATATATATATATATATATATATATATATATATAAATATTTTAAAATTGAAACCAAGAATAAGGAATATGTTCTAAATAGCTTCACAACAAGAACATCGGTATGATGTTTCTATTCAGAAGACTATACGTTCATACCGCGACCTTGGGTATATGAAGTTAACCATTACACCACGGAGGGCGACAGCGTAACAGAGTGATGTAAAACGTGCTCAAGAGAGACATTTCTGAGAAATTCATAATAGGATATCTTATTAAAATACCCTGTAATTGAGGAGTGCAAATTTAAAGAAAATAATGTTTAAAATTTACAGTCCATTGTGAGAATAGTAGAATTATTCTAGTAAATAGTAAGTAAAAATAAAATAGTAAATAAAAAAATCTGATGTATTCCATTCACATGACTTTCTCTACATCTCTGCAGCAAATTATTGTTAAAAAGCTTATGCTTCTATTTGCTTCATGCTAATCGAGAAAATATTAGCAGAAATAGTCTTATTACTTGTTTCCTTGTGTCTACAAGCGAAATAAGGGAGTACCATAGGTTAAAGTGAAGTCAAAAGCTGGTTGCTATGTGACTGAAGTTCCTTTGTGTGGACAGGAGTTGACAAATTCCTGTATGAGAAAGGTTTTTTTTTTTTTTTTTTTTTTTTTTTTTTTTTTTTTTTTTTTTTAAGCTGAAACAAAAACAAGGAATATCTAAAAAAGCGATTAACTCCATGAAAAAATGCATTTAACTTAAATTGTGTGTTTTAAGGTGCTGTACATTTTTGTGTGGCAAGTTTTTGTCCATCTCTTACGGTTTAACAGTTATGCAAAATTCCGTAAAATTCATCCAGAATAAGGTAGTCTTCAGAGGTCATTCACAGAAAATGCAAGATATACATTTTATTTGTGAAGTAAATATCTTTAACATACTATATTTTAATCAAAATCGATAGAGCCATTTTTGAGAAAATTAAAATGTTCGAAAAAAGTTCCATGTAAAGGGTAGTCGGGGTGGGGGGATTTTCTTTAAAAATCTTCGTGTCGCATCCTTGGAAGATACTAAACTTAAAACAAGTTTGGTATTTTACAGATTTTTCGTTTTTGAGTTATCGTGTTCACAGACACACACACACGGAGCTTTTTTTTGAAAATGTTTTTTTTTTTTTTTTTTTTGATACAGGGGACCTTAAAACATATATTTCCGGTGAAATCTCGGTATCGATTTTTTGGGTGGAGTGCAATATCTTCTCTATACACTATGTACATAGTTCGTATAGAGAAAGTAATAAAATAGTGAATAAAAATAAACAAATGACCCAGCTCTGCAAACTCTTTAGAATTAGTATTTAACGTTTGTTATATGTTTTACTGAATGTGATGATGATGATGATGATGATGATGATAATACGAGAAAATCCTACTGCCTCTCCGGACACAGGTGTTTCAACTTAAATCAAAAGAAATTGATAATTAAAGAAAAAGTATTTCTTGGCTGCAGAAGGAGAGATTGAAGTCCTGGTTTACACAATTTATGTTAAATACTTTTTTGTGGAGTTAACACTTCTGAGATATTGTTATTGTTTCGAATTTTCAAAAGATATGCTTTTGTGAATTCGGATGTCGTTATTCACAGTTTTTCTTGTAGTTGTGCAAATAGATAGAAGAATAAGCTTTTGTAAGAATATTTTGTTGAGGAATGGGTAGACAAGACTTGTGAATTTAACAGAATAGACTCTTCTTCCTAGAAATGTTTTCCATATTAGTTGTAAAAATGTTTTGTTGAGAAATGAGTCGAGAAAGACTTGTGAATTTAACATATCAGCATTTTTTCGCAGAAATGTCAACCATATTTGATCCTAAAAGCTTCTCTAATTTCAGATATTTAGAGGAAACCATTTTACGCGAAGAGAATGGCGTCTGGATTAAGATAGGTTATGTGACTTTTGACTCACCATGGTGATGAGAGGCGATGATAGCCAGGTGCACAACCAACACAGAGAGCAGCAACAATGAGCGTGTCACTGCCATTGTTGCGACACTAGCACACACTAAAGCACTGCAACTACTCGCCAGGCCAGCATCTCTTATAAACCTCACTTGTTTTTCTTTTTTCCAGAAAGAGGTGTGCCTCCGTCCGTCCAAGAATCCCGGTTGTTTATGATGACGTCATAGAGGAGGGCTTCTCGCTCGCGACTATGTTGTAGGTACGGGCTTTTCCACGTTATGTTGTGTTTCTAAATGACATTCTGTGACGTGATTCATCGCGATCCGTGTTCGTGAAGCGCCTGTTAACTCCCGCCACCCTCTACAATATCAGTGCAGTACCTAGGTTAGGTTTTACATTCCGTGCAACATTAGCTTTTGTCTTTCCATCATACTGAAAAATATCATGTGTCCCATTCACATGACCTTCTCTACATCTCTGCAACAAATTATTGTTAGAAAGCTTATGCTTCTATTTACTTTATGCTAATCAAGAAAAATCTGATGTGTACCATTCACATGACTTTCTCCATATCCCTGCAACAAATAATTCTTAAAAAGCTTATACTTCTATTTACTTTATGCTAATCAGAAAAAAATAGTAGAAATAGTCTAATTACTCGCTTCCTTGTAAGTAGAAGCGAAATAAGGGACAACTGTAGGTTAAAGTGATAGTCAAAAGCTGGTTGCTATGTCAATGAAGTTCCTTTGTCTATATGGTTAGGAGTTGACAAGTTCCTGTATGAGAAAAGTATACGTTTTTCATAGCAGAAACTAAAAATAAGGAATGTCACAAAAACGACGAACTCCACGAAAAAAATGTATATAACATAAATTGTGTGTTTTAATGTGCTCTACATTTTTTGTGTGGTAAGTTTTTGTCCATCTCTTACGGTTTATCAGTTATTCAAAATTTAGTAAAATTCATCCCGAATAAACTACTCTTCAGAGGCTATTCCCAGAAAATTCAAGATATACATTTCATTTGTCAGGTAAATATGTTTAATATCCGAAATTTTAATCAAAATCGTTAGAGCCATTTTTGAGAAAATCAAAATTTTCGAAAAAAGTTCCATGTAAAGGGTAGTTGGGGGTGGGAGGATTTTTCTCAAAATCTTCGTGTCGCATCCCTGGAAGATACTAATATACCAAGTTTGGTATTTTACCGACTTTTCGTTTTTGAGTTATCGTGTTCACGGACACACACACACACACACACACACACACACACACACGGACCTTTTTGTGAAAATGCTTTTTTTGGATATTGATGACCCTAAAACAGTTATTTCCGGTGAAATCTGGGTATCGAATTTTTGGGTGGAGTGCAATACTTTCTCTATACACTATGTACATAGTGCGTATGGAGAAAGTAAAAAATTGGCAGAAATAGTCTTATTACTTGCTTCCTCGTAATTAGAAGCGAAATATGAGAGTACCTATCATAGGTTAAAGTGATAGTCAAAAGCTGGTTGCTATATGACTGAAGTTCCTTTATTTGTATGGACAGGAGTTGACAAATTCCTGTATGAGAAAAGAATAAGTTATTCAAATCTGAAACCAATAACAAGGAATATATACAAAATGATCGACTCCACGAAAAAAATGTATATAATTCTATTGTGTGTTTTAACCTGCTCTACATTTTTTGTGTGGTAAGCTTTTGTCCATCTCTTACGGTTTAGCAGTTATGCAAAATTTCGTAAAATTCATCCAGAATAAAGTGGTCTTCAGAGACTATTCCCAGGAAATTCAAGATATACATTTTATATGTCAGGCAAATATCTTTAATATACGATATTTTAATCAAAATCGTTTGAGCCATTTTTGAGAAAATCAAAATTTTCGAAAAAAGTTCCTTGTAAAGAGTAATTTGGGTTTGGGGGATTTTCTTCAAAAGCTTCGTGTATCATTCTTGGAAGATAAATTTAAATACCAAGTTTGATATTAAACGGTCTTTTCGTTTTTGAGCTATGCTGTACACAGACAGACAGATAAACACCTACACGACGAACATTTTTCCAAAAATGCTCTTTTTGGATTCAGGGGACCCAAAACATGTATTTCCGGTGAAATCTTGAAATCGAGTTTTGGGTGCATTACAATACCTTCTCTGTACATTATGTACATAGTACGTGTTGAGAAAGTAAAAATATGTTTGCCATTCAGATAACTTTGCAAACTTCTTACAAAAGATGTCTCTTCTTTCTACACAATGCTAATCGAAATAAACATTAATAGAAGTTCGTATTACTTAGTTCCTTATAAGTAGGGCGGAATTAAAGGAATGCGCTATGCTAAAGCGATAGTCAAATGTTTTAAAAGTTGTCGTTATGCGATTTTCATCGGAATAAGCTTTTGTTTGTCATTACAAATCGCTTCTTTTCTTGGCGAGGAGTAGAACAAAAGAAAAACGGACACTCCCGTCTGAGAAAAGTATAAGTACTTCACAACTGAAACTAATAACAATGAATACCTCGAAAACGGTAAGCTACACGAGAAAAATGTATATGACATAACTTGCGTATTTTAACAAGACCTAAATGTTTTGTAGAGTAAGTTTTTGTCTACCTCTTACGGTTTAGTAGTTATGCCAAATTAAGCAAAATTCATCCAGAATAAACAGGTCTTCAGAAGCTATTCCCAGAAAATTCAAGATATACATTTTATTTGTTAGGTAAATATCTTTAATATATGATATTTTAATCAAAATCGTTAGAGCCATTTTTAAGAAAATCAAACTTTTCGAAAAAAGTTCCATGTAAAGGGTAGTTTGGGGTAGGGGGATTTTTCTCAAAATCTTCGTTACGCATTCCTAGAAGATACTAAACTTAAATACAAAGTTTGGTATTTTAGCTGCTTTTCGTTTTTGAGTGATCGTGTTCACAGACACACATGGACCTTTTTCTGAAAATGCTTTTTTTGGATACAGGGGAGCCTAAAAAAAAATATTTCCGGTAAAATCTCAGTATGGAATTTTTGAGTGGAATAAAATACCTTCTCTATACACTATGTACATAGTACGTGTAGAGAAAGTAAAATGAGTGAGGAAAGTGGATGTCCATTTACCAAGGTCATGACAAAGACCTGTCTCCTACTACCAACGCATTTCTCATTATCAAGTTCACACGCACAGTGTGTTTTCTCTCATAGTTACTCATGATCTTCTCTATAGGCTATTACAAAATCTCCCTTAGGTTACTCATTCATGATATCCTTGATGATGCCAGTTCAAAACCCCAATGACTTATGGTTGCGGAGCACTTCTTAGAAATGTCTCAATATCTTGTGAAGCAACTAACTAAAAATAACCCCACATAAATCGTCAGTTTTAACCCAACAAGTTATTGGAACTTTAAAATCGTTTCTGATAACAATAAATTGTTGAAGCCGCAGATCCGGTTCTGTTATAGAAACGCTTCTTTAAATAGTGGTAGAGTATGCCGAAAAATCTGATGTGCTTCCTTCACGTGACTTTTTCTGCATCTCTGTAACAAACTATTTTTTTTTTTTTTTAGCTTAACGTCCTTTAACCTGTTTGGTCATATCGGACAATGAATGAAATTGGTGAAATGATGCTCAAATGATCACCCTAAGCGAGATTCGAACTCACGACCTGTTAAATATGAGGCAGACACGCTAACACCACGTTACTCAGGCTGGCGAACAAACTATTGTTAAAAAGTTTATTACTTTCTCTACATATACTATGTACTTAGTGTATAGAGAAGGTACTGCATTCCACCCAAAAATTTGATACTAAGATTTCACCGTAATATACATTTTAGGGTCCCCTGTATCCAAAAAAATCACTTTTGGAGAAACGTCCCTCTGTGTGTTTCTGTGGGCAGCATAGCTCCAAAACGAAAAGTCCGTTAAATACCAAACTTGATATTTAAATTCAGTATCTTTCAAGGATTCAACAAGAAGATTTTCGAGAAAATATCCCCACCCCCAACTACCCTTTACATGAAACATTTTTCGAAAATCTGATTTTCTCAAAAATTACTCTATTATTAAAGATATTTACATGACAAATAGAGTGTATATTTTGAATTTTCTCGGAATAACATCTGAAGACATTTTTATTCTGGATAAATTTTGCGGAATGTTGCATAACTGGTAAAGCGTAAGAGGTAGACAAAAATTTACCTTATAGAAAATGTAGATCTCGTTAAAACATTATATTTTTTTTTTTTTTCGTAGAATTGATCATTTTTGAGATATTCCTGGTTATTGATTTCAGCTTTAACATACTTATACTTTTCTCATACGGGAATTTGGCAACTTCTGTTCATAAATTGTGTGTTTTAACTAAATCTACATTTTTTGTTACAGAAGCTTTTGTCTCTTCGCCAGTTATACGAAATTCCGCAAAATTCATCCACATTCATAAACATTTCTTCAGAGGCTATTTCCAGAAAACTCAAGACATACATTTTATTTGCCATGTAAATGTCTTAAATATAACAGATTTTAATCAAAACCGTTAGAACCATTTTTGAGAAAATCAAAAATTTCGAAAAATGTTCCATGTAAAGCGTAGTTGTGTGATACTCAACTTATATACTAAGTTTGGTATTTAACGGACTTTTCGTTTTTGAGCTATGCTGTCCACAGATATACGCCTAAACACGGACATGTTTCTAAAAGTCTTTTTTTTTTTTTTTTTTTTAATTAGGGAGTCCTAAAACGTATATTTCCGGTGAAATCTGAATACCGGTTTTCAGAAAACGTTATTTTCACAAATTTATGGTGGGGGTGATTTTTCTGAATATCTTAGTGACGCATCCTTGAAAGATATCAAACTTAAATACCAAGGATGGTATTCAACCGTCTTTTCGATTTTTATCATGTTCACACACACACACACACGCACCGGACTTTTTTCTAAAACGTTTTGCTTTTAAATTCAGGGGATCCTAAAACGTGTATTTCAGGTGAAAACTCGGTATCGAATTTTGGGTGGAATACTATACCTTCTCTAAGTACTATGTACTTCGTACATACGCGCTAGAGAAAGTAAAATGTGGATCTCGTTAAAGAACACAACTTATGCCATTGATATTTTTGTATGTGTGTGGATTTAACCATTTCCGAGGTATTCCTTGTTATTGGTTTAAAATGTCCAATATTTGTATTTTTCTCAAATAAGAAATTTCGTGTTTCGTTTCTTTTACTGCTGGTCAAGCCAAGAACACGGAATTTCAATGCCATCACATAGCGATCCGGTTTTAAAAGATTTAATTATCTCTTTAGCTTTCTGTATTCTCTTATTCTTTTGTTAACTACAGGAAATAGATAATAAAACGATTTCTGCTAATGTTTATCTCGATTAGCACGAAGTAGATAGAACAGTAATATTTGGTAAGAATAGTTTATTATTGCAGAGAAAGTCATGTGAAAGGAACACATCGGATTTACCTCCCGCCCTCTCCCCCAAATTATCCGTGGGACAGCAAACTCAAGATGTTTGCGGCACAGAAATGTAAGTTACATAACGTCTTATAACTTATTAGTAATAGAAATTAGAACTGTTATCTCGATTAGCATGGTGTAGAAAGAAGAATAATCTTTTGTAAGAAGTTTGTAGAACAGATAGAGAAAGTAATGTGAGTGTAACACATCAGATTTTTTGATTCAGAAAGACTCAAAACATATTTCCGTTGAAATATCGGTATGACATTTCTGGGTGTAATGCAATACCTTCTCTTCACACTATGTACATAGTACGCGTAGAGAAAGTAAAAGTCTGATGTGTTCCATTCACATAACTTTCTCTACATCTCTGCAACAAATTAGTTTTAAAAAGCTCATGTTTATATTTACTTCATGGTAATCGACAAAAAATTAGCAGAAATAGTCTTATTACTTGCTTCCTTATAAGTAGAAGCGAAATAAGGGAGTACCATAGGTTAAAGTGATAGTCAAAAGCTGGTTGCTATGCGACTGAAATTCCTTTATTTGTATGGACATGAGTTGACAAATGACTCCACGAAAAAAATGTATACAACATAAATTGTGTGTTTTAATGTGCTCTACATTTTTTGTGTGGTAAGTTTTTGTCCATCTCTTACGGTTTAGCAGTTATGCAAAATCCCGTAAAATTCACTCAGAATAGTCTTCAGAGGATATTCCCAGAAAATTCAAGATATAAATTTTGTTTGTCAGATAAATATCTTTAATATACGATATTTTAATCAAAATCGTTAGAGCAATTTTTTAGAAAATCAAAATTTTCGAAAAAAGTTCCATGTAAAGGATAGTTTGGGGTGGGGGGATACTTTTCTCAAAAATCTTCGTGTCGCATCCCTGGAAGACACTAAACTTAAATACCAAGTTTGGTATTTTACCAACTTTTCGTTTTTGATTTATCGTGTTCACAGACACATACACGGGCCTTTTTCTGAAAATGCTATTTTTGATACAGCGGACCCTAAAACATATATTTCCGGTGAAATCTCGGTATCGACTTTTTTGGTGGAGTGCAATACCTAAACACTATGTACATAGTACGTGTAGAGAAAGTTGGGTAAAGATTGCTACGGAACCCGAACAAATTGATATGCCAATGACATTTAGCAAGGTGCACACATCCTTCGGGAAGAGCCCAGGGTTACGTGGAGTTGAAGGACCGGGAATCCCATGCTCTCACACGGGAGAGAACCGGCCACGCTATTTACTGTACGGGAAATTTAAATAATAGGTTTGACACGCTCATTTGTTTATCCAATGAGCAGAGCCGACCATGCATACACAAAATTACACACGCGGCTTCCGCTGTTTTGTCTTCTTCATACAGGTTCTCGCGACCTCTGCTGTACCTTGCAAGATCTGCACAGTCTAAACCTCAAGGATTGTGATGTGTTACTCATTTGACTTTCTCTAGCTGCTCTACAAACAAACTTCTTACAACACATTATTCTTCTTTCTACAACATGCTAATCGAGATAAACATAAGCAGAATGTTCTTACTATTTAGTTCCTTATAAGTAGAAGGCAACTAAAGGAATGCGCTATGCTAAAGTGATAGTCAAATGTTTTAAAAGCTATTGCTATGCGATTGTCATTGTAAATCCCATCTTTGCCTGGCCAGGAGTAGAGCAAAAGAAAAACGGACACTTCCTGTCTGGGAAAAGTATAAGTACGTAACAATTGAAACCAGTAACTAAAAGTATCTCGAAAACGGCCAACTCCACGAATATATATAATACAAATTATGTCTTTTATCGCGATCTACATTTTTTGTGCAGTAAGTTTTTCTCTATCTCTTACGGTTTACCAGTTATGCGAAATTCAATTAACTTCATCCAGAATAAAGAGGTCTTTGGAGGCTATTGCCAGAAAATTCAAGATATACATTTCATTTGTGGTGGAAATAGCTTTAATATGTGATATTTTAATCAAAATTGTTAGAGCCATTTTTAAGAAAAACATTTTCAAAAAATATTCCATGTAAGTAACGGGTAGTTAGGGGTGAGGAATCTTCTTGAAAATCATCGTGTCGCATCCTTGGAAGATACCAAACTTAAATACCAAGTTTGATATTTAACGGTCTTTTCGTTTTTGAGCTATGCTGTCCACAGACGCGGACCTTTTTCTAATTTTTTTCAGGGGACCCAAAACATGTATTTCCGTGAAATCTCGGCATGGGATTTTTGGATGCATTAAAATACCTTCTCTATACACTATGTACATAGTACGTGTAGAGAAAGTAAAAATGCTTTTACTGGATTCAGATGTATTTCCGGTGAAATCTCAACATCGAATTTTTTGGTTATTCTCTCTGCCTACTAAATGCATAGTACGTGAACAGAAAGTAAAAAATGTGTACATGTTAATGAGAAGAATTACTGGCTTATTTTGTTCTAAGAAACAATAAATTTAAAGTCCAGGAAGTCTGTGGCCGAAAGCTGTTGAAATAATATGAAAATAAAGTTTGTGTTCTGGTGGTTTTACTTGCCGTAAAAGTGCTGTTGATTATTTCCTTCAGCACTGAGATTTTATTCTTATTGCAATCATATTGTACGCGAGAATGTCATCTTTCGATCTATAGCAACAATATTGGAAACTGCTACAAAAAATGTATGAAACGTAAAGTTGTGACAGTTGTAAAAGAAATTACCAAATGTAAACAATCTCGTTTCAAGAATGTAGGAAAGTTTGGTTTGTCTTCATAGACTCGCCTCGGCGACTGTATTTTAAAAAGTTGGAGAAGATTTTATGTGATTATACGTAAATTAAGAACGCTGCTCACGTGTTAACAAAAGATGCTTAGCACAGCCGCAGAAGAGATAACACGCAAACCACATCCTGAACAATGAAATTCCCCAACCGCACCTTCCGTTGTCTTTTGTTAAAAACAGAACAGCGACTGCAGTTGAAAACACCCACTGAGATAACTGGATAAAAATATCTGATGCGTTCAATTCACATAACTTTCTATAGCTGTTCCATATTGAAACTATTCTTACAAAAGATTATTATTATTATTATTATTATTTTCTTTCTCTTCACGTACTCTGTACATAGCGTATAGAGAAGGTATAGCATTCCACCCAAAAATTCGATACCGAGATTTCATCGGAAATATATGTTTTGGGTCCCCCTGAATCAAAAAAAAAAAAAAAAAAATGTTAAAAAAAGGCCCATGTGCGTGCGTCTATTGGGGGGGGGGACAGCTTAGCTCAAAAACGAAAAGACCGTTAAATACCAAAACTTGGTATTAAAGTTTGATATCTCCCAAGGATGCGACACAAAGATTTTCAAGAAAATCCCCCCACCCCCAACTACCCTTTACTTGGAACTTTCTTTGAAAATTTTAATTTTCTCAAAAATGGCTCTAACGATTTTGATTAAAATATGGTAAATGAAAGATATTTATTTACCTGACAAATAAATGTATATCTTGAATTTTCTGAAAACGGTTTTTTTCTGGATGAATTTTATGGAATTTTGCATAACTGCTAAACTGTAAGAGATGGATAAAACTTACCTCACAAAAACGTAGAGCACGTTCAAATACACAATTTATGTCATATACATTTTTGTTGTGGAGTTTATAACTTTTGAGGTACATCTTGTAATTGGTTTCAGTTTTAAAAAACTTATACTTTTCTCATACAGGAATTTGTCAACTCCTGTCCTTACAAACAAAGGAACTTCAGTCACATAGCAACCAGCTTTTGACTATCACTTTAACCTATGGTACTCCCTTATTTCGCTTCTACTTACAAGGAAGCAAGTAATAAGACTATTTCTGCTAATTTTTTCTTGATTAGCATGAAGTAAATAGAAGCATTAGCTTTTCAACAATAATTTGTTACATAGATAGAGAAAGTCATGTGAATGGAAAACATCAGATTTGTTTTACAATACAATTTATTTTGGGTTGCTTTAACAGCATGGTCATATCGCAACTTTTCAAATTGTACATAAAATAGTTATTTGCACATTGGTAAGATACAAAATGGTTACATTTATACATCATAATAAATCAAAAAGTTTACACTGGCTTATAAATATTATTGTTTTTTTTAATTGTCTGGTGGTTATGTAGAGCACTTGCTAAGCCACTGAAGCTGGCCTGACGCTGCAGCAGGATATGTAAGCAGTCTGTTGCAGGTCTCACATTTTGATTCTGGGTCTTTATTAATGTTGAAGGAGTGTGTCCAATTCTGAGGCGGGTGATTACTATTTGCTCACGACCTTCTAATTTTCGGAGGGGTTCAAAGAAATTGATTCAGCACGGGCATCAAGAGTTTGTTGACCATGTCGCCTTCCAGTTTTCTATAAACAGTTGTTTGTTGTATCTCATGACATCTTGATGTTATTCTGTGGTCACTGATAGGATGTCGGGTGACTTCCTTTGCATCTTTATCAGCATTTTCATTTCCATTGATATTTGCATGTGATGGTACCCAGAGCGCTGATCGATAGAATATAGGTGAAGTGTGTCATTTATTAAAGGATGTGTAGGACTTAGATTCTGAGTGGCAAGAATTGTGTTTAATGAATCAGTGTAAATTATACACAGTGATTTATGTAGAACTGACACATTTCTTTCTTTAATTATTCTGTTGGAAATGCATTCATTGATCCAATTTTAGCACCAAACTAAGCAGAATTTTCTGGAGTTTCTGTTCCTTGCCACTAGATGTGCAGATGTTTATATTTTATCCCTAATTGCATTGTTGGCAGCTGTTTCGACATTTTGTTCTTGTAGTCAACATGAAAATGCAGTACGATGCACAACTGAGTCAAGGATATTTTCAGCAAGATGGCGCTACATGCCATACATCAAATGAATCCATGAACCTAATTGCAAGTTTCTTTGACGACCGGATAATTTCCAGGAGCCTGTGGCCACTGAGATCTCCGGATATGACATCGCCAGACTTCTTTCTATGTGGTTACTTAAAAGACAGGGTTTACCCCACACGTCCCCAGACATTGGACGACCTGAAGCACAACATCACAAAGGAGATTCAATCTATTGACAACAGAATCCTCCAACGAATGGCCAGTACGACGTGTTGAGTTGTGCCTTATGCAGCATGGAGGACATTTTCAACATTTGCTATAGAGGTAAATAATCTCCCAAAATTCCTCTACAATTTAGGTATAATAAGTTGTCGCTAGCATAACACGTTTTGAAACAATTAATGAAAGAAATGTGTCAGCTCTATATAAATCAACTTGCAGTACAAAATTAACTTTTGCTGTTAGGCAAAATAATGAGAAACCTTATTTTAAAGCACTTGAACCTATCAAGCAAGAAGTATTCTGCTGTGTATCATCCTCTGCACATGTACATTGTTTGACGGGACTGGAGTGCGCATGAAAAAATCTGATATGATCCATTCACATGACTTTGTCTATATCTCGGCAACAAATTATTGTTAAAAAGCTTATGATACTATTTACTTCGAGAAAATCTAGCAAAAATAGTTTCATTACTTGCTTCCTTGTAAGTAGAAGCGAAATAAGGGAGTAACATAGGTTAAAGTGACAGTCAAAAGCTGGTTGCTATGTGACTGAAGTTCCTTTGTTTACACAGACAGGAGTTGACAAATCCCTGTATGAGAAAAGTATAAGTTTTTTAAAGCTGAAACCAATAACAAGGAATATCTAAAAACGATAAACTCCACGTAAAAATGTATATGACATAAATTGTGTGTTTTATTGTGATCTACATTTTTTGTGTATAAGTTTTTGTCTATCTGTTATGGTTTACCAATTGTGCAAAATTCAATAAAAAATCATCCAGAATAAAGAGGAATTAGAGGCTATTCCCAGAAAATTCAAGATATATATTTTATTTTGCATGTCATCTTAAATATAAGAGATTTTAGTCAAAATTTTCAAAATTTTTTCCATGTAAATTGTAGTGTTTGATATTTAACGATATTGTGTTTTGAGCTATGCTGTCCAAAGAGAGAGAGAGAGACGGACGGACGCACGTACGCATGCACGCACACACACAGACCTTTTTCCACATTTTTTTTTTATTCAGGGGGACCTTAAACATGTATTTCTGGTGTATTCTCGGTACCAAATTTTTGGGTGGAATGCAATACCTTTCCTATACACTATGTACATAGTACGTTTAGAGAAAGTAAAAATGCATTTGCCTGACTTTTTCTTTGACTGGTGTGATATGCGGAACAAAATCACTATTCAAACATACCCAACAAGAATTCTATCAGTATGATTAATACAGTAGAAAATTATTAACTAAGGTAAAGTGCTAGTTATGTAATATGTCAATCCATCCATTGATGCTGTGCCCCTGGTACGAGGGTGATTCAAATATAGACTGTAATTTTGTTGAAAATATTTATTGATTAAATATATACACAAGTGACTTCATCAACATAGCCTCCTTCACACTCTACACATTTTTGCCAACGTTTTGGAAGCTTGAACATTACTTCTTCAAAAAATGTCTGAGGGCATGTCGCCAACCAATTGCACACTTGCTCCTCGACGTCCTCGTTGTTTTTGAAATGTTTCCCTCCAAGCGATTCTTTCATGGGTGCAAACAAAAGCTAGTCTGGGGGGACAAGTCTGGACTATAGGGAGGATGTTGAAGGGTTTCCCAGTGCATGTCTGCCATTGTGTCCCTTGTCAAATTGTCTTGGAGAAGGATGACAACTCTGATGGGCATACAACATCTTTTGCTTCGGTAGGCAGCCTTTACAGACCTTAACAATTGGCAATAGTAAGCTGCAGTCACTGTACATCGATCATGAAGAAAATTAACTGCAAAACTCCTCTGTGAGACTTGACCTTGGGTATTGAGCATGACCTTCATTTCCACAAATTCTCGGCCACCCTTAAATTTTCTGACCCAAGTAAACACTCAATTCTGCGACAGTGTAGTGTCCCCAAACTATGCCCTTAAACGAGTTAAAATCTCTGAAGGTTTCACCTCTTCCTTGGTTAAAAACTAATGCGTTGCACAACAGATGAAGGGACTTGTTGCTCACTCATGGCTGTACTGACGCCAGAACCTAGTGAAACGGCTAACAAAGCTAGTTCCCCCTCCCTAACACACCAACCTTCAACCCCCTGCTCTGAACTGCTTCCTCCGTGATATGCAACAATTAATGTTTATATTTGAATCACCCTCATATTGTCATTCTTCTGTTGACTGCAACCAAGCCATATACTGAGTGCTTAGCAATAAACAAACAAAAATATAAATTTAAAATGTTTATTAAGAGCATTTAATTGCAAGTTTTCAGAGAATCCTTCCTTATTTAACATCTGGAGACAGTGCACCTATTTTCCAAAGTATTTTATTCATAGCACTGTCCAGTTGTTTTATAGGCGAGGGATTGCAGACGTGATAGTAATAGTAGTTCACTAAAATATTCATCTCATTGAGTCTTGAATCTGGAATGGTTTTGGGAATACCATTTTCTAAACCATAATGGAATAATTGTGATTCTTCTATAAGACCTTCTTTTAAAATATAGTGTCGAGGGGTTATCTTTAGGGTGTGCAACTCTTTTATCATATAGTCTTCTGGGACACCGAGTTCCAAAATGGTGCTTATAGAAATGATCCTCATATTCGTTAATCTACTGTCTGTGAGGTAAGCTTTTGCAATGTACCTCATGATATGCAGACTATTATTTGCAATTCTAAATGTTCCTAAATGTTTCAATTGAGTTGGTTTGGACACTGCAACGGGTTCAATGTCCCAAGGGTGGTGCAAAACATGGTCTGAAATGTGGGCAAAATACTGCTCATCACGATATTCTATCTCGTAATGTCCCATCTGATAAGCGACTTCTTCCTTCAGGTAGCTTCCCATACCGTACTGACTCTGGAAGTATTCGTAATATGCTCTTGCTATGACGTAATAGTAAATAACAACGGTGATGAACAGATTCAAACAAATGACAATACACACAAGCCAGTACAGCGTCAATACTGCAACTCCAAGAAACCAACTTTTAAGTGTTATGACTTGTACTGGAGGCTTATGGAAAGCGAACCCAGCTACGAGAAGTGTGCTGAAGGCTCTGCCAAATGTCGAGTAGTAGTGTTCAAAATCACTAATATACAGGTATAAAAATGCACTGAAACCTACCAGTGATAACACTGTATAGGTCATGAAGTCAATTAATGATTTTGATGCTCGTAAAAGGGCATTTTCGCATGTTCTGAAAGTGAAATTCCATCGCAAAACCTTCCAAGACGGATGGTAGAGATGCATATCAGGAAGCCAATCAGAAAGGTGAGGCTCCTCTGAAACAAATCATTAGCATATGTATAATTTAACTCTTTCCAGACAAATGGTGCCATTTGACAGCAGTATAATGTATGTGAGCTTTTAGAAGCTGGGTAAAGAAATTTGGACTTAGAAGGAATCACTTTTGATAATTTACAAGGGCAGATTTAAAAGTAACGCACACTTTTTTTGTGCATTGGTATTCCAGCTGGAATGTTTCAATTTCACACAAATGTAGTTTGAAGTTTTCACTACAGAGGGTATTTTTGGTTTCATGTGAAGCTCTAGTGAGAAAAGTGTGAACTACGCAATAAATGCATGCTACTGTCATCCACGTGTGAAGAGCAGAGGTGTCGCTCAATATTTGAGGGCCAAAGGGTATAAACCGAGTGAAATTCACAGGGACATGTGTGGTATGTATGAAATAAAAAGGAGTTTTATTTATGGATGCTCTCTGACTGCTGTGGTTCTCAGCATCCCATTTTATACTGAGCGTGAAAGACCGCTTAATTTTGCTGAGGCCTCTCTTTCAGGCTTGAGGTTCTTTAAGTGCCGTAAATCTACAACACGGATCCCAGGCTTTACTTCCCTTCCAAAGGAAGCCATGCTGAGGATTTTTACGCCCGAAAAAATCCATCGTCCTCTGCCAGGTTTGAACCCATGACCTTGGGTATATGCAGTTAGCATCGTAACCATTACACCATGGAGAGTGACATGGTGGTGGTGCGTATGGGGATGATTGTATGGACCATAGCAATGTCTCCAGGTGCTGTGCATTCTTCCAAGAGGGCGTGTGAACCTTAGAGATTTGCCGGTAACAGCTGCAACCCTGCAAAATGTCAGAAGCAATGAGGCAGCAATTTTCAACCACTGACATGTGCAACTGCAAACTTTATCACAAGTGCAGTGCACGATATTGTATTATATTTATTTTCATCCATAGAAAAACAATACATATTATAGGATACGTCAATTTAAGATACAAGAAACAACAAAATTATATCAAGATGCACACAGGATTAAAATACAGAAATATAAGATTTAACAAATTTTAAATATAAAAGGAAATAATATACAGAATTGAGTCATAAAGACAATTTTTACAACTTGTACTATTTACACCAGTTCCTGATGTATAAATTCATTTACGGTATAAAAGCTATTATCCATTAAGAATTCAAATAAAACTTTTTTGAATTTTAGCTGGGATTCAATGTTCTTTATATATTGAGATAGTTTGTCGTATAAATGTAGACCGGCTTCAACATCTTCACTGCTATGTTTCTGTACATGATGATCGTTTCGAATGAGAGTATGTTCATTTTGTAGCATTTTTTGTGTTCTTTCAGAACATATCTATATTGATGGATATGTATAGTAAGATAAATAATTATCCTTATTGAATTGAATAATTAAGTTTTTAATTGTTGTAAGATAAATAATTTTCCTTATTTAGTTGAAACCAAATAGTTTTAATTAGTAATGTATACATTGAAAGTACTAACAGAATTATGTGTAGATGCAGATAAACATAATTTGAAGCATTATTTTCCTTTCTAAGCTATGAGATCACAGCGCGTCTGATTAGCTTGCTATAAAACAGAGTAAGGCTTGGATGACATTTTCAAGCACACAAAGACTTCAACTTACCTGAACAGAATAAGTAGTGGAAGAACTAGAGGAATAACAATGATATTTGTGAGAACTGTCACCATTATTTCACTTCCTATCTCCCTTGCAGAACCTATTGCTGCTATCTGTTCAGCTGCAACATCAATACTGGATGTTTCAAATCTCTAATACCCTGAGTGCATTTGCTTCTCCCTCCAGCTGCCGGTTGATCACATGTAAGCATGAGCATTAAAGCCGGGGATATCTATTTTCTATTCACTCTTAGGTTGATCCGTGCCAAAACAGATCCACGTGATCAGAGCACCAGGGTACAACTCAGTAGCAGTGCATGCAGGAGTGTAATCTATGCTGACAATCTAAATTACAGAATGAATTTATTCTTAAATTGTATAATATTCTATATAAATACCTAAGACTTAAATTGACACCGATTTGTACCGTTAAACAGAGCTACAGATCCCAACATGCTATTCATGTGAGTCACCTGATTTCTGCAATATTGTTTACACAGTAACGGTTGCTGCTCTTTAGAATCATAGATAACGATCGCCGTGAATTTGCTCTTGCATCTTCGTCGAGTTACATAAACCATTTAGGTTGGTAAACTGAACTGTTGACTACAAATGTAAAAAAGCTATAATGCTGAATGTTTATTGCAAGTTTTGTGAGAAATGTCCAACATTTCCTGTGAAAGAAGTGGTGAAATCAACGTCTGAGTTCACCAGTGTTTCGGTTACAAATATTAACAGTGCTCACAAAGAAAAATCTTACAGAAAAAACGGTTACACCTGGGAAAAAATGAAAGCGTGTGAAATACGCGATGCAAGATTGTGACAGTTTTGTGAAGAATGCTATTCGCATATTACTGTACAATTTCAAACATTTGATAAGTGCATCATGTAACAAAGAAGAAGTGTTGTTTTGGGAGACGGATAGTTTAAATGACTCAGTTGTTGATAACCTGATTATTAGCCTTGAAGTATAAAGCTATAACACAAACATCTTAGACAATGATTCTGAACTAGAGGGAATAAAGCCGCTTCCAGAGAGTGAATAAGTGTAAGTTATCGTGTACATGTTATTTTTATTTTTTCACTCGTGTTTTTTACAGTTAATTATTACACGGGTACCCATTTATTTTGTTATGACTATCAATATTAACACCATTATAATAGTTTAGTTACCGTTATAGTTGTGAGAATAAGGGCTCTGTTCGTTTTACATTACAATATGCAGCGTGGTCGTGAAAAATGACAGCATTTCTGGTGCGAAGTGTGGAAGGCTGCATTATAACAGTGCACTGGTCACCCAGGTGAGGTGGCGAGGATCAACTTAAGGCTTTAGTGATCCCGACAGCACATTGTCTCAGCTGATAAGAGGGTGTCTACCAATAGATTCATGCTACGTAAGCAACATGTTACAAACATTCCTCAATGCTGTTTCAATTGATGTGAGTATCCACTTGCAGTTTGCTTTGCTACAGACTTTTTTACATGTTGTAATGTATGATAGTATACTAGCGTTTTAGTTTGTTTGGAAATGGTTTATTGTCCTGCTGCAGCCATGGATGGCACAATGTGGCAGGCAACAGTGTAATGGAACAGTCACAAGATAAGGCAACTACGGATCTCTCTGATTTTAGATAGTGACATGTATCACTGTTTATTTATTGTTTGCTCCGGTGCAAGTGCTGCAGACCCCGAGCATCCATGGTACTTCTGACGTTACTAGAAGTAGTCAGGCCAAACATCTAAGCCCCTTCCGAAAGGGAGCTATTTGGACTGGATTGGATTGCACTCGACATGGCAGTGGCCAGATGCCCATGCAAGATTAGGTACATCTAGGCACCTCAATGTTCTCCGGCACTAACCTGAAGAGTTAGCAGATACAAGCTGGTTAAATGTTGCCCTCAGCAAGGTTGTTCGGTATTCTTCCTGGGCGGGTTGGCATGACCATTTCCGTACCTTGTGAATGTTAGGTAAAAAAATGTTGTGTTACTTATGGACGCTCTTTAACTACTGTGGTTCTCAGCGTCCCATTATAAATTGGGTGTAAAAGACTGCATAATTTTACTCAGAGGCCTCTCTATCAGGCTTGAGGTTCTTTTATGTGCCGTAAATCTATGACATGGGACCAACGGCTTTACTTCCCTTCCAAAGGAAGCCATGCTAAGGATTTTTACACCCGAAAAAATCCATCATCCTCTGCCGGGTTTGAACCCGCAACCTTGGGTGTATGAAGTTAGCATGGTAATCACTACACCATGGAGGGCGACTACCATTTAAATGACACTACACCTCATCAGAGAAAGTTATTAACTGTGGATTAACAATGCCACCAACAATGTATACAATCCAATTACAGAAAGAGATTTGTTTTTCATTATCAAGGAGTCATAATTCATGGACTATAGTTTCTTTGTGTGTTTTCAGTTTTAAAATGTTAGTAGCATTATGGACTAAGATCTTTGAAACACTTACTTGCTGTGCAGCATGTTTGAAGACTTATTTGGAGAGCAAAAGAATAATGCATTAATTTCAACCATTTTTTTCTCATTTAGGACCCTAGTGTTTAATGCCCGCTTTTACTACTATAGAACCACAGGTGACGGCACTGATGATATATGAAATGAAGATGGAGCACCAGTGGATTGTGATAGCAGGGGAAACTGAAGAACCTAGAGAAAACCTACCTTCTTATACTGGCAACAAAATATGTAAATAAATGATTCGATTTTATCTGCTACAAGAAGAGAAGAATAAGCTTTCGTAAGAATATTTTATAGAATGAATAGAGAAGGTAATGTGAATGCAACAGATATATAATTCCATAAACATGCTTTCCAAAGAACAGAAAGGAAAACAAGGAGTAGGACAGACGTTAATGAACCTAGGTCAGTTATATCTTTATCACACACATCAAAATTTAACTCTACACACATATTTACAAACTTCTTTATTCCTGCTTTTCACACCATCCTTTTAACAAAGAAGAAATACTATTATACAGAGTGATTCAGAAATATTTTTACATTTGGGGATGGATTCCTTACATTGAAATAAGAAAATATGTTCATAAAAACATATGCTCTAAAATACTTCTTTTTCACATTATAAATTTATTAATGAAAGTCCCTTCATTTATTCATGCACTCATTCATAGAAGGCCTTGACCCATTTTATGCTGCAGAGTTGGCCTTGTGTTGCCATGGCTACTTGTTAACATTAATCAGATGTGTAATACATTCCCCAGCACACCTTACAAGTGCTGTCTACATTCACAACACTCTCCCAGACACATTAGAAAATGTGCCTCTGCAAATAGGAAGAAATATGATGCTGTAGCACATTTTAGTCTCACTGTTTGAGATGCACTGGCTGGTATCTAGCATGACAAGTGGATAGGTAGAGGAAGATCAGTTCCATGGGCTGCACGTTCCTCTGATCTTAATCTTTTGGTGTACCCTTAAACTATTTGTTTATGCAGCAGATATCCTAAATGAAGAAACTCTTAATCTACATGTCATGTAAGCCTGCAAAAACACACAACACAGACTGGGAGTATTTGGCATTCCATGCATCGACAAGTGCACACATATCTAGATGCAAATGGAGGACATTTGGATCGATTTCTATACGTGGTGTTTGTGTGGAACACTTCCTAGCAAGCCTATGTAAAAGAATAAAGCGTCACTTTAAAGTGTTTTATTTAATAAAATTTTGAACCTCAATGAATCAAGAGGTTTTGGGACATTGCTTATATAAATATTTTTTCTTGTTTTAATGTAAGGAACCCGTCCTCAAACCCTGTAAAACTATTTTTGAATCAATGTATATTTTTCCAAATACAAGATGGCCACATTTTTCAAAAGTTATTTTTGGAATTAACAATATCGCCTAAACAGAATGTTCAAGAATCCAGTTCTCAAACTGATACAGATGATACAAGATCTCATACTAAATAAATATTATATAACCATGTGTCTGAAGCACATTTTGAAATGAAAAGGAGTTTTATTGATGGACGCTCTTTAACTACTATGGTTCTCAGAGTCCCATTCTATATTGGGCATGAAAGACCACTTAATTTTGCTCAGAGCCCTCTTTATTAGGCTTGAGGTTCTTTTACATGCCGTGAATCTATGACACGGGACCAACAGCTTTACTTGCCTTCCGAAGGAAGACATGCTAAGGATTTTTACCCCGAAAAAAAATCCATTGTCCTCCACCGTTTATTGTTGGAGTACTCAGTATGCAGGAGATTATTTTGTGTGATTGAGAAGAAAACAGTGTTAAATGTTTTCCACCATTTTATTGTTATTACTAATACATTATAATAAATGTTCAAAATAAGCACCATTACTCTCAGTGCAGATCCAGTTTCGATGCAGCAGATGTTTGCTGGAAAATGTGTGGTGCGTTCTGTATTTGTGTGGCGATGCAAGAATTTTGGCAACTAATTCCACCTCCAAAACAGGGGTGGAATACAACTTGGCTTTCACATAGCCCCAAAGAAAGAAGTCTAATAGAGTGAGGGGGGGAGGGGGAGGGAATTTTCTTGAAAATCTTTGTGTTGCATCCTGGGAAGATACTGAACTGAAATATCAAGTTTTGCATGCATGCTCACACATGCTTCTTTTTATAGTCAATTGGTATGGATTAAATTGTTTTTTCACACAAGCCGTGTGTAGACCAGGAGTTGGATAGGTAGAAAAATTTAATGCCATAGCCAGGATTTGAACCACGGATTTTCCGGTCTCTAGCTGGTTGCTCTACCACTGAGCTACCATGGCAACATGCCGGCATAGCATTAAATTTCTCAAGTGACTCACATGTTTCCTGGTAAACCACAAGATGATCTCAAATTATTTTGAGATGACAACCCCAATGGCGACTTACAATGTTGTAAGTGCTTTAAGTCCCAGGATTCATAGTTTAGCCAACTACTATGGTCAATTGGTATTGATTTAACTGGCCCCAGTCTGACTTTACCTATCCAATTCCTGTCCTACACATGGCTTGTGTGTAAAAACAATTAAATCAATATCAATTGACCATAGTAGTTGGCTAAACTATGAATCCTGGGACTTAAAGTGCTTACAACATTGTAAGTCGCCATTGGAATTGTCATCTCAAAATAATTTGAGAACACTTTGTGGTTTATTGGAGAAACACGCGAGTCAATTGAGAAATTCAATACTATGCCAGCATGTTGCCATGGTAGCTCAGTGGTAGAGCAACTGGCTAGAAACCGGGAGATCTGTGGTTAAAATCCCGGCTATGGCATTGAGGTTTTCAGTCTGACTCTACCTACCCAATGCTTCCTTTTACTTTTTAATTCAGGAGGCCTTGAAATTTGCATTTCTGGTGAAATCTCAGTACCAAATTTTGGGTGGAATACAATACCTTCTCTATGCACTATTTACATAGTACATGTAGAAATGATAAAAAGAAGAAACAGAATAATTTAGTTCAAAGTTGAACCTAACCTTTTGCTGAAATGCTACAAGACCAATTAAAAAGTCATTTTTAGCTTTAAAATCTTTTATATTAAAAATAACAATGGTGCAACATAAAAGAAAATATAATAAAAATCTAAAATTGTGACATGATTTACATATCACAGATGTGTTGCCTTAAGGCAGAACAGATTTGTTGGCCTGTGCAAGTCACAAAACTGTGTGGAACACGCACACTATCGACCAAGTCGCAGGCACACCCGAGAAGTGTGTGGAACATGTCGCACTGTGAGGGAAATTCGAGTAGAGCGGTTCAGACACTCCCCAGGCTTGTAGCGCACCCTACAGTTCTCCAGATTGGCCTCGTCACCGGTCACGATGTCACAGTCCCTCTCTGCAATACAGTGTTTGTAGCGCAGGTACATGTCGTCCTGCAGAACAACAAGACTGCGCTGCTCCAACAGGAGTGATGTAACCTGCAAACATATACACAGTCTAACTTACACAAGGTTCCTCATTTTCACAAAATCATTTCTCAGGTATGTAAGTGGATCAGTGAGTAATCGAAAGTAACAATATATAGAATATATATTACTTTCTCTAGTCCCATATGTACAATGTACATAGTGTATAGAGAAGGTATTGTGATGCACCCAAAAATTCCATACCGAGATTTCACCGGAAATATATGTTTTGCAGTCCCTGAGCCCGAAAAAAGCATTTTTAAAAAAAGGTCTGTATGTGTGTGTGTGTCTGTGGACAGCATAGCCCCAAAATGAAAAGACCACTAAATACCAATATCTTCCAAGGAAGTAAAAAAAATTTTCAAAAAAATCCCCCCATCACAAACTACCCTTTACATGGAAAAAAATTCGAAAAGTTTGATTTTCTTAAAAATGGCTCCAACGATTTTGATTAAAATCCTGTATATTAAAGCTATTTATGTCCGAAATAACATGTATATCTCAAATTTTTTGGGAATGGCCTCTGAAGACCTCTTTATTATGGATGAATTTTGCTGAATTTTGCTTAACTGCTAAACCATAAGAGATAGAAAAAAAACTCACTGCACAAAAAATGAATATCATGATAAAAAACACACAATTTATGTCATTTACGTTTTTGTTGTGGAGGTAACAGTTTCCGAGATATTCCTTGTTATTGGTTTCAATTGTAAAGTACTTAAACTTTTCTCAGACAGGAAGTGTCGTTTTTCTTTTGTTCTAATCCTGGCCAAGCAAAGAAGTGATTTGCATGACAATCGCATAACGACGGCTTTTAAAACATTTGACAATCACTTTAGCATAATAAGAACATTATGCTAATATTTATCTCGATTAGCATTGTGTACAAAGAAGAATAATCTTTTGTAGGAGGTTTGTAGAGCAGCTAGAGAAAGTCATATGAGTGTAAAACATCAGATTTTTTTTTATTATTATTTACTTTATTTATCTCAATGGGCAGATTGCTCTGTGTAGGGACTGCCCTTTAGTGAGGCAGTAAGCAAAATACAAAGAATAAAATAAACACACAAAAAAGGAGTGCATAAGTATACATTTTTTTTATATATATATCTGTTCAAAAAGTTCCAGAACATTTGTAATTTTGCGCCAGTGGAGTATTGGAGCAAAATGATGTTGGCATCCCTGCACACACCTGTGTTTGATACATAACTGCCGAAAGTTTCATTGTTGTATGTCTGTTATCATTCAGTGCTGTATTGAGTAGAACGTTGTGTCGCACAGTTCCATGTAAAGCATAGTTAGGGGTGGTGTAATTTTCTTGAAAATCTTCGTGTTGCATCTTTGGAAGATAGCAAACTTTAGTTTGGTATTCAACAGTCTCTTCGTTTTTGAGCTATACTGTCCACAGACACATACACACACACACACACACAAAGATCTTTTTGTAAAAATGCGTTTTTTGGATTCAGAGGGGCCCGGTGAAATCTTGGTATCAAATTTTTGGGTGGAATGCAATACCTTCTCTAAACACTATGTACATAGTACGTGTAGAGAAAGTAAAAATAGCTAGTTGGCCACGCATATACCAAAGATAAATTTATTAATCAAAATCGAAGCCACTAAAAAAGTTGCCCTCGGTGGTGTAATGGTTACCATGCTGAGTTCATATACCCAAGGTTGCGGGTTCAAACCCTGCAGAGGACAATGGATTTTTTTGGGCGTAAAAATCCTTAGCATGGCTTCCTTCGGAAGGGAAGTAAAGCCGTTGGCCCTGTGTCGTAGATTTACGGCACGTAAAAGAACCTCAAGCCTGATAGAGAGGCCTCTGAGCAAAATTAAGCAGTCTTTCATGCCCAGTATAGAATGGGACACTGAGAACCACAGTAGATAAAGAGCATCCACAAATAAAACACCATTTTTTTTTACAAAGCTATAAAAAGGCATTATATAATTGGAAAAGGAATATTATTGCACAAAAACAGTTTTACATTTTATCAGGTAAACTAACATTCTGATAATAAAAATGTTACCAAAACCTAAACAAGCTGGTTCCCCCTCCCTAATACACCGACCTTCAACGACCCACTCCAACATCTCTCTCGGATCTGCCTCAATTACCATTTACAGGGAGATGCTTTGCAGATGTCTTAAATACTGTCAAATACTCACCAGCGATGAAGAACAGCTGTCCTCCTGGTCACTATGAAAATCGAGCAATGTGTGAGAACCACAGCTAATGGTCGTGACAGTTGGGTAGAACAATGGTCCATCAAAGTGAGGCTAGAAAAACACAAGTCTGATGTGTTACACTCACATGCCTTTCTCTAGCTGTTCTACAAACCTCCTACAAAAGATTATATACTTCTTGCTAATTTAAATGAGCTTTCAATTCACACTTACACATTTCATTGTGAATATAAGACTATTTTAAGCCAATCACTATTAATTACTTAGTTCTGTTTGTAACAATATGGAATAGAATGAAAAAAAGAAAGAAAAAATTTGATGTGATCCATTCATATAATTTTTACCTTCTCTAAACATGCTATGTACATAGTGTATAGAGAAGGTATTGCATTCCACCCAAAATTTTAATACCAATATTTCACCGGAAATACAAGTTTGGGTCCGCTTGAATAAAAAAAAAAGCTTTTTGGAAAACTGTCCATGGGCGTGCATATGTGTGGACAGCATAGCTCAAAAACAAAAACACTATTCAACACCAAACTTGGTATTTAAGTTTGGTATCTTCCAAGGATGCGGCATGAACGTTTTCAAGAAAATCCCCTCACCCCAAACTACCCTTTCCATGGAAAAAATGTATAAAGTTTTTATTTTCTCAAAAATGGCTGTAATGATTTTGATTAAGATCTCTTATATTTAAGACATTTACATGATAAATAAAATGTACATCTTGAATTTTCTAGGAATAGCCTCTAAAGACCTCTTTATTCTGAATGAATTTTATTGAATTATGTATAATTGGTAAACCGTAAGAGATAGACAAAAACTAACCCCACAAAAAATGTAGATCACGATAAAACACAAATTTTTGCCAAATACATTTTTTTTGTGCAGTTGATTGTTTTTGAGATATTCCTTGTTATTGGTTTCAGCTTTAAAAACTTACTACTTTTCTCTTACAGGAATTTGTCAACTCCTGTCCATACAAACAAAGAAACTTCAGTCACATAGCAACCAGCTTTTGACTATCACTTTAACCTATGTTACTCCCTTATTTCGCTTCTACTTACAAGGAAGCAAGTAATAAAGACTATTTCTGCTAATTTTTTCTCGATTAGCATAAAGTAAATAGAATTAACAATAATTGTTGCAGGATGTAGAGAAAATCATGTGAATGGAACACTGTAACTGTTCCACAAAACAAATTTTTCTTACAAAAGATTATTCTTTTATCTATGTCATGCTATATAGATAAACATTAGCAGAATTGGTCTTATTACTTGTTTCCTTGTAAGTAGAAGGGAAGTAAGGAAATATGTTAGGCTAAAGTGAGTCAAATGTTTTAAAAGCTTGTCACTATGAGAAACAATTGTGGGTGGGTTCCCTTTGCATGATCCTGTTTGAGAAAAGTTAATAAGTTTAAAATTGAAACCAATAACAAGGAATATCTCAGAAACAGCCAGCCCTATATAAAAATGTATATGAAATAAATGATGTGATTTAACAAGATCTACATATTTAGTGTAATAAGTTTTTGTCTATATCTTATGGTTTAACCAATATGCAAAATTCTGCAAAACAGATCCAGAATAAAGAGGTCCTCAAAGGTTATTCCCAGAAAATTCAAAATGTACAGTTTGTTTGTTATGTAAATATCTTTAATATACAGTATTTTGATCAAAAACGTCTGAGCCATTTTTGAGAAAAACAAAAGTTTCAAAAATGTTTCCATGTAGTGGAGGGGGGATTTTCTTGAAAATCTTCATGTTGCATTCTTGGAAGATACTAAACTAAATTACCAAGTATGGTTTTTAATGGTCTTTTCATTTTTGAGGTATGCTGCAAGCATCCACACACATACCTTTATTAAAAAAAAAAAAAGGCTCAGGGGACCTCAAAACATATATTTCTGGTGAAATCTCAGTATTGAATACAATACCTTCTCTATTCACTAAATACATTGTACATATGAACTAGAGAAAGTAAAAAAACTGATGTCTTCCATCCACAAGACTTTCTCTATCTGTTCTGCATACAAATGTCTTACAATAGATTATTCTTCTTTCAACTTAATGGTTATCGGAATAAGCATTAGCAGAAATGGTCTTATTACTTAAGGATGGTTCATAATAATCCAAGAACGTTAACTAGGAAAAAACCGAGAATGGGTAGTATACAGGACTTAAGATTTTGGTTCAAAATAATCCAGTAGAAAAGTTTAAAGAACAAGGGATGGGTAGACTGTCTCAGAAATAACTTAGAAAGTAGTGGTTTAGGGGAAATGTGGAGAAGAGGAGAAAATAATGTGAATAATTTCTGGAAGTTGGCAAGGAAAAGATGTGACGATATAGAAATACAAAAAATATTTAGTGAGAGCTGAAAAAAGATCTTTAGTTTTGTATGTACCGATGAAAGACTCATGGGGAAGTGAAAAGTATATAGATGTGGCAAATAAAGAGGAGCGAGAAGGTATTGCATGGCTAAAAGCAGGAGTATGGAGGTTAAAAGGTTTAAGGAAGGGTATTCCACAAAATCAATGTCCTACATGTGGCGGAAATGAAGACATGATACATATATTACTTAAATGTAAAGGAACTGAAGTTTGGAGAAAGGAGTATTAATAAGAAATGGTTTAAAATAAATAGAAATATGACAGTAGTTGAAATGTTTCAAAAAGACAGTAAGAAGATTGGACAATTCTTGTATAAAGTGAAAAATAAATGGGTATGGACAGTAAATAGAGACAAAATGGTGTAATAAACTAGAATTAACAAACTATTGTAAAATATGAGTATGATGGGTAAAGAGCCAGGGCTGCACACCAGTCATATTCACCTGTCTACAGCTTAGCATAAATAAAATAGGAATGCCTTTATTCTTCTTTCTCTGATCAATTTTGGGCATTGCAACTTCACTTATTACTTTCTCTACACCTAGTATGTACAAGTGTATACAGAAGGTATTGTATTGCACCCAAAAATTCCATACCGAGATTTCACCAGAAGTGTGTGTGTGTGTGTGTGTGTGTGCATGCATGCGTGCGCACAGCGTAGCTCAAAAATGAGAAGTCCGTTAAATACGAAACCTGGTATTTAGGTTTGGTATCTTCCAAGGATGCGACACGAAGATTTTCAAGAAAATCCCCCCACCCCCAACAACCCTTCCCATGGAAAAATTGTTGAAAACTGAGTTTCTAAAAAATAGCTCTAACGATTTTGACTAAAATCCTGTATATTAAAGATATTTACATTCCTAAATAAAATGTATATATTGAATTTTCTGGGAATAACCTCTGAAGACCTCTTTATTCTGGATGAATTCTGTCAAATTTTGCATAATGGTTAAACACTAAGAGATAGACAAAAAGCTTACTACTAAAAAATGTAGATCTTGTTAAAACACACAATTTATGTCATATGTATTTTTGTTGTAGAGTTTAATGCTACCATTATATGAAAAATAATACAGTTACCTCATTTTATATTTAAAAAAAAGGTCTATGTCATAAAGTGTGTGTTTTAATGAATTCTACATGTTTTGTGTAGTGAGTTTGTCTTTCTCTTATTTACAAAAGTCTTCAGATTCAAGAATTCTTTAGAGGATATTCCCACAAAAGTCAAGGTATGCATTACGTTTGCCAGAAAATATCTTAAACATATGGTATTTTAATAAAAATCGTTAAAGCTAATTTTGATAAAACAAAATTTCCAAAAAAATGTCACATGTACAGAGTAATTGGGGGGGGGGATTTTGCTGAAAATCTTTGTGGGGCATCCTGGAAGATTTGGAACTTAAATACTTGCATTTCATTTATGAGCTATGCTGCCCTCAAACAGACACACAACAGACACGGAATTGGCACGGCCACTAATCTATTAAGCTAGGCTGCATGTTATTCTTCTGTTAGTGTCTCCTTATCTGTACTCATGTGTGTGTTGTGCACGCATTCCTTTCAGGGTCCACGAACTGGGAATACAACTATTATCTTTCCCTTGTTATTTGTAAACTGTATTAGTATAAGTCATTACCATTATTCCTTGTCCTGGAACGTATTCATTCACCAACACATGGTTAGGTTGTTTTCCTCCAAACACATTCAGTCTTCCAATACGATCTGTGAACATTTGTAACCACTGAAGAAGGCAATTGTATAAGACTCTCTTAACAATTATGAAAACAACATAAAAAGAGATGACTATATACTTACGTTTGGCAGTTTTTCAGCAATCATTCCTTTCACATGGGGTATACCACCCCAGTTCTGCAATCGTCTGTGTGACAGCTGGGTCCACTTGGGTTTAGGGGCTGAGTTCACATGCTGTATTATCCAATTCTCTTCTTCTTCAGTGACAAAGCTTGGTATGTAGTACACTGAAGGTGGTGCCTGTTACATACAAAACAACTTAGTGCATATGTTTGCAAACAGAGTAGGCATGGGGACGGCCAGCAAAGTTGAGAGCGAATGTGGTTTAATCATTCCATACTCTGTTGTTTAGTGGTAATGAGTAATGTATTTTTTTTTGCTTTCTCTAGCCCCATATGTACAATGTACAAGTATTGTATTCCACCCAAAAATTTGATGTCAAGATTTCACCGAAAATATATGTTTTGGGGTCCCCTGAGTTTGAAAAGAACTTTTAGAAAAAGGTCTGTGTGTGTGTCTGTGGACAACATAGCTCAAAAACTAAATGACCATGAAATACCAAACTTGGTATTTGTTTGGTGTCTTCCAAGGATGTGACATGAAGATTTTCAAGAAAATCCCCCCACCACAAACTACCTTTACATGGAAAAAAAAATTAAGAGAATTTTGATTTTCTAAAAAATGGCTCTAACGATTTTGATTAAAATGCTGTATATTAAAGCTATTTACGTTGCAAATAAAATGTATATCTTGAATTTTATGGAAATAGCCTCTGAAAACCTGTTTATTCCTGATGAATTTTGCTTAACTGCTAAACCATAGACAAAAACTTACTGCACAAAAAATGTAGATCTCATCAAAACACACAATTTATGTCCTTTACGTTTTTGTTGTGGAGGTAACCGTTTCCAAGATATTCCTTGCTATTGGTTTCAATTGTAAAGTACTTATACTTTATTCATACAGGATGTGTCCATTTTTCTTTTGTTCTACTCCTGGCCAAGCAAAGAAACAATTTGCAATGACAGCCGCATAACGACAGCTTTCAAAACATTTGACTATCACTTTACCATAACACATTCTTTTAGTTCCCTTCTACCTATAAAGAACTAAGTAATAAGAACATTCTGCTAATATTTATCTTGATTAGCATTGTGCACAAAGAAGAATAATCTTTTGTAAGAAGTTTATTTGTAGAGCAGCTAGAGAAAGTCATGTGAGTGTAACACATCAAATTTTTTTTTTGTTTCATTTATATGGCCCAATTTAACATCTAAGGTCATACTGGGGGCCTTGCACTTGAAACAACTCATCTGTAGGTTTTTTTTACGTTTGGTTTAAATCATTTGTTTCGCTCAAACACACACACACATTCACTCTCACATACAAACTTCCAGACTCTGTGGGGATAGGGAATAATTCTGGTTAAAGAAAAATTCCCCACCCCAGTCGGGAATTGAACCACTCGACCACGAAGGCAGTCAGTAATGTGTTTGCTCCACTCTACACATCAGTAATAAATTTTACTTTCTCTAGCCTGTATGTACAATGTACATAGTGAATACAAAAGTATTGTATTCCACCCAAAAGTTTTGTCACCAGAAATATCTGTTTTAAGAACCCCTGAATTCGAAAAAAGCATTTTTAAAAAATATGATGTGTTCCGTTCACATGACTTTCTCTACATCTCTGCAACAAATTATTGTTCTATTTACTTCATGCTAATCAAGAAAAATTAGCAGAAATAGTCTTATTACTTGCTTCCTTGTAAGTAGAAGCGAAATAAGGGAGTACCATAAGTTAAAGTGATAGTCAAAAGCTGGTTGCTATGTGACTGAAGTTCCTTTGTTTGTATGGACAGGAATTGATAAGGTCTGCATTTTCAATCAAGTAGGTTTTTGTCTATCTCTTACAGTTTACCAGTTATGCAAAATTCCGCAAAATTCATCCAGAATAAAGATGTCTTCAGAACCTATTCCCAGAAAATTCAAGATATGGTCTTAATAGTTAGTTCCCTACAAGTAGAATGGAAATAAGGGAATACAAAAGGATAAAGTGCTATATGCAACAATATAAATTTGGTTCTCTTTTGCATTCCCAGGAGTAAAACAAAAGAGAGTTAAAACAAACCAATAACAAGGATTATCTCTGAAACAGCCCTACAAAAAAGTGTATATTACACAAATTGCACATTATAATGAGATCTATATTTTTTGTGCAGTAAGTTTTTGATTCTCTCTTATGGTTTACAAGTTATACTAAAGTCATCCAGAAGATGTTTTTGAGACTATTTCCAGAAAATATTAGTTATAGAGTTTGTTTGTCTGAAAATATCTTAAACATATTGTATTTTAATCGTAATCTTATAGCCATTTTTGAGAATATCAACATTTTCGAAAAATATTCTAAGTAAAGTGAAGTTTGAGGTGCAGAGATTTCCCTCAAAATCTTTGTGTTACATACTTTGAAGGTACTAAACTTAAATACTAAGTCTGGTATTAGACCGATTTTTTGTTTTTGAGTTATCGTGTCCATAGACACACAAATGGACCATTTTCTACAAGTAGAAGGGAAATAAGGGAATATACTAAAGTGATAGTCAAATCTTTTAAAAGCTGGTCGCTATGTGAAACAATTGAAGTTTGGTTCACTTTGTATATGCTGGTTTGTGAAAAGTTAATTAGTTTAAAATTGAAACCAATAATATTGAATATCTCGAAAACGGTCACTCTAGAAAAAGGTATATGATGCATTTTAACGACATCTACAATTTTTGTGCCATAAGTTTTTGTCTATCTTTTACAATTTAACCATTATGCAAAATCTGCAAAACTCAATCAGAATAAAGAGCTCTTCAGAGGCTATTCCAAAAAATTCAAAATATACATTTTATTTACCAGTATTATTAATATACAATATCTTAATCAAAATCGTTAGCCATTTTTGAGACAATCAAAATTTTCGAAAATGTTCCATTGAAAGGTACTCAAATTAAATACCAAGTTTGGTATTTAACCAACTTTTCATTTTCGAGTTGTGTTCACAGACACACAGACCTCTTTTAAATTTTTTTTTTTTTTGGATATGGAGGACCCTAAAATGTGTATTTCCGGTGTAATTTCGGTATCAAAATGTTGAGTGGAATGTGATACCTTCTCTATACAGTATGTACATAGCATGTGTAAAGAAAATAAAAATGCTAATGAAAATTTGCTAAATGGCATGGTTCCTTGGGGCTCTTCCCTTCATAGAGCCCTTGGCTTCTATGCTGTCATTGGCCAATCCACTCCTCTGTTAAAAAACATCCCTCAGCTATACTTTGTACCTTAGAGTCCCCAACCCCTCGGTTATACCTTGCAGCTTTGGGCCCACCAATACAGCAAAAGCAATGCTCCCATGTTGCCTTGGGTGTCAAAATTGTGTACTTGTGGGGAGCAAATATGAAAATGTATAACACATTAAAACGTGCTATGCACAAGTTAGTGATATTTGTGTGTGTTCCCCACATTTTCACAACAAAGTATTACCACATATGCGTATGCTATACAGCAATTCCAAGTGACCAGCATCAATGGGAATTCATCCAAATTTATTTTACCACCAACTGTCCCATATTGTCTCTCCTCCTTTCTACTGATTTGTCTTTTTGGTGAATGTTTTCCAATCAAAATAACTTGTGCATTTGATATATTCCTTACTCTCACACATACACATAGTATTGGTAGCTTATTTACACAGCAACTTTTGTCCCATGATAATACACCTCAAATGTCATGTACCAAATCTACAAAGCAAACTGCTTTCTTTGCTCCAGCATTTCATCAGAACTTAAATATGCAATTACAATCCAAGTATAATATCATACACTTAGGAATTAAACATCCGTCATTGGGTAATAGTGATCTGTTGGGGTTCCTGCACAAGTCGGCCATTTACTACCTCTCCTGGTTTCATATTAGTTACCCCACCATTGACAGTGTTTACAAGCACTATTCACTTTGAAAAGAAATAACTGCACTCCTTAAAATTAATAAAAGTAAATATATTCCCTTCATATATAACCTATCCATTCCTTCAAATGAATACATAAACAAAAATATATTCCTTTCACATACAAACTATTCCTTTCTTTATATGAACAAACGCAAGTATATTCCTTTCAAGTATATATCATCAATTTCTTTTTATGAATAAACGCAAGTATATATCATCAATTTCTTTAAATGAATAATAAACTGAAAAGTATACCTTTCAGAGTAAGCACTAAAGTATATCGCTTTCACGTGCAAAGCACCCTTCCTGTGCCCCACTTTTTAAAATTAACGCTTACGAATATATTTGAAAACAGACGGAAGACAAGTGAAATAAATTATGCTCAGTACATAAGCAATAAGTATAAAAATACTGAACGAAAAAATCAGGGACCCTAACAGATCACTACTGTCGTTAAGGTTATGTTCTTTGTTTTTCGAACAGTATACTACCATTGCAGTACAAGGCTGGACAAATTACCTTCTTGACTACATGATTTTGAAGACCCATAATGTTTACTTTCTTTTTGCTTGCTTCTACTTGGGTTCAGGTTTTGGAAAGTAATTTGGTTTGAATTATTTCCGTGTAAAATTTTGAAGTTATTTCAATCATCATACAACAATTTTACGCGCAACCTCCGCAATGTGCATGCAACCATTTCAGAGTCGCCAACACCGAGATCAAATGCTTTAAAATTCCCTCTAAAACTTTTTTTTAACAAGAGTACACGGATTTAGTGTCGTATTATTAAATAAAAAATTATAAATCATTTTAATAAATATTTCATGCTTTAAAATTAAACATACGCAACTATTAATTTAAACTCTAACAACGTCTTGACTGACTTTAAACAATTATGCAACGACCTCTTAAGCGGAAGCGCATGAAAACGTTAATAGAATAGAAATGTACTCTAGCTAGAGAGAAAATAATCAATCAGAACTCGAATCACGACTTAAAATTATTTTTGGATGTTATTCTCAGTGGTGGCTCATGGTAAACTAATTTGGTGGAGAAGAGTTTAAAGATTGACTGTAATTCAAATTAAATTGAGTGTTATTTATGGGCGCTTTTCAGCTGATGTGGCTCTCAACATCCCATTGTAATGGGCATGAAACTACTCACTCTAAGCGAGATTCGAACTCACGACATTTTGAATGTGAAGCAGACACCTACCACCACACTACCCAGATGGGCTCAAATTATTCTTAAAAGGTTTATTCTTCTATTTCATGATAATCGAGATAAATATTTGCAGAAACTGTCCTTATTAATTGGTTCCTTGTAAGTAGAAGGGAAAAATCAAATGTGTTCTATTCACGCGATGTCTTCTAGCTGTTTGAAAAAACAACCGTTTCATTCAAAACATATTTTTTTTATGTACAGCATCCAAATCAAAAGAAGCATAAACAGAAAGGCACCCGCGAGCCTACCTGGACACACTCTCCCGCACACCAACAAGCCTACCGGGGCAAACTCAAACACACCTTCAAGTAGGCCCGGACATACTCAAACACACTATCGCAAGCCTACCCGGACATACTCAAATACACCATCGCAAGCCTACCCGGACATGCTCAAATACACCATCGCAAGCCTACCCGGACACACTCAAATACACCATCGCAAGCCTACCCGGACACACTCAAATACACCATCGCAAGCCTACCCGGACATGCTCAAATACACCATCGCAAGCCTACCCGGGCACACTCAAATACACCATCGCAAGCCTACCCGGACATGCTCAAATACACCATCGTAAGCCTACCCGGACACACTCAAATACACCATCGCAAGCCTACCCGGACACACTCAAACACACTATCGCAAGCCTACCCGGACATACTCAAATACACCATCGCAAGCCTACCCGGACATGCTCAAATACACCATCGTAAGTCTACCCGGACATGCTCAAATACACCATCGCAAGCCTACCCGGACACACTCAAATACACCATCGCAAGCCTACCCGGACATACTCAAATACACCATCGCAAGCCTACCCGGACATGCTCAAATACACCATCGTAAGTCTACCCGGACATGCTCAAATACACCATCGCAAGCCTACCCGGACATACTCAAATACACCATCGCAAGCCTACTCGGACATGCTCAAATACACCATCGTAAGTCTACCCGGACATGCTCAAATACACCATCGCAAGCCTACCCGGACATGCTCAAATACACCATCGCAAGTCTACCCGGACACACTCAAACACACCTTCAAGTAGGCCCGGACACACTCAAACACACCCGTACATTAGCATTTGCCTCATTCCTCTCAGCGCTCTTTATAACACATGGTTGTTCTAAACTTAGCTTTATAATAATTTTGCCTCTAAATACATTGTAAATTTATTGTAATGCTGTTAAAATATATATATATATATATATATATATATATAATTTTTTTTTTAATGGATTGTTAATTGACATTATATACGTACGTTATAAGACACCTACATTCTCCGTCAAAGTACTTTTCTTAAGTAGCTCGATACTCAGTTTCATATGGCCGAGTGGTTAGACCACTCGACTCTCACCAAGAAGGCAGGGGTTCGGTCCCAAGCGACCGCATGTGAGATTTGTGGTGGACAAAACGGCGCTGGGGCGGGTTTTCTCCGGGTACTCCGGTTTCCCCCGCCATCGCATTCCACCGGTGCTCCATCATCATTCATGTATCATCAGTGTCACCGCCTGCGGTGCCATTAGTAGTTAAAGCGGGCGTTAAACACTACCAAAAAAAAAAAAAAAAAAAAAAAAAAACAACAACTCAGTTTCATGCATTGTTACCGCAATTCCATTATACTGGATATATCATACAGCAATCAACCTCCACCAAGGGCAAAATAAACAATAACGATACCTTTTCAAATTAACATGTTTTGGCTGTCCATATCATATCTGCGATATTGTGTGCCGTTGACAGCCAGAATGCAGTACAGTTTGTCTCAAATTCAACATTATTCTAATTGTACTTTTCTATTACCGAGATATGTTAAACCAGCAACCTAGGCTTACCTGATGATAGTATTCTAGTCGAATTCCAAAATTATTTCTGTTAAAACAGGATGTCACTGGATTACAAAAATGTGTCTAGAAATTCACAAAGACAAACGAACGTAAAGATGCTCTTGGTATTATTAATGTCATGGCCTACTATATTTTTCAAGCTGGATATGGTCCTATGTAACGCCGATTTTTACCGAGAGGCGCAACCTGTAGTACTCAGCTATGACAGTCAAGTCTCTTGACTTATTTCAAATATTGTTTGTATATAATATTATCTTATAAATCCCATACCTGGAGTTTTCTTTTAACCGTAAAAATTACTGGCACTTCTGCGATTATAAAATCTGATGTAAATATACTTACGAGGATTCACACTACAGGAAACTTATCTCTTATTACTATATTGATGCAAATATTTTCCAAATAACTGAATTGGTGGGAAATAAATGCTCTGTATTGGGTTTCCAATCAGCATATATTTAATTGCATAAAAACCGTCAAGTTGCATCAGAGTTAATGAGGTTTCCTTGCCTCTTTATGTTATATGTGTTTAAGGTGGTGTAAAAATCTTGTGTTACACTCACATGACTTTCTCTAGCTGCTGTACAAACAAACTTCTCAAAAATTGTATTCTTCTTTCTACACAATGCTAATCGAGATAAACATTAGCAGAATGTTCTTATTACTTAGTTCCTTATAAGTAGAAGGCAACTAAAGAAATGCCCATAGTCATTTTTGACAGCTGTCATTATGCGAATATCATTGCAAATCACTTCTTTGCTTGGCTAGGAGTAGAACAAAAGAAAAACTGACACTTTCTGAGAAAAGTATAAGTACTTCACAATTGAAACCAATAATAAGGAATATCTTCGAAACAGTTTCCTCCGCAAAAAAAAACCGTAAAGGACATAAATTGTGTGAGATCTAAATCCTTTTTAGTGAGTTTTTGTCTATCTCTCAAAATTTAGCCGTTAAGCAAAATTTGGTAAAATTCATCCATTCTTTAGAGGCCATTCCCAGAGAATTCAAAATATAAATTTTATTTGAAATGTAAAAGTCTTAAATATACAGGATTTTAATCAAATCGTTACAGCAATTTTTCAGAAAATCAAAATTTTCAAATTTTTTTCTATGTAAAGGTTATTTTGTTGTGAGGGGATTTTCTTGAAAATCTTCGTGTAGCATCTTTGGAAGATACCAAACTTACATACCAAGTTTGGTATTTAACGGTATTTTCGTTTTTGGGCTTTGCTGTCCATAGACACAGGCACACATACGGACCTTTTTCTAAAATTTTTTTTCCGATTGGGGGGACCCCAAAAACATATATTTCCGGTGAAATATCAACATGGGATTTTTGGGTGGAATTCAATACCTTCTCTATCCACTATATACATTGTACATGCAGGCTAGAGAATCTAAGAATGTCCGTGTGTCTGTAGACAGCAAAACTGAAAAACAAAAACGCTGTTAAATACCAGACTTGGTATTTATGTTTAGTATCCTCCAAAGATGCTATACGAATATTCATGACAAAACTACCTCTTGCATGAAAATTTTTTTCGAAATTTTGATTTTCTCAAAAGTGGCTCTAATGGTTTTAATTTAAATACCATATATTAAAGCTATTTATATGACCAAGGAAATGAATATCTTGAATTTTCTGGGAATAGTCTCTGATGCCTTCATTCTGAATGGTAAAGGTAAAGGTATGCATCATAAAGCGGACCATGAAACCGCAGCAGAGCATTGACGTTGGCCACGTGGTCACTTGTGCCTCGTGACAACTCTTGGGATGGATGACAGAACATACACAAAGGGAAACCAAATCTGGGAGATGATGGGGGCCCCTAATGTTTCCAGACTGAACGTCTCCCTAGCCTTGGGGAGTGTTATTTATAGACACTCTTTAACTGCTGTGGTTCTCAGTCTCCCATTCTAAATTGGGCATGAAAGACCGCTTAATTTTGCTCAGAGGCATCTCTATCAGGCTTGAGGTTCTTTTACGTGCCACAAATCTATGACACTGGACCAACGGCTTTACTTCCCTTGTTATTATTATTTTTTTTTATTAATTACTTTCTCTACACGTACTACGTGCATAGTGTATAGAGAAGGTATTGATTGCACTCCACCAAAAGATTCGATACCAAGATTTCACCAGAAATATAAGTTTTAGGGTCCCCTGTATCCAAAAAAAAGTATTTTGAGAAAAAGGTCTGTGTGTGTGTGTGTGTGTGTGTCCATGTGCCTCTGAACACGATAACTCAAAAACGAAAAGTCGGTAAAATACCAAACTTGGTATTTAAGTTTATTATCTTCCAGAGATGCGACAAAGAATTTGAGAAAAATCCCCCCAACCCAAACTACCATTTACATGGAACTTTTTTTAAAAATGTTGATTTTATTAAAAATGGCTAACGATTTTGATCAAAATATCCTATATTAAAGATATTTACCTGACAAATAAAATGTATATCTTGAATTTTCTGGGAATAGCCTCTGAAGACTACTTTATTCTGGATGAATTTTTGCATAACTGCTAAACCATAGGAGTTGGACAAAAATTTACCACACAAAAAATGTAGTGCACGTTAAAACACACAATTTATATTATATACATTTTTTTTCGTGGAGTTGATTATTTTTGAGATATTCCTTGGTTTTGGTTTCAGCTTTAAAAAACTTGCACTTTTCTCATACAGGAATTTGTCAACTGAAGTCCATACAAACAAAGGAACTTCAGTCACATAGCAACCAGCTTTTGACTATCACTTTAACCTATGGTAGTCCCTTATTTCGCTTCTACTTACAAGGAAGCAAATAATAAGACTATTTCTGCTAATTTTTTCTCGATTAGCTTGATGATACCTACAGTTTTTGTGTAGTAAGCTTTTCTCTATCTCTTATAGTTTGCTAGTTATACAAAAGTCATGCAGAATGAAGAGGCTATTCCCAGAAAATTAAAGACATGTATTTTATTTATCATGTAAATATCATTAACATACAGCATTTTAATCAAAATCATTAGAGCCAGTTTTGAAAAAAATCAACATTTTCTAAAAATGTTCCTTGTAAAGGCTAGTTTGGGCTAAGCTTTTTTACCAAGTACACACAACACACGCTGACCTTTGTCTAAAAATATGATGTGTTCCATTCACATGACTTTCTCTACATCACTGTATTAAATTATTGTTAAAAAGCATATTCTTCTGCCTACTTTATGATAATCGAGATAAACATTAACAGAAATTGTCTTAATTACTTGCTTTCTTGTAAGTAAAAGGAAAATAATGAAGTATACTATATTAAAATGATAGTCAAATCCCTTAAAAGTTGGTTGCCATGTGTTTGAAATCTGTTTCTATGTAGAGCCAGGAGTTAACTTTCCGTGTGAAAAAAGTTGAAGTGTTTTAAGTCTGAAAAATATACCAAGGAATATTTCAGAAATGGTCAAATCAAAGAAAAAGAATGTAGAACAAAAGTTGTGTGTTTTAGCGAGATTTACATTATTTAAGTAGTAAGTTTTTGTTTATCTGTTATGGTGTACCAGATATGCAAAATTAAGCACAATTCATTCAGAATAAAGAGCTCTTTAGAGGTTATTCCCAGAAAATTCAAGATATGCATATGTATGTTATAAAAAATATTGTAAACATAAGATATTTTAATCAAAACTATTTTTGTAAAAATCAAAATATTTGAGAAATATTACATGTTAAGGGTAGTTTGGGGTGGGGGGATTTTCTTGAAAATCTTTGTGTCTCACAATTTTGGTATTTTAACAAATTTTCGTTTTTGGGTTATTGTGTTCACAGACACACGGACAACACAGGCACACTGAAACACGTACATACATATACATGCAGACCTTTTTCTAAAATGCTTTTTTTGGATACAGAGTTCTCTAAAACATATATTTCCAGTAAATTCTTGGGTGGAATACAAGATCTTCTCTATACTCTTTCTACATAGTATATGTAGAGAAAGTAAAAATGCTTCTTTTGAATCCAGTGTGTCAAAATATGTATTTATGGCGAAACCTCGATATCAAACTTTTGGGTGGAGTAAAAGACCTTCTCCACCTACATTGTAAATATATGCTAGAGAAACTAAAAAGAAAGAAGAAATGAAAAATAATGAAATTATCATATTATTTTGTGAAGTTAATTTACAAAACTTTATATTACAAATATATATGATTTGTGAACAGAATAAAAGTGTTTGATAGAAGCCTAGTAGAGAGCAACCCAATAACTTACACTTTGTCAGGTGCTGTTAGGTTTAGCTTAACAAGTATTTTATTCATCGCATCGTCCAGCTGTTTTACAGCTGAGGGACTGAACATGTGGTAGTAATGATGGTTTACCGTAGTATACATCTCTTCCAGCTTTGAATCTGGTACAGTTTTAGGTTTATTTTTCTCATAACCACAATGGAATATTTCTGGTTCCAAATCATCCTTTGGCACTCCATATTCTACAATAATACCACTAGTAATCATTTTCATATTTGATACCTTTGAGTCTATGATATAGTCTTCTACGATCTGTTTCATGATGTGCAGTTGTGTCTTAGAAATTTCAAGTGTGTTTAGAAATCTCACTGGAGCCGGCTTAGGTGTAGCAATGGGCTCAATGTCCCAAGGTTGCCTCACAACATGCTCCGAAATGTTAGCAAAATATTGTTCATCACGATATTTTATTTGGTAATGTCCGAACTGATATGCAACTTCTTCCTTCAAGTAGGTTCGCATGCTGTACCGAATACGCATGTATGCAAAATAAGCTCTTGCTAGGCTGTAGTAATACATAACCACTGTGATGAACAGGTTTAACCAAAATGCAACATACAGCAACCAGTACAAAAGCACAATCAGTCCACCAAAAACAACATTTTTTCGTGTGATCAGATGTATTGGTAGATCGTGGAAACCAAATCCAGTAATAAGGACTGTGTTGCAGGCTTGAGCCATTGAGGAAAAGTAGTAATCTAAGTAACCAATGTAGAGGTATAAGAAGGAACCAAAGCTGACAACAGTCAAACCTGTAAATATTGTCAGCGAAAGTAACGTTCCCGAAGCTCGAAACAAAGCATTCTCAGAAGTTCTGAAAATGTAACTCCAGCGCAGCACTTTCCACAGACGTATGGTGGACACACATATCAGGAAACCAATCAGAGAGACCAGCCCTACCTGGAATACAAAGTAAAATATATTTAGGTAAAATATAGAACTAGGAGGGGTATTCAGTAACTCCTTAGAAAAAGATAGAAAAACAAATTATTTTTTGTGGATTCTTTTTTATTTTTACTTTCTCTAAATGTGCTTTGTACACATTGTATAGAGAAGGTGTCGCACTCCCTAAAAATTTGATACTGGGATTTGTGATAACTCAAAAACGAAAGGTGGGAAAATACCAAACATGGTATTTAAGTTCAGTATGTTCCAAGGATGGGACACTCACTAATTATTAAAGGCTTTTGTACATAGCCAGAAGTAAAACAAAAGAAAAAGAAATGACAATACCCCAAATGAGAAAAGTTAAAGTATTCTGAAATTGAAACCAATAAAAAGGAATAGCTTGGAAATGGTTAACGCTACCAAAAAAATGTATATTACATAAATTGTGTGCTTTGGAAAATCTTGAAAATCTCTCTGTCACATCCTTGGTAGATGCTGCACTTAAATATCAAGTTTGGTATTTCACACATGCACATATATGCATACCCACACCTATTCACCCTACCCACCCACACATACATTCATACATCTTTTTCTTTTTGATTTAGGGGTACACAAAACATGTACCTATAGTTCTAGTGAAATCTAGGTATCAAATTTTTGGGTTAAATACAATACTTCTTCAATCTACTATGTACATGGTACACATTGTAAATATATGCTTCGAAAAGTAAAACCGTGATTGCCAAGAAAATGGAAATGGTGTTTTATTTATGGATGCTCTTTAACTGCTGTGGTTCTCAGCATCGCATTCTATTCTAGGCATGAAAGGCCACTTAATTTTGCTCAGAGATCTATCAGGCATGAGGTTCTTTTACGTGCGGGTTTGTGGGTATATGAAGTTATAATGGTAACCATTACACCATGGAGGGCAACATGATTGCCAAGCAGATTTAAGCTACACTATACAGCAAAGAGTGTCAGTTACCCACCTGCCAAACGGCAATCCTGGAAAAATCCACATACTCATTATGATCTTTCTCTTCTAGATGTCTCATTAAATGCTGAACTTTAACATTTCTCAAGAGAGTCAATATAACTGCAGTCACTGCCACAGCTATGATCAACAAGTCCACCACATTCCAGTAGTCCTTCAAGTATCCTTTCATTGCCACCTTCTTAGCTTGTATCACCTTCTCCGCGAGAAACACCACCAGAATCAACATCCACAAAAAAATTATAATCACTACAAACCACCCCAAGTTTTGATATGATATCAGAAGAGCCATGGTGTCCACCTGCAATGAAAAAACACCTGCAGAATCACTATCATTATAAATCATTTCAAATATTCAAATGAGGAATTTCATAGGAAGCCTAAAATAAATGAAATGGCGTGTTATTTATGGACGCTCTTTAACTACTGTGGTTCTGTGTCCCATTCTAAATTGGGCGTGAAAAACTGCTTAATTTTGCTCAGAGGCCTCTCTATCAGACTTGAAGTTCTTTAACCTCCCATAAATCTACAACATGGGACCAACAGCATTAGTTCCCTTCCAAAGGAAGCCATGCTAAGGATTTTTACACCTGAAAAAATCCATCGCCCTGCGCCGGTTTTGAACCCGCGACCTTGGGTATATGAAGTTAGCATGGTAACCATTACACCACGGAATGTGACTCATAGGAAGCGTAATTCAATAGTTATTAATTAATGAGTTGCACTCTAACTTCACTTTTTGCTGACCATTGCCAGCATCTTCAGCTAACAACTGTTTGGTTTGCTGAGCTGTGCATCATCTTGGATTATTTTATCATCAGAAAAATTAAACTTAAACTTTGAATTATCATCTGTTTTCACATCCCAATTCATCAGACAATTTCCAAATTTTTTAAGAAATATCTTCTCCCACACCTTTAATTTATTGCTGTTGCCAACATTTTTTAGTAACTTAACTTCTGATTTTATATTGTGTCTATCTTCCAAAAAATGATAAGCTACTGCTGATTTGTCTACTTCTTTGTTATTTAAAAGCCTGAAGTGCTCTTTTAAGCAGATTGTTATGTCAATATATACTTTTTCACATTGTTCACACTGTATTTTGTAAATTCCAAATTTCTTTTCATCAGGTATTTTTTACTTTCTCTACATGTACAATGCACATAGTGTATAGAGAAGGTATGCATTCCTCCCAAAAATTTGATACTGAGATTTCACCGAAAGTAGAAATTTTAGGATCTCTTGTATCCAGAAAAAGTATTTTCAGAAAAAGGTCCATGTATATGTGTGTCTGTGTTCAAGTGTCTGTGAACAGGATTACTCGAAAATGAAAAGTTGGCAAAATACCAAACTTGGTATTTAAGTTCCAGGGATGCGACATGAAGATCCCCCCCCCCCCCAAACTAGCCTTTAAGTGGATACGACACAATCCAGACAGTTGTTAGCTGAACATGTTGGCAACGGCTGACAAAAACATGTTTCTAGGTAAGAAACCTTAAAGTGAAATTAGAGTGCGACTCATTAATTAATAATTAAATCATTTCAAGTTTATAACCATAAAGGGTGGAAGGTGACCGTATCATCCTTAAAAAGGGTGACTCTGAAACAAATGGAACATATCTTAGTGCAGTTTTGCTATTTCTAAAGTAGTATTTGTGAAAAACCCTGATGTGTTCCATTCACATGACTTTCTCTACCTATTCTGCATTACTTTTAAATATTGTTACAAAAACTTTCTTTTTCTGCAACCACCGGGGCGTGAAAAACTGCTTAATTTTGCTCAGAGGCCTCTCTATCAGACTTGAAGTTCTTTAACCTCCCATAAATCTACAACATGGGACCAACAGCATTAGTTCCCTTCCAAAGGAAGCCATGCTAAGGATTTTTACACCTGAAAAAATCCATCGCCCTGCGCCGGTTTTGAACCCGCGACCTTGGGTATATGAAGTTAGCATGGTAACCATTACACCACGGAATGTGACTCATAGGAAGCGTAATTCAATAATTATTAATTAATGAGTTGCACTCTAACTTCACTTTTTGCTGACCATTGCCAGCATCTTCAGCTAACAACTGTTTGGTTTGCTGAGCTGTGCATCATCTTGGATTATTTTATCATCAGAAAAATTAAACTTAAACTTTGAATTATCATCTGTTTTCACATCCCAATTCATCAGACAATTTCCAAATTTTTTAAGAAATATCTTCTCCCACACCTTTAATTTATTGCTGTTGCCAACATTTTTTAGTAACTTAACTTCTGATTTTATATTGTGTCTATCTTCCAAAAAATGATAAGCTACTGCTGATTTGTCTACTTCTTTGTTATTTAAAAGCCTGAAGTGCTCTTTTAAGCAGATTGTTATGTCAATATATACTTTTTCACATTGTTCACACTGTATTTTGTAAATTCCAAATTTCTTTTCATCAGGTATTTTTTACTTTCTCTACATGTACAATGCACATAGTGTATAGAGAAGGTATGCATTCCTCCCAAAAATTTGATACTGAGATTTCACCGAAAGTAGAAATTTTAGGATCTCTTGTATCCAGAAAAAGTATTTTCAGAAAAAGGTCCATGTATATGTGTGTCTGTGTTCAAGTGTCTGTGAACAGGATTACTCGAAAATGAAAAGTTGGCAAAATACCAAACTTGGTATTTAAGTTCCAGGGATGCGACATGAAGATCCCCCCCACCCCAAACTAGCCTTTAAGTGGATACGACACAATCCAGACAGTTGTTAGCTGAACATGTTGGCAACGGCTGACAAAAACATGTTTCTAGGTAAGAAACCTTAAAGTGAAATTAGAGTGCGACTCATTAATTAATAATTAAATCATTTCAAGTTTATAACCATAAAGGGTGGAAGGTGACCGTATCATCCTTAAAAAGGGTGACTCTGAAACAAATGGAACATATCTTAGTGCAGTTTTGCTATTTCTAAAGTAGTATTTGTGAAAAACCCTGATGTGTTCCATTCACATGACTTTCTCTACCTATTCTGCATTACTTTTAAATATTGTTACAAAAACTTTCTTTTTCTGCAACCACCGACTCTTTATTTTTCCACAAAATGATTACAATCTGCTCACAAATTCTGCTGTATGATTCTTTTTCACGACCACTGCATCAACAATATAACTGGCTATGAAATTCCCGCTGAATTCTCTCAATCTGTCACTGGCGACAGATTGTAAAACTTTCATGTAATCATTTCTCTGTATCTTCTGAATTACAATGAATATGTTTGCCTGTGTAGTTTGTGATTAATATTGCTTATCAACTTCTGTTTCAAAAACAGGCCTTTAATCGATACTTTTCTATTGCAAAAGCTTCTGTTTATTTTCATATAAAGTAAATAACATGTTTTTATGTATTTTCACATAGCAACGTGTACAAAGCACTTTACAAATTACGTCACGATTCTTAAGGAATAAACATTTCCCTTTCCAAATTTTTAGTACATTGTTTCGCTCAAGACAAAATAAAGCCCTTGAAAAAAAGCAGATATTCTTCTACTTATTGTTGACAACTTATCATACATGAAAACAAATTTTAACTCTTAGGTTAAGTATGAGTTTAACCATAAATCATACTCATACAAAAGTTAAGTATGAGCTCAATCATAAATCACACAAGAACATTTTAAAAGAAATTTATAATAATCTGACAATTTTAACATTGACTTGAGGAGCCATATTATCACACGAACTGACATTTTTTTTCGACCAACTAATTTTTTACACCGCTAACACCAACTTCTTCATAAATCTGGTTATACATTTGAATAGTATCACATTCAATAGGACCAACAAAAAAGACTCTGCGTACTTTGATTTATTTCCAATAACAAAGCAACACTTCTTGTATTCTATACCCACCGCTGAATCCTTGCACTTGACACCACAAACTAGCTTGCTACAATGAGAGAAAGGTATACCAAAGTGATTTTCACCAGTTTAGAATTTTAATGACTTAGTCCCATTCAAGTCTCCGTTGTCATAATTCTCTGGAGCATCATCGTCACCAAGACATATCATTAGTGGTTCACATTCACTGATGATTCCGGCTAATTCCTGTGCTTTTCGCTTTATTTTGTGCACATGATTCACTTTCTTCTTCCATGAAATCGCATTCACCCTCGCCTCACCTTCCGCAAAAGTCTATCCACCTCTATAATTGTGAAAGTCTTGTTATGTTCCCTCACGTACAAACAAACACCAATAACAGGCGAATAATAGTAGCTTGTACAGAACAGCTCAACGCACGTGTTAGGAGTTCACAAACTGAGCAAGTGGTTGGAAATAGTCAGATATTGCAACAGTACGGCATCCAGATGTGTTTCCGTTGTCTGACCGACCGACCGACTGGAATGCTTCTTTGTGATTGGTTCAGAAAGTCAAACGGGTAAAGCTTTTCATCCGTTTTCTGTGGATGTACCAACTTAACTCCTAACTGTCAGAGAGCAAGGATTCAGCGGCAGTGGTATATGACTTCTATAGTATAAAAATCATCTGCAATTTTTACATCCATTATCGAAAATGGCAATTTTTTGATTTCAGTTAACCACAATGGTTACCAAAATAACAACAAAGTTCACAACATGAATTAAAATTGTTCACTGATATAAGACTTAATATGCACATAATAATTATTTCCTGCATTAATGTATTTCCTTAAATAAATGCAGATAAAGTATTGTATTCAACTTGGTGCAAAAGTAGCCTTATTCACTCATGGGTCTTATTAAGTTTATTAACTCCCTGAAAATGTACATGGTGTGTTATTTATGGATGCTCTTTAACTACTGTGGTTCTCAGCTTCCCATTCTATACTGGGCAAGAATTTTGCTTAATTTTGCTCAGAGCCTCTCTTACCAGGCTTGAGCTTCTTTTACGTGCCGTAAATCTATGACACGGGACCAACGGCTTTACTTCCCTTCCAAAGGAAGCCATGCTCCGATGGGTTTGAACCCACGACCTTGGGTATATGAAGTACACCACGGAGGGCGACTTAACGCCCTGGGGTCGTGATCTAACATGTCCCACTCATTAATAAAGCTTGACTTTTGCACCTAGTTAAATAATATACCATTTGCTTACAGTGTACGAATGTATAAAGACTCCAGTATGATCAACTTCCACTATCATAGTTACAATGTTGAACAAGTTCTGGTTGGCGTTGTACAGGGAAAATCTTATAATGGTAGCACGTGTGTACCGATCAAGCCATTGGTAGTCCTCCAGAAATTGCATAATTGTTAATGAGTTATTGAGAGTTCGACCAAGTTGAACAACATACCCTGATGGAGGATATACATGTAAAACACCTGCAACAGTCATCAATTGAAACATTTGAAATTATATACATTACAAAAAATCTGATGTGATCCATTCACATGACTTTCTTTACAACTCTGCAATAAATTATTGTTAGAAGGCTTAAGCTTCTAATTACTTCATGCTAATCGAGAAAAAAATAGCAGAAATAGTCTTATTACTTGCTTCCTTGTAAGTAGAAGCGAAATAAGAGAGTACCATAGGTTAAAGTGATAGTCAAAAGCTGGTTGCTATGTCACTGAATTTCCTTTGTTTGTATGGACAGGAGTTGACAAATTCCTGTATGAAAAATTTTAAGTTTTTTAAAGCTGAAACCAAAAACAAGAAATATCTAAAAAACAATCAGCATGAAAAAATGTATATAATATAAATTATGTGTTTTAATGGGCTCTTACATTTTTTGTGTAGGAAGTTTTGTCCATCTCTTACGGTTTAGCAGTTATGCAAATTCTGTATATTTCATCCAGAATAAAGTAGGCTTCAGAGGCTATTCCCAGAAAATTGAAGATATACATTTTATTTGTCAAGTAAATATCTTTAATATACAATATTTTAATCAAAATCATTAGAGCCATTTTTGAGAAAATCAAAATTTTCGAAAAAAGTTCCATGTAAAGGGTAGTTTGGGGTGGGGGAATTTTTCTCAAAACCTTCATGCTGCATCCCTGGAAGATACTAAGCTTAAATACCAAGTTTGGTGTATTACCATCGTTTTTGAATTATAGTGTTCACAGACACAAGGACACACACACACGAACCTTTTTCTGAAAATGCTTTTTTGGATACAGGGCACCCTAAAACATACATTTCCGGTGAAATCTCAGTATCGAATTTTTGGGTGGAGTGCAATACCTTCTCTATACTCTATGTACATAGTACATATAGAGAAAGTAATAAAAAATAATTGAAAAAATCTGATGTGTTCCATTCATATGACTTTCTCTATATCTCTGTAACAAATTATTGCTAAAAAGCTTATGCTTCTAATCATGTAAAAGAAAGAGGATGCTTAGGGAAGTTAATAAAATGACAGAGGATCCCAAATTTAAAGAATATTTTAAAAAGTACTGTAACACTTTATATAAAGTTGTAATTGCAGCAAAGAAATTACATAATGACAATTATATCAATAGTCACCAGAATAAGGGCAAGGCTATTTGGAACATAGTAAAAAAAGAAACTAATAGTAAACAGAAAATGATAAAATAACATTAACTGTGAATAACAACACAATAGTAAATAAAAAAATCATCACTGACACATTTAATAATTACTTTGCAGTAGTGGCTAAGAATTTAACTGAAACCATGCCTCCACTATCTGATAATATAACCTCACCACAGATTATAAATAATTATGCCTCACTTTATTTATTTCCAACTGCAGAAAAAGAAATAGAACAAACTATTAATAGTCTAAAAAATAAAAAATGTAGTGGATATGACGATATACCTGATGCTCTCGTAAAGGAATGTGGAACTTAGTTACTCAAACCATTATCAGATATCTGCAACATATCCCTTGCTACCGGCTGCTTTCCAGATGTTTTCAAAATTGCTATAATTATAGACCCATTTCTTTACTCTGTGTGTTTGCTAGAATACTTGAAAAATAATGTACAATAGATTAGTACCCTTTTTATTAAAGTACAATATAATATCTGAATCACAGTTTGGGCTTCAAAAAGGTAAGTCAATAAATATGGCTATTTTCTCCTTTTTAGAAGAAATATTTAGTGCAAAAGACAAGAATGAACATGTCTTAGGGTTGTTTGTCGATCTATCTAAGGCATTCAACACAGTAGACCACAACATTTTATTAAATAAGCTTGAAAATTATGGCAACAGAGGAGTTGCTAACGACTGGTTTAGATCATACCTTACAAATAGAGCCCATTTAGTCGAAATTGATGGTATGCAGTCAAATTTACAAATAGCTGAGTGTGGTGTACCACAAGGCTCCATATTAGGGCCAGTTCTCTTTCTTATTTATATAAATGACTTACCATTACACATAATGCAAACTTTGTGTTTAAAAGTCATTGCCAAAATTCGCTACAACGGACTATACATGACTCAATGTCAAAATTGTGTAACTGGTTAAATTATAATAAATTATTGTTAAATGTTAATAAATTAAGCTACTTAAATTTTGAAAAGTATCCAAACCTCACAAATCAATTCCAAATACTTGTAGAAAATAGCCCAATAAGTCACCAACATTCTACTAAATTCCTTGGTATTACAATTGCCAACACATTAACATGGAAAGATCACATTCTCATTCTTAGTAATAAATTGAATCGTTTAACTTACGCAATAAGAGTGTTAAGAAAAGTTTGTAGTAAAGAGGTAATGAGAGTGGTATACTTTGGATATATACATTCAATAATTTCATTTGGAATACTCTTTTGGGGGAACTCTACCCAATCAAATATAGTATTTAAAATACAAAAGAAAATATTAAGAATAATGAATCAGGAACCACCCCATGCTCCAAGTAAGCCTATCTTTGAAGAGCTTAACATACTCCCTCTACCATGTATATGTATCCTAGAAACAGTCTCCTTCATTCATAATAATATGCAATATTTTAAGAGAAACAAGGATTATCATTCCCATAATACCCGAACACCTGAAGCAATACATCTACAGTGTTATCGACTTAATAAAACTCTCAATAGTGTATCCCACAAAGGAATAATTTTATATAATAAGATACCCAAATCTGTAAAAGCTGTGCCAGGAAAATTCTTTAAATCTAAAATGTATAAATGGTTATTAAAACACAAATTTTATAGCATAAATGAATTTCTTAACTTAGCTATTTAACTACTTAACTGTATTCTCTCACACCTGTATATTGTATATTTATATTTCTTGTAATAATTAGTTTGTAAGTCTTGACGAAGCCATTATGTACAAATTGTATATCCTCGGTGAATAAAAAATTGAATTGAATTGAATACTTCATGTTAATCAAGAAAAAATTAGCAGAAATAGTCTTATTACTTGCTTCCTTGTAAGTAGAAGCAAAATAAGGGAGTACCATAAGTTAAAGTGATAGTCAAAAGCTGGTTGCTATGTGCCTGAACTTCCTTTGTTTCTATGGACAGGATTGACAAATTATTGTACGAGAAAAGTATAAGTTTTTTAAAGCTTAAGCCTAAAACAAGGAATATCTAAAAAATTATCAACTCTATGAAAAAAAAATGTATACAACATAAATTGTGTGTTTTAACATGCTCTACATTTTTTGTGTGGTAAGTTTTTGTCCATCTCTTAGGGTTTAGCGGTTATGCAAAATTCCCTAAAATTGATCCAGAATAAAGTGGTCTTCTGAAGCTATTCCCAGAAAATTCAAGATATACATTTTATTTGTCAAGTTTAATATACAATATTTTATTTAAATTTGTTAGAGCCATTTTTAAGAAAATCGAAATTTTCAAAAAAAGTTCCACATAAAGGATAGTTGGAGGTGGGGAGATTTTCTTGAAAATCTTCGTGTCGCATCCTTGGAAGATACTAAACTTAAATACCAAGTTTGGTATTTTAGCGCCTCTTCGTGTTTGTGTTATTGTGTTCACAGACACACGACACACACAAACCTGGACTTTCTTGTGAAAATGCTTTTTTTGGATACAGGGGACCCTAAAACATATATTTCCGGTGAAATCTTGGTATCAAATTTAGGGTGGAGTGCAATACCTCTCTATACACTATGTACATAGTATGTGTAGAAAAAGTAAAAATAGAAACAGGCTTTCAATTTTTACATTCCACAGAAGGATGTGTTTAGCTAGTTCATTGAACCACCACCAGAGGAGACAGCACTTACAACAACGCCAGCTTCACCGCAAGGAATTAGCCGATGTCCAGTTGAAAATGAAGGAAACTAGTCCTTCGAAACATGTTCCAGCAAAAATCCCAAGTAAGTGTTATTTAGTGTAATTAATCGACTCGTCAAATAAAGGATTATAACAACACTGTTTACAAACTTCCACAAAAAGAAAAGTCAAATTGTTTTGTGTTTTTATTTGATCACATCACTGTCATAAGCTTCTTTGCGTGTTTGCAAGTTTTCCACCCGTAAGGTGTTTTTGTAATAATATCAGAACTTTTACTTAGTATTTTGTTACCTTCAGCTCTGAGATATCCTTCGTTGTGCAGCCAAGGTGTGCTGCTCCTAACATCTCTAAAAGTCTCAGCGTCAAACTTGTGCCAACTAATGCTGTAGTTAGCATTGTCCACAGTCTTCTCAGAATATGCCACTCTGCAGCGACTGAAGATCTTCTCCAGTACTGGTTCAATTTTACACACTTCTGAAATTAATGTAACTTTACATTAATATACAAACTACCAAAGTAAATTAAAACATTAATGGAAATGCACAGTGAAGTAACTAATCAAACAGGAGTAAAAACATAGATTACACTCAAACTTCACTCTTGAAATAAAGTAACTTACTTCGGACATGTTTCAGTGGCTGTTGTCACCATTTTCAACACTGATGAACTCTGGGTAGGAGCCTGTAGAGGTCTCTCTTCTGGATAGATGCATTTTGAGATCAGTCCATTTGTTTGTGGTATATAAAAATTTATGACCTTGTTTTCGCTTATTAAAATTAATAGATTTTCCCAAACCGTTAATCTAATTGGATTCACATGAGATGTTTAAAATATAATCAGACAGATAATTCAGCAGTAGCACATCATTTTTGGACTCAAAACCATAATTTTCACAGTGAGCCCAAGTTATTAAAATTAGTGTAGAATCCTACTGGATTAACTTTGCAAAATTTATTAATTTAAAAAAAACTAAAAAAACATACCACATATCCAGAAGAGAGACCTCTATAGGCCGCTACCATAAGTTCATCAGTAAATCTCCGAAACAGCCCGAAACATGTCCGAAGTAAGTTACTTTATTTCAAGAGTGAAGTTTGAGTGTAATCCATGTTTTTACTCTTACCAAAGTAAATTTTCTTTTTAGTTCAGAAAAAAATCTGATGTGAACCATTCACATGACTTTCCTTACATCTCTGTAACAAATTATTGTTAAAAAGCTTATTCTTCATCTACTTCACAATAATCAAGATAAACATTACTTGCTTCCTTGTAAGTAGAAGGGCAAAAATCTAATGTGTTCCATTCACACGATGTCCTCTAGCTGTTCGATAAACAAACCTTTATCTGTTATCTACATCATGCTAATCAAGCAACTTTAATTTAACACGTTTCTTTCTACATCGCTTAGTTTTGTAGATATTCTACAGTCTCAAGTTAAATGGTATATCAGTGCTCACAAAGACCTGGGTTCTGGTTGACTTTCTCTGCAGTGTTGATATCACAAACAATGAATCTGTCTTATTAAAGCCTTTGAGAACCTTGTTTGTTGTGACTGAAACAAAAGCTGAAATTCTAGGCTTCTGTCTGTAGACAGTTTTATTCTATATACAAGGGGTGTTCAGTAAGTGCTTAGAGAAAGATTGAAAAACTATTTTTGGTAGATTTTTTTTTATTTTTCAACATAATCTCATATTAGCTCGATACATTTTTCTCTAACTGTTTTAAAGACTTCCAAAAAATAGTATTTTGGAGGTTCTCAAAATAGGCATTTGTTTGGAATATGACTTCTTCGTTAGTCATGAATCATTTACAGCTGAGCCCCTTTTTCGAGTTTGGAAATTAATAAAAGACTGAGGGCCAAATATGATAAATACGGTGGATGTTATAGTAATTCAAAAATTAATTCTACAATTCTTGTTATTGAAACTGTGCAGATGCATTGTCCTCTTGATAAGGGAGTTTTTTCTTGATTTCTCTGCTCAACTGGTGCATACTACTTTCTTTCTGCAAGTAATCAATGTAGATGATACCACCTGCATCCCAAAATACCAAGGCCATCACCTTGTCTGCAGATTCACCACCTTTGCCTTCTTTGATTTGACTTTTGTCTCTGGATTATAGTAGTGTATCCATTTTCATCCACAGTTATGTATTGATGCAGAAACTTATCAGGATTGTAACAGAAAAATGCAAACCAGCTTCCAAATTAATCACACGATTGCATTTATTCTCCATTGAGAGCAAACATGGCACCCAGCTTGCCAAGACCTTTGTCAGAACTAATTTTTGGTGGAAAATTGAGAACACTGTACCTTGTGATATGCCTGTAGCCTGTACTATTTCATGAACTTTGATTTGTCGATCACTCAAAAACGTATCCTGGATTTTGTGATTAATTATGGAGGAAGTCACTTCTACTGGACGTCTGGAATGATGCACATTATTTATGGATGTATGGCTATTTAAATTAATTTATCCAATGCAAACACAGAAACAGATGTGCTATGAACTTCATCCAACTTAGCTTTTCTCTCTTTTGGTGTTAAGCCTTTTAAAAAGAGGTATTTAATCAATGTACAAAACTTGTTTTCTTCCATCTTTGTAAATAAGCACATTATTGTTGATTCAATCGCCTATGGCAAGGAAACCATGTGATGGATATAGCTGAAACTTTAACTGCCATCTAGTAAGAGACAACAGTTATAAATACAAACTTTTCTTGATGCTACAAGGACATATTGAACGCCCCTCATACCAAGCTATATTATCTTTAATGTCTATTTGTTTGTAATACCTTTCTTTACTCGCACTTGGCGAAGCAGTACCACACCTAACAGTTGTGTATCATATAATGCTGTTATTCCATTGCGTAAAAAAACTTCACCATTGTAATTCTGCGTCTTGTGTAATGCTGGGATCAAATTAACCTTCATATAATGTATAAACCTATCACAAAATAAAAAACACAATTTAATACATCATTAACATTACATACAACTGAATTTTAAATAAACTTTATCCAGTACTAGTTTAACATTTTCTTGTAAACGATAAACTAAGTAAGATGTACATGGTACAACATGGTTTTAGGAAACATTACTCAACAATTTCATTGATTTTGAAATGCTCAAATCATATAGCACAGCACTTAGAAAGCAAAGAAAAAACTGCAAAATTACTCTTTGACCTTACAAAAGCATTCAACTGTGTTGATCTCATTATTCTACTAAATAAAATAGAAGCATATGGAATTAGGGGTCTAGCAAAAGATGTAATTAGTTCATACCTTATTGGCAGGAAGCAAGCAACACAAATAAACTATAAACAAGGAAATCTAACAATGAAAACAACATCCAGCTTCAAAACGGTAAATTATGGGGTTCCGCAGGGTTCTGTGAATACCCAATAAGGAACAATAAAGCAATCTTGTATGCAGATGATACAACTATATGCTGGGACACTTCAATTGGAGGCTTAAATAACATAAACTACTGAAACACTCTTTGAATAAAATAGGAGTAAAAACATAAATTACACTCTTGAAGTAAAGTAACTTACTTCGGACATGTTTCGGTGGCTGTTGCCACCATTTTCAATGGAGGTGAATCTCCGTTGAATCACTATGTAAATCTCCACTGAAAATGGTGGCAACAGCCACTGAAACATGTCCGAAGTAAGTTACTTTATTTCAAGAGTGAAGTTTGAGTGTAATCTATGTTTTTACTCGTACTTGATTAGTTGCTTCACTGTGTATTCCCATTAATGTTTTAATTCTTTGAATATTTTAGGGAGAACAATTTAAAATGTAACATGTCTAAAGCAAAGTTAATACAGTATAATTTAGGGAATTCAAGTAATGAATCAGATTACAACAAACACTATGAAAATGAACATAAATTTCTGGGTATTATAAATGATCAAAAGCTTACATAGTCAGAACACATTCAGTACATCAGTGTGAGAATCAGTAAATCCCTGAACTTAGTTAGGCTCTTCTCCAATCTTCTTGAAGAGAAAGAATTAAAAATGATCTTCTATGGTGTCATATATCTTTATTTGCTGTATGGGATTGAGATTTGCGGGTGCAAATATGGAGAGAGTATTAAAATTGCAAAAGAAAGCAAGCAGAATAATATATCATCTAAACTATAGAGATTCGTGTAGACAATATTTTAGGGAAAAGCAAATCTTTACAGTATTTTCACTAAATATGCCTAGAGTAATAATTTATGTGATGGGGAAGGATAATTTAAGATATAGTGACATACATCATTATAACACACAAAACAACAGTGATTTTTACAGACAAGGTTTTAGGATAAATAGTAGCATTAAGGATCTAAATGTAATGGGAACAATACTGTACAAGTTACCAAATTCTATTAATCAAATTAAATAAAAAAATGCTTTCAAGAAGGAACTCAAAAATTATTTAATAATCAAGGCTTTGTATACTATTGATGAATTGTAATTTTAGTTAATAAGGTATTATTGTATATGTAATTTGTAAATTTGCAATATTGAATACTGTAAATGTAAGCTGTACATATGTAAATCACTGTAATTGAACTGACAATATCAGAAACTGCTCTGCAGTCTATTGGCAATAAATGCATTATTTTATTTTATTATATTGTACACTTTTTCTAACCATCTAATATTTATATTAGGTACTTTGTATTTGCAACTGCTAATAGCTGGCAAAGCTCCTTTTCGTTTTGCCAATACAAATTTCTTTTGTTTTTCCCAATGACCACCACTGTCTATTAATACATTCTCTCACTGTACTCTTTTTTATTTTCATTCTTCCATTTTTCATACTTGCTCAACTGCCCCTCTTTTTTGATCACTGCAATCACTTGTCTTGTTCTGGCTCACTTTTAATAATAATATTAAACATAGTAATAGAAGTAGTAATAATGATAATAATAATAACAAAAACACCAATAACAATAAAACTGGTTCACCAAGAGCGGGTGTAAATGATAAAGAGAAGCACAAGAAATTTGTTGAGCAGAGAAAAATTGAATGTAAAAAAATTTAATGGTGATTATTTATGGATGCTCTTTAACTGCTGTGATTCTCAGCATCCCATTCTATACTGGGAGTGAAAGATCGCTTAATTTTGCTCAGAGGCCTCTCTATCAAGCTTGAGGTTCTTTTATGTGCCATAAATCTACAACGTGGGACCAACGGCTTTACTTCCCTTCCGAAGGAAGCCATGCTAAGAGTTTTTGTGCCTGAAAACATCCATCGTCCTCCGCTGGGTTTGAACCCGCGACCTTGGGTATATGAAGTTATCATGGTAGCCATTACACCACGGAGGGCAACAGGTCCAGACAATAGATAACATTAAGACAAGCAGTAGAAAAGAAGTTGATTTGGGAATGAAGGATATAGTTGTGTCGTACGCTCTGGATATGAAGTCACACTTACTGAGAGTGGTTGCTAATAGCTGCTAGGGCAGTGGGCTGGATGATGACATTCTCTACAGCTTTAGTGCTGTAGTATGCTTTATCATCCATTATAATGTATACAATGAATGCCTGAAGTGCCATGTAAGCTCCAAACATTATAATATCCTTCACTAGAAATCCCAGATTTTTGCGCGTACGCTGCTTATCTCGCAAGATCTGAAAATACAACATAAATACTTTAATCCATTTTAGTATACCTGCATTTCAACTTGAATTTCACAATTTAAAATAACTCTCATTGTAATATCTAAAAACCTAATACACCAATTCACCTGACTTTCTCTACATCTATTAAAGAAATTATTGTTAAAAAGTTTATTCTTCTATTACTTCATGCTAATTGAGATAAACATTAGCAGAAACAGTTTCATTACTTAGATCCTTATAAGTAGAAGGGAAATAAGAGAACATACTAGGCTAAACCGACAGTCAAATATTTTAAAATGTGGTTTCTATGGTATAGAAATACAATTCTTTGTGTGGCCAAAGATATATTATAGATAATATAACTTGGTATGCAGGGCTTTCAATGAGCCCTTAAAATCCAGGAAATCACACTCGTAGCTGAGAAAAAAGTTTGTATTTAGTAACCGTTGTATCTTATTAGATGGTAGCTAAAGTTTTAGCTACGCCATCACATGGTTTTGTATTCTCAAGCGCTCTGAGGCATAAGTGGGGCAAACACTTAATTCAACATACCACTAAAATGACAATCTCAATTAAAAGTAAATATTAGGATTATTAATGGAAGGAAAATAGTAAACACGATAGGTACAGGTCACACACCAGTTCTTGACTAATTACATGTTTAAATGAGAGATTAGATGCGAGTCACTTAGTCACCTTCACTGAGTATTCTGGAAATGTAATCAAGAGCTGTTTGTTATTGTAACATAAACTGTTTATCAAGGGTAGACTAGTTCACTGGATCTTCACTATAGGTCTAGAAGGAACGAGCAGCCTATAACCTGTGTATTCTCATAACGTAATCATAAGGAAGCAGAGCCGTTTGTTATTGTAACATAAACTGTTTATCAAGGGTAGACTAGCTCACTGGATCTTCACTAAAGGTCTAGAAGGAACGAGCAGCCTATAACCTGTTCGTAACATAATCATAAGGAAGCAGAGCTGTTTGTTATTGTTTATCAAGGCTATACTAGCTCACTCTATCTTCACTAAAGGTGATTCATCTAGAAGGAACAAGCAGCCTGTATACCATCAGTAGTGAGTACCTCTATTGTTGTTGTTATTATTATTATTATTATTATTAATTTAAATTTTTTTCCATGCAACCCGCATGTAGGACAGGAATTGGATAGGTAGTCAGACAAAAAAATTCAATTGCATAGCCAGGATTTGAACCAGGGATCTCCAGTCTCTAGCCAGTTGCCCTACCACTAAGCTACCAAGACAACATGCCAGAATAGCATTAAATTTAACTGACTCACATGTTTCCTGGAAATAAAATAATTTAAGATCACCTTTTGATTTACCAGGAAACATGCCAGTCAGTTCCGGAATTTAATGCCATGTCAGCATGTTGGCATGGTAGATTAGTGGTAGAGCAACAGACTAGAGACCAGGAGATTGATGGCACTGAATTTTTCAGTTTGACTCTACCTATCCAATCATTATTATTGCTGTTGTTGTTATTATTATTATTATTACCTTAAGGCGCTTCACTGCCATTGGCCCTAATGATTCCTTTGTTACAGACTTATATATCTTTTCTTTTAAGTCACGATGTCTGTCCCAGCAGATATCTGGATGAAGCTGGTAATGCTTTGCCTGTATCTGAAACAGTTATTTTATTCTTCACATTCATTTTATTTAAAATTATTGAAAAAAGAAGCATTATTAACAGTGAAGAGACCTTCATATAAAAATCTGATGTGTTCCATTCACATGTCTTTCTCTACATCTCATAACAAATTATTGTTAAAAAGCTCTTGCTTCCATTTACTTCATGCTAATCGAGAAAAAATTAGTAAAAATAGTCTTATTACTTGCTTCCTTGTAAGTAGAAGCGAAATAAGGGAGTACCATAGTTTAAGTGATAGGTTCAAACCCGCGGAGGACGATGGTTTTTTTCGGGCATAAAAATCCTTAGCAAGCTTCCTTCGAAGGGGAAGTAAAGCAGTCGGTCCTGTGTCATAGATTTATGGCACATAAAAGAACCTTAAGTAAATCTATAACATGGGACCAATGGCTTTACTTCCCTTGTGAAGGAAGCCATGCTAAGGATTTTTATGCCCGAAAAAAAACATCATCCTTCAGTGGGTTTGAACCCTCAACCTTGGGTATATGAAGTTAGCATGGTAACCATTATACCACAGAGGGTGACACAATATGGCGAAAGATGTTTGAGGCGAACACAAGTGTATGAATGAGCAGATACGTTGGTGTGAACTGAAAGAAGTGCTGGTAAGGTCATGTTGGGACCACAAGGAAGTAATTCTTGAACATTACATGTCGAGAGGTCAAAATATAAACAATGAGATGTACAAAAGCCTTATGTGTCAAAATTTGAAACCAACAATTTTGAGTAAGTGGCATGGATTGATGTCAGTGCTGTAGCGCTACTGCATGACAACGCGAGGCCACACACTGCTAGAGTCACATTAGATACCATCAAAGACCTGAAGTTCATGTTCTTGCCCCACTCCATGTTTTCTCCGGATCTGGCACCTTGAGATTATAATATTTTTAAGCCACAGAAAGAAGCCCTTAGTGGGTCAAGGTACGCAGATGATGAAGTCTAGGTGGCAGTGCATACCTGGTTATGTATATGCCACCAAGAATTCTTTTCACATGGAATTGAGAAGCTTATTCAGCGTTGGCATAAGTGCATAGATTGTGCTGAAAAATAATAACTGTCGTATTCCATTCTTGTAATAAAAAATTTAAGTTTCCCATAAGACAAAACTGACAAAAAAATATGTGTTACATTCACATGACTTTCTCTAGCTGCTCTACAAACTTCCTACAAAAGATTGTTGTCCACCTGGGTAGTGTGGTGGTAGCGTGTCTGCCTCACATTCGAAAGGTTGCGAGTTTGAATCTCACTTAGGGTGAGTTACCAGGGTAAGGTTTCTTTTTTTCAGGGGTTTCCCTTATCCTGAGAAGACAAATGTCAAGTAACTTTAAGCTCCATGGACCCCGATATCATTTGAACATCATTCCACCAATTTCATTCATCATCCAACATGACCAACCAGGTTCAAGGACGTTAAGCTAAAAAAAAAAAAAAGAAGAAGAAGATTATTCTTCTTTCTACACAATGCTAATCGAAATAAACATTAGCAGAATGTTCTTATTACTTAGTTCCTTACAAGTAGAAGGGAACTAAGGTAATGCACTAAACTAAAGTGATAGTCAAATGTTTTAAAAGCTATTGTTATGTGACTGTCATTCCAAATCATTTCTTTGCTTGGCCTGGAGTAGCACAGACACTTCCTGTCTGAGAAAAGTTTAAGTACTTCACAGTTAAAACCAATAACAAGGAATATCTCAGAAACGGTTACCTCCACAACAAAAACGTAAAGCACATAAATTGTGTTTTTTGACGTGATGTACATTTTTTGGTGTGGCGAGTTTTTGTCTATCTCTTATGGTTTAGCAGTTAAGCAAAATTCATCCAGAATAAAGAGGTCTTCAGAGGCCATTCCTAGAAAATTCAAAATATACATTTTATTTTGGGCATAAATAGCTTTAATATATGGGATTTTAATCAAAAGCGTTGTCATTTTTAAGAAAATCAAAATGTTTGAAATTCTTTCCACGTAAAGGGTAGTTTGTGGTGGGGGATTTTCTTGAAAATCTTTGTGTCACATCCTTGGAAGATACCAAACCTAAATACCAAGCACGCACGCACGTGCAGACACATGGACCTTTTTTTAAAAATGCTTGTTTAGGACTCAGGGGACCCCAAAACATATATTTCCAGTGAATCTCGACATAGAATTTTTGGGTGCATTACAATACCTTCTCTATCCCTATGTACATTGTACATATGGGGCTAGAGAAAGTAAAAACAATGCTTTCTACTGTAACTTGTAATGATAGGCCAGGATTCCAGCCAACAGATAGACTTTCAGTGTTTCCAATATAACAAAACTACAAAATACTATACCTTGTAACCATATGCCAGGATTACAGCTAACAGATAGACTTTCAAAAGTTCCCATATAAAAAAACTGGTAATGATTATAATTATCATCAGCATGATCCATCTCCAGCTCTTGATATCTCCGTACTGTATTCCAATTCTGCACACCAGCAGCGCACATGCGATAATGATCAGTATGCACAGCAACCTTAAAAATTAGTTACCTTATTTCAATATTTGCAAGACATTTTTAATTAGGATATAAAAATAAATCAATTATTGCTTTTAGGTTGCAAGATTACTTTTGTTTTCAACCGTAACTTTCTCTTAAAACTGCACTGCTGTTATCACAACAATATTTTAAGTTATTTATTTAACTTGAAATTGGTAAAGAAGTTAAATTATTGTATAAAAACATATTTTTCTATCTACTTTATAATCAAGATAAACATTAGCAGAAATTGTCTTAATTACTTGCTTCCTTGTAAGTAGAAGGAAAATAAGGGAATACACTAGACTAAAATGATAGTCAAATTGTTTAAAAGTCAGTTGCCATGTGGATGAAATCTGCTTCTATGCAGGGCCAAGAGTTTATAACGTTCAGTGTAAAATGTATTTTAAATCTGAAACAAACAACAAGGAATATCTCAGAAACGGTCAATTCAATGAAAAAAAGCGTATATGGCATAAATTGTGTGTTTTAATGTGATATGCATTTTTTGTGAGGTAAGCCTTTGACTATCTCTTACAGTTTGCCGGTTATGCAAAATTCATTCAGTATAAAGAGGTCTTTAGAGGCTATTCCCAAAAAATTCAAGATATAAATTTTATTTGCCATGTAAATATCTTTAATATACAGTATTTTAATCAAAATCCTTACAGCCATTTTTGAGAAAATCAAAATTTTCTAAATTTTAGCTTGGGATGGGGGAATTTTTCTCAAAATCTTCATGTTGCATCCCTGGAAGATAGTAAACTTATATACCAAGTTTGGTATTTTATAGACTTTTCATTTTTCAGTTATCGTGTTCACAGACACATGGACACACACACGTGGACCTTTTTCAGAAAATGTGTTTTTTTGGATACTAGGGACCCTAAAATGTGCATTTCTGGTGAAATCTTGGCATAACATTTTTGGGTACAATACAATACCTTCTCGATACACTATGCACATAGTACGTGTAGAGAAAGTAACAAGAAGGAATAATAATGGAGATAATATTTTGGTATAAATATTTGGTAAAAGAAGATGGAGAAATCTTAAAAGCTATGTATGAAGCAACAAAAAGTCTAAAGACAAACAGTTGGTGGGCAAGTGTTGGAAAAATGAGGAGGAAATAGGAATGGGAGATATACGGAGGCTTGAAGAAAGAGATGAAAGCAATGTAGATAAACTAGTAAAATGATGGGTAGAAGACATAGAAAGAGAGGAGATGTGAGGAAGTTTAGAAAACAAGAAATCAGTACAAATTTATAAATGAGTAAAAAGATACTGGGGAAGAGAACAAGATGTAGATTACTGTAACAGGCAGGAAAAAAGAAGGACTAGCTTGGATAAGAACAGGAGCAATATTTCTATGAGGGATAAGAGGCAGTGAAAAAGGAATATGGTGGAAAAGAAAGTATAAAACATTATTTGATAGAATGCAAAAAAAATAAAAATGGAGTTTTATTTATGGATGCTCTTAAACTACTGTGGTTCTCAGCATCCCATTCTGTATTGGGCATGAAAGACTGCTTAATTTTTCTCAGAGGCCTGTTTATCAGGCTTGAGGTTCTTTTACATGTCATAAATCTATGATGTGGGACCAACAGCTTTATTTCCCTTCCAAAGGAAGCCATGCTAAGTATTTTTACACCTGAAAAAGTCCATTGTTCTCTCCTGGGTTTGAACCTGCAACCTTGGGTATATGAAGTTAGCATGGTAACTATTACACCATGCAGGGCGACAGTGCTGTTCAAAGTATCATATGACCTTCACATTGCTGACAGCAATGCAAAAATATAGTTATTCTTTCAGACTCACAAGCTGCTATACAAGCAATAGTAAGAAGACTCCTCCCTAAAATGGAAAAATTAAATAAATTCAAAAGAGGATTCATTGAATTAATGAACTGGGGAAAAAGTTGCATTACAATAGACTCCATCTCATTGTGGAGTGGATGGTAATGAAAAAGTAGATTTTTTTGGCAAAGAAAGAAACCCAAGTTAAATAAAAAGCTATTATAAAATTTCCTTATGAATCAAATGCATTGTAAGAAGAAAAATATATATAAATTGTATAAATAAAATAGCAAAAGAGAATAAAAATTCAAACTGGCTACAAATTGTACAAAATCTTAATTTAATTCCAAAATTACCAAGGAAATCAGCTGTTACCAACTTTTGTCTCATAACTGGACATGATTGTCAGAATAACAACCTCACTAAACTGCCCACTATGTACCAAAGAAGAAATGAATATGGAACCTCTAGAATCAGGTCAAGCTTTGAAGATGTATCCTAATACTGGGAAACTGGAAGGAGAATGAATTCATTGTCAATTCCTGAGCAATGATCTCTCTCTGTCTTGCGCACACGCACATCTGCACGCACACACATGGTATACATGATGCTGTTGACTACCTTGAAGGACAATAAAACTTGGTAACATTTATCTGTTTTGTTTCAGTTCTAAATAAACAGTTGCCACTATTAAAGCTTCAACTCTTGTATATAAATACCAAAGCTAATAGCAGTGAAGCAACACAAATAATAATATAACAATTAATATATTTTTTTCACAAAAGTCATGTGCAGGACAGGAGTTGGATAGATAGTCATAGATAGTTGGCTATGCTATGAATCCTGGGACTTAAAGTACTTACAACATTGTTAGTCAACACTGAGACTTGAGATCACCTTGTGGTTTACCGGGAAACACGCGAGTCAGTTGAGAAATTCAATGCTATGCCAGCATGTTGCCATGGTAGCTCAATGGCAGAGCAACTGGCTAGAGACCGGGAGATCCGTGGTTCAAACCCCAGGTATAGCATTGAATTTTTCAGTCTGAAACTCTACCTATCCAATTAATTATTTGTTGCAATTCAGTGTTACGTCTGAAACAAGCTTACAAAATAGCAATTTTATATTCATACTTACTAACCATGTCCAGAACTTGCAACAATAACGGAACCAGTAACGTGGGATAGTACTGCGATAATTATCTCTTCCCAGTTTTCCCTTATTTTTGTCTGATTTGCTACATGTTGTTTTTATAACTAAGGGGTCCATCATGATGAAATCCAGAAAAATATATTTTATGCCAGAAAGGTACCGTTTGGTATACTCTGCCCATGTAATGGCTACACGGGATGGCACATATTTCTCCAGAGAGGGTGTTTGTGTTACTTCGTCAATTTCTGTCAAACTTTTGTTTTCTTGATCAACTGCTATAGAAGACCGTCTCATATCTGGTGGCAATGTGTAAGATTTGTTAAAGCTTACAGTGCTATCGTCTGGCTCTTCATCTTCTCGTGCTTTAGGATGCACTCGGGGAGGATCTCTGAAGGTGGCCCTGTAGTAGCGTACTTTTCCTGACTTAGGATCCCGGAACTTTACTTCAAGTGAAGCAGAGATTTTCACCTTTGGCTGCCTCTTTCTGAAATCAGTTTCTGTGGAAACATCTCGCCGAGGTTGTTGAGAGATTGGTCGTTCATGAGCTCTGTGGCGTTTTTCTGGAACACCTGAGGAGGGTGCACAGCACCTGCCTGCATATTTTGGGGGATGTCTGCGACAACAAATCTGGCATCTCCGGTGACAAGTTTCATGTTTTTTATCACATATATGATTTCCATGAGAGCTCTTGTGTTTGGGTGAGGACAGTTTGCAAGACGACAGTGTTTTCATATACGGACAACAGATGCAGTCTACAGCCTCCTCATCTTTGGCACCCATCGGTCTCTTCTTTGGATGTGATTTTCTGTGAATCATAAATATATTAATGTTTGAGGGGTTCAGCACTAAATAATGCTCCACAATTTTATATCACTAAGTTTTCAATTAACTATCTCAAAAGCTGTTTACTTGTGATGTAAATATCTTTAATAGTATTTTAATCAAAAGCATTTGAGTCATTTTTGAGAAAATCAAAATTTTTGAAAAATATTTCATTAAAGGATAGTTGGGGGTTGGGGGACTTTCTTGAAAATCTTTGTGTCATATTCTTGGATACTGAACTTAAATACCAAGTTTGGTATTTAACCGAGTTTTCGTTTTTGAACTATGCTGCCCACAGACACACACATGCATGGGCCTTTTTCTAAAAATGCTTGTTTTGGACTCAGGAGACCTGAAAATATATAGTCGTCCTCCGTGGTGTAATGGTTACCATGCTAACTTCATATACCTAAGGGTGCGAGTTCAAACCCGGCGGAAGACGATGGATTTTTTCAGGTGTAAAAATTCTTAGCATGGCTTCCTTCGGAAGGGAAGTAAAGCTGTTGGTCTCATGTCATAGATTTACGGCACATAAAAGAACCTCAAGCCTGATACAAAGGCCTCTGAGCTAAATTAAGTGGTCTTTCATGCCCAACATAGAATGGGATGCATAGAACCACAGCAGTTAAAGACCGTCCATAAATAAAACCCATTTCATTTCATATCAAAATATATATTTTTGCTAAAATCTCAGTATAGAATTTTTGGGTGGAATACAATACGTTCACTATCTAATGTATGCATTACACATGCAGCCTAGAGAAAGTAATAAAATGCATATTATTTAAACAAGGAAAGGTTCCACAGTACCAAGTCTTTTAAATAACTATAGTCTAATAGTTTTCAGTTATTCTAGAAATCAGTGTACTTACCTGAAGAGTAGCATCAGTGGAAGCACTAAAGGAATGGCAAGAAGATTTGTGAACACGACCACACACACTTCTGCTCCTATCCCTTCTGAGGCACTTACTGTTATCTGCTCAGCTGTGCACAAATATTCCACAATTAGAATATATGTTTCATTTATAAAGTAGTACATCAGAGTAAAAATCTGCTACGTTCCATTTGCATGACTCTGCAACAAACAGTTCTTACAAAAGTTTATTAAAGTATAGTGTATAGAGAGGGTAGTGCACTGCACCCAAATCTTCAATACAGAGATTTCACTGGAAATACACGTTTTGGGACCCCCTGAATAAAAAAAAGAAGCATTTTTTTGAAAAATATTCATGTGTGTATGTCTGTGGACAGCGTAGCTAAAAACCAAAAGTCCATTAATACTAAACTTGATATCTAAGTTCAGCATCTTCCAAGGATGCGACACAAAGATTTTCAAGAACCCCCCCCCTCAACTACCATTTACTTGGAAACAATTTATAACTTGATTTTCTCCAAAATAACTCTTACGATTTTCATTAAAATCTCTTATATTTAAGACATTTGCACGACAAATAAAATGCATATCTTGAATTTTCTGGGAATAGTCTACGAAGACTTCTTTATTAAGGATGAATTTCTCTGAATTTTGCATAACTTGTAAACTGTAAGAGAGACAAAAACTTACTTTACTAAAGATGTAGAGCCCATTAAAACACACAATTTAAGTGGTATACATTTTTGCTTGGAGTTGACCATTTTCAAGGTATTCCTGTTATTGGTTTCAGTTTTAAAACACTTAAAAACTTTTCTCATATGTTAAATTGTCAACTCCTGGCTACACAAAGAAATGGATTTCAGTCTTGGAGCAACCACATTTTAAAATATTTGACTGTCGGTTTAGCCTAGTGTATTCCCTTATTCTCATAAGGTCGTTTCTGTTAATGTTTATTTTGATTAGCATGAAGTAGATGGAAGAATAAGCTTATTAACAATAATTTGTTATAGAGATGCAGAGAAAGTCAGGTGAATGGAGCACATCAGATGTTTTTTCCTCCTAATGGGTGGAGTAATGGAGCAATATTTGTGTTGTTTTTTAAACATTTCAAGCTTCATATAAAACCTGCAGTGAATCCCTTGTCCTATTGCTTGTTAACAATCATAAAACATGCACAACTCTCAAGGCTGTCAACTTTTGCAGGGAAAATCATATCATGATTGGATTACCTCACACCAGCTTCAGTCGTCAGATGTTTACTTTTTGGGCGTTTACTATTACAACCAAGCTTGTGACAACTTCATGATTACTCATCTAGGGCAAGCTGTTGCTCACAAAAATATTAGTGAACGTGCTCTACATTTTTTGTGTGGTAAGCTTTTGTCCATCTCTCACGGTTTAGCAGTTGCGCAAAATTCCGTAAAATTCATCCAGAATAAAGTAGTCTTCAGAGGCTATTCCCAGAAAATTCAAGGATACATTTTATTTCTCAGGTAAATATCTTTAATATACAGTATTTTAATCAAAATCGTTAGAGCTATTTTTGAGAAAATCCAAATTTTCGAAAAAAGTTCCATGTAAAGATAAGACGGGGGATTTTCTTGAAAATCTTTGTGTCACATCCTTGGAAGATACCAAACTTAAATACCACATTTTGTATTTAACGATCATTTTGTTTTTGAGCTATGCTGTCCACAGACACACGCACACATACACACACAGACCTTTTTCTAAAAATGTTTTTTTTATATTCAGGGGGATACGAAACATGTATTTCCAGTGAAATCTCAGTAACAAATTTTTGGATGGAATGAAATACCTTCTCTATGCACTATGTACATAGTGCGTGTAAGAAAATAACAGTGAATGCATTAAAAATGGCCATGTTAACTTTGTCAACTTGCCCGTCTCCCCTACATTTAGAAAAAGTAAAAAGAAGTCTTTACATTATTTCAAAATTATGTCAACATATTCATTTTGTTTTTGTAATGCAACTACTTTCTCATTTATTGTTAAAAACAAGAATTCTTGCCCATGAGATTTTAAACATAAATCTTTCATAATTTTCATGGACCGTCATGTTTTTTTCACAATGTGGTCTTTAAATGTTACTTGCCTGGATTCTTGTAAGGTACTCCATACATTACAATACTTATCAGCATACACAGCATGATGTAACATACGAGGACTGCCAAACGTTCAGTTCGTGTATATTCACTCCTGGGATGTCTACAACAAAAGAAATTAAGGGTATAGCAAGCACAACTTCCACCTTTTAATCCCCTTTAACTTCAATGGTGTGGTTGGTGCATTAAGTGCATTAGATGTTTTTTTCATTTAATGACCATTAATGTAAACAGAAGCAGCAGGTATATCAAATAGGGGAAAGTCGGGTAAGATGATGAATTGTTAATTTCTCTAAAAACTTTATAGATGCTGCAACATGCACTATGGTACTGTGTCCTTAGAATGCCTCTGCAAGTTGACAGTTGAACTAGTTTTAGACATTTTATTGAATTGAGAATGGAGGTTGGGAAGAGGACGTTGTTTTTGTTATGATTTTCCCTACAGCAAAAATAAGCCTCATGTCATGTTTTATATTAATGGAAATTAGTTGATTCCTCTTAAGCTTTATATTTTTAATGATGCTTTGATACAGATTTAATGCAATTGTTTTCCAACATTTCGTGTGTGTTGAAGTTGGAAACCAAAATGTCAACCGAGGTTAAAATAACAAATTCGTCATCTTACCCTCCTCTGTCTATTGCTATTCTTTTAATTACTTTGTTATTGTATTGAAGTGTTATTTTAATTGCGGGCTATGTAATAAACATGGAATACAGATAGACGAAATGGAGCAAGGAATCAATGAAAGAGGCAGTGCAGTACTCCCTGAAACTTCTTTATGCTATATACAAAATTGTACAGAAGAGGTATGCTGTGCTTTTGTTCATATTTAAATACATTTAGAATTCTTATTTTACACTAATGAATGTTTGATCTATACTTATATACTTAATTAAAATAGAATTGAAACAATGACATTTTTGTCGTTTAATATTTCAATAATCTCACAGTATACAGAGTAATTCATACTGGTTGTTTCATTTCAAGATTTTTCCACAAAATGCAGGAAGACTCAATAGTACATTTAATGATGAGCAGTTGCAATGTCATTGATATGGACAAAAGAGCTTTTGGACTAACAAGATCTGATTTCGTTGAATTGTCTATGATAATGCTGAATTTAAGAAAATGGAACAATTTGCTATTTTTACACATAACGAACACATCTGTGAAATCCTCTGGAAGAAGAAAGACAAAGAAAAGAAGATAAGGAGAAAAAGCAAGAAAGAAAAATGAATAGAGATGAAAAACTAAAAGAAAGTGTGAATACAACGGCAAAAAATTGAACAAGTGTCCTAAATGTAAACTTGCATTCGGCAGAGCTTTTGCAGTGAGGCAAAGAAAGAATCCTGGAAGAGACTTCAGACTCGTCCATTGAAATTCGGCACACAGTGATTCGGATTATGTGGATGAAAGAGATTGCAAAATTTGTGGAGAGAGAGAAATGTGGTATCAATGTTCTAGGTGCAAAGAGTGGGCTCTTGCTCAGTGTACGCACTTAAATTACAGGAAAGCAAAGGAAAAAAGTTATATTTGTGGCTTTTGTGATAAATACATAATCATCAATAAAATATCTTTGTTTTGTAAATTATTTACTTTCAATTCATTTTACTCACACCCCAAAATCATCTTACCTGCCCTGTAGGGTAAGTTGACGAAGGTACAATTGCTGATAAAAGTAGGTCTACTTGAAAAACACTTAGTTATAGGAAATGTTTAAGAGTGCGATTCTAATGGGGATGGATGCAGTAAATATATTTCCATAAATAAGCTATCACACTTCAAAATAAAGGGCATAAAAGTTGTAATAAGCCTTAATGTTGTCAACTTACCCGACTTTCCCCTACACACATGTAGTCACTATATTGCTATACCACGTGGGACTCAGGGGACTTCAAAACATGTATTATTTGTGAAATCTTGCTATCAAAATGTACATCGTACGTATGGGCTAGAGAAAGTAATACATATATTAAGAATACTTGAATTTAAGAAGAAAGTATTAGGAATAATGGACTTTGTAATTTGGTATTAATATAGAAATAATAGTTGCCACAAATCTTCACTTATGTTTAGGAATCCAATGATTTCCAATGAAATCATTGCGAAACTAGTCCAAGCAAGGATTCCAAAAGATAAGTGAAGATTTGTTGCAACTATTATTTTTATATTAATATTTGTGTTATTCTTCACTGTTACTAGCTTCTTTTTACATTTGTAATTTGGTGTTAGGAAAAAGATAGGGAATCATTTAAATACCCTCTACTATCATCATCAAGTGCATGTGCAGTAAAGGATAAGCTATCTCTGTATCAAAAAGCAGTTTTAAAATTGAAAGTTATCATAAATACTTGTCTTCAACAATAATTTCTTTTTATATGATTTTGGGTTATCAGCAGATATGAATTACCTGCGTAAAACACTCAGCCACATGTGTTCCTCTCTTAGACAGATATTCCAATGATCCTTAAACAGCAGCTTTTTGTGTGTTATCTGCTTCCTTGTGGCAGGTTCTTTGCTGCAGAATATTGTGCCATCTCCAGCAAGCACTGAAAGGTAACGGTGGACCAAGAACACCCAAACCTCACTCCTCTGAATATCGTGCACCAAAATCTTTTCACAGAACCTGAAAATAATTCTTCACTGAAGGTAACAACTACAGTAAATGTGCTACAAAAATTTGTAAATAATAAAATACTATATATCTGCAAAATAATGTAAGATTTTAATGCAGGAGTGGGGAAAATCCAAATGCAGTTAATAGATTTTGAAGGGGAGATAACTGGGCTAAGAAAAGAAGTGCTAGACGAAGAAGCAAAGATAAATACACGTCATATTAATTTGTTGAGTCAGTATTTTTAACATTACGTCACTTATATTTTCATTACGAGGCACTAGTTTCGGAAATCTTTGCTACCATTTTCAACCTCATGGGTCCAACTGTCGTTGTTGGTTGCATCTGCATATGTTCTCTTCTCTGGCGGCGAAACAATGAACTTAACTAATTTGACGACTGGCAGGATTTCAAAGTTCATTAGGCAATCTTTGTGTTTCCACATGAGGGTGTTTCCTAGATTGTGAGTTCATTGTGACCTGACATGGTTTTTAGCAATTTTGGATTTGGATCTAGATTATGGTTTTTGTGATAAGTTCTACATGGGACAAACCAAAAGAAGTTTAAAAATCAGATCCAAAGAGCACCTAAAATTGAAACAAGGAGATAAATCAGCAGTAGCATTTCACTTCTGCAAGGAAAACCATTATCTAGATCCAAATCCAAAATTGCTAAAAACCATGTCAGACCACAATGAACTCACAACCTGGGAAAACATCCTCATATGGAAAAACAAAGATCACCTAATAAACTTTGAAATCCTGCCAGTCGACAGCTTAGTTAAGAAGTTCATCGTTTTGGCACCAGAGAAGAGAACACAAGCAAACACAATCAGCAACGGCAGTTGGACCCGTGAGGTTGAAAATGGTGGCATAGGCTTCCGAAACTGGTCCCTCATAATAAAAATGTAAGTGACGTAGTGTTAAAAATACTGACTCAACAAATTCATACAACATATAATTTGACCGTCATGTTACTAAATTCCTCCAAACACCAATCAAAGATAACTATATTAATAATAAAGGCAAGAAACTGATAGAATTTTGTGAGGAATTTGATTTGGTGATTTGCAATGGGATGAAATGAAAAGATGACTTAGGGGAGTTTACTTTTATGAAGAGAAATGGTCAAGAGTGTGATAGATTATGTTTTATACTCATTAGATTTAGACAAATACTGTAAGAATTTTGAGGCACTGAATATAGCTAGTTCTTGTAATCATTCTCCATTAAGGGCATAAGGAAAATTAGTCATCAGGATGAAGAACAGAGATTTACTGTTGAAAATGGTGGCAACAGCCACTGAAAGATGTCCCAAGTAAGTTACTTTATTTCAAGAGTGAAGTTTGAGTGTAATCTATGTTTTTATACTCTTAATGCATCAAGATTCTTTTCAACTTGAATAAGGGTTTTGGTTTATCTTAGTCTGCCGCAAAGTAACTTTGGCGAATAAGTACCACACTCACCATGTAGGGTCATGACCCCAACTGTCGTGCCACACAGATATGGACAGCAGATCTCCCAACCAAGAGGAAGTGTATACAACAAACCAGTTATCACTGTTGCGACTCCAGAGGTAATGTCTTGTTGGGTCCATCAGCAAGTGCGCCTGTAACGCATTACAATGATATACCAGTGTGCTAACAGTACTGCTAACCCATTAGAGCTGTCAAGAAAAAGCATTGTACTCGTTTATTTCATATGGACATAATGCGACTTGCTCATTTCTTCCAACCCAACTCGTTCAAAATACATCAACAAATATTTATTTAGGTAGAGTCAGACTGAAAAATTCAATTCCATAGCCGGGATTTGAACCATGGATCTCCCAGTCTCTAGCCGGTTGCTCTTCCACTGAGCTACCATGGCAACATGCTGGCATAACATTGAATTTCTCAACTGACTTGCATGTTTCCCAGTAAACTACAAGGTGATCTCAATATAATACTGGGAAACATGCGAGTCAGTTGAGAAATTGAATGCCATGCCGGAATGTTGCATGGTAGCTCAGTGGAAGAGCAACCAGCTAGAGACTGGGAGATCCGTGGTTCAAATCCTGGCTATGGCATTGAATTTTTCAGTCTTACTCTACCTATCCTGTCCTACACACGGCTTTTGTGAAGAAAACAATTAATTCAATACAAATGACTATAATAGCTGGCTGTACTATGAATCCTGGGACTTAAAGTACTTACAACATTGTAAGTCCCATTGGGGTTGTCATCTCATATCAGTACATGTCACTTAAATTTCGACGGCCAACGTGCAGAATGGCTCGATATATTGCGTATAGCTCTGCACTATAAATAGATGTGCCACTATGAAAACCGAATGTATATTAATTCAAAATCTTCTCGGGCTTCTAGCCAGGTAAAAACTTGGCTTTTTACCTGGCTAGAAGCCCGAAAAGATTTTGAATTAACACGTCGCCAGGAAAGCTTTAGTTCTTATTTCGAATGTATATTGTTCGGTATCATAAACAAAGGCGCACCCAACACCAACGGTACACTTACTTCTGTCAGTAAATTTACAAGTTCGGTCATTGTAGTTTGACAAAAGTTCTAAAAAACATCTACGGATACTAGAAAAAGGCATTGTAGACTTTCGGTATGCCGTCATCCCGAGGTTTACGTGGGATGTTGTAAGTAACTAAGGTGGGTGCACCCTTTCTCCCTTGGGAAACATTCTAGGCATTATGACATCGTGCTTATGAAGAAGCATTCGGAAGCGAACACCTGGGGGCCGTGGACTAATTGAGATATTTCTATAACGGTCGTCCAGCTCGGCGTTAAAAAAGGAGTGAACGTTGGATGCGAAGGCATGCACTTTAGCCCACAGCCATAATTTAACAGAATATCTCGTCTACACTGCAGAGGGGGTTCCGCCGGTTCAGCATAAAGGCTGGCTACTGGACTGGTTGGAAAAGCTCCAACAGCCAGACGTATACCCTGATTATGGACAGTGTCTAATCTTCTCAGCACAGATGGTCTTGCCGAAGAATAAACTATGCATCCGTAATCTAACTTGGCTCGGATTAGTGCGCGATAAAGTCGCAGCAAGACTGTCCGATCCGCTCCCCAAGATTTGCCACTTAGTATCCGTAGAATATTCAGAGAACGGTTACAGCGCGCTTTCAGCTGTGCTATATGTGGTGACCAACACAGTTTTCTATCGAATATCAACCCATGGAATCTCGTCTCATCCGCGGATGGTAGTAAAACTGTGCCAAACTGCAGCGAAGGTGGTAATCGCCTCCTGCGGCGCCAGAAGTTCACGCAGAGTGATTTCTCAGCAGAGAAGCGAAAGCCATTTTTAGAGCTCCAATCTGAGAGGTTGTCTAAACACCGCTGCAGACGGCGTTCCAAAAAAGGTGTGCGCTTAGAGGTACAATAGATGGCAAAGTCGTCTACGAATAAGCAGGACGATACTCCTGGGAGAATACATTTCGAGATAGAATTAATTGCTATAGCAAACAGCGTGACGCTTAGTACCGATCCCTGTGGCACTCCGTTCTCTTGAACAAAAATATTTGATAAAACCGAGCTGACCCTTACTCGGAAAACGCGGTCCTTCATAAACTGAATGAATAACGGAAGGCGTCCACGTATGTTCCAGTTGTACAGGCAGCGCATTATTCCTGCCCGCCAACACGTATCATAAGCCTTTTCGAGATCAAAGAACACCCCAACGGTTTGACAGTTCTTCATGAATCCATTCATTATCTGTGTCGAAATCGAGACAAGATGGTCAGCTGCTGAACGACGTCGTCGAAAACCGCACTGGGTGTTGGTCAGTAGGTTATGAGTTTCCAGCCACCATATCAACCGTCCATTGATCATGCGTTCCATCACCTTGCAAACGCAACTGGTGAGGGAAATTGGACGGTAGCTGGATGGAAGAAAACGGTCCTTTCCAGCTTTCAAAATAGGTACGATTGTGGCCTCAACCCAAGTACGATTATAGACCTCGAGTAGGAAGGCCTTACCTTCAGGAGAAAGATGTTACAACATTTGGACGTGTATTCCATCAGGACCTGGTGCAGAGTTTCGCGAAGATGATAGTGCATGGTCTAACTCCCTCATGGTGAAGAGTTGATTGTAATCTTCGAGGTTTTTAGAACGAAAGTTGAAACCTTGCGACTCCACCTGAGCCTTAACGGGAAGAAAATCAGGCGAATAATTCTCTGAGCTAGACACTTGAGCGAAAGCACTGCCAAAAGTGTTGGCCACGTCAAACTTATCAACAACATCTCCTACAGCTGTTTTAAGACCGGCGATTGGCGTATGAGTCATTTTTCCGTCCACGCGCCTTTAACTTATCCCATACGATAGAAGGTGTATGTCGATTGAATGATGCTACAAACTTGCTCCATGATGTCTTTTTGCTATCCTTAACAACCTGCCTAGATTTGGCACGCATCTTTTTATACTCAATCAGGTTATCCAGTGTTGGGCGACGCTGGAAAATCCTGAGAGCACGCCTGCGAGCACGAATGGCATTCCGGCATTCATCAGTCCACCAAGGTACCGGAAATCGATGACTGGTTTGGGTCGTCGAACGTGGAATAGACTGCTCGGCAGCATCAAGAATATTTTTCGTGTGGTGCTCCACTAAGACATTCACGGAGTCGTGCTCGTTGTAATAAAAGACAGCCAGCCGGGAGAAAAGGTTCCAGTTGGCTTGATCTTTGCGCTATCTAGGTAAACGTGTGGAACATGTATCTTGTGGCAAGAGACTGATAAGACATGGAAAGTGGTCACTAGAATGTAGATCAGAGATGGTATTCCACTGTAAGGAAGATGCTAATACTGGTGAACAAACTGCTAAATCCAAGTGTGAAAAACTGTTGAAAGCATCAGAAAGAAATGTAGGTTCTCCGGTGTTCAGGAGAACTAGGTTAGAATTATTCAAGAAATCAGCAATTAACTTACCCCTCGCACAAGCCCGAGGTGAGCCCCAAAGTGGATGGTGGGCATTTTCATCACCTAGCAATAGAAATGGTGTTGGTAATTGAGAAACTAGATCCCCTAAATCAGTGAGCGACAGGTCGTCACTCGGAGGAAGGTATATATTACAAATGGTGAATCTGGTATGTGACAGTTTAATCCTTACAGCTACTGACTGGATGTGGGACTGTAATGATACAGATTGCGCGAATATATCATCTCTGATGAGCATCATAGTGCCTCCGTGCGCAGGTACACCCTCTTCCGATGATAAATCACACCTTACAGAGGTATACCGTTTGATTTTGAAGCTGTCTTGTGGACGGAGCTTAGTCTCTTGCAAACATACGACCAAAGGATCGTTCTGGTTAAGCAGCAGTTCAAGCTCAGGTCCATGTGTTCTTATTCCACACAAGTTCCATTGTGGAATAGCCATGTTCTTTATAATGGGATAAGTTGTACATTGTGGTTGTTTCTATTTTGAAGGCTGCGGAGATCGGTTGAGTTTATTCTTTTTAGGTGTCGGGAAGACACCTTCTACGGGAGGATGGTCCTGCCTCTTTGTCACTGTCCTTCTGGCAGTGAGGGCAGTATCACCTTCCTCCATCTCCTCTACTTGGGAGGACCCCTTTCCAATTGAAAATTTCGGTTCGAGGTACTCGAACCGATTGGAAATAGAAACCGGCGGAGATGACAGTCGCCGACCTGAGTCCTTTCCAGACGAATCCTCAGAAGAGGACCTATGTGGACTCTTGTTTCCCTTTGTTGCTTTGGGAATAGGCTTTACACTTTGTTTGAGGAAGTCAGTTCTCTCATAGGTGTTCTTAAACTTTCTTTCTGGTTCTTTATATATTATTAGCTTGCCAGACTTGTTGGTCGAGGTCTATTGCTTTGGCGGCGATTTAATTTTAGCGCTTTTTACCGTTTCAGATGTTACTACTGACTTAGATGTTGAAGTCGAAGGCCTAGGAAGTGAGCTGGCTGTGAGAATCTTTTCTGCAATCGTGACCCCGTTTATATCGCAGGTTTGAGTTGCGATTTCCCGACTTTGTACCGATTTAGCTACAACTGAGCTAAAGGTACCATACTTCGGGACAGAGGGTTGGCGGATTCGCAAGAGATTCCGAGCTTCCAAGAAGGACACCTTCTCTTTGACCTGTATATCCTGAACCGTCTTTTCCTCTGCAAAACGGGGACAACAACGGGAACTTGATGGATGTTCACCGTTACAGTTAACACACGTTGGAGCTGACGTGCATTCTCCGTCATGCGAGATTTTGCCACAGTTCACACAGGTAGACTCGCCGTTGCAGAATTCGCTGACATTTATAACATCTGAGCGGGTTCGGTATATACGGTGTTACCTCAATGGATTATTACCCTGCCATTATCCTTTGTGGGAGATCTAACCGATCAAAGGTAATAAACAGGGTACGGGTAGGCACGAATTCTCCATTTACTTTTCTTTGAACCCGATACACAGATGTTACGCCTTGAGGAGCAAGATTTTCTTGAATTTCCTCACAGGTCAAACCGTCCAGTGCGTGGGTGTTTACCACACCGCGTGAGGAATTCAAGCTTTTGTGTACATCGACCTTTACTGGATAGCTAGCTAACATTTTGGCCTTTAGTATTTTTGCAGCCTGGGACGCTGATTCTGCTTCTACCAGGAGCATGCCATTACGAGCTCTTATACAAGATTTTACAGGACCAGCAATGTTATCAAGACCCTTTTGAATAATAAAAGGGCTTACGCTAGAGAACTTTCTTCCTTCCTCTGTTCTATTGACAATCAAGTAGCGAGGACCACAACGCTCGACTACTTCTTTTCCGAACTCAGTACCATATTTAATGGATTTTTTTTGATTTTGCCATGAAAGTAAAGTTTTATTTTCATCCCCCGGTGCTCCTCACCCACCACGGAGTCCAACAAGGGGTCATCCCGCTGGGATGACAGGGCTACACAGGGGATATAGCAGGCTTGTCGTCCCACTCACCCTGGAGTTCGGTATAATACCTAGTCCTGGCCGATTGACTAGGGATGGGCTAGTCCCTAGCCTCCCGTTTATGTGAAGCAGAAACCAAAGTGGTGTATTAAGCTGCATACCCTCCCTAGTCACTGAAAAGACAGAAGGCCCAGGCTCAGATATGCAACCCTCAACCAACCAGGAAATTCCTTTCCACCGACACGGGTCTCCACACACGGCCTACACGTGGGTGGGCATTTGACCTAGTGACTCTCTCACCACTCAGAGGTTGGCTCGGGACCCCAGGTGCGCCAAACCCGTACCTACCGTAGTAGACCACACCCATATGTTATACACCAGTATTATATAAAGCAATCTACACTGATAGAGTCATATTTTGTGTTTTATTGGTCTTATTTTATGGATTTTTCCATCACAAATGCATGCACATTTCCAAAAAAAACATTAAAATTTCCTCACCTTACTCACTCCCTTTTCCCCAAACATCTGAAATGACACATGGCAAGTTGAAGCAGAATCAGGAACATGTCCAGTATAAACACCAATCAGATAAGCATATTCTTCTCCAGGTGTATTGTCACCCAAAATGACCAGCATAGCCTGCAAAAGAAATCTTCACTTAACTATGAACACAAATTCTTAGAAAGGAACTTGATGTAAACAATATAGTATGGAATACTGTTCTATAAACTGCATTGCTACACTCTTAGTGGAGCATACAAGTAAAACTGTACCTCATAAATTCAATCAACAATTGGAGTTCATATCATGCTCAAAGTTCAATACAGTAGAACCCCAGGTTCTGTGTACTCCAAGCTGGTCTTAAATTATTTGATTCTTATTTTCTCTACATGTATTATATACATAGTGTATAGTGAAGGTATTATATTCCACTGAGGTATTGTATTTGATACCGAGATTTCACTGGAAATATATGTTTTGGATCCTCCTGAATCTAAAAAAAGCATTTTTGTAAAAAGGTACATGTGCGTGTGTGTGGACAGCATAGCTCAAAAACAAAAGGAATTGCTAAACAGCAAACTTAGTATTTAAGTTTGGTATCTTCCAAGGATGTGATGCAAAGATTTTCAAGAAAATCCCCCCACCCCAACTACCCTTTACAAGGAAAAAAATTTTGAAAACTTTGATTTTCTCAAAAATGGCTTTAACAATCTTGATTAAAATTTCTTATATTTACATGACAAATAAAATGTATATCTTCGATTTTCTGGGAACAGCCCCTGAAGACATGTTTATTCTGGATGAATTTTGCAGAATTTTGCATAACTGGTAAACCGTAAGAGATAGACAAAAACTTACTACACAAAAAATGTAGATGATAAAAGACACAATTTATATCATATACATTAATTTTCATGGAGTTGATCGTTTTTGAGATAATCCTTCAGCTTTAAAAAACTTTTTTCATACAGGAATTTGTCCTTTATTTGTAAGGACAGCAGTTCACAAATTTCCATATGAGAAAAGTATGTATGTATCTTAAAGCTGAAACCAAAAACAAGGAATATCTCAAAAATGATCAACTCCAGTGTATTTAATATATGGTATTTTAATCAAAATCTTTAAGAGCCATTTTGAAAAAATCAAAATCTTTGAAATTTCTTCTGTATAAACTGTAGTTTGAGGTAAGGGGAATTTCTTGAAATCTTCATGTTGCATCCTTGGAAGATGTTGAAAAAACACACACACACACATAACATGCATATTCTTTGTCGCATAGCCCAAGACTGAGTTATGGTTGTAGAACTGCATTAAAGGAGTTATAAATACTTGCCTGAGCTATGCTTGGGCATGGGTCTCATGAACATTTTACATGGCCCGAGCTATACTCGGGCTTGGGTTTCAATGTGTTAACCCTTTGTTGCCTGTCGGTACCTATAAGTTCCGCTTGTTTTAAGCACAACTATACAAACAGGGTTGTACTCTAGGATTAATTTCATATCATACTAACCTTCAACCATAAACGACAAGTAATCTAGACTGTTTTATGATGTAAAAATATATACAATTTTTCCCTAAAATTGCAGTGACTTTTTAAATAAATAACTACAGCCAACTGTAACCCCATTAACTTCCAAGCATCGCACCGATTATTTTACTTGGGCTCTCCCCGTCTGTTACCACAATCACTGGGATTTGAACTTGCAACATTGGACATTGTATGGATAGCCAGTCCATTATCTATCACCTAACACTCATGGTCATTTGAACCACTTTTTGGTAGTGCCTTTGGCACGATTATGAAAACTGGTTTGAAGAATTTAAACTTTTAATTGGGAAGAAAAGATTAGTAAAGGATCTACATTTATTTTCATTTCTATTTTCTCTATTATTTTATATAATAATTTTATGGGTTTATTCCCATATATTTAACTAGAACTCCGGTTTTAAACTTGAATGTAGTATACTAGTGCAGGGTTAAGAGATCTAATACCAAAGCATACCTTGTGTCTGGTTTTAGCCCTTCTGTCTAGCCAACAGACCAGCAACAAAGGCAGAACAAAAAGGAGCAGGATGATCATTACAAACTTGCATATTATGTAACTTTCTCCAAATAATAACACAATATTCAAATCCTGCCTAGTCTCAAGCAGGGCAGGAACTGCAAATATGGAGCCCATGAAAGCTGATAAATGGTTGCAGTCACAATGCAGTAAGTTAGGAGTAGTCTTTGGACCTGCCTGCAAACATACGACAAACAAAAATTAACTTACTACATGATTTTGTAGCAATAATAATCTTTATTATAGATATGTATTCAACAAATTTTGATGGTGAAATCATGGCAATTCTTTTAAGTCTACAAAAACTCTTTTATCATATAAAAAAAAATATGATGTGTTGCAGTCACATGACTTTCTCTACATCTCTACAATAAATTAGCAGAAAGGATCTTACTATGTGCTACAAGGATCTTCTACTTGTAAGTAGATGGGAAATAAGGGAGCAGCATAGGTTAAAGTGACAGTCAAAAGCTGGTTGCTATGAGACTGAAGTTCCTTTGTTTGTATGGACACGAGTTGACAAATTCCCGTATGAGAGAACTATAAGTATTTTAAAGCTGAAACTAATAACAAGCAATATCTCAAAAATGGTCAACTCTACAAAAAATGTATATGACATAAATTGTGTGTTTTATTATGATCTATATTTTTATGTAGTAAATTTTTGTCTATCTCTTACGTTTACCAGATATGCAAAATTACACACGAAATTCATCCAGAACAAACTGTCTTCAGAAGCTATTCCCAGAAAATTGAAGATATACATTTTATTTGTCATGTAAATATCTTAAACATAAGAGATTTTAATCAAAATCGTTTCAGCCATTTTTAAGAAAATCAAAATTTTTTACATTTTTCCATTGTAAAGGGTAGTTGGGAGGGGGGGATTTTCCTGAAAATCATGCAGCTACAGATGATTTGCGTTGTAAATCGGGAATTGAATGGGGGTTTTCATGTAGGGGATTCCATTTTTTCCCTTTTGATTGTATTATCAGATTTTGTTTATCGAAATCTGTGTATGTAGATTTAATAAATATTTTGAAAGAGTAGTCTGCAAATTTGATGACTGGTCTGTAAGCCGCAATGCTGCCCTTCTTTGCCAAAGCATCAGCTTTCTCATTTCCCAGGATTCCACAATGGAATGGTGTCCACTGGAATACAATTCTTTTATTGAGTGTTAGCAGTTGGGAGAGAATTGTCGCTATCTCAAAAGATGTGTATCTAGAGACTATTGATAAAATAGCTGGTTTGGAGTCTGGTAATATAACTATGTTCTGGAATTTATTAATGTGGCATAGAAGATTTCTGAGACTTTCACTTATTGCAATGTCCGGTTGAAAATGAAGGAAACCAGTCCTTCGAAACATGTTCTGGCAAACATCCCAAGTAAGTGTTGTTTAGTGTAATTAATCGACTCATTGCCAAATAAAGGTATGGTGTGATATTTTCAGATTTTGCAATCTATTCAGGATGACAAGTTGTGAAAATCCATTCTCTGCACTAATAAAAGGACTAAGATAATTAGCTATAATCAGGCCCTGGAAAGGGACTTGGGTATGGCTGTATATTGACTTTCAAATTGAGAATCCTCCATCCTCGAGAAGGTTTTGAAATGAAGACTCTTAAGAAAATCCCCCACTCCAAATTATCCTTCACATGGAACATGCTTTTATGTAATTTGCAGTACATATTATATTATTAGTTGTGAATAACACACCCCTTGTTCCATAAAGCTTAAAACACTTCAATAGTCTGATACCCCCTCATTTCAAATTAGGTCAAGTTATTGGCTCAGTTGAATAAAAATCAGTAAACTCTTATAAGTAATTATTTGATAAGGAAAGTTAAAGACTGATCAGTAAAAGCAATTACTGTTTTTTAATTGAATAACAGTTTACTTTTACAGATAATACCTTGGAAAATGTTCAGTATAAACTGAATAAACAAATGAGTAGCTGGATAAGAGGCCTTGCCATGGAGGAACATACAGTCAAGTGCACCAATAACTGAAGGAAATCTAAAGAGAGAAGACCATTTTTCTTTCGCTTCTTAAATTTCAAATTTGAGGTTGGAAATTTTATCGTCACTGGCCTTTGCTTTGATTCTGTTTGCCACAAAGTCTATGGTCTTGCACACCGAGTAATGGTGAATATCAAAATCTCCTGCAACTGGGTCGACTAAATAGCGTAAAAAAAAAAGGCTCATTTTCTGTTGTGAACTTCATGCTCCATCCCTTGTTTCATCCACTCCGTCTAGAAAACAGTTCCTTAAAAAGTTTACACTTTCACTTTCAAAGCTCAGAAGCTTTTTTAAAACACTGGAACTAATGTCCCTTCTCTTATTGTAGCCCTTCACCTGGTGTATGGGTAAAAGGGCTGCCATAATTATTTGTAAGTCAACGCTACAGAAAAAATATTTCAGCAAATACTTAAATCAACAAGAAATCACTGAATGTTATTCAAACAAATTTTAGGTATTTGTTGGAAAAACTAGTAATTACTGAACAAGTAAAAGTAATAACTTATCAGTAATCAGTAAAGCCTCAACTGTAAGGAATTACTTACGGTTTATTCAATTTGTAATCAGTATTGAGTTAAAATAATGTAAGTAAACGAGTTTATTGACTTTTATTCAACTGACCCATTGGGGGTAAATGCATGTGTGTGTCTAAGAACAGCAAACTCAAAAACAAAAAGTTGGTTAAATACTAAACTTGATATTTAACTTTATATTTTTCAAGATTGTAATACAAAAATGTTCAAGAAAATATCCCCTGCCCTAAATTACCCTTTGCATGGAACATTTTTTTTTTTTTTTTTTAATTTTGATTCTCTCAAAACTGGCTCCAACAATTGATTAAAATGTTAAATGTTTAACATATTTTTACACAAAATAAAATGAATATTTTGAATTTTCTGGGAACAGCCTCTGCAGTTCAGTCTATTCTAGAAGATTTTGTGTAACTGGTAGAGAGAGAGAGAGAGAGAGAGAGAGAGAGAGAGAGAGAGAGAGAGAGAGAGAGAGAGGGAGGGAAGGAGGGAGGGAGAGAGAGAGAAAGAGAGAGAAAGAGAGAGAGATATTTAGTACACAAAAAATATTTAATTTGATTTCTTAAAGCAAACAATTTGTCTTTTTTTAATTTTTTTTTTAATGTGGAGTTAATAATTCCTGAGATATTCCTTGTTATTGTTTCAATTTTAAAATACTTACACTTCCCTCAAATGGGATATCAGCCACTGTTTTTCTTGCTCCTGGCCAAGAAAAGAGTAAAAGCCAGCATATAACAAACATATTTTAAAAGATTTGCTTTGAATATTGCCTAATCCTAGTGTATTCCTTCGTATCTAAAGAAGTATAATGAAATATGTAACAAAAGTATTTATTCAAATGTTTTTTACTGGATTAATGTGAAGCAGTAAGAAGAACATGTTTTTTTAATATGTTGAAGAATGGCTAGAGAAGGTCAAGGGAATGTAAAACCCAAGATTTTATTATTTTGTTAAGCTCTTAATTACCTCACAGCCTTCTGAATTCCAGCGCATTTTAAGGATATTCCAAGAGCGACATCCAACCAAAAGCACTAAAAACTTGAAAGATACTGTCAATGTGTTTATACCACTTTGTGCAGCATCCTAAAACAAATAATGAAATAAATTATTTGGCTTGCTGAGTACTTGCAACATGAGAAACCAAAACTTTAGTAATGGAATATTAGGTAGTTCAGGATGAAAAAATCTCCTGCAGAGCCACAAGTAGTAAAAGCAGACATTAAACACTATCCAAAATAAAAAAAGGTGAAAAATTCAATGCCATAGCTGGGATTTGAACCACAAAGCTAGTAGTCTCCAGTCAGTTGCTCTACCACTGAGCTACCATGGCAACATGCCAGCATAGCATTAAATTTCTCAATTGACTCGCATGTTCCCCGGTAAACCTCAAGGTGATCTCAAATCATTTTGAGATGACAACCCCAATGGTGACTTACAATGTTGCAAGTACTTTTAAGTCTCAGGATTCATAGTATAGACAACTGTTGTGGTCAAATTGTGTTGATTTAATTGTTTTTTGCTTACTTTACATGTACTATGTACATAGTGTATAGAGAAGGTATTGTAATGCACCCATTTTTGTAATACAATATTTCACCCGAAATACATGTTTTGGATCCCCCTGAATCCAAAAAAAAAAAAAAACATCTTTTGCAAAAAGGTCTCTGTGTGTGTGAACAGCATAGCTCAAAAATGAAAAGACCGTTAAATACCAAACTTGGTATCTTCCAAGGATGTGACACAAAGATTTTAAAGAAAATCCCCCTACCAACTACCCTTTACATGGAACTTTTTTTGAAAATTTTGATTTTCTCAAAAATGGCTCTAACGATTTTGATTAAAACATTGCATATAAAAATATTTACTTGACATATAATATGGATATCTTGAATCTTCTGGGAATAGCCTCTGAAGCCTACTTTATTCTGGATGAATTTTACGGAATTTTGCATAGCTGCTAAACTGTAAGAGATGAACAAAAACCTACCATGAAAAAGTAGAGCACATTAAAACACACAGTTTATGTTATATACATTTTTTCCGAGGAGTTGATCATTTTTGAGAAATTTCTTGTTATTGGTTTCAGGTTTAAAAAACTTATACTTTTCTCATTCAGGAATTTGTCAACTGCTGTCCATACAAACAAAGGAACTTCAGTCACTTAGCAACCAGCTTTTGACTATCACTTTAACCTATGGTACTCCCTTATTTCGCTTCTACTTACAAGGAAGCAAGTAATAAAACTATTTCTGCTAATTTTTCTCGATTAGCATGAAGTAAATAGAAGCATAAGCTTTTTAACGATAATTTGTTGCAGAGATGTAGAGAAAGTCATGTGAATGGAACACATATATTTCTTATCAGATTGATATAGCCACAGAGCACTTTCAAGTGATTGATAGGTTGAAATGGCCATCACAGTGGTGTATATATATATATATATATATGATCAATTTACTGAATGCCTGAATGAAACGGGCCCGCAAAAAGTGTACATTTAATTTCTTGAAAGATAGTACATAGCAGGTAGAAAAAGTAAAAGGTAAAACAGTGTCAGTATGAAATGTATGCATTCATATCAATAATATTAGAAAAGAAATGAATTATGACTATAATGACTGTGAAGGTAAGTGTAGAAAAAAACTCTTGATGTGTTCCATTCATATGACCTTCTCCACATCTCTGTAATAAAGTATTGTTAAAAAAGTTTATTCATCTATCTGCCTCATGATAATTAAGATAAACCTTACCAGAAATTGCCTTTATTCCTTGCTTCCTTGTAAGTAGAAGGGAAGTAACTGAATACATTAAGCTAAAGCGATAGTCAAATCTTTTAAAAGATGTTGCTATGTGATCAAAAGTCATTTCTTTTCATGGCGAGGATTTTGAAAACTCTTGTATGAGAAAAATTAAAAAGTACTTTAAAACTGAAATCAATAATAAGGAATATCTAAAAAAATAGTCAACTCCATGAAAAAAATGTATATGACATAAGATATGTGTTTTAATGAGATCTACATTTTTTGTGTTGTAAGTTTTTCTCTATTTCTTATGGTTTACCAGTTATACAAAGTTCTGCAAAATTCATCTAGAATAAAGAAGTCTTCAGAGGATATTCCCATAAAATTCAAGGTATACATTTTATTTGACATGTAAATATCTTTAACATATGGTACTTTAATTAATAAAAGGGTTAAATTTACATACACTTCACTTATTTATTGGGTAGGACAATGTTTCGCAGAGCCTTTGCCCACATCCTCAGCTGTTGAACTACTGCTGCCGGAATCTGTTCCTGTTTATGCTGTGATCTGGTGGAAGGGCAATGAGGTTGAATAAGCAATCCATGGGGGGAGGTTCAAAATTCATGGCTGTACTGCAATGTTTTAGGATAAAAATCTTTTCCCACACTGTTAACTCAAATGGATTGGGCAATTCTTTTAATAATTTTATAATTTACATTGCTTGTAATGTGGTATTTGAATCAAAATTGTTGGAGCCATTTTTGAGAAAATAAAAATTTTTCAATTTTTCCCCCCCCCCCCATGTAAAGGGTAGTTTGGGGTAGAGGTATTTTCTTGAAAATTCTTGTGTTGCATCTTTGAAAGATACTAAATTTATATACCTAGTTTGATAGTCCGGCCACTTTTCGTTTTTGAGTTTTGTTCATAGGCAGGTTGTCTCCTTAACGTGGTGGTAGCACTGCTGCTTGCCAAGTGGGAGACCTGGGTTTGATTTCCAGTTCTGGCGTGGGGATTTTTCCCCTGCTGGAAGATCTGGACCAGGGTGCACTCAGCCTCGTGAGGTCCCTGGGGAGCCAATTGAGGAGCTATTTGATGGAGAAGTAGTGGCTCCAGGTAGTGAAGACTGCATTAACTGGCCAGAGGGGGGGGGGGGGGGGGTTTGAAGCACTGACCATGTTCTCACCCTCCAATACTGCACCCCATCCATGATGTTTGTCATGGACCGAGATGGGGGACGCAGCAGCGGGAAAAAAAATGAAATGGTATTTTATTTATGGATGCTCTTTAACTACTGTGGTTCTCAGCGTCCCATTCTAAATTGGGCGTTAAAAACTGCTTAATTTTGCTCAGAGGCCTCTCTATCAGGTTTGAGGTTCTTTTACATGCCATAAATCTACGACAAGGGACCAACGGCTTTACTTCTCTTCCGAAGGAAGCCATGCTAAGGATTTTTTTTGTTCTCCACCAGGTGTGAACCCACGACCTTGGGTATACGAAGTTAGCATGGTAATCATTACACCACGGCAGCGGCTGGGTGGTAGGCCAAGGCTCTTTGTGAGCTGTGCCATGGAGTTATTCACAGGCACACGGACACACACACTTACAGACCTTTTTCTAAAAATTTTTTTGTTTAGATACAGGGGACCCTAAAACATGTATTTCTGTGAAAATCTTGGTATCAAATTTTTGGGATGAATGCAATACCTTCTCTATACACTATGTACATAGTATGTGTAATTAAATGAGAGCATACATTTTGTATTACACATGATACAAGTACAGTGTGTGTTATACATACCTGCAGGGCTTTGTCATGTGGCAGAATTGCTATATAAAAGTACTCATTGTCTGTTAATGCCACACCCTCTATCATGACTGTATTTGCTATTATCTGTGAATATTTCCTCATGTCCTTAATTGATGGCCTCACATTTAATCCAACAGCAACCTGTGTTGATAAAAACACTGGAGTTGATACTTTTACTAACACACTACCTTACTAATTATACCTACAGTTTTAAACCAAAGCATTTGTTTAAGAGTACTTAATATCTAACTAGACAAAATTGAAACAAAATATCAGTTTTATTATTTTATTAATACATAAGTGCTTAGAAAAAACAAGACTGCTTAATTTTGCTCATAGGCCTCTCTATCAGGCTTGAGGTTCTTTTACGTGCCATAAATCTATGACATGGGACCAACAGCTTTACTTCCCTTCCAAAGGAAGCCATGCTAAGGATTTTTGCGCCCAAAAAAATTGTCCTCCGCCGGGTCTGAACCTGTGACCTTCAGTATATAAGTTAGTATGGTAACCATTATTACACCGGAGGGTTTTATTTAGTAACCACATCTCTTACTAGATGGCAGTTTAAACTATAACCATCATGTGGTTTTGTTGCCTTAGGTGATTGAATCTACAATCTTGAGCTTTTTAGAAAGCCAGTAAAAAACGAGAGTCGTGCAGTGATTAAACATTTCTATTTAAAAGGCTTAACACTGAAAGAGATAAAAACCGAGATGGATTAAGTTCATGGCACATCTGCCCCTGTGTTTGCAAAATTTACAATTAGATAAATGAATTTAAACATGGCCATACATCCACAAATGATGAAAATTGTTCTGGACGTCCAGTAGAAGTGACTTGATTGACATAATCCAGGATATGATTTTGAGTGATTGATGAATCATAGTTCTGCTAAGATGGCTGCTGTGTTTGCTCTCAATGTGATCAATTCAGAAGCTGGTTTGGCATTTTCCCACTGCTATCCTGACGAGTTTCTGTGTTGATACACAACTGTATATAAAACATGGATACACTACCCAAAAGTCCGGTCAAAACAGTAGATTTTAAAGGCGAACCAGTTCTGAAGAAGGCAAAGGTGGTGAAATCTGCAGTCAGGGTGATGGCCTTGGGTTTTTTGGGATGCACGCAGAATCACCTAAATTGATTACTTGCAGAAAGGAAGAATAATAACTGGAGAGTACTAAGCATTGTTATTGCATTGGTTGAACAGAGAAATCAAGAGAAAATGCTATTTGGTAAAGGAAAAATTTTCAATGAAAGGGTGCATACCTGTACAGTTTTGATGGCAAATTTGAATTACTACAACATCCACCATATTCAACAGCTTCTCAGCTTCCCATTCTATACTGGGCGTGAAAAGTCTGCTTAATTTTGCGTAGAGGCCGCTCTATCAGGCTTGAGGTTCTTTTAAGTGTCGTAAATTTATGGCATGGGACCCATGGCTTTACTTCCCTTCTAAAGGAAGCCATGCTAAGGATTTTTATGCCCAAAAAAATCCATCCTCCTCCACCGGGTTTGAACCCCCTACCTAGGATATATGAAGTTAGCATGGTAAGGTGCTGGCAAAGGTGCACTAAAAATGTATCCTAAGATAAATTACAGATATGTTGCCTTATGCTCACATATGGGCTGCATAATTTGCGAAAATATTCTCACTCACTCATCTAAACTTAGCATCAGGAATCCTTGTGATGTCATCACTAAGTTTCTGTTGCTCTTTAACTTGTTATACTGCCTGTTTGGGAGCAGATGCTCAATATTTTCAGTATTTTTACTTTCTCTATAGGCACTATGTACATAGTGTATAGAGAATGTATTGCACTCCACCAAAAATGTTGATACCGAGATTTCACCGGAAATATGTTTTAAGGTCCCCTTTATCTAAAAAAAGCATTTTCGAAAAAAGGTCCGTGTGTGTGTGTCCAGGTGTCTGTGTGTCCAGGTGTCTGTGTGTCTGTGAACACGATACCTCAAAAACGAAAAATAGGTATAATACCAAACTTGGTATTTAAGTTTAGTATCTTCCAGGGATGCGACACGAAGATTTTGAGAAAAATCCCCCCACCCCCAACTACCCTTTACATGGAACTTTTTTCGAAAATTTTGATTTTCTCAAAAATGGCTCTAATGATTTTGATTAAAATTTCATATATTAAAGATATTTAACTGACAAATAAAATGTATATCTTGAATTTTCTGGGAATAGCCTCTGAAGGGTAGCTTATTCTGGATGAATTTTACTAAATTTTGAATAACTGCTAAACCGTAAGAGATGGAAAAAAACTTACTACACCAAAAATGTAGAGCACGTTAAAACACACAATTTATGTTATATACATTTTTTTCGTGGAGTTTGTCGTTTTTGTGACATTCCTTATTTTTGGTTTCTGCTATGAAAAACTTATACATTTCTCATACAAGAATTTGTCAACTACTGTCCATACAAACAAAGGAACTTCAGTGACATAGCAACCAGCTTTTGATTATCACTTTAACCTATGGTACTCCCTTATTTCACCTCTACTTACAAGGAAGCAAGTAATATGGCTATTTCTGCTAATGTTTTACTGATTAGCATGAAGTTAATAGAAGTATAAGTTTTTAAGAATAATTTGTAGCAGGGATATAGAGAAAGTCATGTGAATGGTACACATCAGAATTTTTTAAGGTAAGGACTGCCTTTGCCAGCACCATTTCCCCGGCGACTCTCGGCTTTCTTGCACAGTGGAGAGAGGGGTTACCTTATAATTGAATTAAAGTGTTACAGTGATCTAGAGCTCTCTATATTAACCCATAGGCTTGTGAATAATCAACACTAAAATATGTATCTTAAGATAAATTCTGGAAATGTTGACAATTTGCAAAAATATTCTCACTCACTCGTCTAAGCTTAGCAGCATTTCTACTGCTGAGTGAGAACATCCTTAACTTGTTATACTGCCTGTTTGGGAGCAGGTGCTCAATATTTTCAGCATTTATTTAAGGTAAGGACTCTCTCGGATTTCTCACACAGTGGAGAGAGGCTGCGAGAGGGGTTATCTTATGATTTAATGACCCTATACAACTGACCTGGAGCTTGTCTGATGGTTGTTCGAACATGAGGTATGGCTTCAAGCCTCTCTTGGCTCGCACTTTGTAAACCCTCATTTCATCACTGAGAACTTTATTATCGTGCCTTGAGTGTATTGGCACACTGACACTTCCAGCCACAGCATTCGGAGATGAGAAGTTAGCACTTGGAGACAGCACAGTTTCGTTTCCCCTCACTGTCTTTGGGCTTATGAACAACTCTATTGGTTTTTTCCAAATCCATTCAATTTCGCGTCCTGTCCTGCGGTCTGTCACAGTCACAATCAAAAGTTTTGTGTTGATATCTCTACTCTCAGGATCCCATCCAAATGGATTTTTATCAGATACTGTAATCTGAACAAAACAAAACATAATTATACTTTCAAAATCTTTCACATTAACCCTTTTAGAGCCGATTGTGATCCAAAAATTCTGTGATGTCATTTTCATAAAGCAGGAAAGTCTGAGTACCTTCCATGTCTTAACCATAGAGAAAGGTTTTCTAAAGCATTTCAGGACCTTATGTTTATGCTCCAAAGTGCTAAATTAGCTCCAAATTTAATTTCTCTAACAGGTGGTTGTTTATATTGTTTGAAAGATGGCGTTGTCTAGCCAAAGGTTATGAACCGAAGAGGAAATAAATGCTGCAGTTTGTGATGCATATATCAACTAATTCAGCTATGCATAATAAAAGTGCTAAATTGTACAGTAATGTATATTACATTTGTATCCTGTTGCTTTATGGCATTTTTATTAATAGTGGCATTATGCTTGTGTGTGTATGTGCGTGTCTTCAATTTTGGTGATTATTTTCAGTTTTCAGACTTCAGGTTATGTGAATTCATTTTTTCTATTTAAAAAATAAAACACCAGACCAAAACAGGATGCTGTTTTAGTAAAGAAATATCTGTACTTTCATTTAATTAGCTTGAACTTTCTGTATAGTAAGACTTTGTATGCCTAATTATAGATTATTTTGAGATTTTTTTTTATTTTCAAATTTTTCTTTTGTTTTTAATATTTTAAAAATATTAAAGAGATTTCTCATTCATATAATGCATTACATACAGTAAACAAAAAGGTTTACTAAAAATGGAAAAAGATTCAGCTCTCTATGTCATTTGGTTTTATCATTAATAATTTAAATGACTGCATTCTCCTCTAAAATTGCTTGGCACTTCTCAGACATCACCTTGCTATTCGGGCTGGCACTAAACGGGTTAAATGAAAGTCTTGCTCTAGAAAGAGCCTTAATTCTAAAGCTATTACTTTCTTTGTTACATAGAGTAAAAATCTCATGTGTTCCATTCACATGACTTTCTTTACATCTCTGTAACAAATTTCTGTTAGTAAACTTATTCTTCTATCTACTTCATACTAATCGAAATAAACATTAGCAGAACAGTCTTATTACTTAGTTCGTTATAAGTACAGAAATACGGGAATACATTAGCCTAAACCAACAATCAAATGCTTTAAAATTTGGTTGCTATGGGATTGAAATCAAGTTTCTTTGCATGGCCAGGAGTTAATAAGTTCCCAAATGAGTTTAAATGTTTTAAAACTAAACCAACAACAAGGAATGTCTTGAAAACGGACAACTCGGGGAGGGGGGGGGGGGAAAGTATACGACATAAATAGTGTGTTTTAATGAGATCTACATTTTTTTGTGTATTAAGTTTTTGTCTATCTCTTACAGTTTACTAGTTATGCAAAATTCAGCAAAATCCATCTAGATTAAAGAGGTCTTCAGAGGCTATTCCCAGAAACTTCAAATTATATTTGTTTTATTAATGATGTAAATTTCTTTAATTTACAGTATTTTAATCAAAATTATCAGCATCTTTTGGAGGAAATCAAATTTTCAAAATTTTTTCCATATAAAGGGTAGTTTGGGATGGGGGGATATTGTTGAAAATCTTTGTGTCACATACTTGGAAGATACTAAACACAAATACCAATGTTTAACAGTCTTTTAAGTTTTGAGCTATGCTGTACACATGAGCACACACAGTCGCCCTCCGTGGTGTAATGGTTACCATGCTAACTTCATATACCCAAGGCTGTATGGCTTCCTTTGGAAGGGAAGTAAAGCCGATGGTCCCATGTCGTAGATTTACGGCACATAAAAGAACCTCAAGCCTGATAGAGAGACCTCTGAGCAAAATTAAGCGATCTTTCATGCCCAATGTAGAATGAGACACTGAGAACCACAGCAGTTAAAGAGCGTCAGCATTTTTTTTTTAGCATACACACACAAAATAAATAAATAAATGGTGTGTTATTTATGGACTATTTAATTTTGCTCAGAGGCCACTCTATCAGGCTTGAGGTTCTTTCACGTGCCGTAAATCTATGACACAGGACCAACGGCTTTATTTCCCATCCGAAGGAAGTCATGCTAAGGATTTTTACACCCGAAAAAATCCTTCGTCCTCCACCGGGTTTGAACCCGCGACGTTGGGTATAAGAAGTTAGCATGGTAACCATTACACCACGGAGGGCAACACATTTGTTTACTCGTCTAGTGCCATGGACCTAACATGACAAAGATTGAGAACCAATCTTTCACTTTCAACATTATGACTGTCTGCTTATGTTAATTTATATCTGAATAAATATTTACTTACATGTATTTCCAAAAAGTTTACTTCTTTCTGAATCAGTTTTCCAAGTTCATTAGATATAAACACTCCTTCATTATTACCAGGAGATAGAAGGTGTCCTGCCAGCATCTCAGGTTTCTCCACCTGCAAATACATTTTTAACTTATCACATTTTTACTTTCTCTACATGTACTATGTACATAGTGTATAGAGAAGGTATTGTAATGCACCCAAAAATTCAATACCGGAATCCACAAAAAGCTTTTTAGGAAACGGTTTGTGTGTATGTGTGCCTGCCTGTCAACAGCATAGCTCAAAAATCTGATGTGTTACACTCACATGACCTTCTTTAGCTATTCTACAAACTTCTTACAAAGATAATTTTTCTTTTAACATCATGCTGATCGAGATAAACATTAGCAGAATTTTATTACTTAGTTCCTTATAAGTACACTGGAACTAAGGGAATGCAATAGGCTAAAGTGATATTCAAATGTTTTAAAAGCTGTGGTTATGCAATTGTCATTGCAAATTGCTTCTTTGCTTGCCCAGGAGTAGAACAAAAGAAAACCGGACACTCCCGTCTGAGAAAAGTATAACAACTTTACAATTGAAACCAATAACAAGGAATACCTCGAAAATGGTAAGCTCCACGAAAAAAGTGTATGTGACATTACTTGTGTATTTTAACAAGATCTACTTTTTTTGTATAGCAAGTTTTTGTCTATCTCTTACATTTTACTAGTTATGCCAAAATAAGCAAAATTCATCCAGAATAAGCAGGTCTTTAGAAGCTATTTCCAGAAAATTCAAGATATACATTTCTTTGTTATAGAAATGGCTTTAATATGTGGTATTTCAATCAAAAACATTAGTCATTTTTAAGAAAAACAAAATTTTCAAAAATTTTTCCATGAAAAGGGTAGTTGGGGGTGGGGGGACTTTCTTGAAAATCTTTGTGTCGCATCCTTGGAAGATACCAAACTTAAATACCAAGTTTGGTATTTTTGTACACACACACATATGGACCTGTTTCTGAAAATGCTTTTTTTGGACTCAGGGGATCCTAAAACATGTATTTCTGGTGAAAACTCAACATCAAATTTTTAGGTGGAATACAATACTTCTCTATTCCTATGTACATTGTACATATGGGACTAGAGAAAGTAAACATAAAAAGTCCGCTAAATACCACACTAGGTTTTTAAGTTTGGTATCTTCCAAGGATGTGACACAAAGATTTTGATTTTTTTAAAAAAATGGCTGCAGGGTTTTGATTAAAATATTGTATATTAAACATATTTGCATTACAAATAAAATTTTATCTTGGAATTTTCTGGGAATAGCCTCTGAAGACCGCATTCTGGATAAATTTCACTGAATTTTGCATAACTGGTAAATCACAAGTGATAGACAAAAATTTATTACACAAAAAATGTAGATCTCCTTAAAACAACAATTTATGCAATATACATTCTTTTTAAGAACTGAATATTTCCAAAATATTCCTTGTTATTGGTTTCAGTTTTAAAACTAATAACAAGAAATATGTCGAAAACGGACAAAATTCATCCAGAATAAACAGGTCTTTAGAAGCTATTCCCAGAAAATTCAAGATATACATTTTATTTGCAATGGAAATGACTTTAACATGTGGTATTTTGAACAAAATCATTAACCCCATTTTTTATAAAAACAAAATTTTCAAAAATGTTTCCATGTAAAGGGTAGTTTGGGGTGGGAGAATTTTCTGAAAAATGCTAGAAAAATACTGACAATTTCCAGGTGGATATTTTGTTTTAATTCTTCCAGGGTGTGTGGGTTTGTCTTGTACACTTTATGCTTTAAATTATGCCAGAGAGAGAAATCGCAGGAGGTTAGGTCAGGGGATCGAGGGGGCCACAAATCTCTACTAATATTTGTCCTAAAACACACTTTCAATTGTTCTCACTGAAAGATTCGCTGTATGAGATGTTGCAAAGTCTTGTGAAAAAAGGCAAAATCACACTCCCTGTCTGTTAATTCTCTAAAAAAAAGGGAGCAACATTGTATTCACATATGTGCGGGTGTCAACTGTTGACTCAAAACAAATTGAAACCCCAAAACATCCAAGCTGCTGCATGGTGTTTTCCACTGCGCACACAGAAACATAATAACACACAGCTGCTGTACCCTCACACACACACCCTGGAAGAATTAAAACAAAATATCCACCAGGCAATTGCCAGCATTTCTCAACATGAACTACAGTGAGTGATAGATAGAGGTACCAAAAATGAATAGACAACGGCGGTGGCCAGTTTCAGCATCTCCTTTAATAACATTGGTAAGTAAAGCCTTTAAAAGTAGTTTTAAAATGTTGCATGGTTTTATCCGTGCCTTTCTATGATTACAGCAGATGGCAATGAGTGCGATGGCACGAGCAGGCGCAGCCAGTTGGAACATATTTGGATAATCCGGTATAAGGAATATAAAACATAGTTAACACCTACCTGAACATAAGTGGTCATATGTGGTGTTTTGGTGATCTTCTCTTTTTCTCCTGGAGCCATGAAGCTACCTATAGCATTTGTAAAGCCATCCATTGCTGACAGAATTGACATAGAAGCTTTCTCAAACTGAAATCAATAAAATTACTATATAGTCCAGAAAATTTTGTTAAGTATACTCAAACATCATGAGTAGAAGAACTGCTTACACTATTTTTGTTCTTCAAGAAATCAGGATCCAAGTCACTATAAGCACTGTAATCCATGCCAGTTTCTTTATCAGTGGGTTCCAGTGGTGGAACACCCTCCGGACTGACTGCATCAAACTTTTTTAAAGATTTGTCCATGCCAGACATCAGAATGTTGGTGCTTTCCTCCATAAGCCTACAGCAACATCATATACATAGTTATTTCTGTCCTATGCCACAAGTTAACTCTACATTGCATGAATTATTTTGTTACATATGCTGCTCTTCCTCTAATATACAAACTGTGAATGGAACACATCAGATTTTTTGTTCAAAGAACCTTAATGTATATTTTTGGTAACTTCTTTGATGTTACATTTGTATATGAATACGAGTACAAAAGATCACCTACAGTATTTTTCAGAGTATGATAACCCTATGTCAAAGGTGTTTGACTTTAAAATATGGGATTAGGGTGTGTGCGGTTGGAAACAAACCCTCACAGTTGCCAAATCTTCCATTTGCTGGTCCCTTAACTGAGGTGCAAATCTTCACTTGCAAGCAGTGTCTCCAGGAAACAGATTTTTTACTGTTGCCTCTCGCCCCTAGCTGAGATACACACATATAATACTAGAAATAAAAATAATTTGCATGTCAGCTCTCATGAAACCAGTTTCTTTGAGAAATCATTTAAACATACTGGAATTACACTGTACAATCATCTTCCTATATAAAAAACAAAAGTTGCATAACACAATTCAAAAATAAAATCCATAAATTCCTACTTAATAATCAGTTCTATTAAATCTATGAATTTAAGGGCCATGGAATGGCTAAGATTTGAAATTATGTGAATTGTGTAATCTGTACAACTTAATAAACACTTATATTAATACATTACTTTTGTGGGGTCTGTTACATGTCCGAGAACTGCCACGTGAATGAATAAACAGAAGAAGGATGCATTACCAGCTATGGAGAAGAAGACAATCTATACTAACTTCAAGAAATCATATTTTATATAAATTGGTTATTGCTTATAATTCATTTAGGATGTATAATGGTGTATAAATATATATTTTTCAATACTGTATCTTGTATTTCAATTGTAACTTGTAGTAAATAGTAACACCTTACACTTTATCATAAGTATTATGAGAGCTCCAACTTTTATCAATAAATTTGCGAGCAACTTGTTACAAGCAAATTTATCTAGAGAGAAGTTGTAGCTCGAGTTGCATTTCATGAATAAAATAACAATGATTAGCCTATATGGACACAGAGAATAATATTCCTAAAATTCCATTTGTCTTGACATATATCTGCACCAAAATCACTGCAACTTGATGTCCACATTGGAAATCATGGCCTCTTTGGTTACAGAATTCATTGAACTAGTTTCACACATTCTCTCTGTTGTTTTTAGTATTCTACGACTTTGAGTTTTCATTAACATGTTTATTTCAGCGATAGACCTTTCCTCAAAATGTTTTGGCACTTCCGCCATTCTATACAGGAATATCACTGCACACTGATACCTTTATTATGAGATGAACATTAGTTCAGAGAGAAAACAGATGCACATGGATGTGATAAATTTAGATAAACAATTGCACATGGGTGTTAAAAAAATGATTAAAATGTAGAGATGATAAGTTACAATTGGTTGGAATTTTACACGCCAATGTACTGGATTGGCCACTTCCTATGATCATGCATCATAAATGAAATAGTCTTGTTAATTTATTTCCTAATAATTGTGTTAAACTTTTCATATAATGTAATTTCAAGCAGTATTTTGTAATTTTTAGTTGTATATATTTGATGAAACCAATATTTCTGTAATGAAATCTTACAGCAAATAAATTTGATTTGATTTTGTTGGCTAATGGTTATTGCCCAGTGGCTGGGGGGATTGAAGGAGAAAACTATAAATGACATTTTAAGTGCAGTGGAGATACTCACTTTGAAGCTTTCTGTAAGTCTTGAGATGTTATACCTTCAGAGCTATTCACACCCTCAAACAGCTTGTGAGATATTCTTTTGAGCACATCAGCTGCAACTTCGATGGTATCATGGGATACTGGTTTTGCATCTTCTCCTTTCCCAGCTTCTAGCACAGTATGTAGTGCCATGAGTGCTTGAGTCGCTACCTGGTGAGTCAACAGAGGCACCTGCAAAACATTTAGTAGACTACTCAAATTGAGGATTTTGTGATAGTGATGTATACCATACTAAATTTAACTACCAAGGTAATTTAAGTATTTAGTTAAGTAAGGTATTTAAGTTTGGTCTCTTCTGAAGATACAACACAAGATTTTCAAGAAAATTCCCCCAACCCTAACTACCCTTTTCATGGAAAATTTTTTGAAAATTTTGGTTTTCTTACAAATGGCTCAAACGATTTTGATTAAAATCCCACATACTAAAACCATTTCTATCACAAATAAAATGTATATCTTGAATTTTCTGGGAATAGCTTCTAAAGACCTGTTTATTCTGGATGAATTTTGTTTAATTTAGCTTAACTAGTAAACCATAAGAGATAGACTAAAACTTACTACACAAAAAATGCAGATCTTGTTAAAATACACAAGTTATGTCATATACATTTTCTTCGTGGAGCTTACCGTTTTCAAGGTATTCCTTGTTATTAGTTTCAGTTGAGAAGTAGTTATAGTTTTCTCAGACAAGAAGATTCCATTTTTCTTTTGTTCTACTCCTGGTCAAGCAAAGAAGCGATTTGCAATGACAATCGCATAATGAGAACTTTAAAACATTTGACAATCATTTTAGCATAGGTATTCCTTTAGTTCCCTTCTACTTATAAGGAACTAAGTAATAAGAACATTCTGCTAATGTTTATCTCGATTAGCATTGTGTAGATTATCTCGATTAGTGCCTTCGCCCGCACACACACACATGGATCTTTTTATGAAAATGTTTTTTTTTTTTTTTTTTTTTTTTTTTTTTTTATTCAGGGGATCCTAAAACATACATTTCTGGTGAAATCTCGGTACCAAATTTTTGGGTGCAATACACAATTTCTCTATCCACTATGCACACTGTACATAAGGAGTTAGAGAAAGTAAAAAGTGAACCATTTTTTCTTGATTCTTATTTGGTAAAAATTAATGAGAGATTTCCTTCTTGTTATGGTACAAGATCTTGATACAGGTTATTTTAATATAATAATAATTGTAACAAATCTCTTGGAATCCAAGGACTAGTTTTGCAATAAATTGGACTATTGCATCCTCAGCCATAGTCCTTGGATTCCAAAAGATAAGTGGAGATTTGTTACAATTATTAATTGTTATATTAATGTTTGTGTTACCTCACTGTTGCTAGCTTCCTTTTACATTTACAGGAGATTTTCTTGGCTAGGGTACCAATTATCAGTTTTTCCCTTTATCCGCCTATCAATCTGTGAACCATATCAAATGGTTTGTACGATATCTAGTTGTTTCCAGCAAACTTTGCATCTCAAATAACACACTTATAGGACATATTTTTATAGCATATTCATGGTATTGTAAACCATCTTTAGTTTGCAGTCATAACAGCAACATGCAGTACTCACTTCGAGGGCATTTTTTCATTGTGAAAACACATTGGAAGATGGTAACAATACAATGGGAATTTCAAAGACAATTTAATGTATGGGATGTTCAAACATGGGCAACAATTTTATTGCTAGCAAGAAAGCTGGAGACAACTGGTATACCCATTAGTGAGAGTGGAAAACATAGACCACCATTGAGTGCAGAGATGTTTGAAGAAGGCTAGTGAACTCTCCAAACAAATCTTTGTATCTTTTGAGCCAGGGATAAGGCTATTCATAAGGCAAATGTCAAGGAGCGTGACTGTCTACAATGCCATGAAAATGCTCATAATTTCCATCAAAATTATCAATATAGTCAACAGATGGCATTGATTGATTGTTGCCATGTTTGTCGTCGATTCCTCCTGAGCCACTGAGATCATTAAAATAAATTTCACATTTCTATGAGTTTTAGAGAGAAATTATGGCTTATTAAAATGGTTAGTTGGTATCTAATGTTGAGCAGTTGGCAGTGAAGCCATTCGCTTTCTTGTATTCCATTATTTTGATGTCATATTATCATGCTGGCTAAAGGTTGGGCAGCGCAGTAGATCGTTTCCATCCATATCTTCTTTAAGTGTACAGAAAGGACACAGAGGAGATCTCACTATACCAATCCTGAATAAATGTTTATTGAGACAGTCATGGCCTGTTAGCATCTACAAGTTGCTACAGAGGATTTTCTTGGTAGAGTAGTGATTCTGGTCGTGTGATTACATACATTTTCCCATTGTTTTTCTTTTGTTTGTAATACATTACCTTCTTTAAATTTTTTATTACATGTTGATATAATGATTCTTTTGGTAGAGTGATAACTTAGGTTCAGGTTTAAATAGATCACACTGTACTATATGATAGTACTGCAGAGAAATAAATACACAATTTATAACTTTGGAATAAGTATTCTTTCAGTGTATTTCATCAACATTTTAGCTTTTCTTTTAACTACATGTACAGGAATAGAATATGTATTTACATAAAATATGAGCTCTAGTTATTACAGACAGAAACAAAACTATGCTGAATTATGTGCCTTAGCCTTCATTTAAACTGAACTTACCGCATCTATATAATCAACAAATTTAGACCGAAGCTCCTCCTCCACTGCAGCTGTTTTGTTGGGGCTTGCATCCATGGAACTCTTAGTAGAAGTAATTAGTGCAAGTAGCTCTGGGAACAAAAATATCTTCACTTCGTTTTGCAATGTCTTATCATAAAACATTACATTCAGAACATTACTTTATAATAAGATCCGAATAAAAAGCAAAATGACAGTTATATATAACAGGCCAATAATAAATCAAAGGCACTTTGGAGGTCTGCAAAATCTAAGGTATTAAACTGCACATCAGAAAGAAAATTCTGACGTGTTCCATTCACATGACTTTTCTCTGCATGTTCTGAAAATAAACTATCTCATAAAAGATTATTCTTTTACATACATCATGGTAATTGAGACAAACATTAGCAAAATGGCCTTATTACTTAGTTTCTTATAAGTAGAAGAGAAATTAGGGAATACACTAGGCTAAACTGATGATAAATCCTTTAAAAGCTATGTGAGTGAAATTTGGTTCTCTTTGCTTCGCCAGTACTCAAACAATTGAAGGGTTGAGAACCATAGTGGGCCAAGCACCATTATTTAAAAATGGAGAAATAGAAGGTCAAAGTTTTTTCAATATCATAATTTATTGAACCAAGTTACACATAATAACTAAATACCACAGCAATCTAGAATATATTTTCTATTTTATATTAGTACAACATTAATGTGGCTTCATGCAAAATTAGGTTTTACAGATATTTATTGGGAGCTATTTTCCTTTGCTGGGATTTGGCTCAGCCTAAAGAAGTGTAACTGGGCCATTTCCATACGTGTAATCAATGTCCTGCTGATCATCATTATTGACTTGCACACGCAAACTCTTGTAAAAATCCTGATTCACTGGAGGAATAAATGGTAATAGCATGGACATAAGATCATCATATGCAGTAGCGTGATTTGCTGCATGGATATGGACCACTCTGACTCTTAACAGAATTTATAGTTTCATTTAGATGCTCTACTGTTTGAAAACGGGAAATACTGGACATGGCCCACTGCAATATAAGATGTATAACCATAAACTATACCGACAGATGGCAATAGCTCAATTTTGACCTCACATGGAGATGGCCCACTATGGTTCTCAGCCCTTCAATTGAAACAGGAATGACAAATTCAATATGAGAAAAGTATTTTAAAATTGGAACCAATAACAAGGAATATCTCGGAAATGGTTAACCCCACAAAAATGCACATATAAATAGTGTTTATTTAACTAGACCTGCATTTTGTATTTGTGCTCTGTAAGTTTTTGTCTATCTCTTACATTCTACCAGTTATGCAAAAATCATCCAGAACAAAGAGGTCTACAGAGGCTGTTCCCAGAGAATTCAACATATATGTTTTACTTGTCATATAAATATCTTTAATATGCTGTATTTTAATCATACTTGTTTGCAACATTTTTGAAAGAATAAAAGTTTTCAAACATTTTTCTATGTGAAGGGTAGTTTGGGATGGGGGATTTTCTTGAAAACCTTCATGACAGATCTTTGAAAGATGCTGAACCTAATTATTATTATTATTTAGTACTTGACAGACTCTTTGATTTTGAGTGATACACAAACATGTATACTTACACACAGACTTTTTTCTAAAAATTTGATGTGTTCCATTCACATGACCTTCTTTACATCTCTGCTACAAATTATTGCTAATAAGCTTATTCTTCTATTTACTTCATGATAATTGAGAAAAAAAATCGCGGAAAAGGCCTTATTACTGTTTCCATTTAAGTAGAGGGGAAATAAGGAAATATAGGCTAAAGCGATAGTCAAGAGCTAGTTGCTATGTGACTGAAGCTCCATTGTTTGTATGGACAGGAGTTGACAAATTCCTGTATGAGAAAAGTATAAGTTTTTTAAAGCTGAAACCAATAACAAGGAATATCTCAAAAATGATAAATTCCACAAAACAAATGTATATAACATAAATTGTGTGTTTTAACGAACATTTACATTTTCTATCAAATAAGTTTTTGTCTATATCTTACGGTTTACCAGTTATGTAAAATTCTTCAAAATTCATCCAGAATAATGTCTTCATAGGATATTCCCAGAAAATTCAAGATATACTTTTTATTTGGTGTGTAAACATCTTTAATATATGATATTTTAATCAAAATCGTTAGCCATTTTTGAAAAAATAAAAAATTTTCGAAAAATTTTCCATGTGAAGGGTGAGGAGATTTTCTTGAAAAGTGTGTCATGTCCTAGAAAGACAGTGAATTGAAAAACCAAGTCTGGTATTTAACAGCCTTTTAGTTTTTGAGGCCCCCCCCCCCACTCACATGCATGGATGCAAACACACAGATATTTTTGTAAAAATGCTCTTTTTAGAATTAGGGAGTCTCAAAACATACATTACTGGTGAAATCTCGGTATCTAATTTTTGGGTGCAATGCAACACTTTCTCTATACATTTTGTAAGAGTACATAGTATGTGTAGAGAAAGTAAAAATTGTAGATCTCTTTAAAATACACAATTTATGTAATACACATTTTTGTTGCAGTTCACCGTTTCTAAGGTATTCCTTGTTATTGGTTTCAATTGTTAACTACACATCTTCTCAAATGGGATCACCTTTTGTTTCATCTCTCTTTTTTTTTTTTTTTTAAAATGCAAAGCGAACTGAACTTCAATTGTTCACATATTGATCAGCTTTTAAAAGATTTAATTATCGCTTTAGCCTGGTGTATTCTCTTGTATCCCTTCTGCCTATAAGGAACTAAATAGTGATATCAATGGTTTTCTCATTTAGCATGTTGTACAGAAGAATAATATTTTGTAAGAATAGTTTGCTTGCAGAACAAGTAGAGAAAGTCATGTAAATGCAACAAATCAGATTTTTTTAAATTTATTTTTTATATAAGGGAACCTTCAAAATGTGTATTTCTGATGAAATATTGATGTTGAGAAATTATTTGCCATATCCCTAGAAAGCAATAATGTGGCTGAATTGCATGAAACATTTTGATAGACAATAAATTATAGTTAATCAAATAGTTATGCTGGTTCAATAGTTTTGGCATAATCAATACGTTTTGATTAAAATTTCCCTGCTTTCCTGCTACAGTTGAGCTTTAAAACATAAGTGCCCTTAAAATATGTTTGGTTGGTATCTAATGTTGAGCAGTTGGCAGTGAAGCTATTCACTCTCTTGCATTCCAGTATTTTGATGTTATATTATCATGTTGACTAAAGGCTGGGTAGCGCAGTAGGTGATTCTCATCCATATTTTCTTTAAGTGTATAGAAAGGACTGCAGAAAGACTTTTGTTACTAGCAGAGAGGAGACCCTTTAATAATATACTGAAGACTTAAAGGAACCAACCTGGACTAAAGCCTAATGTCCTTCACGTGGTGCAGCTGTTAGTAATCACATATCAGTTTTGTTATAACAGAAAGGAGAGCCTTTAATTGCTTCTAGAATTTAAAGACTTGATGAACTAAAGGGAAGGGCTGCTCTGGTGAGTTATTGACCTGGACTGATATCAGATCCCCTCTTTTACCTTTCCTATCCAGTCTTGCTTCACTCAACTCTTGTTTTCTTCGACCCAGATGACCCAGTAGAGTATTCAAGACCCAGGGGATCATTTCATTTTCTTTCCTATCCATACCTTTCTTTATTTAGGTGATGTAACCGCCATTATGGTGCCTAATTTAAATGGTTACAAAAAGTTAAACAAAACATTCCACATAAAATGATGTCTTCTTGGAAAAAGATACATTCTGAAAGTAAAACAGTCCCCCATTTGGATTTCCGGGCAAGGATCTTTTTCCTAAGTAAACAACAAAATATGAATGACAAATTAAAAATTTTACAGTGTAATACAGGAGGATTATCACAAGCAAAGAAACATTTGCTAACTAAAATTATATATGATCATAATACTGATACATTTAGAGTTCAAAAGCAAATTTAACATTAAAACCACTAAAATATTTTCAATTTCAAAATATTAGTCTATACTTACTTCCTAAAAGAAGACAAATCAGCAGTGGCATTCTAGTTGGAGTTTGAAAAAATCTTATTGCATCTTTTAAAATCATTAAAGAGAATACAGACAAAATAGAAATAATTACGTTTAATATGATGAGAGACCAAGTAATGGTGAGGAATGGTTATTGGCTAGAATGTTATAATGTAACTTACATTGTTTTATGCTGTAATATTCCTACCTGGCGTATTACTGTTTTCAGCATATTCTTCTGCATCTTCCAAAATATCTGGAACTTCTTTTGCAACATCTATTTTTGGATCATCAAACAGGCTTTTCACCTAAAAGTGATAGGGGTGTGAGAGCATAAGTAGATGTAACACTTATACAGAATACAACAAAATAATCAAAATTGCAAATAAAAGTGGTTTCCCAAGATCCCTAGTAGATAAAAGAATAAAACTAGCCAAAAAGGAGAAATTCCTAAAAGAAACCACCACTCTCACAGCAATAGAACAAAAGATGAGCTTCAAGAAATTCACATACCACCCAAGGCCATTTGACAAGTTTCAAAACATTTTCAAAAAATACAACATTCGGCTAGAACCAGTAAACCAGTAAAATTTCATACATTAGATTTTTTTTTTTTTTTGCTTCATTTGTATAGCCCCCTTTAACATCAATGGTCATATCGGGGGCTTTCACTTGTGAAACTGTAGGTTCAGAACATTAGGTTAAACTTTATATTACTAAACACACGCACATTCACTCTCACATTCATATTTCAGACTCTATGGGGGATAGGGAATAATTCCGGTTAAAGAAAAATGCCCCGCCCCACCCGGGAATCGAACCTGAGACCTCCTGGTGAGAAGTCAGCTCGCTGACCATTCGACCACGGAGGCAGTCATTAGAGATATTTACACGACAAATAAAATGTATATCTTGAATATTCTGGGAATAACCTCTGAAGACTGCTTTATTCTGGATGAATTTTACAGAATTTTACATAACAGCTAAACCCTAAGAGATGGACAAAAATTCTCACACAAAAAAATGTAGAGCTCGATAAAACACACAATTTATGTTATATGCATTTTTTCATGGAGTAGATCGTTTTTTTAAATATTCCTTATTATTGGTTTCAGGTTTAAAAAACTTACTTTTCTTATACAGGAATTTGTCAACTCCTGTCCATACAAACAAAGGAACTTCAGTCACATAGCAACCAGCTTTTGACTAATACTTTAGCCTTTGCTACTCCCTTATTTTCCTTCTACTTGCAAGGAAGCAAGTAATAAGACTATCTCTGCTAATTTTTTTCTCGATTAGCATGAAGTAAATAGAAGCATTAGCTTTTTAACAATAATTTGTTGCAGAGATGTAGAGAAAGTCAGATTTTTTTTTAATCATTCTATATGTTGTGAGTTCCAGTTTATTTGTGTAAATTTATCAAGCTATAGAGAAAAACTTCAGATGATATTCATTACTTTAAATATTCCAAACTGTAGCGATAATTTTATGAACGACCAAAGATCAAAGTAACCGCCCGTTTTCCTATAAGGAGATAAATTGCTTGTACCAGTATTTTCAACAAAAGCCTGTTCATTTACCAGTGCGCTGGTTGCATTGTCTCTCCTGTATTGCAAGTGATTGGAGTCCTCGGCTTGCACTGACAGGTATGTTTTATAATTATCATTTGGATCACCAGGGCTCAGCAATAAGTCATTTTGATTGGGAGAAGTGCTGTAAGACAGCAGTACCTCTGTAACAGAAATTCTCATTTAATGGACAAGCAAAAAGAAACAAACCATTCATAAACATCTGTTATATCATGCAACTTTCTCTACTCACTCAAATGATATTCTTAGAACACCTCATTTTTACTTTCTCTACACGTACTATTTACATAGTGTATAGAGAAGGCATTGTAATGCACCCAAAAATTTGATATCAAGATTTCACCAGAAATATATGTTTTGGGACTCTCTGAAACAAAAAAAAAAAAAAAAAAGAATCTGATGTGTTCCATTCACATGACTTTCTCTCATCCTTGGACGATACTGAACTTAAATACCAAGTTTGGTATTTAACAGGCTTTTCGTTTTTGAGCTATGGCGTCTACAGACACACATAAAGACATGCATGCACACACACACACACACACACACATGAACCTTTTACCAAAAATGCTTTTCTTTTGGATTCAGGGGGACTCAAAACATGTATTTCCAGTGAAATCTCAGTATCAAATGTTTGGTTGCATTACAATACTTTCTCTATACACTATGTACATAGTATGTGTAGAGAAAGTAAAAAGGTCCGTGTGTGTCTGTGGGCAGCATAGCTTAAAAACAAAAATTGTGTTAAATATCAATGTTGATATGCTCATTATTTTCCAAGGATGCAACAAAGATTTTAAAAAATATCCACTACCCCAATTACCCTTTACATGGAAAAAATTTCAAAAACTATGATTTTCTCCAAAATGGCTCCAAGGATGTTGATTAACATATCTTAAATCACAGATATTTACATGACAAAATGATATATCTTGAATTTTCTGGGAACAGTGTCTGAAGACATCTTTATTCTGGATGAATTTTGTGGAAATTTGTATAACTGTTAAACTGTAAGAGATGGAAAAAAACTTACTCCATAAAAAAATGTAGTTCTCGTTAAAATACACAATTTATGTCATATACATTTATTTCGTAGAGTTGACTATTTTTGAGATATTCCTTATTATTTGTTTCAGTTTTAAAATACTTGAAAAGTTTTCACATACAAGAATTTGTCAACTCCTGGCAATGCAAAGAAATGGATTTCATCCACATGGCAACCATCTTTTAAAAGATTTGACTATCGTTTTAGCCTAGAGTATTCCATATTTCCTTTCTGCTTACAAGAAAGCATTTCTGCTAATGTTTATTTCGATTACTTGCCATGAAGTGGATAGAAGCATATGCTTTTTAACAATAATTTGTTATAGAGATGTAGAGAAAGTCATGTGAATGGAACACATCAGATTTTTCTTGAAACTATCTCTCTGCGCAGCTTCTCATTCCTTATCAATTGTTTTCACATATACACAGTGTGAATGAATGAATTTATTTCACTACCAACATACATAACTGAAATCATTATACATCTTAACCCTATTACATATACAACACCACCTCTCTCTTCTGGTAAAACAACCTGGACACATACATTTGAGTCACCTCTGGTAAACACCATGGTTATTAATATATTATACACCAGGTTCACTACCTACCTAATTGTTAACTCCCTTATATTTAAATATACCAATTTTCCTGATAGGCACCCTTGTAATTTAAGAATTTAGGATTTTAAAATTCCTCTTTTATGTTTCTCTTTGGTCCTTCCTAATAATTCACCCAAGCTGTCTGTGGTGTAATGGTTACTTCATAAACCCAAGATCGAGGGTTCAAACCCACCAGAGCACGATGGATATTTTTTGGGCGTAAAAATCCTTAGCATGGCTTCCTTCAGAAGGGAAGTATAGCTGTGGGTCCCGTGTCATAGATTTACGGCATGTTAAAGAACCTCAAGTCTGATAGAGGCCTCTGACAAAATTAAGCGGTCTTTCACGCCCAGTATAGAACAGGATGCTGAGAACCACAGAGTTAAAGAGCATCCATAAATAAAAAACTCCCAACTTTCTAATCCCATCTGTATTCTGATTTCCTAATTTTCATTTTAATTATTTCTCTCTGTAACTGCAACCACCTAGCTGGTACCCATTGGTCCCTCCATAGTTTTATTTTTTCACAATCTAAATAAAATATAGGCAATTTTCCATTCCCCCCACATAATGGGCACTTCTCTGGGTCCATTTTCCCTTTCATTCCCATTAACTTCATAGTTCCAGTTCTATACCTTCCCTCTCCAATTTATTACACACTTCAATATATTTTTCCCTACCGTAATCTTTTATAATTTGCCTATATAATATCAAGGATCTCTTATCCCTAATACTGCTAAAAATATCTTGAATATTGATATCTTCTATTCTCCATCTGATCTCTTTCCAAAACCCTCCCTCCAGAGATTCTCTCTCACTCCGTAAGTTCCTCATGCCTATTTCTTCTATAATCTTTTGTAATGATAAAGACCAAATATCTGGCATTAATACTTTATCTTGTATAATCATACATTGTTTTACTATATTTTGATTTTCTAATAATCTAACCCAATACCAAAACTTTATTAATCTTTCAATTATTCAACGTTTACTTCCTGTTCTACCTAATTCCAACTGATAACTCATAATTAACCGGCAGAAGCTTCTATGTATTAAATCTACTCCTTGCTACCCTTAACCTCTATCTCATGTAACATTTTGGCTTCCACTATTGCCTTATAAACTTTCTGTAACCACTTGTTTTGCATCCCTGGTATTTTAAATAAACATGCTCTTATCTCCTTCATGGCAATTTTACCCTTAGCTATAATTGCTTTGTTTAAGGATATTTTGGCACTGGGACACTGGTGATGGTCACTGTTAAGAGATACATTTGTTTGAATTGGAGCATTCGCTCTGGGACACAACACCACCTCACCCTCGCCACATGTGACAGACAAGGTCACTGTGTTGAGTGGTCACCACCAGACATACATTGGTTTGAATTGGAGCATTCGCTCTGGGACACAACACCACCTCACCCTCGCCACATGTGACAGACAAGGTCACTGTGTTGAGTGGTCACCACCAGACATACATTGGTTTGAATTGGAGCATTTGCTCTGGGACACAACACCACCTCACCCTCGCCACATGTGACAGACAAGGTCACTGTGTTGAGTGGTCACCACCAGACATGCATTGGTTTGAATTGGAGCATTTGCTCTGGGACACAACACCACCTCACCCTCGCCACATGTGACAGACAAGGTCACTGTGTTGAGTGGTCACCACCAGACATACATTGGTTTGAATTGGAGCATTCACGCAGATTTACCAACAGACAGGCAGTCATTTCTGAGCACAGTGATACAACAAAACATTACACATTATAGCCATGAGCTTAGATTTGATTAACACGGGAGATTTTATAAATGAAGTAGAAAGTTGTCTTGCTATTTGGGATATCAAAAGCGATGATTGTAGCATCATAGAGTGTGTTGGTTGGTATCTAATGTTGGGCAGTTGGCAGTGAAGCCATTCGCTCTCTTGCACTCCAGTATTTTGATGTCATATAATCATGTTGACTAAAAGGTTGGGCAACACAGTAGGTGGTTTCCATCCTTATCTTGTTTAAGTGTACAGAAAGGACACAGAGGAGATCTCTCTATACCAATCTTGAGACAGTCATGGCCTGTTAGGAGTCTACAAGTTGCTACAGAGGATTTTCTTGGTAATGTAGTGATTCTGGTCGTAAGGAGTGTAAAACAATCCTTTCTCCAGATGATCACATAGCAGTGTAATGAACATTTTGTCTTCATTCTCCTACTCCTGCTTAGAAGTACTAACTAAAGTTCCTCCTCGTTTGAGTCTATTTCACTAATCAGTTGGCAATACTTGCAGTGTCAGAAGTGTTCTCATTAACAAGTAACCATGACTGATGACCATCACTTGTGTCCCAGTGTGAAACAGGCCTTATATATACAATAAATATTTCTTACCCGAGTTTGGATCATCATATTTTGCTCTCTGAAATATCTTGTAATGAAGTGCGAAACCCATGTATTCTGTGGGATAATTACATTTGATGCTAAATCTTGTTTTCCCTGACAGTCCTTCCTTTGGATTCATACTGCACTTTCCAGCAGGAAGTGATAAAGGAACATTTGCCTTTAACATGGTTACTGCTCTTGCTTTCAACAGTCCTGGTGGAGAAGCTAGATAGATAGACAGATAGATATTTTATTCGTCCTGTAAACCATACATATGTACATGGGTACCATGAAATAGGATAAGTCAATACTATACGTTTATGAATATTTAAGATTAATCTTAAGACCTATGCTTAGACGATTGCATTTTTAATAATTTACAAAATTTTATTGTACAGTTTAAAATATAAAAATAAAAAACTGAAATACAGGTATAGGCTTTACATAAAGGTAAACATTAGTGATAAAAAACAAAGTAATGAAAAGAATTAATCAATGTGAGTCATGTCAAATTGGCAATATCAAGATTTCACTGGAAATATACGTTTTGGAGTCCAAAAAAAGCATTTTTAGAAAAAGCTCTTTATGTGTGTGTCTATGGACAGCATAGCTCAATAATGAAAAGACTGTTAAATACCAAAATTGGTATTTAGGTTTAGTATCTTCCAAGAATGCGATATGCAGTTGTCCATTTTTAGACATCAGGATATGAAATCACACCGAATATAAAACTGTTAATATCAGCGTATAAACCCACAGAATTAGACGTCTGGAAGAAGATCTACTTCATGAATTTTGATTTACTACCATACAGCAACCTTTGGAAGTTCATTTATCCAACACCAGATGTCTCCACAAGTGATACACCATCACCCTCATCGCTGACACTAATGAAGCAAGATTTAATCAGAATTAAGGGTTGAAAATGGGAACAAGTGTTCCCAAAACCAGTCCCAGTAAGTAATTACTAAGGGATGTTTGTGTTACAAAAACCAACTCAAATTCTTTTGTTTTTAATTTAATCACATCACTGTCACAAGCTTGTTTGCATATTTGTAAGATTTCATATTGCTGTTTTACTGTTTCATAAGACATCTGAAATAGATCAATGAGCGAGAGCAAGTTGAGATGTTAATATATGGAAGCCAAGCGTCTTCATAGCAAGTGTTTATTTTATGTTAATGGAAGGAAATTGATGCCTTATTGATTTATTGATTATGTGGTAAAACAAAAATTAATTGCTGAAAGTAATTAGCCTGTAAGTGTTATGTGAATATTAGTATATTGAATTTAATGTGTATTTTAAGTATAATTTCATTTATCATCAGAACTAATTATTTAAAAAAATTCAAGAATGATAATTACATTGCTACATGCAGGAAAAAGGAAGTTGTTCTTTCTTGTATACCGCATCAAGCATTGTATTTAAATATTCACTAGTATTATATACTTCCTTAAAGAAAGTTCAGTAAAGAGAAACATGTAGAATAAGCTTCGAGTCTATATAAGAGCTGAATAGACACTCAACCTTTGCCATTCTTATTGGTCAGTCTTCACATGACAATCATTGCTCGGCACAAGGGTAGAGTCCTATGGGAACGCATGCTGTAGAATGCAATCTTAATTTATCTGTGCCATCCTACAGTATTAATAATTATTGTATCCAGTGATATTGAAGAATATACAAGAACATCTTACCAGTGTATCATTTACAAATATTATATTGCCTGTAATGCATTGCGACCATGATCCTGAGATGTACTAATAACATTTCTACAGTGAGTCATCAATTGGCTCGCCGATTTATTAATAATTTGTAATAAAGTAAGAAAAAGATATGCAGTTGTCCGTACCTGATACAGTGATGGTATACATTATACCTGGCCGTATAATATCTGGTTTTATAATTAATCTGTCTGTATCATCACCATATTCCGTTGTAGTTTTATCAAAACGAAGGTTGTTGTTTGCAGTCCAACGATAATAGCCCTTAGAGTTTGATCCCTCACATACAGCCAAACACTTTACTGTAAAGTATATCACATCATGCGTGTTTATTGTTTCTGGTTTTCCACAGTTCTTCACACACCTGAAAAACATAACAAACAAAATATATGCACACAGAAACATCCATAGCTGACATCTACAGGGTGTTATTGAACTACACTGAAATAATTTGCGAGATTGTGCACGTGACTGATATAAGTAATTTGAGATCAGCAATGCATGGTCCCCAGATAAACATAACGTTAAACGTGTGGGTATCAGGTGCTGATAAGTAAGTGTTAAAGCAAAGCAAGTTGAAAAAATTGCTTAGAATGTCTTTAAAACTGCTGCCCGAGTATAGAAATATCAATTTTTAGCAGCTTGTTACTAGCATTCTCAAGATTTAATGTCACAAAAATCTGTAAAATCTTGAACTAATCATTGACAGTGCGACACTGAGCATTCATTAACTACATTCTTGAGTTATGTAGCCTACTCTGGAGACATTTTTTCAACTGCTCTGTAGGCTTAATGGGTAATGCAGGAAGCTGCTACCCCAAAGGTCACAAGTTCGATTTCTTTCATATAGTAAATGTTTTTTATTATTATTTTTTTCACTCCAGACGAAGTGCCGCGACACATGGCATACTCGCACTTCAGAAATTTATAGCCGTTACTTCGAAATTTCAATAAACAGGCTATGTCTCCTATCTCAAATTACTTATTTAAGCAATCTACATATTCTGAGAAAATATTTTGATATAGTTCATTAACACCTGTATGTATACTAGTATATGTATTGTGACATATTGGCAGCACTTGTATTTTATATGTATGTAAGTAAGTAATTTATTCACGGTATAAATTGTTTCAATTTTTGCTTTTGTTTTTGTATATATATATCAAAGCAATAAGCTTACTGTTAACAATAAACACTATTTACAGATGTGAAAGTGTAATTGATCCCACAATTACTTACAAATAACATTTCAGCAATTTTATCCTTAAACTCCTGGCCCAGCAAAGAAGCGATTTGTAATGACAATTGCATAACGGCAGCTTTTAAAACATTTGACTATCACTTTAGCTTAGTGAATTCCCTTAGTTGCCTTCTGCTTATAAGGAACTAAGCAATAAGAACATTCTGCTAATGTTTATCTCAATGAGCATGGTGTAGAAAGAAGATCTTTTGTAAGAAGTTTATCTTTTGTAAGAAGTTTGTATGTAGAACAGATAGAGAAAGTCATGTGAGTGTAACACATCAGATTTGTTTTGTAGAGTAACCATTTTTGAGATATTTTGGATTATTGATTTCAATTTTTAGCCTCTTAAACTTTTATCGAATAGGAAGACATTTTCCCTCTTGCTTCTCGTTTGTTTACTCATGGCAAGCAAAGAGATTGGAATTTCAATTGCTTTGCATACTGATAGACTTTTAAAGGACCAGACTATCGCTTTAGCCTGTGCATTTTCTTATTCCCCTCTACTTATAAGGAGCTAGTATTAAGACTAATTCTGATTATGTTTATCTTGATTAGCATGATGTAGATAAGAGATTAATGTTTTGAATAAAGGGTTTATTTACCGAACAGCTAGAGGACATCATGAGAATGGAACAATTTAGATTTTTTTCCTTCTACTTACAAGGAACCATGTAATGAGGACTATTTCTGCCAATGCTTACCTTGATGTATTATGAAGTAGATAGAATAAGCTTTTTAACAATGATTTGTAACATCTGATGTAACACTTAATAAATTAAATATTGCAGAATGCTGCAAAATCATAAAACGACTAATGAATTTAAATAAAAGATTAATACTTCAATGGATACCAGCATATTGCAGAATATAGGGTAATGAAACAACTGACTTTCTAGCCAAAAAAGATAGTAAAATTACATCAAATTTATCTGATCCAATAAGTTATCACTCTATCAAAAGAATCATTATATCAACATATAATAAAAAATTAAAGAAGATAATGTATTACAAACAAAAGGAAAACCATGGGAAAATTTATGTAATAACACGACCAGAATCACTTTATTACCAAGAAAATGCTCTGTAGCAACTTTTAGACTCCTAACAGGCCATGACTGTCTCAATAAACATTTATTCAGGATTGGTATAGTGAGATCTCCTCTGTACACTTTAAGAAAATGTGGATGGAAACCATCTATTGCGCTGCCCAACCTTTAGTCAACATGATAATATAACACCAGAATACTGGAATGCAAGAGAGCGAATGGCTTCACTGGCAACTGCTCAACATTAGATACCAACCAACCATCACTCATATTTAACTTATATACACATGTTACAGTTCATCTAACCTATTGATACATTTTTGAGTTAATATGCTTTAAGTTTGTTTTTAAATTGCTTATGTTTGTGTAATTTAGTAGTAGCTGGTAATTTATTGTATAGTATTAGTCCTTTGATTAATGGAAGGAGGTTTCCTGTGGAAAGTTACAATGAAATGGGCAAGGCAAGCAGCCCAAAAGTGACCAATGTATTGATAATAAATAATCACTTACGAGATTGAGAGGAGCGCAGTTTTTCCAACCACCACATTGACCACCTGGCTAGCTGAGGATGGCGCAGGAACAATATCAGAGGTGGGAAAATCACCAATGGTTGGTGCTTTCTTTATATCAACACTTACTAACACTGTAAAATTATATTTTTTAGGCTGCAACATCCCTGGATCCAGTATCACAGCACTTCCTGGAAAGTGTAAAAATACTTTTACTTTCTCTCACGTACTATGTACATAGAGTATAGAGAAGGTACTGTATTGCACCCAAAAATTTGATGCCAAAATTTCACCACAAATGTGTGTTTTGAGACTCCCTGAATCCAAAAAAAAAGCACTTTTAGAAAAGTGTGTGCATGTGCATGTGTGTGTGTGTTTGTTTTGTTGAATTTTGCATAACTGGTAAACCAAGAGAGAGAGACAAAAACTTACGTAACAAAAGAACATAAGTCTTGTTAAAACACACATTTTTTTGTGGGGTTGACCAGTTTTGAGATATTCCTTATAATTGGTTTCAGTTTTAAAAAACTTATACTTTTCTTATACGGGAATTTATCAGTTCCTGGCCATGCAAAGAAACAGAATTCAATTCCATAGCAACCGCATTTTAAAACATTAGACTATCACTTTAACATAGCATATTCCCTTATTTCCCTTCCACTTATAAGGAACTAAGTAATAAGAACATTCTGCTAATGTTTATCTTGATTAACATGAAGCAGATGGAAGCTCATTAACAATAATGTGTTACACAGAGGTAGAAAAAGTCATGTGAATGAACACATTAGATTTTTCTGTAGTTGTATTCAACTGTATTTATTTCACTCACATATCAGTTCAGTCTGTACAAACATACCGGGTGATCCAAAGACATTGAAACTGACTACAGTGATTTGCCTGTCCGTGCCCTCAGCGCATGTTGCCATCTGCCGCTATCATAAAAAGGCATATAAGAAACCATGCAATATTTTTAAAACTACTTTTAAAGGCTTTACTTACCAATGTTATTAAAGGAGATGCTGAAACTGGCTGCATTCATTTTTGGCACCTACTCATCACTTGCAGTAGTTCATGTTGAGAAATGCTGGTAATTTCTTGGTGGTTATTTTGTTTTAATTCTTTCAGGCTGTGGGAGTTTGTCTTGCACACTTTATACTTTAAGCTACTCCAGAGGTAGAAATCGCAGGGAGTTAGGTCAGGAGACCAAGGGGGCCACAAATTTGTACTAAAAATTCTGCCCTGAAACAAACTGTCAATTGTTTTTATCGAAAGATTGGCAGTATGAGCTGTTGCAGAGTCTTGTTGACAAAAGGTAAAACCACGCTCCCTGTCTGTTAATTCTCTAAAAAGAGGGCAATATTGCATCGACGTATGTTCAGGCGTCAACTGTTGGGCCTATAATTCTTTCTCTGCTAATAGAGCATCATACACCAATTTTTTCGACATTAAGGGGTGCTTCATGAGCTCCAATAACTATTATTTTGTGTACTCACATATCCATGAAGGTGAAACCAAGCTTCGCCCATGAAAAATATTAAATGTGGCTCAATTTTACCATTGTCTACACTACTGAGAGTCCACTCACAAAATGTGTTAACACATATGAATCATAAATAAATACATGCTGTGCTGAGCTGCAATACACTTTGTGACTAGTACAGGACAAAATAATAAAGCACACTGGTAATAACTCAACCACATGATATCACCGTCAGCTCAATACTGCACTTTCAGAGCGGAGAAAAACAAGTCAGCACCGTGACAGCAGCTGTGTGTTATCATGTTTCCATGTTTGCGGTGGAAAAACACTGTGCAGCAGTTTGGATGTATTTGGGTCACACTGTACTGTATAACCTGAATGATAAAGTAGTGAAACATTACAATATATAAAGAGCCTTCATTTTATGAACAGAAAATGTTAATTTTAATTTGAAAGATTCACTTAATCACAGACTTAGGATCTTGAAATGCAATTCAGGTTACTTTGTAGAGTTTTTAATGTCAATAAATCATATATTATTTTGCACAGAATGAAACATGTTGAATCAAAACATATTAAACCCATTGTATTGTTTCAAAACGTATTAAGTAACAATGAGAACATCAAATTGTTCTCATTACATTTTTAATTTTATTCAGTGGTCTTTAATATAGGTTTATAGTGGCTACATTAATTTGCAGAATGCTAAGAACTGCATATAATCCTAACGATTCCTGTCAGAAATGTTTTCTTGATTCCTGTCAAATTAGGATTTGGGAATCTAACACATGAAATGATACTCCTTATATGTGGTATGGGAAATGGAATGACCGATACGAATAATATGACTTTTAAGCACTCTTACCTCCAAAAAGAGAAAAATCAATGATGGAGGTTGGCAGTGATGGATCACACTTCCATGAGAATATCAGATAGTTCATATCTGTGCCAGGAGGTTCATTCTCGTCCACAGACTCTGAAGCATCTACTGTTATGGTTTGCTGTGTGCCCACCTCCTTCTCTACTCCATCTGCTATCACAGTAGTCAAGGGTTTTGGTTGTACCATCACCCAACACTGAAATCAAATACAACTATTAAACCTGTCCTTCTGATTTCTCTGACAGTAAATAAAGTATTGTATTCCATTCCTTAAGTAGAAAAATTATTTTATTGCTCTCAAATATTTGATACCAAGAATACAACTGCATGTGTGTGTATAGCATAACACAAAAACAAAAAGTTGGTTAGATGCCAAACTTGATATTTAAGTTCAGTAACTTCCAAGCATGTGACACAAAAATTTTCAAGAAAATCCTCTCACCCCCAACTACCCTTTAAGGAACATTTATCAAAAATTTTGATTTTCCCAAAAATGTCTGTAATGATTTTGATTAAAATCTCTTATATTTATGATATTTACATTCCAAATCAAGTGTATATATTGAATTTTCTGGGAATAGCCTCTGAAGACTACTTCATTCTGGATGAATTTTACGGAATTTTGCATAACTGCTAAACCATAAGAGATGGACAACAAAAAATGTAGAGCTCATTAAAACACACAATTCATGTTATACACATTTGTTTCCTGAGGTGGACCGTTTCTGAGATGTTTCCTGTTATTAGTTTCAGCTTTAAAATGCTTACACTTTTCTCATATGGGAATTTCTCAAATCCTGTCCATGCAAACCAAGGAACTTCAGTCATAGAGCAACCAGCTTTTGACTATCACTTTAACCTATGCTACTTTCTTATTTTGCTTTTACTTACAAGGAAGCGAGTAATAAGACCCCTTCAGCTAATTTTTTCTTGATTAGCAATAAGTAATTAGTAGAATAAGCTTTTTAACAATAACATATTGTAGAGGTGTAGAGAAAGTCATATGATTGGAACACCTGAGATGTTTTCCCTTCTACTTATAAGGACCAAGTAATAAGGGCAATTTTACTAACATTTATCTCAATTAGCATGATGTAAATAGAAGAGTAAGCTTTTTAACAACAAATTGTTACAGATATGTAGAGAAAGTAATGTGATTGTAACACATCAGATTTTTCTTCAGCATCTGAATGACTATTATAGCTACATATAAGTTTTCTGGGTGTTGCCATGGTCAAGTGGTTAGACCGCTTGCCTCTCATCGAGGCAGTCTAGGTTCAATCCTGTGACAATATTAAGGTCACAACCCGCAAGATATAAGGTTTTTATTTTTGTAATTTTATTATTAACTTGAAATCTATTTGGCCAAATAGCTTAAAGCATACATTTAATTGTTAATTTTTGTGTGAATTGTTGTTGCTGAATTGTTTTACTTGTGTTATTAATATATTTGTTCATTCTAAAGCAAAAAGGTTTAAATAAAGGAGTTCTATAATGCGTAGGCTGGAGACGTGACCAACAGTCACAACAATGATAGAAAGAAAGGGAAAGACTTATACATATGTGCACTGAGAAAACTTACATACGTTACACGCCTTGGAATGAACGCACAGCAACACAGATATTTCTGTTTATAATTGCTATAAAGAAAAAGGAAGATCGTTTTGCTTAACAACGAAACAAGAAGGAGTAAAAATGTTGTATTCTGGTGAAAAAGAGTGTTATAACTTGATTCTATGTGTGCTTATGTATCTATATCATTCACAATAAATTCAGAAAGAATAACAATATTTATTTATGGTAGTTGAAACTAAAGTACAGAATGCATCTCGAATACCACTAACCTGAGAAGAGAGAACAGTCTACATGGTAAAAATATAAAAATTAAGAAAATTAAATACACACAAACAAACTTTTTTGTTGCAATCCCAAGCACCCATCTGGGCAGGGTTTCTCTGCGTCTGCCAGTTTCCCCAACCACTCATTCCACCAATTGCTCCATCATCAGTTTTCCTCTCATCCACTTCACTTGCTTTTCATGTCATTCTCTTCCCTCATGCTACTGCCTGGCTACTGGCCGATCACTCGTTCCAGGTCCTCCATTCTGTTGTTTCATGCCATCAGCTCCCCGACGGGCTTCCGACCCCTACACATCTGCTTTTAAGTCCTTGGGGGGGTGTCAGTCTTATATATGGGAAGGGTAAGCCGACTACGAAAATGAAAAAAACTATTTTCCTGACTTTTGTACTCTGTCAGTACTTTGGGCAATTTCTCCCGACAACTCACATTTAAGAAAAATGGAGAACAGGCCAAATTTGCAATACAGGATCAACTCAGTAACAGCAGACACAAATTAAATATGTGTTGCCTCACTAACTATAATAAACAAAATGGGATCCAGTATAACTTTTATAACAATTTATTTCATTAATAAACTATAAAACTTTAACAATAACAATACATAAAAAAAAATTATGTGCATAATATAGTTATATTCTATTTAGCTTAAAGTGTGAATACAGAATCCCCCAAAAATTAACCTATTAACAAAGAAGAAAATCAAAGAAATGCACTATAGATTGTGGTAATGTGGCATATTATTTCACATAACTGGCAACGAAATGACTAAATGAGAATCTATGGCAGTTAACCTGTTCACAAACCCCAAATAAATTTAAATATACGTTTCACCAAGCAATGAAGAATTAACAGCGCATCACACCATATGAAAACACTTATCCACTCTGAGAAAGGCTTGTGTGTATATATAGCACCCTAACCTGAGACTGCTGACAGACAATGGAAATGGAAATGGCATGTTATTTAAGGATGCTCTTTAACTGCTGTGGTTCTCAGCATCCCATTCTAAATTGGGTGTGAAAGATCGCTTCATTTTGCTCAGAGGCCTCTGTCAGGCCTGAGGTTCTTTTACGTGCCATAAATCTACGACATGGGACCAACGAATTTACTTCCCTTCTGAAGGAAGCCATGCTAAGGACTTTTACACCCAAAACAATCCATCATCCTCCCACCCGGGTTTGAACCTGCGACCTTGGGTATATGAAGCTAGCATGATAACCATTACACCATGGAGGGCGACTGACTGACAGACAGACAGCATTCTCTCTTTAGCCCCAAAATAAAATGCAACTCGCACGGCAAAAGGTCAAACTAAATAACAAGTGCCTCTACAAATAGCATGGAGTGTAAGAACAGTGTTGCCACCTAATATTTGTACCAGAATGGTACACCTTTATCATATTGTAAACATATTACATGACTTTTGCTGAGAAATTTTTATTTTCCTGACCTTCCATAACTTTCCAGGTCTGTGTGAACCTTAATTATTGAATGCAATCCATCACTATTACTTACAACAAACAACTTTGAACCCTGCTGTTTATTAGTAGGTCTTGCAGGTATTTCTTCCACATGTAATTTCAATCCGTATAAACCATATCCCAAGGAGAATGGTGGGATATCGTAGTCTGTATCATTTCCTTTGTCAGCAGTATTGACTTCATTAAGCTCTGTAAAACACATACACAATTTATTAAGTGTCAAATTTGGAATTGTTCTAGCTGCAAAAAATGGTAGTCTGATGTCTGCTCTTTAATAGTGTTTACCAGATCTTTTCTAATAATAATTACAACAATAATAATAATAATAATAATGACCAAGCAGTTGAGTGCCCTTAAACCCTTCCAACCATCATTTAATATTGGTAATAATGTTTGGTGATGGTGTTTTTTTTTAGTAGTGTTTAACACCCACTTTTACTACAATGGCACTGCAGGCGATGACCCTGATGATACATGGAATGAAAATGGAACACTGGTGGAATGTGATGGTGGGAGAAACCGCAGAACCCAGAGAAAACCCACCCCTGCGCCACTTTGTCTACCACAAATCTTGCATGGTGTAGCTTGGGACCAAACACGGGCTGTCTAGGTGAGAAGCGAGTGGTGTAATCACACAGCCAGTGGTGGCAGTGATGGTGGTAATAATAATGATCATGGTTCATTCATTGAGTTGGAATGAAGGGTTGAGAATAGGAGCAAGTATTCCCAAAACCAGTCCCAGTAAATAATTACAAGTGATGTTTATATTACACAAACCGACTCAAATTCTTTTGTTTTTAATTTAATCACATCACTGTCACAAACTTGTTTGCATATTTGTAAGATTTCAATATGCTGGTCAAACAAAGCTATCTAATCTAATCATGTTTGTTGCTAATGCACTTACTGTTAGTTGTTGGATACTCTTTGCTAAGTTTGTGCAGGTGCCACATTACTACCAGTTGAGAGATTCCTGAGCTGGTTTTCCCACAGCCTGGGAAAATACTGCTTCTGAATAAAAACCTTTCACTTCTGAGTTTGATTGTGGGGTGTTTTTTGGAAGTTGAGCTGCATTAAAATAATCAGTCCATTATAAATGCTGTCTATTAACATGCATTAATAACAAAAAAGTCAAAATAGTACAAGTGTTACAAATTATTATTGCTTTTATTACAAAGGTAATGATTTATTGACACTATACTTTCAATTAATCACTTTCTCTAGCGTGCATGTAGAATATACATAATTGGGCGTGAAAGACCGCTTAATTTTGTTCAGAGACGTCCATATCAGGCTTCAGGTTCTGGACTCACGGCTTTACTTCCCTTCTGAAGGAAGCCATGCTAAGGAGTTTTTATACCCAAAAAAATCCATTATCCTCCGCCATGTTTGAACCTGCAACCTTGGGTATATGAAGCTAGCATGGTAACCATTACACCATGGAGGGCGATGAATAGTTTGTATTCGGAACACCTAGAACAAGTTATGTGAACAGAAGACTTCAGATTTTTTTCTGGGACGAATTTCAAAGATGTTCATGATTATCATCATCAGCAGGCCCTTTACTGGTTACAGAAGAGGAAGTTTCTCTTGTAATTTCATGCTGAATAAAGTAGTCTTCAGAGGATGTTCCCATAAAATTCAACACATACATTTTATTTGTCATATAAATATTTTTACTGTACAATATTTTATTCAAAATCATTAAAGCTATTTTTTTAGAAAATCAGAAATTTTGAAAATTTTTCAATGTAAAGGGTAGTTGGGGATGGAATTTTCTTGAAAATCTTTGTGCCATATCCTTGGAAGATACCTAGCTTAAATGCCAAGTTTGGTATTTTACAGACTTTTTGTTTTTGGGCTATGCTGTCCACAGACACACACAGACATAGAAATTTTTCTACAAATGTTTTTTTTTTTGAGGGGCTCAAGGGACCTCTAAACATATTTCCGGTGAAATCTCGGTATCAAATTGTTTGGTGCAATACAATACCTTCTCTATACACAATGTACATAAAAAGACCACCTGGGTAGTGTGGCGGTAACATGTCTGCCTCACATTCAACAGGTTGAGTTTGAATCTCTCTTAGGGTGAGTTACTCGGATAAGGTTATTTTCAGGGTTTTTTCTTATCCTGAGAAATGAATGTCGAGTAACTTTAAGCTTCATGGACTCCAACATCATTTGAACATCATTTCACCGGTTTTATTCATTGTCCAATATGACCAACCAGGTTAAAAGAGTTAAGCCACAGAAGAAAATAAATAAATTCCAGATTTATCACCAGTAATGCTATTCCTCCATCATATTTTAATTATCCCAGAGCTTTTCTGCATCAACCAATGCGTTCCTGAGACAGTTTATGTGGAATCCATCGACAAGAAAATTTTCTGGTATCTAATTATATATGTAAATTTTTTAATTTTCACTCATATCAATATTCAATATTTCACCAATTTCATTCATCATCCGATATGCCCAACCAGGTTAAAGGACGTTAAGGTACAAAAAAAAAATCTACACAGAGAAAGTAAAAATGCTTTTTTTGGCTTCAGGGGGTCCCAAAACATATTTCCGGTGAAATGTCGGTATCAAATTTTTAGGTGCATACAATACCTTCTCTATACACTATGTACATAGTTCGTGTAGAGAAAGTAACAATTTGTTTGATATGCAGAAGATCTGAAAATGTGTATTTCAGGTAAAATGTTGACATTTTCAACTGAAACACTTTCAGCTTTTCCTCTGCCTGTTGGAGTTAAGTGTTAAACAAGTAGAAATATTTATAAAAAGTTTAATTACATAAACACGTACCAATCTCGTACGAGGACCTTTGGATTGCAAAATGCGGCACCATGCATTGTAATCTCATATGCAAACTGGTACTGTACAATGCCTGCATTTGCTAGTGTTACTGCTACTTCCCAGGATGGCTCATTTGGTATAGTCACATTAAATAACACCATCATTTTTTTCACTGCAACATAAACTTTTACATTAGTTATAAGTTGAACCTCTAAACTTCTACAAGAGTAAAAACACAGCATCACTATTTGAAATAAGTAACTTACTTTGGACATGTTTCGACAGCTATTGCAACCATCTTCAGCAGAGATTTACTGATAAGTTTCTGGTCCTGTGGAGGTCTCTCTTCTAGGTACATGAATTTTGAGATGAGACCATTTTTTTGTGTAATATCAAAATTTATGAATTTGTATTTGTTTTTACTTTCTTTACACATAGTATGTACATAGTGTATAGAGAAGGTTTTGCACTCCACCCAAAAATTTGATACTGAGATTTCACCAGAAATATATGTTTTAGGGCCCCCTGTATCCAAAAAAAGCATTTTCACAAAAAGGTCCATGTGTGTGTCCGTGTGTCTGTGAACAGGATAACTCAAAAACGAAAAGTCTGTAAAATACCAAACTTGGTATTTAGGTTTAATATCTTCCAAGGATGCAACACAAAGATTTTCAAGAAACTCCCCCCACCACAAACTACACTTTACATGGACAATTTTTTGTAACTTTTGATTTTCTCAAAAATGGCACTAACGATTTTGATTAAAATCCCATATAGTAAAAATATTTACATGACAAATACAATGTATATCTTGAATTTTCTGCGAATAGCTTCTGAAGACCTCTTTATTCTAGACAATTTTTATTGAACTTTGCATAACTGGTAAACCGTAAGAGATAGACAAAAACTTATTACAGAAAAAATGAAGGTCAGGATAAAACAATTTATGTCATGTACGTTTTTTTCGTGGTGTTGATTGTATTTCAGCTATTCCCTGTTTTTGGTTTCAGTTTTGAAAAACATACTTTTCTCATACAGGAATTTGTCAACTGCTGCCCATACGAACAAAGGAACTTCGGTGACATAGCAACCAGATTTTGACTATCACTTTAACCTATGGTACTCCCTTATTTCGCTTCTACATACAAGGAAGCAAGTAATAAGACTCTTTCTGCTAATTTGTTCTCGATCAGTCTGAAGTAAATAGAAGCATAAGCTTTTTAACACTAATTTGTTGCTGGTATATAGAGAAAGTCACGTGAATGGAACACATCAAATTATTTAGAATTAATAGGTTTTCCTTTACTATTAATCCAATTGGATTCTGTACTGATTTCAATAACTTGAGTTCAGTGTGAAAATTATGGTTTCAGTCCAAAAATGGTGGGCTACAGCTAAATTATCTGTCTGTTTATAATATAAAATATCTCATGTGTTCTTTAAAATGTTGTCCAATTGTCTTTTTTTTTTTTTCTTTCCTTATACATACCTTTTTACATTCCTTGCAGTTGATTTCATGTATCCCCTATTGTTTCAGTAAGGGGTTTTTATCATGTTTGTATGGAGGAAGTTTTTTAAACTGTGCATATTAACTGGGGCTAAGTTAAAGTTCCATTTTTACTTTTTCTACATGTACTATGCACATAGTGTATAGAGAAGGTACTGTATTGCACCCAAAAATTCAATACAGAGATTTCACTGGAAATATACATGTTTTGGGTCTGGCTGAGTCTGAAAAAAACATTTTTGGCAAAAGGTCCATGTGTGTGTGTGTGTGTGTGTGTGTGTGTGTGTGTGTGTGTGTGGACAGCATAGCTAAAAAACAAAAGTCTGTTAAATACCAAACCTGATATTTAAGTTTGGTATCTTCCACAGATGCAACACAAAGATTTTCAACAAGATCCCATCACCCCCAACTACCCTTTACATGAAACAGTTTTCAAAAATTTTGATTTTCTCAAAAATGGCTCTAATGATTTTTATTAAAATCTCTTATATTTAAGATATGTACCTGGCAAATAAAATATATATCTTGAATTTTCTGGGAATAGCCTCTGAAAAGTACTTTATTCTGGATGAATTTTACAGAATTTTGCATAATTGCTAAACTGTAAGAGAATGGACAAGAACTTAACACACCAAAAATGTAGAGCACCTTAAAACACACCATTTATGTTATGTACATTTTTTGAGTGGAGTTAATCGTTTTTGAGATATTCCTTGTTTTTGGTTTCAGCTTTAAAATCATACAGTAATTTGTCAACTGCTGTCCATACAAACAAAGGAACTTCAGTCGCATAGCAACCAGCTTTTGACCATCATTTTAATCTATGGTACTCCCTTGTTTCGCTTCTACTTACAAGGAAGCAAGTAACAAGACTATCTCTGCTAGTTTTTTTCTCAATTAGCATTAAGTAAATAGAACAAGGCTTTTTAACAATAATGTGTTGCAGGGATGCAAAGAAAGTCATGTGAATGGAACACATCAGATTTTTATTTTTTTTATGGTTCACTGACGCTCATATATTTTGCACAGAAATATTTTACCACCAGTAGAAAATACGTTGGATCTGAGAATGCAATTTACTTCAAAAGGAACACCATATTTTGGCATATTACTTGCACAACGTTGCAATAAAAGCTGAAAGTAAGACAAATTCAGAACAGTAATGAAATAGTTTAGCTTTAGCACTCATTATTGCCTTTGAAGGAGGTTTCATCTGTTGGAAGTCCAGCAAACATAACCGATAATTAAAACATTGCCTGTTGTTCTCTCTTTACAGTGATATTCATTGTTGGTTTCAATAATTAAGGTTGAAATAATAATAAAAAGGTAACAAACAGTATTTATTTCTGCATTTATACAGGTGTTAATGAACTACACCGAAATAATTTGCAAGATTGTGCACGTGACTGATATAAGTAGTTTGAGATTGGCGATGCATGGTCCCCAGATAAACATAACGTTAAACATGTGGGTATCAGGTGCTGATAAGTCGGTGTTAAAGCAAAGCAGGCTGAAAAAATGGCTTAGAATGTCTTTAAAACTGCTGCCCGAGTATAGAAATATCGATTTTTAGCAGTTCATTACTAGCATTCTTAAGATGTAATGTTGCAAAAATCTGTAAAAACTCTAACTAATCACTTGACAGTGCGACACTGAGCACTCATTAACTACTTTCTTGAGTTATGTAGCCTACTCTGGAGGCATTTTTTTCAACTGCTCTGGTGGCATAATGCGGGAAACTGCTATCCCAAAGGTCACGAGTTCGATTCCTCTCATAGAGTAAATGTTTTTTATTATTATTTTTTTCATTCCAGACGAAGTGCCACTATACATGGTGTACTGGCACTTCAGAAACTTATAGCCGTTACTTCAAAATTTCAGTAAACAGGTCATAAGTCTTCTATCTCAAATTACTTAAGTAATCTACGTATTCTGTGAAAATATTTCGGTATAGTTCATTAACACCCTGTATAAAAATCTGATGTGTTCCATTAATGTGACTTTCTCTACATCTCGGTAAAACATTACTGTTAAAAAATGTATTCTTCTATTTACTTCTTGCTAATCGAGATAAACATTAGCAGAAATAGTCTTATTACTTAGTTCCTTATAAGTAGAAGGGAAATAAGGGAATAAACTTGGTTAAAGCGGCAGTCAAGTCTTTTAAAAAGCTGGTTGCCATGTGGATGAAATCTGTTTCTTTGCATGACCTGGAGTTGACAAATTCCTGCATGTAAAAAGTATTTTAAAAGTGAAAACAAGAAATATCTCAAAAATGGTCAACTCCATGAAAAAAAAGTATTTAACATAAACTGTGTGTTTTAATTAGAACTACATTTTTGGTGTGGCAAGTATTTTCTATTTCTTACAATTTACTAGTCTGAAAAATTTATCCAGAACAAACAGCTGTTCAGAAGGTATTCGAGGGAAATTCGAGATATGCACTTTATTTTTTATGTAAATATGTTTAATATAAGATATTTTAACCAAAATCGTTGGAGCTGTTTTTGAGAAAAACAAAATTTTCAAAAGTTTTTCCATGTAAAGAGTAGTTTGGGGGGGGGGGGGCTTTATTGAAAATCTTTGTGTCGTATCATTGGAAGACAATAACAGTTGCTATTTAACAGTGTTTTATTCTTTGACCTATGTTGTCCACAGGGCGTGCGCACATACATATACGCATGCACCCACCCACACATAGACACAGACCTTTTTCCAAAAATGCTTTTTTTGGATTCAGGGGACATGTATTTTTATATTGAATTTTTGGGTGCATTACAACACCTTCTCTATGCACTATGCATTAAGTATGTGTAAAAAAGGAAAAATATAATTTTTGTGTTTGAAATTTAAAACATAAGCTTAAAAACATCTCACAGTAAAACATATGGCAATTCTTAATCATTGCATCTCTATGAACATGGTGGCCTATTATACCTTTTTTGTATCAAAAAATGTTTAAATTATTTTATGGAAGTGATATAAAAAATCTGATGTGGTCCAATCACATGACTTCTTCTGTATCTCTTCAACAAATTATTGTTACAAAGCTTATGCTTCAATTTACTTCCTGCTAATCGAGAGAAAATTAGCAGAAACAGTCTTAGAACTTGCTTCCTTAAAAGTGGAAGCGAAATACGGCAGTAACATAGATTAAAGTGATAGTAAAAATGTGGTTGCTATGTGACTGAAGTTCCTTTGTTTGTGTGGACAGGAGTTGACAAATTCCTGTATGAGAAAAGTTTTTTTTTTTAAAGCTGAAACCAAAAACAAGGAATATCTAAAAGATGAAAAAAATGTATATAACATAAATTGTGTTTTAACGTGCTCTACATTTTTTGTGTAGTAACTTTTTATCTATCTCTTATGGTTTAGGAGCTATGCAAAATTCTATAAATTTCATCCAGAATAAAGTAAGCTTCCGAGACTATTCCCAGAAAATTGAAGATAAACATTTTATTTGTCTTTACTATATCTTTAATATACAATATTTTAATCAAAATTGTTAGAGCCAATTTTAAGAAAATAAAAATTTTCGGAAAAAGTTCCATGTAAAGGGTAGTTTAGGATGGGGGGATTTTTCTCAAAATCTTCTTGTCGCATCCCTGGAAGATGCTAAACTTAAATACCAAGTTTGGCATTTTATAGACTTTTCGTTTTTGAGTTATCGTGTTCACGGACACACTGATCCATGGACACACATTCACACACACGGACCTTTATTTGAAAATGCTTTTTTTGGATAGAGGGGACCCTAAAACATATATTTCCGGTGAAATCTTGGTATCAATTTTTTGGGTGGAGTGCAATACCTTCTCTATACACAATGTACATAGTACGTATAGAGAAAGTAAAAAATCTGATGTTTCATTCATATTACTTTCTTTACATCTCTGCAATAAATTATTGTTAGAAAGCTTATGCTTCTATTTACTTCATGCTATTTGAGAAAAAATTAGCAGAAATAGTCTTATTACTTGCTTGCTTGTAAGTAGAAGGGAAATAAGGGAGTACCATAGGTTAAAGTGATAGTCAAAAGCTGGTTGCTATGTGACTAAAGTTCCTTTGTTTGTATGGACACGAGTTCACAAAGTCCTGTGTGAGAAAAGTTTTTCAAAGCTGAAACGAAAAATCAGGAATATCTTAAAAATGAACAACTCCATGAACAAAATGTATATAACATAAATTGTGTGTTTTAATGTGTTCTACATTTTCTGTGCAGAAGTTTTTGTCCATCTCTTGCGGTTTAGCAGTTATGCAAAACTCCGCAAAATTCATCCAGAATGAAGTAGTCTTCAGGGGCTACTCCCAGAAAATTCAAGATATACATTTTATTTGTCAAATAAATATCTTAAATATATGAGATTTTTATCAAAATCGTTAAGAGTCATTTTTAAGATTATCAACATTTTTTCCATGTAAAAGGTATTTTGGGGTGGGGGTATTTTCTTGAAAATCTTCATGTAGCATCCTTGTAACATACGAAACTTAAACAGCAAGTTTGGTATTTAACGGTCTTTTCATTATTGAGCTACGCTGTCCACAGACAGACTGACACACACACACACACACACATGGACCTTTTTCCAAAAATGCCTTTTTTGGTTTCAGGGGGACCCAAATCATGTATTTCTGGTGAAATCTCGATATCAAATTCTATAGTGGTATACAATATCCATTCTATACACTATGTACATAGTACGCGTAGACAAAGTAAAAATGGATTTTTTGTTTTTTTTCCATGAAAGTTCTGCCATACATACCCCTAAGCATTCTTGTACATAAGTTCCAAATAAGTGCATCTTTTAAAGCTTTCTGTCTTATACAAATACATAAAATATCGATAAGCAATATTAATACATTGTGGATTTTACCAACCTGTGGGAATCTTATTCTGTAAAGGCTTAACTGAGGCAAGATCCGTGTTCTTTATGGCGTCAGCAGGAATCTCGTCTGTTAATCTATTCGCTAAACCAGATTGTAGAGCACCAGCTAATCTAATATCATATTTAAACTGTGTACCAACACCACCATCAAAATACATTAACACAGTTGAAATTGAGTCATGTTCAGGTTCCGGATTAAATAATATCTCTGGTCTAGACATCTGTACAATATTGGCATCTGATACAAAAAAACAACATTACAAAATGCATATATTAATTATTTGAAATAATTTCTATATTTTAATAACCGCTATATCTGTTTTACACATTTTATTTCCCAAGTCAGTATTTCAAACATAAAATAGTTTGATTAAAATCATTATAGAACCATCTATAGAAACATCTAATTTGTTCCATTCACTTGACTTTCCCTACATCTCTGCAACAAATTACTGTTAGAAAGCTTATGGTTCTATTTACTTCATGCTAATTGAGAAAAAATTAGCAGAAATAGTCTAATTACTTGCTTCCTTGTAAGTAGAAGGGAAATAAGGGAGTACCATAGGTTAAAGTGATAGTCAAAAGCTGGTTACTATGTGACTGAAGTTCCTTTGTTTGACTGGACAGCAGTTGACAAATTCCTGTATGAGAAAAGTAAGTTTTTTAAAGGTGAAACCAAAAACAAGGAATATCTCAAAAATGATCAACTCCACGAAAAAAAGTATATAACATAAAATGTGTGTTATAACACTTTTTGTGTGGCAAGTTTTTGTCCATCTCTTATAGTTTAGCAGTTATGCAAAATTCTTAAAATTCATGTAGAATTAAGTAGTCTTCAGAGGCTATTTCCAGAAAATTCAAGATATACATTTCATTTGTCAAATATCTTTAATATACAACATCTTAATCAAAATCGTTACAGCCATTTTTCGAGAAAATCAAAATTTTCAAAATTTTTTTCATGTAAAGGGTAGTTTGGGATGGGGGGATTTTCCTGAAAATCTTCATGTTGTATCCTTGGAAAATACCAAACTTAAATACCAAGTTTGGTATTTAATGGTCTTTTTGTTTTTGAGCTATGCTGTCCACAGACACAGACCTTTTTCTGAAAATGTTTTTTTTTTTTTTTATTCAGGGGGACCCAAAACCTGTATTTCTGGAGAAATCTGAGTGTGGAATTTTTGGGTGCATTACAATTCCTTCTCTATACACTATGTACATAAAACATGCAGAGAAAGTAAAAAGGGCAAAGATTCATCTTCTTCCTCTTCAATGGTGAATACTCTACATTTTTCTTGCAAATTCAGTAGTTTTATCGCATTGTCCATTACTTTTTAAGAATGATGGCAAACACATCATCCACACATCTATACCAGGATTGGAAGATATGTGAGAAGGCTTTAGTCATTTGGATTCAAAAAAATGTATATCTTGTTAAAACACAATTTATGTCATATACATTTTTTCTTGAGGTTGACCATTTTTGAGCTACCTACTCCTTTTTATTTGTTACATTTTTATTTTTTCACATATGGGAATTTGTCAACCTCTGGTAATGCAAAAAAATGGTTTTAAACCACATGGCAACCATATTTTAAAACATTTGACTGTTAGTTTAGCCTATAATATTCACTTACTTCCCTTCTACTTACAAGGAACCAATAAGACCATTTCTGGTGATGTTTATCTCGATTAGCATGAAGAGAGAGAAGAATAAGCTTATTAACAATAATTGTTACAAAGATGCTGAGAAAGCCATATGAATGAAACACGTCAGGTTTTTAAAATATTAATAGACAACTATTTGAAAAATTGTTGTTTTAGAAAAACTGTATTATTCCAGGCAATTGCTTTTGTTAAGGTATCAAGCTGAGCTTTGTACTAGCATCTATTTTCAAAATTACAGAGTTTTACCTTCTTTATCACAAAAGCGACCAACGTAAGGAGGGTTGCACTTGCAAAAGCCATTCCCCCACATGCGCTCACACACCCCATTTGGTTTACACTGAGAGCTCAAGAAATCACAAAAATCTTTCTCTTCACAACCCTTAGAAGGGTTTTCATAAAAACTTTGGTAACATTCAGTGCAAGTTTCCTTTCCTTGATCATCAATTTCACAAAGACCTTTTTGCTTGCAAGCGCCACTACATGGTACTAATTGGACGTGATGTGCTGCCTCACTTTTAGAAATTAGTAAACTCAACGCTACAACTTCTAGCCACATGCCTGCTTATCTGCTAACAATACAAACAGAAAAACAAATGAACATCACAGCATGCTCAAATGAAATATTATAGTTAACAGAAGCAATTCTTAGGGGCTTTGGATTTTTTTTCATTCTCCATCAAATATATCACTATTTTTCATTTTCAGAACTTTATCATCTCCTATTTTATCTTATTAGCTTGTTTATTTGCCTCAGATTCATGATTTTACCCAATATTTAATTATAGTGTATTATTTATTCATATATTGTTTATTACTTCTTATAGTACAGCATTGTACCCCACCCAAAACTTCAATATCAAGATTTCACTGGGAATATACATACTGCGATGTGTTCCATTCATATTACTTTCTCTACATCTCTGCAACAAAGTATTGTTAAAAAGCTTATGTTTCTTTACTTCATGCTAATCGAAAAAAAATTAGCAGAAATAGTCATTACTTGCTTCCTTGTAAGTAGAAGCAAAATAAGGGAATACCATAGCTTAAAGTGATAGTCAAAAGCTGGTTGCTATGTGACTGAAGTTTCTTTGTTTGTATGGACAGCAGTTGACAAATTCCTGTACGAGAGAAGTGTATGTTTTTTAAAGCTCAAACCAATCAAGGAATATATCAAAAACGATCAATTCCACGAAAAAAATGTACATAACATAAATTGTGTGTTTTAACGAGCTCTACATTTTTTGTTAAGTAAGTTTTTATATATCTCTTACAGTTTGCTAGTTATGCAAAATTCCATAAAATTCATCAAGAATAAAGTAGTCTTCAGAGGCCATTCCCAGAAAATTCAAGATATACATTTTATTTGACATGTAAATATCTTAAATATAAGAGATTTTAATCAAAATCTTTAGAATCATTTTAGAGAAAATCAAAATTTTTGAGAGGATTTTCTTGTGAATCTTCATGTCGCATCCTTGTAAGATGCTAAACTTAAATATCAAGTTTGGTATTTAACGGCCTTTTCATTTTTGAGCTATGCTGTCCACAGACACACTCACTCACATGACTTTTTCCCCCAAAATATTTTTTTTGGATTTAGGGGGACCCAAAACTGTATTTCTGGTGAAGTCATGGTATTGAATTCTTGGGGTGGAATACAATACCTTCTCTATACATTATGTACATAATATGTGTAGAGAAAGTAAAAAGATAAGTGAAGAATTGATAAAATTATTAATTGTTATATTAATATTGTTCTCTCTACTTCATGCTAATCGAGTTAAACATTAGCATTTAACAGTCATACAAAAGTCAATCGGATAAAGAAGGCCTCTGAGGCTATTCCCAAAACATTCAAGATAAATATTACATTTGTCATAAAAATATCTTAAAGATGTGGTATTTTAATAAAAATCATTAGATCCATTTCTGAGAGAAACTAACATTTCAAAAAATCTTCAAATGGAAATGGTGTGTTATTTATGTACACACTTTAACTGCCGTGGTTCTCAGCATCCCATTCTAAATTGGGCGTGAAAGACCACTTAAATTTTGCTCAGAGGCTTCTCATTCAGGCTTGAGGTTCTTTTACATGCCTTAAATCTATGACACTGGATCAATGGCTATACTTCCCTTCCAAAGGAAGCCATGCTAAGGATTTTTACACCCGAAAAAACTCCGCCGAGTTTGAATCCCTGACCTTGGGTATATGAAGTTAGCATGGTAACCATTACATCACAGAGGGCAACAAATCTTCAATATAAAGGGAGTTTGGGTTGGGGTGGGGGGCTTTTCCTGAAAATCATGTTGCATCATTGGAAGATGAACTTAAATACCTAGTTTGGTATTTAACTGATTTTTTATTTTTGAGGCGCGTCTCGCACACACTCTCTTTGGCCTTTATTAAGATTATATGCAATCAAATCAATTTTTTCTCACAGAATAAGTATGCAAAACAAGTTACTTTTTATTGTGTACTTAAAAAATGTACTTTGCACAAAAAATGTTTCATGGTTGAATCTGAAACCAACTGGAAGCATGTTTAATAATAATAATAATAATAATAATATTTATTTGTCTGAGACCAGCATATATATCTGGAAAGAACATCGTCAAAGTTTAAAAATATTTGAATTTACATGTAAGTTACAGTTGTTCATTCCTAGAATGATTGCAATATATCTACATCACTGCATAAACTCATTAATTGAATAAAAAGGCCTAGCTATTAGCCAATTATGAACACATGATTTGAATCTATTGAGTGAAATGTGTTTAGCAGCTTCTGGTAACTTATCAAACATATTAATACCATTATAGAAACAGGTATTTGAGCCAAGAGCTATCTACATCTTGGATAGTCTAATTTGTGCTTGTTTCTTACATTAAAATTAGGAAATTCAGTCCTAGTAAAATACTAGGGCCAGCTGATATGTCCCACGCCTCACACAGATATGGTGCCACTAGGCCAGCCAGCTAGATGGCAGCATTGTATAGTTTAACAACTCTAGACTAGCTTGTATCCATAGTTACAGGTCAATAGCTTGTTTATTTTTCCAATTAAAGCATTTTAAACAAGACAACTTTCGAGTTTTCACAAAAATGGAGCATTTGGAAAAACGAGCAGTGATTAAATACTTCCATTTGAAAGGATTAATATCTAAAGAAATCAAGGAGGAAATGGACAGTACATTGAAAGACTCTGCCCCTTCATATTCAATGATTAAAAGGTGGGTTGCACAGTTTAAAATGGGACGTGCGAGCACTAGTGATGAGCCTCGCTCTGGACGTCCTGTAGAAGTGACAACTCCAGAAATCATCGACAAAATTCATTGTTTAGTACTGGAAGACCGCAGATTAAAGTTGTTTGAGAAAGCAGAGGCTGTAAACATGTCAAAAGAACGTGCAGGTAATATTTTAAGTAATGTTTTGGGCTTTCACAAGGTCTGTGCAAGATGGGTGACATGTTTGTTGACACCTGATCAAAAGTTGCAAAGAAAAACTTTCTGTTAAGAATGTGGAGGTAGACCATAAAAATCCCAGTGAATTTTTGAGACGGCTTATTGCCATGGATGAAACTTGGATACATCACTACACTCCAGAAAGTAAATGGCATTCAAAACAGTGGATTGAGCCAGGTGAACCAACTCCAAAAAAGGCAAAATCAATTTTGTCAGCTAACAAGGTTATGGCAGCTGTTTTCTGGGATGTACAGGGAATTATTTTTATTGATTACTTGGAAAAGGGTAAAAGTATCACTGGTGAGTACCACGCAAGTTTACTGCAACGTTTGAGAGATGAGGTGAAAAGAAAAAGATTTCATTTGGCAAAACAAAGTCTTGTTTCATCATGACAATGCTCCGGCCCATTGTTCAGTCATTGCAATGGGAAAAATGTGCGAATTAAATTTGGAATTGCTTGAACATCCACCCTATTTGCCAGATCTAGCACCCAGTGACTACCACCTGTTCCCAAACCTCAAAAAATTGCATGGAGGACGAAGATTTAATGGCAACGAGGAGGTCATTGCTGCGGTAAACAGCTATTTTGAAGACCTTGATAAACTGCACTACAGAGTTGGTTTAATTAAATTAGAACACTGATATGACAAATGTATTAGCCTTTCTGGAGATTAAATTGAGAAATAAAGTAAAAAAAAAAAAAAAAAATTGTTTAAATGCAGTTTTCATTGAGAGGCCTGGGACTTATCAGCCTTTCCACGTAGTGGTGTAAATTGGTTTTAATATAAATGAGTGATCAGCATATAAACAAACTAACTGTACACTGTCAGCACCCTAAATTTAATAAACATGGTTTAGAGGTTTCTTTGTTGTTCTTATTTAATAGTATTTTTTTAAGATTTTTTCTGCAATAGTAATATTTTATGAACATCATAGTGACAAAATGACCGAGATCTATAGAAGACCAATCAATGAAGATCTTCATAACTCTCCTGAGATGCTGAAGTGGCATAAGAGGACGAAGATGAACTGTGACATCAGAATGAGGATTTAAGGGTAGGAGGAAGTGAATACGATGAAATTTACATCAAGATGTAAACGAGTTGCAGGGAGACACTCAAGGTCACAGGATCATACCCAGCGGAGGGTGTAAAAATCCTTAGCATGGCTTCCTTTGGAAGAGAAGTAAAGCAGCTGGTCCCATGCCTTAGATTTACGGCACATAAAAAAATCTCAAGCCTGATAGAGAAGAGGCCTCTGAGCAAAATTAAGCGATCTTTCACTCCCTGTATAGAATAGAATGCTGAGAACCACAGCAGTTAAAGTGTGTCCATAAATAAAACTCCATTTATATTTACATTTAGGGAGACAATGAGTTCGTATGAATTTTTAAATTTTGTTATGTCTCAAAATGACACCCCAAACTAGAGTATTAATTAGTACATATGAGCAGGATTTAAAGCAAATCGATCACCACATTGCCAAATTTGACAACTTCTGAGATTTTTCTGTATTAGATTTTCTTACCAATTATACAAAGGTTATCCGGAATAAAGAGGAATTCGTAGGCTATTTCCACAAAATTCAAGTTATAGATATCATGCAAATATCTTAAAAATACTTATGACCATTTTTTAGAAAATCAAATCTTTCCATTTATAATTTTCCAATAATTTTCAAGAACCCCCCTCCCCAAGGTTCTTGAAAATTATTGTGTCACATCATTAAAGATACTGAACTTACCTATGCACACACACACACACACACACACACACACACACACAAAAAAAAAGAAAACTCAGACATTTTTCTAAAAACATTTTTTATTGGTTCAGGTGTATGTTTAGGTTGTGTTGGTTCAGGCAGCTTCACTAACATATTACCTATATTTCCAATGAAATGTTGTTATTGATTTTTTGCTGGAATGCAGTACCTCCTCTACTTACCATAGATCAACAGTACCAGAAGGTCACTCTGTGGCTGAATGGTTAGACCACTTGTTGCTCCCAGATACTGCATGTGGGACTTGTGGTGGACAAACTGGCGCAGGGGCGGGTTTTCTGGTTTTCCCTGCCATTGCATTCCACCAGTGCTCTATCTCCATTTAACATTTCATCAGTGCCATAGAAGTAAAAGTGGGGTTAAAACACAGCATGTGAAACTCATGACACAGATAAGTGGTTCAGGAAGCAAAATCATGAATATCACAGCGAACATGCTTCAGCTTTGACGCCACACTCAACAAAACAAAACACAATCAAACAGACTTTGCCCACCATTAGGAACTTAACCTAGGTTGATTTACTTCAAAGCTGATGGACTTACCATTAAAATGCTAATCAGAGCATTTAAATGGTTTTAGGAACATTTTAGGGCCCAAAACGCAAAGCATAGCCCAAAGTGGAGAACCTTAAGCTGCAATGAGAGGATCGACGATAGGCCATAGCTGAGGGATCTTTGAAGTAGGTCTGGGCAAAAGATACCGTTAGTGTTGCCAACTCATCAACATAAAAAGTAGCTAAAAGTACAAATAAAAATAGCTAAAGAAAAGCCTACATTAACTCACCTGATCAATGAAAAATATATTCTCCTCACCCTCCTCTTAGCACTATATTACTATTTATGTCACACTGTCAGTTTCAGTCGTATATTTCACTTATTTGCTTTACTTTATTCCACATTATATACACATCTGCTTCTTGAAACCAGTCGCCCTCCGTCGTGTAGTGGTTACCGTGCTAACTTCATGTACCCAAGGTCGCGGGTTCATGGATTTTTAGGGCTTATAAACCCTTAGCATGGCTTCCTTCGGAAGGGAAGTAAAGCCGTGGGTCCCGTGTCGTAGATTTACGGCATGTAAAAGATCCTCAAGCCTGATTGATAGCAAAATTAAAAGTGGTCTTTCACGCCCAATGTAGAATAGGACGCTCAGAACCACAGCAGTTAAAGATCATCCATAAATAAAACTCAATGTCCTTTCCTTTCTTGTAACAGCACGAATACTGAGTTCCAACTTCAGATGAGTAGTTGGAATTAGGGGATTTCCCGAATTCCGGGAATGGTTGCGTCGTTGACCTGCATTAATGCAATGCATAGTCACTATACTGACTCGTGTGTCATTCGCAGTGGGATAGAGAATTCCGAACCACTAAAAACAGTATTAAAATGAATGTAAACCAAAATAGCGCATGACAAAGAAATTTATGACTAAAAATATAGCTAATAGCTAAACTCAAAATCTTGTAGCAAATCACTTTTCAAAATTGTTAGAACTAGCTATAAAATGCCTAAATTAGCAACACTGTATACCGCAGCTCGAGCAGGTTCGATACGCGGCTCGTCTCGAGACTACTCGAGCACTGAGGTCATGACATTATAAAAAAATTTGCCGCAATACGTTAGAAACTTCAGATGTCTTAATAGGCATGTATGTAGCATTCGTTTGTTCCCTTTATGCACTTAAAATACTTTCAGTTTACTCAAGTCTATATTAATATAATTTTCTCAATATAACAGACAAAAACTTTTACATCTAACATAAGTTCCCAGATTTTCACTTTGGTTATTTAAGTCGTATATACAGAAAGGTTATTAGCGGCTGTGCAAGTCGCTACTCTTCTTTTTAGGTTATGCACGAACAAAACAGCAACAGTGTGTAATAAATAAATATTTCCCCTTTGATCTTAGGCTTTAATTTATTTAATACGTTAAGAGGAAATAATTCACAAAAACCGTGACTATTTTAATGCCAGAGTATTGACAGTAAAGTTTACAAGGCTTAACTGTTTATAACGTTTCTAATTTAAAGGATGTAAACTGTAGGTTTTGCTGATGGTGTAAAACTAGCGGTTAGTACGATTTTAAAATTATTACAGTTAGAAATAACCTGAATTTGATTAATTATATTCGGCGATGGTTCCGATTTTATGTTGCATAAAACTAGTAACTTACATGAAAAGTACATGCACGTTTATGATTTTCACACACAAAAATAAACATTGACCTGGCCGTGTTTGAACCAGTCTCCAAGTCAACTATCTGAGGAATTCCGTCCGACAATAGATTCGATAAGATAGTTACTGTAAACTGTGTAATTCAATTAACTAAATGATTCTTGGAGTATATTGTATCCCATCGCACAATTTGAGCTTGATTGATAGTTTACTTTTCCGATGCTTAGCCATAAACACACCAAAACAGATTTTGAATCTAAACTCACGGGCGTAAATACCTAACAAGGTAATTGGAGTCCATTAACCAATGTACTGCAATATCTATACTTTGAAACTTCAAGCAATAGTTTTAATAAATGCCGCCAGTATACAGCAGTCTCGAGCTGGTTCGAGACTTCTCGAAAAATGACGTCATCTTCTCGATCTGAGCTCAAAGCACAGCACAGTCAAAACGTATTTCTGTCAATATTATCAACACCTTCAATTCCATATCGCCTGTGGAAATTTTACCTGTTCTTTTCTAGTTTACTTTAGCCACACTGCAGTTTTTCCTTCTTAGCTGTTAAACTTCTCATGTACCAAAAGTTTCCTTTAAAGTAAAACATTCTTAGTTATTTTTGTAATATTATACTTAGGAATCCCTTAATGGTATAACATTTCACCAAAGAAACTTATTTTAGATGTACAGTCAATTCTAATATGAAACGCTTCATGAAGTTAACAAAATCAACATACTATCGATAGTATTTTGTTTTGAATTACGCGCGATATTTCTGTTTACCAGTTTCCACGAGGAATTGAAATCGATTTGACTACACATATGCTACACATTCTGTATTGAATAGTACGGAAACGCGGATTCAGATCGTATCCAATCGTGGATCCGATCCTATTAGAAAGTGAGACCGGAATGGAATCAGATCGAAATATGTTTCATGGGAACACCTCCGTATTCAAATCGTATTGATTTGCTAGAAACTGGTGTCACTCACACACAGACATTTTTATTTTCTCTGCACGTACTACGTACACGGAGATTTTAGAAAAATCCCCCACCCTAAACTACCCTTACCATGGAAAAATGTTCGAACATTTTGATTTTCTCAAAACTGACTAACGATTTTGATTAAAATACTGTATATTAAAGATATCTACAAGACAAATAAAATGAATATCTTGAACTTTCTGGGAATAGCCTCTGAAGTCCTCTTTATTCTGGATGAATTTTGCTGGATTTTGCATTAACTACTAAACCGTAAGAGATAGGCAAAAACTTACTTCACAAAAAATTCAAGTTTCGTTGAAACACACAATTTATGGCCTTAACATTCTTTTCGTGGAGTTGACCATTTTGAGACATTACTTGTTATTTGTTCCAGTATTAAAATACTTAAAACTTTTCACATATGGGTGTTTATCACTTCTGCCAATGCAAAGATCGGATTTCATCCATATGGTAACCAGATTTTAGAAGATTTGACTATAGTTTTAGTCTAGTGTATCTCATTATTTCCCTTCTACTTAAAAGAAAATATTTCTGCTAATGTTTATCTCGATTAGATAGGATAAGCTTTTTAACAATAATTTGTAGTTTTAGAGAAAGTCATGTGAATGGAACATAGATTTTTATTGTTTTCATGTATTCTTCGACAAAACATTCACTAACCTCAAAACCTGCTCATAATATACAGAGCAATGTTTAACAGGTTCGCCAACGTAAATCCAAGACTACCAATATACAAGCTTGAATTATTTATTCTCCAGCCTTGCGTATTCAAAAAGATCTCGGTTTGCATTTTCTATTAAGCTTAACATATGAAATGCGGATCGTATTCAGGTGGAACTGGACTGAAGTGGATTTCAATTACACATGGAAACACAGTAATTGTTTAGTATTAACTATTATTGAGAATTACAGTAATGTTACATAAATTTATCTTACGGTGCAGCTGATTTTCTACTGTTCTTTTCTTAGTCTGACATCGCATTTATTATTTATTTTTCCTGATAGCCCAGTGGTATTTTGGAGCTTTATTATTATAATTACTTTCCACATGGTTAATGATGGATATTACACAGTAGAAAGCATGCAAATTAACTCTATTGACGTCACTGTGACAAATAATAGAATATGTTTTGCTTTAGGCATACAAACATATATATATATATAGGTACTATGTACATAGTGGATAGAGAAGGTGTTGCATTCCACCCAAAAATTCGATACCGAGATTTCACCGGAAATATATGTTTTAGGGTCTCCTGTATCCAAAAAAATTAGAAAAAGGTCCGTGTATCAGTGTGTCTGTGAACGCAATAACTCAAAAACGAAAAGGCGGTAAAATACCAAACGTAGTATCTAAGTTTAGTATCTTCCAGGGATATGACACGAAGATTTTGAGAAAAATTCCCCCACCACAAACTACCCTTTACTTGGAAAAACTTTAGAAATTTTAGATGTTCTCAAAAATGACTAACGATTTTGATTAAAATACCCTATATTAAGCATATTTATGTGACAAATAAAATTATATCTTGAATAGCCTCTAATGATCTCTTTATTCTGAATGAGTTTTGCAGAATTTTTTGTAGCTGGTAAACCGTAAAAGATAGACAAACTTACTACTCAAAAATGTAGATCACGTTAAAACAATAATTTATATCATATACGATTTTTTCGTGGAATTTATCATTTCTGAGATATTCCTTTATATTTGTCTCAGATTTAAAATACTTTGGCTATGCCCACGCGGTAAGTTGCAAACCTACTGCATAGAAACAGTTTTCAACCACATTGCAACCAAATTTTAAAAGATCTAGCTATCACTTTGGCCTAGTGTATTCCCTTCTGCTTACAAGAAAGCATTTCTGCTAATGTTTATCTCGATTAGCATGAAGTAAATAGAAGAATAAGCTTTTTAGCAATAATTTGTTACAGAGATGTACAGAAAGGAATGTGAATCGAACACATCAGATTTTTACTTTCTCTAAACGTACTATGTAACATAGTGTATAGAGAAGGTATTGTATTGCACCCAAAAATTCGATACCGAGATTTCACCGGAAATACAGGTTTTGAGTCCCCTTGGATAAAAAAAAACATTTCTGGAAAAAGGTCCATGTGTATGTGTGTGTGTGTGTGGACAGTATAGCTCAAAAACGAAAAGACTGTTGAATACCAAACTTGGTATTTAAGTTTGGTATATTCCAAGGATGTGACACAAAGATTTTTAAAAAAGAAATCCCCACCCCCAACTACCCTTTACATGGAACTTTTTTAGAACAATTTGATTTTCTTAAAAATGGCTCTAACAATTTTAATTGAAAACTCGTATATTTAATATATTTACTTGACAAATAAAATGTATATCTTGAATTTTCTGGGAGTAATCTCTGGAGACTACTTTATTCTGGATCAATTTTATGGATTTTTGCCTAACTGCTAAAACATAAGAGATGGACAAAAACTTACCACTCAGAAAATATAGAGAACATTAAAACACACAATCTACGGCATATACATTTTCTTCGTGGAGTTGATCGTTTTAAGATATAAACTTATACTTTTCTCATACAGGAATTTGTCAACTCCTGTCCATACAAACAAAGGAACTTCAGTCACATCACTTTAACCTATGGTACTCCCTTATTTCGCTTCTACTTACAAGGAAGCAAGTAATAAGACTATTTCTGCTAATGTTTTCTCAATTAGCAGGGAGTAAATAGAAGCCTAAGCTTTTTATTACCAATTTGTTGCAGATATGTAGAAAAGGTCATGTGAATGGAACACATCAGCTTCCAATTGGTTTTTGTTAACGACGCTATTAACTGTCACGATCATATCAACACCCCCGGTTTGCTGGAATTTCGTCCTCCACGATCTGATTTACATACCAGTAAGCCTACTGATATGGTACTATCATTTTTAAGCATACTTAAAATCCGTCGGTCTGGGCCGGGTTTGAACCCACGACCCTGTGAGAGAAACCTTTGCAGAAATATGACCTTACACGTTTCGTTATACTTGCTAGTAGAAAGGTTACAGGAAGAGGCAAATGTTTTACAACTGGCCTTTAAATTCCACACTCCCTGTATGCAATCGCGAGAAACAAGTGAAAATATAACTTTTAAGCATATCTAAATGTTTATTAATTATAACCATTAATAACGAATATCTCGGAAAAGCTATTTGAAATATATCGTATATATCGAAGAACATACATTTTTACTTTCTCTATACGTACTATGTAGAAGGTATTACACTCCACCTAAAAATTCTATACCGAGATTTCACCGGAAATATGTTTTAGGGTCCCCTGTATCCATAAAAAAAAATCTGACATGTTCCATTCAAATGACTTTCTCTACATTTTTGCAACAAATTTTTGTTAAAACGCTTTTGTTAAAACGCTTCTCAGGGCGCTAATAACCCCAGCAGTTGATACGCCCTAAAACTGCTACTCTACTACTACTTATGCTTCTATTAACTTCATGCTAAGTGAGAAAAAATTAGCAGAAATAGTCTTATTACCAAAAGCTGGTTGCTATGTTACTGAAGTTCCTTTGTTTGTATGTATGGACAGGAGTTGACAAATTCCTGTATGAGAAAAGTATAAGTTTTTCAAGGCTGAAACCAAAAACAAGGAATATCTAAAAAAAACAATCAACTCCTCGAAAAAAATGTATATAACATAAATTTGTGTTTTAATGTGCTCTACATTTTTTGTATGCGAAGTTTTTGTCTAACTCTTACGGTTTACCAATTACACAAAATTCCGTAAAATTCATCCAGAATGAAGTAGTCTTCAGAGGCTATTCCCAGAAAATTCAAGTTATACACATTATTTGTCAAGTATATATATTTAATATAAGATATTTTAAACAAATTCGTTAGAGCCATTTTTCAGAAAACAAAAACTTTCGAAAAATTTACCATGTAAAGGGGGTGGGGGATTTTCTTGAAAATCTTCGAGTCGCATCCCTGGAAGATATTGGACTTAAATATCAGGTTTGGTATTTAACGGTCTTTTCGTTTTTGAACTAAGCTGCCCACACACACACACACACATACACACACGGACATTGTTCTAAAAAAGTTTTTTTTGGATTCAGGAGGTCTCAAAACATGTATTTCGGGTGAAATCTCGGTATAGAATTTTTGGCTGCAATGCAATACCTTCCCTATACACTATGTACATAGTGCGTATAGAGAACGTAAAAAGTATTTTCAGAAAAAGGTCCGTGTGTCTGTGAATACGATAACTCAAAAACGAAAAGTCGGTAAAATATCAAACTTGGTATTCAAGTTTAGTATCTTCGAGGGATGCGACACGAAGATTTTGAGAAAAATCTCCCAACCCAAACTACCCTTTACATGGAACTTTTTTAGAAAAGTTTGATTTTCTCAAAAAGCTCTAAGGATTTTGATTAAAATATAGTTTATTAAGGATATTTACCTGACAAACAATGTGTATATCTTGAATTTTCTGGGAATAGCCTCTGAAGACTTCTGGATGAATTTTACGGAATTTTGTGTAACTTGTAAACCGTAAGAGTTAGACAAAAACTTCCCATACAGAAAATGTAGAGCATATTGAGACACACAATTTATGTTACATTTTTTTCGTGGAGTTGAACTTTTTTGACATCTTCCTTGTTTTTGATTTCAGCTTTGAAAAACTTATACTTTTCTCACACAGGAATTTGTCGACTCCTATCCATACAAACAAAGGAACTTGTCACATAGCAACCAGCTTTTGACTATCACTTTAACCTATGGTACTCCCTTATTCCGCTTCTACTTACAAGGAAGCAAGTAATAAGACTATTTCTGCTAATTTGTTATCGATTAGAATGAAGGTAATAGAAGCGTAAGCTTTTTAATAATAATTTGTTGCATATATGTAGAGAAAGTCATGTGAATGGAACACAAGATTTTTAATATAGTACGTTTTGACTATTGCTTAACGTTTACCAGTTATTATACAACATTATACAAAATTCCTTCTGAATAAAGAGGACTTCAGAAGATATTCCCAGGAAAATCAAGATCTACATTTTATTTGTCATATCAGAATATTTAATATGTGGTATTATAATCAAAACCACTTTGAGACATTGAAACATTTCAAAAATAAATATAATCATTTAAATGGTAATTGGGGTGGAGGAGTTTTTTTTAAAATCGTGATGCCGCATCTACTCAACTTAAATACCAAGTTTGGTATTCATCCGGATTTTTGTTTTTGTGTTATGCTTTCACAGGTACACACAAGAACCTTTTCTGAAAGTATTTTTCATTCAAGGTCCTCAAAACATGTATTCCGGACATTTCGTTGTGGAACTTATGGGTGGAATGCAATACTTTCTCTACCTTCTATGAAAAAGGAAAAAATGTTTCGAGATGTTGACTCAAAAACTGAAAGAAAGAGCTTTTTCAGAAAATTGTGTGTAAATTGGTGTGAAAAGCACTTATAGGTATAGATTCAGTAACGGAGGGGGACACATTGCAAATTGCGGCCTGCACACATCTGTTCAAGCTAAGGCCTATATTACACTAACACATTTCTGTGTTACAGAATGAGATAAAACCTTTGATTACATATTGTGATCGCATTTAACTTTCTGGGTATATTAACTACCTAACACCTTTTATCACAGTTTTAAAAAGGATACCCCAAAGTTGAAGCATAAGCTATAGCAATGGTTCCTATTTAGTTCCGTTTAGGTTGTGAGTGGTTTCATTATTTTGAATATTTATAAATAAATCTACTTTAACTTTCCATTACATTCATGCACAAAAAGTTTGTATAACCTAACCTCAAACTTAACCTCAATAAGACAATTACTTAAAGAAGTTGATGAATACTACATAATGAGTATTAATAACAAAAGCAGCAGCAAACAGTAATTGATGGTGGTAATAACTACTTTCATTTGTTCTAAATGTTGGCTTCCCAATCCATTCAACTTTTTCCTACATCATTTGCTGTATATCTTACACGTACTTCACTAATGGCGTCTACTGTGCTTTTAAATATTTCCAGTGTTTTGTTTCTGTTTTTATAATCTTTGTGTTTTTAATTGTTCAGCATTTCATGATTCATAATGTGATCAAAGATATATTTGATCGCATTTCTGTGACATGGTAATGTGAGAGTGTAATATAAGTCTTACACACCCCGGAGGGAAGTGTGGGACTTGAGGCTACAGGCCGCAGAGGTGCGCGGTAGTCTCTAACATTTCCAGACTCCCACTAGTGAAGCTACCCAGAGAGGCAGATCAACCAGGCAGCCCTCTAGTGTCTACGCAGTACTCTTTCCTTTGAGCAAGCATCTGCGCCTTCTTCCCGGCACCGCCAAACGCCAGGAACCTGAAACATGGGAAGAAAGCGGAATAAAGGGAAAATTATGTTAAAAACCTTTTACTGGATATATTCCTAGAAATCTTATATACGTAATACATTCACGTAAATTTTGCTACTCATGATTCTATAAACTATTCTTACACAAGCTTATTTTTCTAACTACTGATTGTTAAAACAGACAAATCTACATTATACAATTGCACAGTCCGTTACAAATAGAGCCCAGATTTAATGAAATTACATATTCTGTTCCCATATAAAACGTAACTATAAGAAAATCTAAAATTTCGACGAATTACAGTAAAGGTACACAATCCAAAATTTTAAAGCACATATTACTTTCTGTAGCGCGTATACACATACAAATTCGACGTCGAGATTTCATTGGAAATATATGTTTTGATATCAACTACGTCAAAAAAAGAAGCATTTTTAGAAACATTTCCGCATGTGTATCTGTATAACTCAAAACTGAAAAGACCATTACATGACAAACTTGGTATCTATGTGTAGTATCTTTCAAAGATGGGCCACGAAGATTTGCTAGAAAATCCCCCACCACAATCTACCCTTTACATGGAAAATGTTTTGAAAATTTTATTTTTATCAAAAATGGCTCTAAAGAATGTGATTAGACTACAGTATATTAAAGATATTTACATTACAAATAAAATGTATATTCTGAATTTTCTGAGAATAGCCTCTGAAGACCTTTTTATTCTGGATGAGCTTTGTAGTATTTTGCATAACGGTTGAACGGTAAGAGATAGACAAAAACTTATCTACTAAGACTTCCTCCGTGGTCAGCAAGCTGACTTCTCACCCGGAGGTCCCGGGTTCGATTCCCATCTGGGGCCGGGCATTTTTCTTTAACCAGAATTATTCCCTATGCGACAGAGTATGGAAGTACGAATGTAATGATATAAAAACGATTAACCTACCGTAATAGAGTTGTTTCACAAGGCAAAGTTCTCGATATGACCATTGAAGCTAGAGGGGCTATACAAATGAAAAAAAAAAAATTAAAAAAAAGACACAAAATGGAGATCTCGTTAAAACACACAATTTATACCTCATAGGTACGTTTTTACTTGTACAGTTTTCCTCAAAAGCGACCATGCAAAGCGAACCGAACCTCAATTGTTTCGCATTGCAACTAGCTTTTAAAACATTTGACTATCACTTTAACCTATGGTACTCCCTTATTTACCGTCTACTTACAAGGAAGCAAGCAATAAGACCAAATCTGATTATGCTTATCTTGATTAGCTTGTTGTAGATAAAAGAATAATCTTTTGTAAGAATAGTTTCTATTTGGAACAGCTAGAGAAAGCTAGTTTCTATGTCAAGCAATTGAGTTTCGATTCGCCTAGCATGGCCCGGTTTGATAAACGGTAGTTTAAAATTGAAACCAATAACAAGAAATATCTGAAAACAATAAATTCTACAAGAAAAACATATGTGACAAATTATTTGTTTTAACGAGATCTACATCTTTGTGTAGTAAGGTTTTACCCAAATTCATCTATAAAAAGAGGTCTTCAGGGAACTCAAGATGTACATTTTCGTTATCATGTAAATATCTTTAATAGACAGTATTTTAATCAAAATCGTTACAGCCACTTTTGAGAAAATCAAAATTTTAGAAATTTTTCCAAGTAAAGGGCAGTTTAAGGTGGGGGGAATTTCCTCTAAATCTTCGTTACGCATCGTTGGAATATACTAAACTTAAATGCCAAGTTTGGTATTATACTGGCTTTTCATTTTTTGTGTTATCGTGTTCACGAACACAAACACACACGTGCGCGCGGATCTTTTTTTAAAATGTGTATTTCTGGTGAAATCACGAAATCAAAATTTTGGGTGCAATGCAGTAACTTCTCTATACACTATGTAAATAATACGTGTGGAGAAAGTAAAAATATGCGTGACAGTCCGTAAGCTTGATCACTAATTTCACCGAAAGCCATACAGAACGTCTACCTGTGGCTGAGTATGGTTTAAAGCAGAACCTCTCAAACGCCTAAAATCGCTCCACCTTGTTTCGCAATAAGGAAGAAACCATGGAGAAGGTGAGGAAGAGGAAGACAACCAAAACTCGAGACAGGCTTAGGAAAGGGAAAGGGACAAACTCCAAGAGGGGTCTTTGCACTCTGATCAACCTAGCGAACTCGTCTTTTGCACCTTGCAAGCACCGGCGCATGCGCCTGATATAAAGGAAAGAGAGCGGAAACTGGGGACAAGGTTGAACAAATTAGCTTGCCTGACCACTAAGAAGCAAACTTTGGTAGTAGCCACACTCGACACGTTTGAACTGAACATAGCATGACACTTTTGACCTTCCCGCGTACGACAGAAGATTTCGCTGCGGACATGACAATATTAATCCATGCTTGATGTAGCCTGTCGGCAACCAGTGTTGGGCCGCACCACAGTCCTGTCGTTATGGCGGATTCTAAGTCTATATAATGAATATTTGGCCTTTCTTGTTGATGAATCCTTCTAGTAACAATACTTATGTTCTTTTAAAAAGGAGTAATAAATAAGCAAACAAACACTTAAAAGTTGATTAATCAACATGAAAGACACTAAAATCTAGTCAACATGTACGATACAATTATCTGCAGTTGGAACTGTGGAAGTGACAGATACAACACAACATTTATATCATTTTCCCTATTTGTATTCCCTCCAAAATGCAAATTGGAAAAGACAAATTTGAACTATATTCCCTTAAGGACATGTACGACTGAAATATTGAAATTCTAAACTAATAATACTATTTTTTTTTAAATTTATGTCACAGACGCAAATAACTTACACTGCAAATTTCATCCTTTCTAATGGTTTGGAGGTTATGATCAAATATGTTTAAGTTTTGACGTCACTAAAAAGTCCCTTGCGACAAAAGAATTAAAATTTTGGTCTAATATTTTAACCTTAGGTTCACAATATAGCTACATTTTTAAATTATCCTAGGTTTCTCTAGGTATCCTTTGGTTTAGGCTCAAAACAACTTTAAAGTTATGAATATGCTTTTTACTTTGTCTACATGTACTATGTGTTGTAATGCACCCAAAATTTCGATACCGAGATTTCACCGGAAATATGTTTTCAGACCCCCTGAATAAAAAAAAAAGCATTTTTAGAAAAATGTCCGCATGTGTGTCTGTAGGCAGCATAGCTCAAAAACTAAAAGACCATTAAAAACCAAACTGAATTTTCTGGGAATAGCCTCTAAAGACATCTTTATTCTGAATGATTTTTATTGAATTTTGCATAACTGGTAAATCGTAAGAGATATACAAAAATTACTACACAAAAGTGTAGACCACGATAAAACACACAATTTATGTCATATGCATTTTTTTTTTTATTTTTGGAATTGATCGTTTTTGAGATATTCCTTCTTATTGGTTTCAGCTTTAAAAAACTTTTACTTTTCTCATACAGGAATTTGTGAACTCGTGTCCATAGAAACAAAGGAACTTCAGTCACATAGCAACCAGCTTTTGACTATCACTTTAACCTATGGCACTCTCTTATTTCGCTTCTACTTACAAGGAAGCAAGTAATAAGACTATTTCTGCTATTTTTTCCTCGATTAGCAAGAAGTAAATAGAAGCATAAGCTTTTTAACAATAATTTGTCCCAAATATGTAGAGAAAGTCATGTGAATGGAACACATATACATACCTTCCCTAGCTACTATATACGTTATATTTACATATGTGCTGCAGAAAGTAAAAATTCAGATATCGTTAAAGCACACATTTTATGTCAGATACATTTGTTTGTATAGTTAACCATTAGCCAGATATTTATTCCTTTTCATTGGTTTAAATTTTTCCAATAATTATACTTTTATGAAAAGGAAGTTTTCATTCGTAAAATTAATCTAATTTCAAAGTAAACACATACCGACCAGCTGTTAAAAGATTTGACGAACGCTTTAGGCTACTGCATTCCCTTATTTTCTTTCTATCTACAAGGAACTAAGTAATAAGACTGCTTTGTTATTGTTTATCTTGATTAGCATGAAGTAGATAGAAGAATAATCTTTTGTAACAATACTCAAATGCAGAATAGACTGAGGAAGTCATGTGGATGGAATGCTTCAACTTTTTTGAATACTTATGCCTCGATATATACGGAGCTTATGTATTTAAACAGCTATGCGATGCAAAATACACGCAATTAAGATCATTTGTGACTAACATGTTGGAAATACTAAGTTTGACCCATTATCTCCGCAACTATTTAAGATATTGAGTTAATTTTTCAAGGTATACTCAGCTACACCTTTACTGTTGATTGATGAAAAATAGAATACTTCTGTTCATTAGGAAACGTAAGATTTTTTTAATAAAGCTATAAAAATAATATTGAAAAGTGACGATTTTTAAATCATAAAAATGTAACTAATCCATATGCATAACACTTTTTTTGTTTAAAATAAAGCTTATTTAGTGATAACGTATCGTCAAAATTTCAGCTCTTAGTGTCAATTAGTTTCGGAAATAGAGGGGCGTTTTGTATATCATTTTTTTTTCTCTCACACGAAGGAAACATGCACCGGATACCAATGCTGCAAATAGCTAAAGTAAAACTTGCGATAAAAAATCCTATTCTTCTATTTCATGCTAAAACATTAGCAGAAACGGTTCTATTGCTTAGTTCCTTTATAAGCAGAAGGGAAATAAGGGAGTACACTAGGCTAAACCGACAGTCAAATGTTTTAAAATGTGTTGCTATGGGATTTAAATCCGTTTCTTTGCGTGGCCAGGTTGGTGTTGACAAGTTCCCGTAAGAGAAAAAGTTTAAGTATTTTAAACTGAAATCAATAACAAGGAATACCTCGAAAACGGAAAACTCCACGAAAGAAATGTATATGACATAAATTGTGCGTTTTATCGAGATCTACATTTTTGTGTAGTTAGTTTCTCTTCTACCTCTTACAGTTTACCAGTTATGCAAAATTCAATAAAAATCATCCAGAATAAAGAGGTCTTCAGGAGCTATTCCCAGAAAAATCAAGATATACATTTTATATGCCATGTAAATATCTTAAATATAAGAGAATTTAATCAAAATCGTTAGTGCCACTTTTCATGTAAATGATAGTCTGGGGAGGGGGGGGGGATTTTCTTGAAAATCTTCGTCTCTCACCCTTGAAAGACACCGAGCTTAAATATCAAATTTGGTATTTAGCGGTCTTTTGAGCTTTACAGTCCACAGACAGACAGAGAGAGAGACACACACACACACACACACAATTTCCTAAAAATGTTTTTTTTTCTATTCAGGGGGTCCCAAAACACGTATTTCCGGTGAAATCTCGGTATGGAATTTTTGGGTGGAATGCTATACCTTCTCTATACACTATGTACATAGTACGTGTAGAAAAAGTAAAAACTATTACGCATATCATCTTCAACAATGTTTTTAAACCATTATAATTAGCGAACACTTATGGCAGTTCTACCAAAATGAGCTGGAGATTCGAAATGTCCATATACAATTAAAACATGAAAATGGAAGAAAAAAATTGTGGAAATTCCAATTCGACTTCCCTTAGGTACGAGACTACATTGTGATAAACGATATTGTAGGTTGTATATAAAATGGGCGGGATTTGCCCATTTGCTCTGCTATATCGTTGCGGAGTACAATTTTAATAATTATTTGCTGGGAAGAAATAGTTGAGCCACTTTTTGGGCACGCTACTCGCTCGCAAAGGCACAATAAAATGCATTTACACCAGTTGTAATATTGAAATGAGACGGAACAAGCATCTTTTATTTAACTTCCTCACATTTCAGGCAATAAAAGTACTCAATACAGAAGTGAATGGACTCTAACCTCAAATATTCAAGACCTACTCAAATTATAAACCAAAATGACGCTTTCTGGAGATGAAAACAATCTGATGTGTTACACTCACATTACTTTCTGTAGCTGCTCTACAAACCTCCTACAAAAGATTATTCTTCTTTCTACACCATGCTAATCGAGATAAACATTAGCAGAATGTTCTCATTACTTAGTTCCTTATAAGTAGAAGGAAACTAAAATAACGTGCTTTCCTAAAGTAATAGTCAGTTTTAAAATCTGTCGTTATGCGATTGTCATTGCAAATCGCTTCTTTGCATGTCAGCAGTAGAACAGAAAAACGGACACTTCCGTCTGAGAAAAGTAGAAGTACTTCACAATTTAAACTAATAACAATGAATACCTTGAAAACGGCAAGCTCCACGAAAAATATATGACATAAATTGTGTATTTTAACAAGATCTACATTTTTTGTATAAGAAGTTTTTGTGTACCTCTTACGGTTTACTAGTTATGCCAAATTAAGCAAAATTCATCCAGAATAAGCTGGCCTTTAGAAGCTATTCCCAGAAAATTCAAGATATAAATTTTATTTGTGATAGAAATTGCTTTAATCTGTGGTATTTTAATCAAAATCGTTAAGATCCATTTTTCAGAAAACAACATTTTGCATGTAAATGGATTCAGGGGGTCCTAAAACATGTATTTCAGATGAAATCTCGACATCGAATTTTTGGGTGGAATACAATACTTCTCGATCCCTATTTACATTGTACATGCGGGACTAGAGAAAGTAAACTTTGATGAATTTGCACTGTAAATTATTTACATTATATTAAATCTCTATAAATTTCAGAATTGTTGTTTACCATGCCAGAGCGTGACAGACCTAAAATCTAGCTGTGATTATAAAAGCTGTGTCAATAAATTGACAAACTATACCATTTTAAGAAGGATAATTATGGTGTGAAATTTTAAACTTTCAGCCATACATGTTCTTAACAGTCATACAATTTCCTCTACTCACTAACTATATAAATATCTCTGTTATCTTTCAAATGCTTTGTTTATATCACAGATCGTTTTTGTTAGTAATGAATGCAGGTGAAACTATAAAAGAAAACAAAAACAGTTGAATGAACCATACTAGTTGCCGCACCAAACATCCATGATAAAACAAATGAACAGTAATGAATACTCCGAAAACCACTAATATTAATACAAAAATCTGAAATGTTCCATAAACATGACTTCCTCTACATCTCTGCAACAAATTATTGTTAAAAAGCTTTTCTTCTATTTACTTCATACTAAAACATTAGTAAAAATGGTCTTATTGCTTAGTTCCTTTATAAGTAGGACGGAAATAAAGGAATGCACTAGGCTAAACCGACAGTCAAATGTTTTAAAATGCGGTTGCTATGGGATTAAAATCCGTTTCTTTGCGTGGCATATATATGACATAAATTGTGTTTTATCGAGATCTACGTCATTTGTGTAATTAGTTTTTGTCTATCTCTTACGGTTTACTAGTTATGCAAAATTCAGCAAAATTCGTGCAGAATAAATAGATTTTAAGAAGCTATTCCCAGGAAATTCAACATATACATTTTATTTGTGATGGAAATGGCTTTAATGTGGCATTTTATTCAAAATGGTTAGAGCCATTTTTGATAAAATCAAAATTTTCGAAAGTTTTTCCATGTAAAGGGTAGTTTGGGATGGGGGGATTTTCTTGAAAATATTCGTATCACATTCCTGCAAGATACCAAATTTAAATTCCAAGTTTGGTATTTAACGATCTTTTCGTTTTTGAGCTATGCTGTCCACAGACACACACACACGAATTTTTTTCTAAAAATGTGTTGTTTTTTTTTTTTTGTATTCAGTTGGTCTCAACACATATATTTCTGGTGAAACCTTGGTATGGATTTTTTGGGTGGAATGTAATACCTTCTCTATACACTATGTACATAGTACGTGTAAGGAAAGTAAGTATATAACAAATTGTGTGTCTTAACGAGATCTACATTTTTTGCATAGTTAATTAGTTTTAGTCTCTTACCAGTTATGCGAAATTCAATAGAAGTCATCCAGAATAAAAAGGTCTTCAGAGGCCATTCACAGAAAATTCAACATTTTATGTGTCATGTTAATAATTTAACATACAGTATTTTAATCAAATCGTGAGTGTTTTTTTTTTTTTTTTTTTTTTTTTTTTTTTTGAGAAAATCAAAATTTTAGAAATGTTTTCCACGTAAAGGGTAGGTTGGAATTGGTTTTCTTTCTGAAAATTTTCGTGAGGCATCCTTGGAAGATGATGAGCTTAAATACTATGTTTGGCGTTTTTGAGTTATCGTGTTCACAACGGACACTATGTACATAGTACGTGTAGAGAAAGTAAAAAGTTACTTACAGACTTGAAAAGGAAAATTGAAGCCCTGCGACTCGTGGACGAAAATAAGTAGATGTTGAAAAGCATACTAATAATCACAGGAAGGAAGTCGATGACGACGTGATTCCCTGGAGGACCGAGTGCCCACCATAGCCGCTGTCACACGCACAAGAGTTTTCTATTTTCTAATCTTGTGCAGTGTCCAGCAGCTCCGGTGAGTCTCGAGCAGTACACATCCTTGCTGAAACGGTACAACCTGGTGTATACATCCAGTTGGGTGGCCCATGCGATGAAATTCCAGGGTCATCACAAAGTGACAAACGATTTGCCATAACTAAATAATAACGAAAGATATCAACATAACCTCACTTATAAAATCACAGAACCTTCTTCTATTTCTCAACGCAATCTTTCTATTTACTGTCGCGTTACCGGGTTTTTCAATGCCGCTGCTATACTTTTCTACTGCAAAAGAACTTATTCCTGTTTCTGAATACACAAAATGTTCAGTCAATCTAATTTTATAGACAAATAACGCAAATGTATAGTGATAATGCAGTGACATCTTGGCTCAGATCTTTAGCTGTGAAAAAGTATAACATCTGCATTTAAAAGCAGGTACCACATGACAATAAATACCTTGACAGCAATGACGATCACGTTGTAAATAAAGTTTTGTGTTGATAACTTTCGTTATTGTTTAGCTATGCCAAATCGTCTGTCACTTTCTGGATGACCCTCGTACTACGAATACTCACAAAATGGTGTATGTATTTGCTTGACTAACTAAACTAGTGCAGCAAATGGCGGCACTTTTGTGCTGCGATCTAGTAATCTAAATTCACACACATAATTATAATATATTATTTATTAAGATAATGGATCTATAACTTTAAAAAATCCACATATATATGTTTAAATTTATATCAGTTATTACATACAATAAGTGATATTTTTGCTATGTTTCAAAATTATAGCTGCCATGGTTATTTAAATATAATTATTGTTCTTTAAATTCATTGGTCTAATGAAAACTCTTCTCTCGATGCATTTTTAAAAATATGCATATACAAATTCAAGTTTTACAGAAAATGAATTTAAGGTTAGATATACATCAGATTTTCTTATATCAGCCCCTAATTATTGTAAAAAAAAAATATTACTTTTTGTAGTCTGCAAAACTTGATTTTTCGAAAGTTAATAAACCATTTCTTAAAACTGGAGCATTATTTCTTAGAATTATATGATCATTACACACAATTTTTGAAAAAAAAAGTAAACAACAGCTTCGTGTGGAGCATTTTGAATATGGAAAAATATCGGAGAAAGTTTGCCAAAAAAGAAGATTTAAGATTGGGAATGTCTAAAAATAAGCATGCGATAACACATTTATAGCTTCAGTTATTTGGTAGTTTAAATGCATCAAATTGAAAAACTTATAAAGTTTAGAAGCTATATTTTATTATGAAAACAAGTTTTTTTAATTTTTCATAATTTTTTGTTACACTTCACAAATGTATAACTTACCTAAATCATAGGGACAAATAGCAGCAATTTTGTATTGTGATTTAATCTATATTCAAATAGAATTAAAATTATGTAATTGCTTACCTATTTATGTAACTGAAAAGCTTATTTAATTCTAATTCAGGTACTATCAAGATATAACAATCTTCACAGTTAATTTGCCTAATAAATATTGCAATGGGGGTTTATGAGATTAATGTACCCAATGTAGACAAAGTTCATGAGAGCAAAACCTCACTGTTCGTGACAAAACTCAACTTTTGTGATCACCTTTTATCACGATTCTGGTTTTCATCTATGTGAAATAAAGAACGCGTTCTGCCAGCAGCGGTATTCATAAATAGTGGCATTATCCAATAGCAACTTCGCTGTTGACAGCAGTGTTGAACGGATGTCTATAATCTTTGCTTTCCCATAACTAATACATGAATGCACACGCTCTTTTATTTTAATACTCTATGATACTTCTACTAATACAAAGTAAACACCTCACAGAAAAAAACATCGACAAAATAGTTATCGATGGTGCATTAAATACGTCTGTGTCTTATTACTGAGCTTGGAAAGTATTTCAAAATAATTTTTGTCAATCTATGCTAATTATGGTTTGTAGATGTGTAACAATTAATATTTTAAAAGCTTCACATTCAAACTAATAAAATAAAAGAGTGCTAATAAATTTACTTGAGAAATTTTCACGCATTAAAAAGTAATGTTGGTCTCCTTTCCTCACCTACCTTACTCAGGTTAACAATATAATTATTAACTTCATACAGTCATTTGGAAGTCCAATCATATTGCAATGGCTGCGTATTGTTGTACCAGGTTCTCCTGTTCAACGGAATAAAGTTGCACACATAACCTGCAAAATAAAGCATCACATTAGTGGCATCCACTGCAGATGATGGCATCATTTTCATCACAAGCCACCGTTTTATAGGTTATTTTATATATCGACATAATTGTTACATAAATCTGTGGATATACGCAAGTTAAAATAGTACATTTCTCATTTGCTAGTAATCAACTTAAAATATTCATGTCTCAAGTCACAGCCACTTTCTATTTAAGACAGAAAATAAAATATCAGTAACAGTAGCGTAAATAATTTCATTAAAAATACTAATTTATTGCAGATTAGAATTATTTGGTCGAGGTATAGTCAAACCAGAGAAAAATTAAGATTGACTGCATTTTTTTTTTTTTTACCTAGAACTGTATGGTAAGGTTTATTCGATTCTATTTACATTTGTAATAGAGAGAAAAAGAGTAGCTTCGAGTTTTAAGTTATCTATGTTTATCAGAAATCCTTAACAATCGTGACATTTACGAGTTCTCAAGATGGAGGCTTGTTGCAATTTCAAAATGGCATTGCAAACATATCGCGACAAATTTCAAGACTGCTACACCAGAAAAATAAATCTTCTAAACTAAATATTATACTTTAATGTGTCTGAACATTCAAACTGCTTGCGGTATTCTTTTGTTGATTATATCTTACGCAAGCAATTTCTATGTAAACAATACGCAAAACTGGTACCGACATCATAGCGTACACTACGTGAGAGGGAAACAGTTATTTCCTTTATCCCTCGTCAGCATTTCCAAACACTTCACTGATATTTAACACTTTGAAGATAAACTTAAAACTATTCCGGAACCATATGAAAAAAAATCACAGCGCTACGAAGTACCTGACTCTGACTTTGAGGTTATGTTTCACAGCCACCATATAAATATAAATAATACTTATTCCTCGGGTATGTATTCATAAATGCTGAACGCTGTATCGCTCACTGAGGCCAAGGCCTCCTGGCATAACTAAACGCCATTACGTAACGCGCACTATACCACCAAACCGTCCGTCTTCCTCCACATCGGCCAGTCGCACTGAGAATGTGACGGTTCCTCGCTGTCCTTCCGGTTATATGTTAAGCCCATAACTTCATTTGGAGGGGCGCACTAGGGGCTTCCAACTGCGGCTTTCCGGGGATTTGTTTCTTCTTCGCCTCCAGTCGTTTTTTTCTGCACACCGAGGAAGGCGATTATAAACAGGAGTTCTGAATCCATAGAATTTCTTACACATTTTAGAGGTAGGAGGCGTGGAAATGCGGAAAATACCCCATTAGCATAATAAGGGCAGTCAGTAAGTTTCCCTAACAGACTTACCCTAGTTAGGGACGCAAGGTTTCGCAGTAGCACTGAGTATGGTCATTGCTTCGACGGGTGACCAGCATGAATAGCAATTATTTCTAGTACTGTTGTAAGGGTGCCCTACCTGAGAAATGGCTTCCTATGAAACATTGGCCTATCGAACGGGTTCAAATTATTACATACTCCAAAATAATTACTAAATCTGCATCTCTAAGCCACTTATTTCTTAAAATATACAGGGTGAACAAAAAGTAGGGAATATTGCCCATCATTTTTAAATGAATCAAAAAGTCAAGTGTTTTTTTTTTTAATTCTCGTGGGAGGTAGAGGCTCTTCAGATAACATTGGGGGGTACCATTCCAGTGGGCCCCAAGCGGGGTGAGGGGGGGAAACTTTAGAATTTCAAATCAAACTATGTTATAGATTTCAGATATTCTGATAGTCCTTAATAAATAGAGAAACTTTTGTTTGAAACCTTTTTAATTTCTCTAACACGTAAGTGCATGCAATGTACATCGTAAGTAGAGAAGGTATAATATTCCACCCAAAAATCCGATACCGAAATTTTACCGGCAATACATTTTCTGAGGTCCCTGAAATACGAAACCCCAACTACCTTTTACATGGAGCATTTTTCGAAACTTTTGATTTTCTTAATAATGGCTCAACGATTTCGATTAATATACCTAACAATTAAAATATTTACATGCCAAATAAAATGTATATCTTGAATTTCCTGAGACAGTCTCTGAACTCCCCATCGTTCTGGATGACTTTTGCATAGCTGGTAAACCATAAAAGGTAGACAGAAACCTACCGCACAAAAATGTAGAGCTTGTTAAAACACGATTTGTCAAAGATTTTGTTTTGTGGCGTTATTTATTTTAAGAGTTCCAAGTTATTGTCTTCAATTTTCAAATATTGCCACTATTCTCAAATGATACATCGTTGTTCGTTTGTTAAAATATTTGTTCGCTTGTTTGTTTTTTCGTGGTCATGCAAGGCGAACGGAATTTTGAAGTCGTCATATAGCGACCAGCTTTTAAAAGATTTGCCTATTGCTTAGTCTGTGTATGCCATATTTCTCTTGTAGTAATAAAAAAGTAGTAAGAGACTTGTGTTAACATTTATCTTGATTAGCATCAATCAGATAGAATAATGATGTTGCAGAATAGCCATGTGAATGGTGCACATAACCTTTTTAACTAATGGTGAACCTATCGAAGCCCTAAAGTTATATTAAGTTTATCCTATCCTATAGACTTCGTGTATACATGTCATTTATTCTAGGAAACAAAAATAAATGCCCGCCTGGGTAGTGTGGTGGTAGCATGCTTCACATTCAAAAGGTCGTGGGTTCGAATCTCGCTTACGGTGAGTTATCTGGATAAGGTTTTCCCTTATCCTGAGAAGACGAATGTCGAGTAACTTTAAGCTCCGTGGACCCCAATATCATTTGAGCATCATTTCACCATCGCCTTCCGTGATGTAATGGTTGCCATGCTAACTTCATATACCCAAGGTGGCGGGTTCAAACCCGGCGGAGGACGATAGATTTTTTTCGGGTGTAAAAATCCTTAGCCGTCGGTCCCGTGTCGTAGATTTACGGCACGTAAAAGAACCTCAGTCCTGATGGAGAGGCCTCTGAGCAAATTTAAGCGGTCTTTCACACCCAGTATAGAATGGGATGCTGAGAACCACAGTAGTTAAAGAGCGTCCATAAATAACACGCCATTTACATTATTTCACCAATTTCATTCTTCGTCCGATATGACCAACCAGGTTAAAGGACGTTAAGGTAAAAAAAAAAAAGAATCTTTATTTCATCGTAAGTTATTTTAACTCCTTTGAAAGCTCCTCATTCTTTAAATAATGAAAATTCCTTGTCATATAAGACCTTCGACTTGCCGGGTAACAAACTAAGTACAGCTTTTCTTAGCATAATCTAGAACTTCTTCGGGAATATCCATTTTCATTCATTTATTGATTTATTTGATGCAGTTTGAACAACCAGAATTGAAACTGTTTATTACGGCGGGGTTACGCAGCAACGAACAAACAAAGCAACATCTACGTACTACTAAAATTCAATTCCTGGTAATGACGACATTAATAATATTAGTAAATATAAGAGTACTTCAGAAAGAGACCGACTTCGTAATTGGGGGAAAATTTTGGAAAATTTAAACTCATAACAAATATCTCAGAAATGGTTTTACAAAAAATGTAGTTGACATTGTGTGTTTTAAAGAGATAAAGGTTTGTATATCTCTTACGGTTTATGAGTTATATAAAAGTCATCCAGAACGAAGAGGTCTTCAGAGGTTATTCCCAGAAAATTTAAGATACGCATTTCATCTGTCACGAAAATAGTTTAAAAGTCGGTTTACCCTCCCCGTATTTAGGACTGACACCCATCCTAGGACTTAAAATGGGTCGGGCCGTAGCCAGGTATGAGCGTGAGCAAGTGAATGAAATGCAAACGAAATAGATGAGAGAAAAGGTGATGGTGAAGCAATGAACTGCGAGGTAAACCGGAGGACCCGAAGAAAACCCGCCCAGACGCCGCTTTGTCCACCACAAATTCCATCGAACCCGGACCGCCTAGGTGGGAGGCGAGCGGTCTAGCCATCCAACCACGGCGCCGCTATCTGAAATATATGGCATTAAATCAAAATAGTTTGAGCCATTTTTGAGAAAATCCAAATTTTCCGAACAAATGTTCATAAAGTGTAGTATGGGGAAGAAATAAGTTTTTGAGTTATACTGTTCATGAACACACAAACACACAGGTCCTTTTTGTAAAAAAAGTTTCTTTTAGACTAGGGGACCTCAAAACATCTATTCCGGCAAATCAACATTGAATTTGTTTGTTAATAAAAACACTTCCAATTATACATACTGTATAGGTAGTAGTAAATTTTGGATAAAGCAGCAATTCTTATCCTAATTTTACATTTTCAGCAGGATGCATGGTCTTGCCCCCCCCTCCTTTTGATGGAAAGTTCGATATACTAGGATCATCCAGAAACTGACAGACGACTTGGCAGAGCTAAATAATAACGAAAGATATCAACACAAAACTTTATTTACAAAGTTACATAACCTTACTCTATTTCTCAACGTAATTTATTGTCACGTGGTACAGATGTTATACTCTTCCACCGCTAAACATCTGAGCCAAGATGTCACTGTCACTTTGCGGTCTTCATGGCTGAAAAATCTTTTCCATCCAAAAAGTCTTGTACGCTGTCCAAAGTGAAACACGGTTTTTCAGAATTCCTTCACCAATATTTACTTTCAGCTCCACCATAACGATTCATGAACTTCCATTCCGGTCTTTATCGTACACACTGGTTCATCCTTGATTACTCGTAAATTATGTGCAATTTCCTCACTGAAGACTCGTTCATTGCATTATCAACGTACACTTGCGTTATTTGCCTTTAAAATTCTGTCGGCCTCCGTGGTGTAATGGCTGCCATGCCAACTTCATATACCCAAGGTCGCTGGTTCAAACCCGGCGGAGGACGACGGATTTTTTCGGGCGTAAAAATCCTTTGCATGGCTTCCTTCTGAAGAGATTTACGGCACGTAAAAGAACCTCAAGCCTGATAGGTCTCCGAGCAAAATTCAGTGGTCTTTCACGCCCAATTCAGAATGGGACACTTGAGTACCACAGTAGTTAAAGAGCGTCCATAAACAACACGCCATTTCATATCATAAAATTCGATTCACCGAACATTTCCTGCATTCAACAAAAGAATAAGAGCCCGCCTGGGTAGTGTGGTGGTAGCGTGTCTGTCTCACATTCAACAGGTCGTCAGTTCGAATCTCGCTTAGGGTGAGTTACCAGGATAAGGTTTTTTTCGGGGTTTTCCCTTATCCTGAGAAGACGAATGTCCAGTAACTTTAAGCTCCATGGACCCCGAGATCATTTGAGCAACATTTCACCAATGTCATTCATCGTCCGTTATGACCAACCAAGGTTAAAGGATGTTAAGGTACAAAAAAATGTTCTTTGGCGGTAGAGAAGTATAACGTCGTGACAATACATGGCTTGGACATTGCATTGAGAAATAGACTAAGGTAGTTTAACTTTGTAAATAAAGTTTTGTGTGATAGCTTTCGTTATCGTTCATTACTTTCTGGATGATCCTCGAAAATCACACGATTATTGAAGAAGGTCATTACAAATTGCTGACTTAGGAAGGAGCAAAACTGTAGAATAGTAACACGTTGACAAAAGACTATAGTTAACGTGTCGGGATCAATAAATGCGGTTGTGAAGCCCAGACTAAGAGTGCGCGGGTATTATCCAAGTGGCACTGCATTGTGGACATCTTGTTAGTGTCACAACACTTGCAGGGTGTCTGCCAGGCGTGTCTCTCACAGTGCAATAAGGGCACATTCGCTGGCTAAACCTTCCTCCACATCACAAAATAGTATTTTCTTATACGAGGGGTGTACAATAAGTCAGAAAATCAATTATTTTCGTAACTTTTTTTTACTTTTTCTACACGCACTATGTACACAGTGTACGGAGAAGGTGTTTCACTCTACCCAAAATGTCGATACCGAGATTTCAACGGAAATATATGTTTTGGGACTCCCCGAATCCAAGAAAAACATTTTTAGAAAAATGTCCCTGGGTGGGTATGTGTGCAGCATAGCTAAAAAGACCGTTAAATACCAAACTTGGTTATTTAACATTAGTTAGTGTCTTCCAAGGCTGTAGTCACCCTCCATGGTGTAATGGTTACCATGCTACCATATACCCAAGGTCGCGAGTTCAAACCCGGCGGAAGACGATGGATTTTTTTCGGGCGTAAAAATCCTTAGCATGGCTCCCTTCGGAAGGGAAGTAAAGCTGTTGGTCCCGTGTCGTGGATTTACGGCACATAAAAGAGCCTCAAGCCTGAGAGAGAGGTCTCTGCGCAGAATTAAGTGGTCCCTCACACCCAGCATAGAACAGGCCGCACAGCAGTTAAAGAACGTCCATAAATAACACGCCATTTCCACGAATGCGACACGCCAATCAAGATAACATCAGCAGAATTAAGTCTTATTCCATCCTTGTAAGCAGAAGGGAAATAACAACAGCACAGGCTAAAGCGACCTTTAAAAGCCGGTCGCTATCAGAAAGAATTGAAATTCCAATCTCTTTGCTTGCCAGGAGTAAACAAACGACAAACAAGGAAAAAGATGGCCTCCCGTTTGAGAAAAATTTAAATAGCTTAAAATTGAAACCAGTAATCCGGAATATCTCGAAAACGATTAATTCTACAAAATAATGTATGACACAAACCGTGTGCCTTGATGAGATCTACATTTTTGTGAAGTAAGTTTTGTATATCTCTTACGGTTTGCCAGCTATGCAAAAGGCATCAAGAATGAAGAGCTCTTCAGAAACATTTCCCAGAAAATTCAAGATACATATTTCGTTTATCATAAAAGGTATCTTAAACTTAAGATATTTTAATCAAAATCGAAAGGGATATTTGGAGTTGCGGGATTTTCTTGAAAATCTTCGTGTCGCATCTTTGCAAGAAGTCAAACTTAAATACTAAGTTTGGTATTTAACGGTCTTTTCGTTTTTGAGCTATTTTGTCCACAGACACACACACATATGGACCTTTTTCCAAAAATGCTTTTTTGGATTCAGGGGGACCCAAAACATGTATTTCCGGTAAAATCGCGGTATGGAATTTTTGAATGCAATACAATACCTTCTCTATACACTATGTACATAGTACATGTGGAGAAAGTAAAAAGTCTGCATTACAGAAATGATAAATGTATACACAAGTATTTGTATGGAAGAATTTGTTCAAGTTGTTGGTATGGAATGCATTGCTAATAGGAAATGGCTTCGTATTTTTTACCAATTGAAACACAGAGCCAATAAGGAAGGGTCCTAACACATGTGGGGCTACGGTAATCTGCAACCTGCACCCCCTCCCCTCCCACGTGTAAGCCCCGTGCACGCGACGTCCAAGTATGGCTTCCCGATGCTCTGCTGTTCCGTAACTCTGGCCTCAGGTTTCCCACCCTGCTTTTGTCAGTCAAACATTTTCTTTTAACTTCTGTTGAGAAACAAGTCATCAACACTTAGTGGAGAATTCTGGTTAAACAAGGATTATTAGCCCCAGTCGGGATTTGAATACAAGGACTCTGGGTTTGGGGACCACAACACTACACTTCTTTTTGCTTCCTCTATCCCATATTTACAAAATAAATAAGTAAAATAAAAAATCTGATGTTCCATCTACATGACTTTCTCTACATCTCTGCAACAAATTGCTGTTGAAAAGCTTATCCTTCTATTTACTTCATGCTAATCCAGAAAAAAATAGCAGAAATAGCCTTATTACTTGTTTCCTTGTGTCTACAAGCGAAATAAGGGAGTACCATAAGTTAAAGTGTAATCAAAAGCTGGTTGCTACGTCACTGAAGTTCCTTTGTATGGACAAGACTTTACAAACTCCTGTATGAGAAAAGTAGGTATTAGTTTTTCAAAGCTAAAACCAAAAACAAGAAATATCTCAAAAACGATTAACTCCACGAAAAAATGTACGTAACATAAATTGTGTTTTAACGTGCTCTAAGCTTGTGTGGTAAGTTGATATACATTACTGTTTAACAGTTATGCAACATTCCGTAAAATTCATTCGGAATAAAGTAGCCTTCAGAGGCTATTCCCAGAAAATTCAAGATATACATTTTATCTGTCAGCTAAATATCTTTAATATACGATATTTTAATAAAAATCGTTAGGGATATTTTTGAGAAAATCAAAATTTTCCAAGAGTTCCATGCAAAGGATAGTTTGGGGTGGAGGAAGTTCTTAAAAATCTTTGTGTCGCATCCTTGGAAGATAGTAAACTTAAATACCAAGTTTGGTATTGAACGGTGTTTTCGTTTTCGAGCCATGCTGTCTCCACAGACACACACACGGACTTTTTTCCAAAAATTCTTTTTTTGGATTCAGGAGAACCCAAAACATGTACTATTTCCGGTGAAATCTCGGTATCGCATTTTAGGGTGCATTACAATATCTTTTCTATTAGCTATGTACATAGTACGTGCAGAGAAAGTAAAAAGCATTTTAGAAAAAAATCCGTGTGGGTGTGTGCCTGTAGACAGCACAGCTGAAAAACCAAAAGTCCGTTAAATACCACATTTGGAATTTAAGTTCAGTATCTTCCAAGGATCCGACACGAAGATTTTCAAGAAAATCCCCCTACCCCCAACTACCCTTTACATGGAACTTTTTTTCGAAAATTGTGATTTTCTAAAAATGACTAACGATTTTAATTAAAATATCGTATATTAAATGATAAATAAAATGTATATCTTAAATTTCCTGGGGATAACCTCAAGAGGACTACTTTCTTCTGGATGAGTTTTACCTAATTTTGTATTAACTAGCAAACCAGAAGAGATAGACAGAAACTTGCTAAGCAGAAAATTTAGAGCTCCTTAAAACACGCAGTTTATGTCATACTTTTTTTTTTTTTTTTTTTTTTCATGTAGTTGGTCGTTTTTGAGATATTCCTTATTGATTTCAGCTTTAAAAGACCCAAGTCTTCTCAGTCAGGAATTTGTTGACTCCTGTACATACAAACAAATTAACTTCAGTCACATAGCAACCAGCTTTTGACTATCACCTTAACCAATGCTACTCCCTTATTTCGCTTCTACTTACAAGGAAGCAAGTAATAAGACTATTTCTGCTGTTTCTTCAGGATCAGCATGAAGTAACTAAAAGAATAAGCTTTTTAACAATAGCTGTTGCAGAGATGTAGAGAAAGTCATGTGAATGGAACAACAGCTTTTTTGACTTAGTTCCTGTTATTCATTTGTGGACCATAAGGCATCAGTAAAGGTCTTGCATCTTCCTCTATGACTATCTAGTAGCTTCACCTCCCTCCATTTAGTCGCCCTCCGTGGTGTAATGGTTACCATGCTAACTTACCCAAGGTCGCGGGTTCAAACCCGGCGGAGGACGATGGATTTTTTTCGGGCGTAAAAATCCTTAGCATGGCTTCCTTCGGAAGGGAAGTAAAGCTGTGGGTCCCGTGTCGTAGATTTACGGCACGTAAAAGAACCTCAAGCCTGATAAGAGAGGCCTCTGAGCAAAATTAAGCGATCTTTCACGCCCAATATAGAATGAGACGCTGAGAACCAAAGCAGTTAAAGAGCGTCCATAAATAACACGCCATTTCATTTCACCTCCCTCCAGCTCTTGCCACTCTTAATCTCCTCTATGATTCTTCTCCATGACATTCTGGGTCTACCTCTCTTGCTTGTTCCTTGAGGATTCGTTTTCAATAGCACCTTCTGCTTTCCTGAGCGTTTGGCCTATCCGGTTCCATTTTATATTTTTTATTTGCACCTTTATTTCCATTTGATTTGTTCATGCCCATAGTTCTTCATTTGTTATATCAAGCCAACGTATTCCCAGAATTTTCCTCAAGCAACTATTTACAAAGGCCTACAATTTCTTGTTTATTTGTTCCGTTACTTTCCATGTTTCAGAGCCACAAAGGAAAAATGATTTCACATAAGAAGTAAATTTCCTTAAACTTCACAATTTATATCAAATAAGCTTTTCTGTGAGGTTAACCATTCCAAAACATTTCTTGTTATTGGTTTCTATTTTAAAACACCAATACTTTTCTCTTTATTCATTTTGATTTATTCTGGCCAAGCAACCGTCTCTTTAAAGGTTTGTCTATCGCTTAAGTTTAGTGTTTTCCTTTATTATACTTATCTGTAAGGCAATATGTGAATGTTTATCTGGATTAATATGAAGTAGACAAGAATAAGGTTTTTAGTTTCTTTACACCACTATACACAGTAGGCAGAGAAGGTATAGTACTCCATCCAAACATTAGATGTCGAGATTTCACAGGTCCCCTGAATAAAAACAATTTTCAAAAAAAGGTCTATGTGTGTCTGGGTAGCATAGCTCAAAAACTAAAATACCGTTAAATACCAAACTTGGTATTTAAGTTTAGCATCTTTCAAGGACGCGACACCAGAATTTTCAAGAAAATCCACTCACTTCAGACTAAATATTAAATGGAAGTTTTTCAGATATTGCTTTTATCAAAAATTACTAACAGTTTTCATTTAAACACAGTATATGAAAGACTTACGTTTTAAAATTGTATTTATATCCTGAAATTTCTTGGAATAGCCTCCGGGGATTACTTATTTTTAAAGAATTTTATCACAACTGGACAACCATAAGAGGTACATAAAAACATACTCCTCAAAACTTTTGTCATATCGCTTTTTGGTGTATTATAGAGATGTTCCTTGTTAATAGTTTCAATTTTAAAGTGCTTAAAATGTTCTCAAACAGGTTGTCAACTTTTATTTATTTTTTTATTTTGCTTTACTCCTGACCATGCAAAGAGAACCAAACTTCAATTGTTTCTCATAGTGCCATCTTTTGAAAGATTTGACTATGGTTTTAACCTAGAGTACTCTCTTATTTCACTTCTACTTATATGGAAGTTAATAATAATGTTTATCTCGATTAGCATGATGTACTTAGAACAATTTGTTTACAGAAGAGGTAGAGAAAGCCTTGTGAATTGATCACATAAATTTTTAAAGTATATTCTTTTGCAGAATACGTAGAAAATGTCCTATAATGTAGATAACAAATACGTTTTTTTGTAGCTTAACATGCCCTAACCTCGTTGTTCATATTGTACGATGAATGAAATTGGTGAAATGATCTCGGGGTCCATGGAGCTTAAAGTTACCCGACATTCGTCTTCTCAGGATAAGGGAAAATCGCGAGAAAAAAAACAACATATCCGGTTAAGTCACCCTAAGCGAGACTCGAAATCGCGACCTGTTGAATGCGAGGCAGACACGCTACCACCACACTACCCAGGCTGGACATATAAGATCATTTAAGAACTATTAAGGGTGAAATTACTTAAGTCATGTGGAAAGGTCTAAATTCTACAATGTTCTAGTATGAGTGAAACCTTAATATGACAGATTTTCCAAACGAAATTTCAGCTCTAAAGGGCAGAAGGAAAGTTAATCTGTATAGCTATTCATACACAACGACAAAATACATTTTAATCCTATTTAATGAAATTCCTTTTGCCTTTAGAATGTCCCCAAGTTGTTAAAACGCCAAATGTCATTCGCATGGCCCATTTCTGTTAGGCACAGATTTTCACAGTAAGGTTTCTCTGCATATAGGTGGCCACGTATGATTTGTACCTGCTCGTGCGCGTGCAAGCACATGCCGATTAGAGTAATTAAACAACTTCTAAGTCAAGGCTGCATGCTCGTGGCAGTAGCATGGGTTGGAAATGTGTATTCTCTTCAAATTGCAATATGAAACTATGCAACTAAATTTGTATAAGTATACAAACTAATAGATTCGAAAATATTCTGTAGGTTCGTTTAGGAAGCCACTGAACATAGATGTTGTCACGGTATATACATGTTTATATAATATGGAAGAAAACAATGTATAAAGCTCTAGTGCTAAAAACATGGGTTACAAAAACAGCAGAATAGACATATAATCACGCCATTTGCTTTTGAGGCCTGTACGCCACTGCACTACACTTAATGTGCTCTATAAAATCATATGTACTTCCTTTTTTTTCCTTCATATAAACACAAAGAGTGTTAAAAATTAGCATTAAAATGTATAAATAAATATAATTTTATTATACGTAACACTGGTGTAATGCCAGATGATAGTTTTCTAATTATCGACATAATAGTTACTACTAGTAATTATATAAAACTAAAATATGTACTCTTCATAAATATCAACAAATTACAACACATATTTACAAATATGTTATACAATCTACAATGCAAGAATTTACAAGTATGCACTAGAGTGTAAAATATCGGAGCATCAGGCTTTACAGACCTTGTGTCGTTGCTAAATACTAAATAATTCATTTGACACATTCGTGCAAGCCAAAGTATACATCAGTTTAATTTGAATATAAAACACACACAAAATGCAATACATTATAATACTTATAATATAATGATTATTACAGTATTACTAGAGGGATTTGTCACTTAAATATTCATCTACAGAGCAAAATGAATTATTGCAACGGTACTCCATAAGGAAAGCCTTAAAAAGCCCTGAAATTCCCAACATTTTCTTTGAGATTACAGGCGAGAGCATTGTTTCATAATATACACCTTTCTGAAGATTGGCATTGGCACGATTCAGTAGCACTATTGTTATGAATTTCCATGTTTATTATAAAACTATGTTGATTGACTGCATACAATTTTAAAATGGATAATATACAAACACAAGGTAAGGTGAGTATGCCCAACTATTCCAACGAAAGTTTATATCTCCATCTAGTTCACTTTATTTGAGATAAATCTTTACAGAAATAGCTATAAAATGCATTTCATTATTGGGTTCAAATGTTTGAAAAGTGGAAGCTCTATGCTGGCCTTAAATATCTACGGTGTTCCATTCATATGGCTTTCTCTAGCTATTCTGTAGCAGATTATTCTTATAAAAGCTAATTCTTCTCTCTACTTCCTGCCAATCCTTAAATATCTACGGTGTTCCATTCATATGGCTTTCTCTAGCTATTCTGTAGCAGATTATTCTTATAAAAGCTAATTCTTCTCTCTACTTCCTGCCAATCCAGATAAACATTAGCAGAAAATGTCTTCTTTTTTTTCCCTATTTTCTTGTAAGTAGAAGAGAAAATAAGGGAATACACTAGTTTAAAACGATAGCCAAATCTTAAAAATTAGTTGCCATGTGCTTGAAATCTGTTTCTTTGCTTGAACAGGAGTTGACAAGTTCCCGTATCAGAAAAGTTTTAAGTATTTTAAACTCGCTGTTTTTCGCTTTGGTGCTTCGTGATGCAGGGGATCGTGGGTTGAAGTCATGCCTTGGGCATGGCTGTTTCTGTGTTTGTAAGCATGCATATGTGTGTGTTTAAAAAGCAAAATGTGATGTGTTACACTCACAGGACTTTCTCTAGCTACTCTACAAACAAACTTCTTACAAAAGATAATTCTTCTTTCTGTACACAATGCTAATCGAGATAAACATTAGCAGAATGTTCTCATTACTTAGTTCCTTGTAAGTAGACCGGAACTAAGGGAATGCACAAGGTTAAAATGGTAGTCAAATGTTTTAAAAGCTATCGTTATACGGTTGTCATTGCAAATCACTTCTTTGTTTGACCAGGAGTAGAACAAACAAAAACTGACAAGTCCGTCTGAGAAAGGTATTTAGCACTTCACTATTGAAACTGATAACAAGGAATACCTTGAAAACGGTAAGCTCCAAGAAAAAAACTGTATACGACATAACCTGTGTAATTTAACAATATCTACATTTTTTTGTATAGTAAGTTTTTGTATATCTCCTACGGTTTACTAGTTATGCCAAATAAAGCAAAATTCATCCAGAATAAACAGGTCTTCAGAAGCTATTCCCAGAAAGTTCAAGATATAAATTTTATTTGCGATAGAAATGGCTGTAATATGTGGTATTTTAATCAAAATCGTTAGCCATTTTTAAGAAAAACAAACTTTTCGAAAAATGTTCCACGTAAAGGGTAGTTAAGGGTAGGGGGGATTTTCTTGAGAATCTTCGTGTCGCATCCTTGGAAGATGCTAAACTTAAATACCAAGTTAGTTTGGTATTTAACTGTGTTTTCCTTTTTTGAGCTATGCTGTCCACACACACACACACACACACACACACACACACACACACACACACACACACACACACACACACACAGAGATCTGTTTCTGAATTTTTTTTGGACTCAGGGGGTCTAAAACATGCATTTCCGGTGAAATCTCGACATCGAATGTTTGGATGGAATGCAATACTTCTCTATCCCTATGTGCATTGTACATACGGGGCTAGAGAAAGTAAAAAAATCTGATGTGTTCAATTCACATGACTTTCTCTACATCTTTGCAACAAATTATTGTTAAAAAGTTTATGCTTCTATTTACTTCATACTAATAGAGAAAAAATTAGCAGAAGTAGTCTTATTACTTGCTTCCTTGTAAGTAGAAGCGAAATAAGGGAGTACGAGATAGTCAAAAGCTGGTTGCTATGTGACTGAAGTTCCTTTGTATGGACACTAGTTGACAAATTCCTGTATGAGAAAAGTATAATTTTTTTAAATCTTAAACCAAAAACAAGGAATATCTCAATAATGATCAATTCCACGAAAAAAAATGCATATAACATAAATTGTGTTTTTTAACGTGCTCTGCATTTTTTGTGCTGCAAGTTCTTCTCCATCTCTTACGGTTTAGTAGTTATGCAAAAGACCGTAAAACTCACTCAGAATAAAGTAGTCTTCAGAAGCTATTCCCAGAAAATTGAATTTTTACATTTTATTTGTCAGGTAGATATCTTTAATATATGATATTATACTCAAAATCGTTAGAACCATTTTTGAGAAAATAATTTTCGAAAAAAGTGCCATGTAAACGGTAGTTTGGGGTGGAGAGATTTTTCTCAAAATCTTCGTGTCGCATCTCTGGAAGATGCTAATCTTAAATGCCAAGTTTGGTATTTTACCGGCTTTTTGTTTTTGAGTTATCGTGTTCACAGACAGACAGACACACACACACACACACACACACACACACACGGACCTTTTTGTGAAAATGTTTTTTTTTTTTTTTTTTTTTTTTTTTTTGGATACAGGAGACCCTGAAACATATATCTCCGGTGAAATCTCTGTAGCGAATTTTTGGGTGGAGTGCAATACCTTCTATATACACTATGTACATAGTACGTGTAGAGAAAGTAAAAATATAACATAATGGGTGCAAATTAAATACATGTAATAGGAATATAGTGACACAGTGGCCCTCTGGCAGTCATCGGCTACACTACTTCCCTCTAGTTCCGTACCTCACGGAGAGGTGGCACTGTTAGAGCGTGGCGCTGTTTGCAGGTAACCATGACAACCATCACCACGAGGATAGCAACATTTTCATATTCAACCTTCTCAGGTTTTTAACCTCAAACTTATTATTTTCAACCACTGTCACAATAATGATTTTTATCGTATAGATACTTGTAGTAGACACCGTTGCTATGCAGAAAGGACAAAACAAAACTTGGACTTTAAATCAAAGTGATAGTTATTGGCTCAACGGGTGGGATAAAGTAAATAAATGGTTCATAACTACACATTTTCTATAACCTTTTAACTCTTTTTCATTTAATTTCGACGGTAATAAATCCTCAATGGCTTCTTTTGCTTCATTTAATATAACATTTGGAAGCGATATATTAACGTTCTCGACGTCCATCGCAAACTTAATCAATTTGAAACTAGCAGCAATAAAAACAAAATTAGTATTCATGCATAGCCTACCATATTTTATAACTATAAGAACGCCGCAATTCAATACCTTATTCCTTATTTAATTTATTACTATCTGTTGTAAAATCATTAACTGAATATTTGTCATATTAATTTATCGTATCTGTAGGATAAAATAATGTATTACACAAGTGGACAAACCTCTGTTATCCACTTGCATAATATATAACTATTATCCTGCAATACAGACTTCATGGATACATTTCATGTAACCTAGGAAACAACAAAATGAGTCTATTTCGTTGTAAATCATTTTAACTCCTTTGGCAGCTCCCCATTTTTTTAAATAATGACAATTCATTGTCATATTAGTTCTTCGACTTGCCGGGTAACAAACTAAGTACAGCTTTTTGGCATAACCTAAAACTTTTTCGGGAATATCCATTTTCATTCACATATTGAAACTGTTTATTCCGGCGCGGTTACGCAGCAACGAACAAACAAAACACTACCTACGTCAAGACTAAAATTCAACTCCTGTAATGACAACTCTGGTAATATAAGAGTATTTCAGTTAAAATTAGTATAAGATAAAACGTATATTACACGTGGCTTATTAGACTATTATTTCCTCATGAGAAATTAGACGACTCGCACTAACCCACTTGTGTTCTTAACATCCCACTCACAAATAATAATACTCTTAAAAAGTCACTTATAATATACACAACTTTTTCTACGACGGAGCAAAATTGAGTAGTTTACGAGCCCGCTTCAGATCCCAAAATTGATATTTACGGAATCCATGCACAAAGAAGTGCATAAAGTAATTTCGTTCCAAATTTACACGCCAAAATAGTTCACGATATTAGTGTGTATAAATCACTGATCAACAGACAGCACTTCATACATTTCTTAAATTGTGTCTAAAACTTTTTGGAATTTAGCAGGTAGTAAATTTGATTCCGCTTCTTTCGAAGCCATTTTCTCAAAATACATCACAGAATAACAATGATATTGGTTTGTCACGGCCTGCTATAACCGTACCATCATCGCACCCAGCAACGCGAAATAAATAGAGAACTTGGTAAATTGCTCAAACTTAACCTCAAATTCATTTCATCTCTCGTTGCTTTTCTTTTACTATCCGAAAATACTCGTAGGAAAAAAAAAAACATTATATGGTTCGCGAGCGTAAAGTTTCTTTTTGATTCTCGACTGCGTCTCGTTTCACAATGTTCCCGCTCAAATCAAAAACCATAAATTTATGCTCTTACATAAAAAAATCGGATGTGTACCATTCACATGATTTTTTCTACATCTCAGCAAACAAATTATTCCTAAAAGGCTTATACTTCTATTTACTTCATGCTAATCAGAAACAAATTAGCAGAAATAATCTCATTACTTACTTCCCTGTAAGTAAAAGCGAAATAAGGAAGTATCATAGCTTAGAGTGATAGTCAAAAGCTGGTTGCTATGTCACTGAAGTTCCTTTGTATTGATAGCAGTTGACAAATTCCTGTATCAGAAAAGTAAAGTTTTTCAAAGCAAAAACAAAAAACAAGGAATGTCTCAAAAACGACAAAGTCCACGAAAAAAATGTATATAACATACATTGTGTGTTTTAACGTGTTCTACATGTTTCGTGTAGTAAGTTTTTGTCCATCTCTCACGGTTTAGCACTGATGCAAAATTCCGTAAAATTCACTCAGAATAAAGTAGTCTTCAGAGGCTATTCCCAGAAAATTCAAAATATACATTTTATTTATCAAATAAATGTCTTTAATATATATTTTAATCAAAATCGTTAGAGCCAATTTTTAGAAAATCAAAATGTTCGAAAAAACTTCCATTTAAAGGGTAGTTTAAGGTTGGGTAGATTTTTCTCAAAATCATGTCGCATCCCTGGAAGATACTAAACTTAAATACAAAGCTTGGTATTTTAGCGACTTTTCGTTTTTGAGTTATCGTGTACACAGACACACGGACCTTTTCCTGAAAATACCTTTTTTTGGATACAGGGGACCGTAAACGTATATTTCCGGTGAAATCTCAGTATCGAATTTTTTTTTGCAAATACTTTCTCTATGCAGTATGTACATAGTTTGTGTAGAGAAAGTAAAAATCTGATGTGTTACACTCACATGACTTTCTCTAGCTGCTCTGAAAACATCTTTCAATGCTAATCCACATAAACATTAGCAGAATGTTCTTATTGCCTAGTTCCTTACAAGATGAAGGCAACTAAAGGAATGCGCTATGCTAAATTGATAACATGTTTTAAGCGATTAATCGTTATGCGATTGTCATTGAAAATCGTTTCTTTGCTGGGCCAGGCAGGAGTAGAACAAAAGAAAAACGGACACTTCCTGTCTGAGAAAAGTATAAGTACTTCACAATTGAAACTAAAAACAAGGAATATCTCGGAAACACTTACCTCCACAACAAAAACGTAAAGAATATAAAATTGTGTTTTTGACAAGATCTACATGTTTTGTGTAGTACGTTTTTCTTTATCTCCTGTGGTTTAGCAGTTAAGCAAAATTTGGCAAAATTCATCCAGAATAAAGTAGTTTTCAGAGGCTCTACCCAGAAAATTCTATATATACGTTTTGTCATGTAAATATCTAAAATATAAGATATTTCAATGTAAATCGTTAAGTCATTTTTGAAAAAGTCAAAATCTTTGAAGCCTTTCAATAAAGGGCAGTTGGGGGTGAGGTATTTTGTTGAAAGTCTTAGTATTTCATCCTTGGGAGATACAGAACTTAAATACTTAGTTTCGTATGTAACAGTCTTTTCGTTTTTGAACTATGCTGCCCACCGACACACAAGGACCTTTTTCTAAAAATCTGATGTGTTACATTCATATGACTTTCTCTACACCTCTGCAACGAATTATTGTTAAAAAGCTTATGCTTCTATTTACTTCATGCTAATAAAAAAAATAAGAGAAATAGTCTTATTACTTGCTTTCTTTTAACTAGAAGCGAAATAAGGCAGTAGCATAGGTTAAAGTGATAGCTGGTTGCTGTGTGGCTGAAGTTCTTTTGTTTGTATGGACACGAGTTGAAAAATTCCTGTATGAGAAAAGTATAAGATTTTTAAAGCTGAAACCATAAAACAAGGAATATTTCAAAAAGGGTCAACTCCACGAAAAAAAAATGATATGACATAAATTGTGTGTTTTAATGAGCTCGACACTTTTTGCACTGTAAGTTTTTGTCTATCACTAACGGTTTAGCAGCTATGCAAACTTCCGTAAAATTCATCCAGAATAAAGTAATAAGACTATTTCTGCTAATTTTTTCTTGATTAGTATGATGTAAATAGAAGTATAAGATTTTTAACAATAATTTGTTGCAGAGAAATTGAGAAAGGCACACATGATACTTTTCTGAGCAAAAGTTTGACGTGAAATTTAAATCACGCTGAACTGTATAACCGTAAGAAAAGCACGCCTAAGCAGTTTGCGGTTTGAAGAATGCAAATTAATGTTATTTCCGTTCTCGTTCACCTCAACCCGTTTTCAATCAGTAATTAATTCCGGAGAATGATGTCCTGTGTGACGTCAATCAAATGCGTGACGTAAAGGGGAGGGTTGACGGCGCAGGCGCGTGGCTCAATCGAAACTAACCCCCTAGAACTGCCTGAGGGTTCCAACTCGCCACCCGAGCACGGTAAAACAATCAGTCTTTCCTATCCAAACTTCACTTTAGAAAACTTTACTTTCTCTACACGTTTAGAGAAGGTATTGTATTGCAGCCAAAAATTCCATACCGAAATTTCACCAGAAATACATGTTTTGGGACCCCTAAATACAAAACACCCTAATGTGTTCCATTCAAATGATTTTTTCTACGTGTCTGCAACAAATATTTGTTAAAAAGCTTGTACGGTATTTTAGTCAAATTTTTAGCCATTTTTTTGAGAAAATCAAAATTTTCGAAAAAAGTTCCATATGAAGGATAGTTTGGGTGTATGAGGATTTTTCTCAATATCGTCGTATCGCATCCCTGGAACATACTTAACTTAAATACCAAGTTTGGTGTTTTACCGACTTTTCGTTTTTTAGTTATCGTGCCACGGACACACACGGACCTTTATCTGAAAATGCTTTTTTTGGATACAAGGGAGCCTAAAACACATATTTCTGGTGAAATCTCTGTATCGAATTTTTGGGTGCAATACAATACCTTCTCTATATACTATGTACATAGTACGTGTAGAGAAAGTAAAAATACGCACATTAACTCCATTATTTATACTCCATTGTGTGCTTCCTTTAGAGGTAGAAGTTATGGGGTATATTATGTGAGGTTATGGGGTTAAAATCCACCAGTAGAAATGATCGAATAGCTGCTTCTTAGACCAAAATGCATTGCGTGGTGTGCTCAGAGATAAGGGCACTGAAAGGTATTCTGCCATCTGTTTTTTTAAATTCTGCAACAACATAAAACATTAACCCTTTGTTGCCTGTCGATACCTATAAGTTCCGTCTGCTTTAAACGTATATATATACAAATAGGGTTGTACTCTAGGATTAATTTCATGTTACACTAACCTTTAACCATAAACGACAAGTAATCAAGACTGTTTTATATTGTAAAAATATATACAATGTTTGCTCTATAATTGCAGTGACTTTTTTAAAATAAATAAAAGAGTAAAGCCCATATAACTACAGTCAAATGTAGCCCCATTAACTTCTAAGTATGACACCGATTATTTTACTTGGGCTCTCCCCGTCCTTTGCCACAGTCACAGGGATTTGAACTTGCAACATTGGACTTTGAATGGATGGCCAGTCCACTACCTATTACCTAACACTCATGGTCTTTGAACAACATTTTTGGTAGTGCCTTTGGCAGGATTATGAAACCTAGTTTAGAAGAATTTAAACTTTTAATTGGGAAGAAAAATATTAATAAAGGAGATGCATTTATTTTCATTTCTATTTTCTCTATTACTTCATATACTAATTTTGTGGGTTTATTCCCATATATTTTTACTAGAACTCCAGTTTTAAAATTGAATTAAAGGAAAAACGGCATAAACTGATGCAGGCAACTAAGGGTTAATGTTTGGTAGCTATGCAACCTTTAGATCAGTTGCATTTTACTAGTGAATCTGCATTTGAATGAAAATCATTAGTTTTTGAGAAAAACAAGTTTCAAAGTCTGTATTCAAGTTCAGCATCTCTCAAGGATGCGACACGAAGGTCTTCAAGAAAATCCCCTCTCCACAAACTACCCTTTACATGGAACATGTTTTGAAAATTTTGTTTTTCTCAATAATGGCTGCTGATTAAAATATTGCATATTAAAGATATTTACATCAAAAATAAAACGTATATCTTGAATGTTAAGGGAATGGCTTCTGAAACCTGTTCATTTTGGTCGAATTTTGCTGATTTTTGCATAACTGGTAAACTGTAAAGGATAGACAAAAGCTACTACAATCTTATTGAAACAAAACATTTATGTAATTTACATTTTGTATAGTTAACCTTTTTTTATTTTAAACTATGTAATTTTTCTCAAAAGGGGTCGCCATTCGTTTCATATCTTTTGACTTACTGCAAACGAACCAAACTTCAATTGTTCACATAGTATCCCCTTTTTTTAAAATATTTGACTAACGTTTTAGCCCAGTGTACTCCCTTGTTTCCGTTCTACTTACAAGGGAATAAGTATCAAGGCAATTTCTGCTAAGTTTTTTATCTCAATTAGCATTATGTACGTAAAGAATAATCTTTTATAAGAAAAGTTTGTTTGCAGAAAAAGGTAGGAAAAGCCATTTTAATGGAACACATCAGATTTTTCTAAAAATGTTCTTGTAATATTCAAGAATCCTCAAAAGTGTAGTTTTTGTAAAATCTGGTGAAAACTTTTCTGGGAATAGCCTCTGAAAACCGGTTCATTCTGGCTGAATTTTTCATAACTGGTAGCTCGTAAAAATGAACAAAAATGTTCTCGTTGAAACACACAATCTATGTTATTTTTGAGTGCCGATTTTAAACGACGTAGCTTTTCTCCCACCGAGGTCATCTTTTGGTTTACTTCTAGCAATGTAAGGCGAACCAAGCTTCAATTGTTTCACTTAGCAATAATTTTTAAAATATTTTACTATCGCTTTAGTCTAGTGTATTCATTTATTTTCCCTGTACTTGCAAGAAAGCAAATAAGACTAATTCTGCTTGTGTTTAACTTGACTAGAATAATGTACATAAAGAACTGATATGCTGAATAAAAGAGGTGTGCCAATCAGCTAGAGAATATCATATGAATGGAACAGAGCAGATTTTTTCCCTTCTACTTACAGGGAACCAAGTACTAAGGGCAATTTCTGCTAATGTTTATCTCAATTATCATTAAAAATAAGCTTTTTAACAATAATTTGTTACAGATGCAGAGAAAGTCTTGTGAATGGAACACATCAGATTTTTAATAGGATATGGCTATCACTTTAGCCTAGTATTCCATTATTTCCCTTCTGATTAGTTTATCTTCATTAGTAGATAGAAGCTCACTCTTTTGTAAGAAATGTACGTTTGCAGAACAAATCACATTTTTAAAATATTTGACTATCGCTTTAGTCTAGTGTATTCCCTTCTACCGAGTAGTAATACCATTTCTGCTAATGTTTCTCTTGTAGATATAAGAATACGTTTATGTAAGAATAGTTTGCAGAAAGATATGCGAATGGAACCTTAAAAGGGGTAGTTGTGGTGGAATGGAGTGCTGCTAAACTTAATACTTACATTGCTTATGTGTTACACTCACATGACTTTCTCTAGCCGTTCTACAAACTTCTTACACCTTGTTAATCGAGGTATTCAGCACGATATACTTATTACTTAGTTCCTTATAAGTAGGAAGAAAATAAGGGAATACAATAGGCTGAATCGATAGTTAAATGTTTTAAAAGCTGTCGTTATGCGATTGTTATTACAAATCGTTTCTATTCCTGGCCAGGAGTAGAACAAAAGGAAAACGGACACTCCTGTCTGAGAAACGTATAAGTACTTCACAACTGAAACTAATAACAATGCATACCTCAAAAACGGTAAGCTCCACGAAAAAATGTATATGATGAAAAGTGTGTATTTTAACAAGGCTTACATTTTTTGTGTAGTAAGTTTTTGTCTATCTCTTACGGTTTATTAGTTATGCCAAATTAAGCAAAATTCATCCAGAATAAACAGGTCTTTAGAAGCTATTCCCAGAAATTTTAAGATATACGTTTTATTTGTCAGGTAAATATATTTAATATACGATATTTTAATCAAAATCAAAATTTTCGAAAAAAGTTCCATGTAAAGGGTAGTTTGGGGTGGGGAGATTTTTCTCAAAATCTTCGTGTCGCATCCCTGGAATACTGAACTTAAATACCAAGTTTGGTATTTAAGCTACTTTTCGTTTTTGAGTTATCGTGTTCACAGACACACTGACACACACGGACGTTTTTCTGAAAATGCTTTTTTTGGATACAGGGGGTCCTAAAACATATATTTCCGGTGAAATCTCGACATCGAATTTTTGGGTGGAATACAACACTTCTTTATCCCTATTGTACATACGGGGCTAGAGAAAGTAAAAAAAATCAGATGTGTTCCATTCACATGACTTTTTCTGCATCTCTGTAACAAATTGTCAAAAGCTTGCGCTTCTATATGCTTCATGCTAATCGAGAAAAAATGAGCAGAAATAGTTTTATTACTTGCTTCCTTGTAAGTAGAAGCGAAATAAGGGAGTAGCATAGGTTAAAGTGATAGTCAAAAGCTGGTTGCTATGTGACTGAAGTTCCTTTGTGTGGACACGAGTTGACAAATTCCTACATGAGAAAAGTATGTCTTTTAAAGCTGAAATCAATAACAAGAAATGTCTCAAAAACGATCAACTCCACCAGAAAAAGTTTGTAACATAAATTGTGTGTTTTAACATGCTCTGCATTTTTTGTGTGGTAAGTTTTAGTCCATCTCTTATGGTTTAGCAGTCATATAGTTCCATAAAATTCATTCAGAATAAAGTGGTCTTCAAAGGCTATTCCCAGAAAATTCAAGATATACACTTTATTTGTCAGGTAAATATCTTTAATATACGATATTTTAATCAAAATCGTTAGAGCCATTTTTAAGAAAATAAAACATTTCGAAAAAAGTTCCATGTAAAGTGTAGTTGTCGGTGGAGTTGTTTTTCTCAAAATCTTCGTGTCGCATCCCTGGAAGATACTAACTTTCCGTTTTTGAGTTATCGTCTTCACAGACAGACGGACACACACGGACCTTTTTCTGAAAATGCGCCCTAAAGGATATATTTGCGGTGAAATCTTTGTATCGAATTTTTGGGAGGAGTGCAATACCTTCTCTATACAGTATATACATAAGGAAGAGTGTAGGTTATTTCCAGGTAGTGATGCAAGCGTGCCTGGGAATCATGAATGGCAGAGGGAAGCACGTGTGCGACCCAAGGCAGGTCATTTCAATGAATGGAGGCTCAGCTCATAAGGGGTGGGTTTGACCTATATACAGCCGCTTCCAAGGGGAGGCATTTGCCCTAAAAAATACATTTCCACAGCCTGCTGCTGACGTCAACCGAGGTCACGGGGTCAACTGGAGGAGGACACGTGCGAGGAAGACCCATTCAGGCCTTCCTGGGCTATCGGCTCACCTTTGACATTTAGCCTGGCGGAGCTCTGCATATGTGCGCGTTAAAATCACCGCAGCGGTACTCGAATCTGCGGCCTTAGCAGTTGGTGTAGGTCTCCTACCCGTGCAATAGGGGCACAGAAACACTTCCCCGGGTCACTAAGCGCCTTATATTTGTTGAAGATCCCCTACCTGAGAAATGGCTCCTCACAGCGGCACAGAAACACTTCCCCGGGTCACTAAGCGCCTTATATTTCTTGTAGATCCCCTACCTGAGAAATGGCTCCTCACAGCGGCACAGAAACACTTCCCCGGGTCACTAAGCGCCTTATATTTGTTGTAGATCCCCTACCTGAGAAATGGCTCCTCACAGCGGCACAGAAACACTTCCCCGGGACACTAAGCGGTCTTCTACCCGAGGTTACATTTTGCTGGTTGGAGGCGCCGTGGCCTAGTGTTTAGAGGCTCGCCTTACTCCAGGGTTCGATCCCGGGAACCATAAGTAGATGTGTGGTAGTATATGAGCGGTTTCCCCCGCCATTCATTTCACCACCTGCTCAATAATTACAATTGATATCATCTTTCTGATTCTCAAACCAACATCAGAGTTAATTTGTTTCTCAAACAGGCATCTGCCTATAAGTCCTTGGGAATGTTATTCCTCCATACGAAGAGAGTAATCGGAAGAAGCAGCAAAGCTTGTTGTTTAAAATAAGCATTAATTGATAAATATTTGCGTGGCATCGATCCACCTCGGAAACACCCTGGGAAAAACAAGGGTAGCGCTGTCCTGTGGCATGACCCAAGGGGGTGAGTCGATGACGTCACTCGGCACGTGTCGGGGTGCCTCATGACGTAGGCAAGCTACCCCTGTGACGTCACGGTGACGCCATTGCCCCCTCCACGAGTTGGAGTTTCCGAGTGCTATTTTTAGCCCTGTGGTCCAACCCCCTCCCCCTAAATGCTGGAAAACCAGGTCAGCCCGGGTTCGCGTCCCAGTTTACCCTGCAGTGCAAGCTTAGACCATTCACTCATTTACTTCCCATTCACCACCGATATCGATTTATGGACACTGCCGTTCATTACTTAGGTGCTAGGAGAAATATGGTTATTTCATTCATCATTCGTAATCAGCTTTCAGCAACATTCTCTGTTTTAAGGCAGGAATACCCAACCTTCACATCTTGGCATCGAAACTGCTTCATTCTTGTTGTTTTAAAACAGTTTACAGCATCAAAAGTTAGGTAATTCTGCTATAGAATATGCAAGTCGTTTCTATAGTAACCAGTTTCATTAATTAGGTCATTGTTTTGCTATGGAACATTTACGTAATGTGATGTTTCTATAGTAACCAGTTAATTGTGTCACTGTTTTGTTATGGAACATTTACGTAATGTGCTGTTTCTATAGTAACCAGTTTCATTAATTATTAGGTCATTGTTTTGCTATGGAACATTTGCGTAATGTGATGTTTCTATAGTAACCAGTTAATTGTGTCACTGTTTTGTTATGGAACATTTACGTAATGTGCTGTTTCTATAGTAACCAGTTTCATTAGTGTCATGGTTTTGTTATAGAAAGTGTCCATAGTATTGTTTCATTAATTAGGTCACTCGTATGTTTCAAAAAAAATTCTACGTAGTATACTGTTTACTTTTTGTTTTGTTGTTTAACGACGCTGTCAATTGTCGGATCATACCAGCCCGCAGTAAATCTACTGACATGGTATTGTCGTTAAAAGCCCGACCTTGATATCAAAAGACCAACCAGATCGACTTGTTTCCTTGGTAAGCAGTTTCATCAATTAGGTCATTCATCAGTTTCGTCGCTTCCTTGCTAACCAGGTTCAAGATTGGAACAGCAAACAACTGTTTCCATGGTAACCAGGTTCGCTGTGTACTATTCTCATAATGGCGGCCATAGAAATAGTTGAAGCAACTGTCATTATTCCAGAAACAACTGCCGGTGTTTATAACCCTACTTACAGCGCTGGTTTCATTCATGATTTTCATTCAGCACTTTCAAACTCTGCGGAGAAAAAGAAATTATTCACATTACATAAAAATCTGATGTGTTACGCTCACATGGCTTTCTCGAGTTGCTCTATAAAACAATAGCAGAATGTTCTTATTACTTAGTTCCTTATAAGTAGAAGGGAACTAAAGGAATGCGCAATGATAAGGTGACAGTCAAATGTTTTAAAAGCTGTCGTTATGCGATTGTCATTGCAAATCGCTTCTTTGCTTGGCCAGGAGTAGAACAAAAGAAAAACGCACAATAACAAGGAATATCTCAGAAACAGTTACCTCCAAAACAAAAACGTAAAGGATATAAATTGTGAGCTTTGACGAGCTCTGTATTTTTATACAGTAAGTTTTTGCCTATCTCTTGTGGTTTAGCAGTTAAGCAAAATTCGGCAAAATTCATCTGCAATAAAGAGGTCTCCAGAGACTTTTCCCAGAAAATTCAAGATACACATTTTATTTGGGATGTAAATATCCTTAATATATGGGATTTTAATCAAAATCGTTAGTCATTTTTTAGAGAATCAAAATTTCCCCATGTAAAGGGTAGTTGGAAGGGGATTTTCTTGAAAATGCTCGTGACGCATCCTTGGAAGATACCAAACTCAAGTTTGGTCTTTTCGTTTTTGAGCTATTTTGTCCACAGACACACTTGCACGTTCACGGATCTTTTCCTAAAAGTGTATTTTTTTGATTCAGGGGGACTCAAAACAAGTATTTCCGGTGAAATCTCGGTATTGAATTTTTGGGTGGAATACAATACTTCCTCTATACACTATGTACATAGTACGTGTAGCGAAAGTAAAAATCTGACTTATTGTATTCACATGACTTTCTCTACATCGCCGTCAACAATTATTGTTGAAAAGCATATTGTGTTATCTACTACAGATAATCGGGACAAACTTTAGCAGTAACTGCCTTATTACTACTTGCTTTCTTGTAAGTAGAAGAGAAATAAAGGAATATACTAGACTAAAACGATAGTCAAATGTTTTAAAAGTTGGCTGTCATATGGTTGAAATCCATTTCTATGTAGAGTCAGGAGTTTGCGGAAAGTTGTAAAAGTCTGAAAGAAATAACAAATATGTATCTCAGAAATGGTCAATTAGACGAAAAAAATGTATATTACATAAATTGCGTGTTTTGAGGAGATGTACTTTTTATATAATAAGCTTTAATCTATATTTTACTCTTTACTAGTTATGTAAAATTCATCCAGAATAAAGAGGTCTTTGGAGGCTATTCCCAGAAAATTCAAGAAATACCTACATTTTATTTTTACGTTGCCTACACGTACTATGTACATAGTGTATATAGAAGGTATTGCATTCCAAACAAAAATTAAGATACCGAGATTTCACCTCAAATACATGTTTTGAGTCCCCCTGAATCCAAAAAAAAAAAGCATTTATACAAAAATGTCCGCGTTCGTAGAACTCATAGCTCCAAAGCCCGTTAAAAACCAAACTTGGTATTTAGGTTTGGTATCTTTCAAAGATGCAAGACGAAGACTTTCAAGAAAATCCCCCACCGCCAACTACCCTTGACGTGAAACTTTTGTCGAAAATTTTGATTTTCTCAAAAATGACTCCAAAGAATTTGATTAAAATCTCTTATATTTAAGATATTAACATGTCAAATAAAATGTATATCTTGAATTTTCCGGGAATAACCTCTGAAGATTAGTATATTCTGTATGAATTTTACGGAATTTTGTATAACTGCTAAACCGTAAGAGATGGAGAAAAACTAACCACACAAAAAATGTAGAACACGTTAAAACAGACAATTTATGCCTCATACTTTTTTCGTGGAGTTGATCGTTTTTGAGATATTCCTTGTTTTTGGTTTCAGTTTGAAAAACTTATACTTTTCTCATACTCGTGTCCATACAAACAAAGGAACTTGAGTCACATAGCAACCAGCTTTTGACTATCACTTTAACCTATGCTACTAACAAGGACGCAAGAGGCAAGTTTGGTATTTGACATGCAACAGGTCAGGTTTGAAAATGTTAAGATAGAGCCATGCTGTTCCGGACAGTGGTTATGAGGAAGCAAGTGGCCCCATTTCATTCATCGATCTGCCATTCAGTTGCTGTACCTCCATTCACAGGCATACCTGCAGCAGGCTCGTCGGCGTCCAGGATACATGCAACATCACCACACTTCTGTGAGCTCAGATATCGGCTCTTACATGCCACCCAAATATTGTTGAAAACCTTATGCTTCTATTTACTTCATGCTAATCGACAAAAAACTAGCACAAATAGTCTTATTACTTGCTTCCTTGTAAGTAGAAGCGAAATAAGGGAGTACCATAGGTTAAAGTAATAGTCAAAAGCTGGTTGCTATGTGACTGAAGTTCCTTTTTTTGTATGGACAGGATTTGACGAATTCCTGTATGAGAAAAGTAAAGTTTTTCGAACCTAAAAACAAGGAATATCTCAAAACTATCAACTCTACGAAAAAAATGTATACAACGTAAATTGTGTGTTTTAATGTGCTCTACATTTTGTGTGTGGTAAGTTTTTGTCCATCTCTTACGGTTTAGCAGTTATGCAAAAGTCCGTAAAATACACTCAGAATAAAGTAGTCTTCAGAGGCTATTCCCAGAAAATTCAAAATATACATTTTGTTTGTAAGTAAATATCTTTAATGTACGATATATTAATCAAAATCGTTAGAGCCATTCTTTAGAAAATAAACATTTTCGAAACATTTTCCAAGTAAAGGGTAGTTTGAGGTGCGAGGGATTTTTCTCAAAATCTTCGTGTCGCATCCCTGGAAGATACTAAACTTAAATACCAAGTTTGGTGTTTTACCGCCTTTTCGTTTTTGAGTTATCATGTTCACAGTCACACGGACACACACACGGACCTTTTTCTGAAAATACTTCTTTTGGATACAGGGGACCCTAAAACATATATTTCCGGTGAAATCTCGGTATCGAATTTTTTGGTGGAGTGCAATACCTTCTCTATATACCATGTACATAATACGTGTAGAGAAAGTAAAATGGTGTGTGTGGGTGAACACGATAACTCACTTTTCTGCATAGGCTCGTGCTGGTACATGACACACTGAAAACAGTAGGCCATTACACTGCGCATATTGCATTCCACCTAAAAGTTGGATAAACACTTAAATACCAAGTTTGACCGGTGACACAACGATTGATGAATTTCCACTCCCATATTTATCGCACACACGTTCATCCTTGATTACTCGTAAATTATGTGTCATTTCCTCACTGAAGACTCGTTCATTGTATTATCACCATACACTTGCGTTATTTGTCTATAAAATTAGATTGACAGAACATTTTCTGCAACTTCGGCGTTTGAAAAGTATAACATCGACATTGAAAAACTGGTGTCACATGACACTAAATATCTTAATAGAATGGAGATTGCGTTGACAAATATAGTAAGGTAGCGTAACTTTAAATAAAGTTTTACGTTATTATTTAGTTATACCAAATGTTCTGTCACTTTCTGGATTGCCCTCGTTGTTATAAAAAAATCTGAGGTTTTCCATTCATATGACTTTCTCTACATCTCTGCGAAAAATTATTGTTAAAAAGCTTATGCTTCTGTTTACTTCTAGCTAATCGAGAAAAAATTTGCAGAGATAGTCTTATTACTTGCTTCCTTGTAAGTAGAAGCGAAATAAGGGAGTACCATAGGTTAAAGTGATAGTCAAAAGCTGGTTGCTATGTGACTGAAGTTCCTTTGTTTGTATGGACACGAGTTGATCACAAGTTTTTCAAAGCGGAAACTAATAACCAGGACTATTTAAAAACAATCAACTCCACGAAAAAAATGTGTATAACATAAATTGCGTGTTTTAATGTGCTCTACGCTTTTTTGTGGTTAGTTTTTGTCCATCTCTTACGGTTTAGCAGTTATTCACAGCTCCGTAAAATTCATCCAGAGTAAAGTAGTCTTCAGAGGCTATTCCCAGAAAATTCAAGATATACATTTTATTTGTCAGGTATATATCTTTAATATACGATATTTTCATCAAAATCGTTAGAGCCATGTTTTATAAAATCAAAATTTTCGAAAATATTTCCTTGTGAAGGGCAGTTTGCAGTGGGGGATTTTCTTGAAAACCTTCGTGTCGCATCCTTGGAAGATACTGAACTTAAATACCAAGTTTGGTATTTAACGATCTTTTTGTTTGGAGCTATGCCGCCCACAGACACACACGGACATTTTTCTAAAAATGTTTTTTTTTTTTTTTTGTTTTTTTTTTTTTTGTATTCAGGGTGTCTCAAAACATATTTCCGGTGAAATATCGATATTGAATTTTTGGGTGCCTTACAATACGCTGTCTATACACTATGTACATAGTACGTGTAGAGAAAATAAAAAAGGAATACAAAAACACTAGCATCGTTATTTTCGTCACCTAGATTTTTAGTAGAAAAGCTTTAAAATAGTAGTGAAAAACGAGAAAGAAGACATTTAGTCTCACTTCAGTTCAGTTTCGCCACATTCTTAGCTGGAAGAGGGGGCAATTCCTGATCATGTGACTCCCATGTAGAAAAAAAAAAAGCTGATGTGTTCCATTCACATGACTTTCTCTATATCTCTGTAACAAATTATTGTTAATCCTATTTTTCCATCTGTTTAATGCAAACATATTAGCAGAAACGCTTTTAATAATCAGTTCTTTTATAAGTAGAAATAAAATAGAGGAATACACTAGGCTAAAGCGACAGTCAAATGTTTTAAAAGCTGGTTGCTCTGGGATTGAAATCCGTTTCTTTGCGTGGCCAGGAGTTGACAAGTTCCTGTATGAGAAACGTTTTAAGTATTTTAAAACTGAAATCAATAACAAGGATTATCTCGAAAACGGCCAACTCCATGAAAGGAATGTATATGACACAAATTATGTGTTTTATCAAGATCTACATTTATTGTGCTGTAAGTTTTTGTTATCTCCTACGGTTTACCAGCTATGAAAAATACCGTAAAATTCATCCAGAATAAAGAAGTCTTTAGAGGCTATCCCCAGAAAATTCAAGATATACATTTTATTTGCCATATAAATATCTTAAATATAAGAGATTTTAATCAAAATCATTTAAGCCATTTTTGAGAAAATTAAAATTTTCAGAAATTTTTCCATGTGAAAGGTAGTTTGGGGAAGGGGGATTTTCTTGAAAACCTTCATGTCGCATCCTTGGTAGATAGCAAACTTAAACACCAGTATTTAATGTATTTTTGGTTTTTGAGTTGTGCTGCCCACAGACACACGGACATTTTTCCAAAAATGCTTTTTTTTTTGGATTCAGGTAGTCTTAAAACATATATGTCCGGTGAAACCTCGGTATTGAATTTTGGGTGTATCACAATACCGTGTCTATACGCTATGTAGAGAAAGTTAAAGCTTGGAAAACTGAGTCCTTTTGTGTAGTAAGATTTAATCTATCTCTTATGATTTATACTTACGCGTCAAAGACATGGGTCAACCGCACTATTTAAAGCGCATAAAGGTTTAAATACATGGGTGGACGTTAGAAAACCCGGTATATTACAGACGAAACGATCATTTGTATAAAATTAAGGGTAGAAGGTACAGAAACGACGTAGGAAATTAAGAATTAAATACTGTGAATTAATTAAGGATCTTAACTATTAATGTTGAGGCTCCATAGTAACTGGTAATTGACATAAGTATTGTTATACGGAATAGAAAGTAGTTAGGCTTTTAAAAACCATGTTAGATGTACTGCTATTAACTGTATTGTTGCACGTTTAACTCTGCCACCGGAAGTACTCAATTCCAGAGAATACATACATACACCAAACACTGAATTAAATGGGGCTAAAATTCGTTTTAACTAGACGTAAAATTAATACACTAATTGGTTATTTACTCTAATGAATATTTTATTTTAAGTGAAAAGCATACATCAAATAAAACATTCTAAAGCCAATGAAGGAAATTCTAAATGTTACGCTGCTTTACTTTCTCTACACGTACTATGTACATAGTGTATAGACACGGTATTGTAAAGCACCCAAAACTTTGATACCGAGATTTCACCGGAAATACATGTTTTGGCTCCACCTGAATCCAGAAAAAGCATTTTTGAAAAAATATCCCGCGCGTGTGTGAGTGTGTATGTGGGCACAGCATAGCTCAAAAACGAAAAGACCGTTAAATACCAAACTTGGTATTTAAGTTGAGTAACTTCCAAGGAAGCGACAAGAAGATTTTCAAGAAAATCCCCCAACCCCAACTACCCATTACATGGACCTTTTTTCGAAAACTTTGATTTTCTCAAAAATGGCTCCAACTATTTTGATTAAAATATCGTTAATGTGTTTACATGACAAATGACATGCATACGTTGAATTTTCTGGGAATAGCCTCTGGAGACTACGTTGTTCTGGATTACTTTTACGAATTTTGCATAACTGCTAAACCGTAAGAGATGCCCAAATGCTTACCCCTACAAAAAATGTAGAGCATGTTAAAACACACAATTTATGTTACATACATTTTTTCGTGGAGTTATCGCTTTGTAAAATTTATACAGGAATGTGTCAACTCCTGTCCATACAAGCAAAGGGACTTCAGTCACATAGCGGCCGCGCCGTGGCCGAGTGGTTAGATCACTTGCCTCTCACCTAGACGGCTTGGGGTTCGATCCCTAGCGACCGCATGTGAGATTTGTGGTAGACAAAGCGGCGCTGGGGCGGGTTTCTCCGGTTTCCCCCGCCATCGCATTCCACCGGTGCTCCATCATTCATGTATCACCAGTGTCACCGCCTGTTAAAGCGGGCGTTAAACACTACCAAAAAAAAGTCACATAGCAACCAGCTTTTGACTATCACTTTAACCTATGGTACTCCCTTATTTCGCCCCTACTTACAAGGAAACAAGTAATAAGACTATTTCTGTTAATTGTTTCTCCATTAGAATAACTAAATAGAAGCAAAAGCTTTTTAACAATAAGTTGTTGCAGAGATGTAGAGAAAGTTATGTGAATGGAACACATCAACCGGCCCGCCTGGGTAGCGTGTCTGCCTCACGTTCAAAAGGTAGTGAGTTACCCGGGTAAGGTTTTTTTCGGGGTTTTCCCTTATCCTGAGAAGACGAATGTCTGGTAACTTTAAGCTCCATGGACCCCGAGATCATTTGAGCAACATATCAATTGCATTCATCGTCCGATATGACCAAACCAGGTTAAAGGAAGTTAAACTACAATTAAAAAAAAAAAAAGTTATACCGTTCACAGATGCGGTATGTATTTTTTATAAAGTAAAGACTGGAGATGATTCTACATTATAATGTCCTAAATTGAAGCAAAGTAAATAAAGAGTGAATCAAATAGGGCTAACATTGGTTTGAACTATACGCAAAATTTATGCAGTAATTGCTTATTTAGTCTAATGAATAATTTATTTTAAATCAAAAGAATACATAAAATAAAACGTTCTAGAGTCAATGGATGAAATTCTAAGTGTTACGATTTTTTTGCCCGGCAGTGTACCTTGAAAGTGCAATACATTAACCAAACCTAAAACTAAGAATTTTGCGTATGCATTAAAATAGCATTATATTATGAGGTGAATGATGGCGGAGGTATCGGTGACAAGTTGGTTGAGGGGTCAGTCACCACGCGGCGCTTGCGTGCCCACCCCATCAAGCGCTGCTATTAATAGAGGAGAGGCCGGGCTATTTTTAGAAAGCGCCGCGATTCAGGTTAGCGGGACGCGGAGGACGCTAGCGCGCGTGCGCCAACTGGTGGCCGCGTCCGCAAACAGCTGTCCTTCGCTAGGGTTGCCAACCGGCAGCTGAACGTGGGGTTTCCCGCAACAAATTCTATCGAGCGCGCCTTTTAATGTGTGCGCCCAAGAGAACAAATCCTTTTTTTTTTCTTTTTCTTTTTTTGGTAGTGTTTAACGCCCGCTTTAACTACTAATGGCACCGCAGGCGGTGAGAACAAATCCTCGTATTTATTTTAATAATAATATGTTGGCCCTTTTACAACTAAAACAATGGTATCTTGGTCTTCCGGGAAGGCCGCGTCTTGGCTTGAAATGTTGCCGACGTTTCTCCTCACTATGTGGGGCGTGTGCTCTCGTCACGACAGTGAGGCGAAACGTCGGCAACATTTCAAGCCAAGACGCGGCCTTCCCGGCAGACCAAGATACCATGGACACTAGCCGCCGAAGCTTACGCAAGAAACTAAAACAGTATTTCTGTTAGATCACAAGGGCTTTCCCTACCTATTCCTACAAAAATGTATCTACTTTATGTTAATCAAGATAAACATTAACAGAAATACATTTATCATATATTTCCTTATAGGTGCAAAGAAAAATGGAAATACAGCACCATTAAGGGACAGTCAAATATTTTAAGAGCTAGTCGCTAAGTGAAGATTTTAAAAAGCTTTTCTCTTTGTTTTGACCAGGAGAAAGAAAACCAATAATGACTTCCTATTTAAGGAAAATAATAAGTCTTGCAAAATTTAAACCAATAACAAAGAATAAATTCGAATCTGTCAACTCCACAATAAAGAAACAAAAAATCTTGTTTGTTCCATTTCTGCAAATAAACTATTCTCATACGATACTATTCTTTTATCTACATTAACACAATGTTACCAGAAAATGTTATTACTTGCTTATGAGGGAATACACTAGGCTAAAGCGATAGTGAAATCTTTTAATAGTTCGCTGCTATATGACACAATTGAGTTTCGGTTCGCTTTACACGGTCCCTTATTTCGCTTCTATTACAAGGAAGCAAGTAATAAGATTATTTCTGCTAATTTTTTCACGATTATCTTTAAGTTAATAGTAGCATTAACTTTTTAACAATAATTTGTTGCAGAGGTGTATGGAAAGTCATGTGAATGGATTACATCAGATTTTTCCTCATATAAATATCTTTATTTAATAGTATTTAATGAAAATCGTTAAGAGCAAATTTTGAGTAAATCAAAATTTTCGAAAAATCTTCCATGTGATGGGTAGTTTTGGGGTAGAGAATTTTCCTGGAAGATGCTTATCTTAAATATTTATTTAATGTAATGCTCAGGCTATTGAGCAATTGTTATTAGCCTCCTGGTTTTCCAATACAGTTGTACCAAGATGTTTTCAGTTTGGATTGCTATCCGTTTCACACAGCACGCAGTTCGGCGAGTTAAGAATGCTCATCCGGTGTGCTAGACAAGCATGTTGCGTTATTTGTGCACTTCGAGATAATTCTGGTATTTAGTTTTTATTTTTCAGGATGCTGGCCCATTGTTTAGTCACATGATAATTCAGGTGCTTCAGTTCTGAAGGAGCATTTAATTTTTAGTTTTGCCAAATGAAAACATAAGATTTGGTTTATTCCATTTAATTTTTTGTGCCCTTTATTGCCAAACTATGAGTTTTTTCATTTCATTTTAACCCAATATAAATTGGGATCCATTGCAGTTTCATTTCCTTCCCCCCCTATTTCCAGTTTTTAAGTAGATCTGTAATTTGTATAATCAATGATGATGTATGGTCTTTAAACTTTGCTATTGCTTGGATTGTTGAGCTTGAATCACATTTTGGAATGAGCTCATTTTATTAGGCAGTTGAAAGAGAGCAATACACGTGCTGTTTCAAAACGACACCAAACGAAGATAGCTTACACTTTGACTTGTCCGAAACTTGATGTCGCAACTTTCAAACTCTTCTATTTAAAGATTTATGTGTGTTTAGTAATCGCACACATTTGGGATTAGGCAGCCAAGAAACAACGCTTGTCATACGCCACGTAAACAACCTCATGTGTTATACTAAACACAAAACAAAACACACATGCTACGTTTTCCATTACTAAGGTGACCTGTGCCGCGCCGGCGTGTCTATCAAACCACGCTACCAACCGGCATTTCTCTTGAAGTGAGCCAGACACGTACCATTTGGTTATGTACGACTGCCTAATCTATGGTGATTTTATGGCACTTTTTGTATGTGCTGAATTTAGAGCTGAAAATAATATTCGCCTATCACGTTCGTATGGCCAACAAGGCCCATATCTTCGTCTGGTGTCGTTTTCAAACACCCTGTATATCTCGCCATCAAACTTGCTTTTAAGTTTACCGCATAAAGCATAGAATATAACAAGTTTACACAATTTACGACTAAAGGTTGGCTCCGTAGCAATCGAAACATAAACCAACCAAAACGGAACGCGTTTGGTGGCAAGTAAATTGATGAACAATGTGACGATACTCAAAGGAAAATTCCAAGGTGAAGTTCTCATTCCGAGGATCCCAACCGTTTGAGTTTAAACGACTTAATTTCCGAACCATGCCATGGCCATTAAATAATCATTATAATACTTGATTTGTGTGTTTATATTTATTATCCCAATAAAAAATTGAACTTAATAAAATGCAAAATCTGCTTATTTATTGCTTCTAAGGCGGAACAAAGTTAATATATGAATTTCTTGTTCTCCTATTCACTACATGCTAGCTTATTACTTGCTTCCTTGTAAGTAGAAGGGAAATTAGGGATTACCATAGGTTAAATTGATAGTCAAAATCTAGTTGCAATGTGACAGAAATTCATTTGTTTGTATGGACAGTAGTTGAGAAATTCCTGTACGACAAAAATTCTTGAAAGCTGAAACTAAAATATCTGATGTGTTCCATTCAGATGACTTTCTCTATATCTCTGTAACAAATTATTGTTAATAAGCTTATCTGTTATTTATTTCATGCTAATTGATAAAATTAGCAGGAATAGTCTTATTTCTTGTTTTATTGTAAGTAGAAGCGAAATAAGGGAGAACCATAGGTTAAAGTGACAGTCAAAAGCTGGTTGCTATGTGACTGATGTTCCTTTGTATGGACAGGAGTTAACAAATTCCGATGAGAAAAGTATGTTTTTCAAAGCTGAAACCAAGAAAAAGGAATATCTCAAAAACGATCAACTCCACGAAAAAAATGTGTATAACAAATTGTGTGCTTTAACGTGCTCTACAATTTTTGTGTGTTAAGTTTTTATCCATCTCTTACGGTTTAGTAGCTATGTAAAATTCATCCCGAATAAAGTAGCCTTCAGAGGCTATTCCCAGAAAATTCAAGATATACATTTTATTTGTCAGGTAAATATCTTTGACATACGAAATTTTAATCAAAATCGTTAGAGCCATTTTTGAGAAAATCAAAATTTTCGAAAAAAAAGTTCCATGTAAAGGATAGTTGGGGGTGGGGGGATTTTTCTCAAAATCTTCGTGTCGCATCCCTGGAAGATACTAAACTTAAATACCAAGTTTGGTGTTTTACCGACTTTTCGTTTTTGAGTTATCGTGTTCACAGACACACGGACACACACACACACATACACACAAGGACCTTTTTGTGAAAATGCTTTTTTTGGATATTGGGGACCCTAAAAAATATATTTCCGGTGAAATCTCGGTATCGAATTTTTGGGTGGAGTGCAATACATTCTCTATACACTATGTACATAGTGCGTATAGAGAAAGTAAAAATAAGAATATCTCAAAAACAATCAACTCCACGAAAAATACGTATATAACAAACTATGTGTTTTAATGTGTCCTATATTTTTTGTCTGGCAAGTCTTTGTCCATCTCTTACGGTTTAGCAGTTATACAAACTTCCGTAAAATTCATTCCGAATAAAGTGGTCTCCAGAGGCTATTTCCAGAAAATTGAAGATATGCATTTTATTTATTAGGTAAATATCCTTAATATACGAAATTTTAATCAGAATCGTTAGAGCTATTTTTGTGAAAATCAAAAATGTCAACAACAAAAAATGCCATGTAAAGGGTAGTTGGGCCTGAGAGTGTTTTTTTGAAAATACTCGTGTCGCATCCTTGGAAGATACCAAACTTAAATACCAAGTTTGGTTTTTAACGGTCTTTTCGTTTTTGAGCTATGCTGTCCACAGACACACACATTTACAGATACACGTGTGAAAAAGTTTTCTAAAAATGCTTTTTTTTATTCAGGGAGCCTCAAAACATGCATTCCTGGTGAAATTTACGTATGGAAGTTTAGGTGCAATACAACACCTTCTCTATACACTAAGTAGATATTATGTGTAGAGAAAGTAGAAACAGTTTATATTTTCTTACATAGATGTAGAGAGTTGTGATGGAACACCTGAGATTTTACTTTCTCTACACGTACTATGTACATATGTAAAGAGAAGGAATTGTATTGTACCCAAAAATTCCATACCGAGATTTCACCGGAAATACATGTTTTTGAAATCACCTGAATCCAAAAAAAAAGCATTTTTAGAAAGATGTCCGTGTGTGTGTCTGTGGGCAGCATAGCTCAAAACCAAAATACCGTTAAATACCAAACTTGGTATTTAAGTTCACTATTTTACAAGCATGCGACACGAAGATTTTCAAGAAAATCCTCCCCCCAAATACCCTTTTCATGGAAAAGTTTTCAAAAATTTTGATTTTCTAAAAAATGGCTGTTAACAATTTTGATTAAAATAACGTATATTAAAGATGTGTATATGTTGAATTTTCTGAGAATAGCCTCTGAAGGCCTCTTTACTCTGGATGAATTTTGTGCAATTGGTAAGAGACAGACAAATAATGTAGAGCACATTAAAACACACAATGTAAGCTATATACATTTTTTCGTGGAGTTTATCGTTTTTTAGATATTCCTCGTCTTAGGTTTCAGCTTTGAAAAACGTATACTTTTCTCATACAGGAATTTGCCAACTCGTGTCCATACAAACAAAGGAACATCAGTCACATAGCAACCAGCTTTTGACTTCACTTTAACCTATGGTACTCCCTTATTTCGCTTTTACTTACAAGGAAGCAAGTAATAAGACTATTTCTGCTGATTGTTTCTCAATTAGCATGAAGTAAATAGAAGCTTAAGCTTTTTAACACAAATGTAGAGAAAGTAATGTGAATGGAACACATCAGATTTTTGTATTAACAAAGCTATCTTTTATTTTCTAGTTCACCCCAAATTTTGTTTCACACTGACCGCAAGAAGGCTTTTATTAACAGTAACATATATAAATGAAAATAAAAAACAATTTTGAAGCTATAAAGGATTTTTATGTAGAAATAAGAATGCTGTGAGACTTGCGTGCAGATTCTGACCCGAATCCATTTCTGTAACAAGCTTTATAACATTTCGTGAAATACACGTTCCCATGCAACTTATGGACAGTTTCCTTTATAAGCTTTCAAAGCTGAAGAAACATCTCTTAATAACCATTGTAAATTTATTTTTACATCACATATAAATTTGAAACTGCAAACTAAAAAATGTGATGTGTTCCATTCACATGACTTTCTCTACATCTCTGCAGCAAATTATTGTTAAAAAGCTTATGCTTCTCTTTACTTCATGCTAATCGAGAAAAAATAGACTACATGCTTCCTTGTAAGTAGAAGCGAAATAAGGGAGTACCATAGGTTAAAGTGATAGTCAAAAGCTGGTTGCTATGTGCCTGATGTTCCTTGGTATGTACAGCAGTTGACAAATTCCTGTATGAGAAAATTATAAGTATTTTAAAGCGGAAATCAATAACAAGGAATATCTGAAAACGATCAACTACACGAAAAAAATTATATAACATAAATTGTGTGTTTTAATGTTCTCTACATTTTCTTTGTGGTAAGCCTTTGTCCATCTCTTACGGTTTAGCAGTAATGCAAAATCCGTAAAATTCATCCAAAATTAAATCATATTCACAGGCCATTCCCAAAAAAATCGATATACATATTATTTGTCAGGTAAATAGCTTTAATATACAATATTTTAATCAAAATCATTACAGCAATTTTTTAAGAAAATCAAAATTTTCGAAAAAAGATGCATGTAAAGGGCAGTTGGGGTGGGGGGATGTTCTTGAAAATCTTCGTGCCGCATCCTTGCAAGACACCAAACATAAATACCAAGTTTGGTATTGAACGGTCTTTTCGTTTTTCAGCTATTCACATACACTTACACACAGGCAGACAGACAGAGAGACACACACACACACACGGAAATTTTTCTAATTTTTTTTTTGATTCAGGAGGTCCCAAAACATGTATTTCCGGTGAAATCTTGGTCTCCAATTTTTGGGTACAATACAATACCTTCTCTATACACCATATACTAATACGTGTAGAGAAAGCAAAAAGTAATTTATATTGTATTATGTGAAGAGTATCACACAAAAACCAATGTAAACTTGGTATTTAGATTCTTCATCCTCCAGGGACGCGCTACGAACGGTTGCAAGAAAATTCCAAAATACTCTTTACATGGAATATTTATTGGAAAATTTTGATCTTCTCAAAAATATCTCTAACAGCTTTGATTAAAGCTCAATATTTTTAAAATATCTGCATAAAAAAACCTGAAATATTGCATTTTCTCAAAACTTTCTTTAGCTGTTCCACAAACAAAATTTTCTTACTAAAGATTATTATTTTTATCTTTACAAACATTTAGCAGAATTGGCTTTCTTGTAAGCATAAGTGAAATAAGATAGTTAAAATCTGGTCGATATATGGAACAATTGGGATTCGGTTCGCTTTCCATGGTTCCATTTGAGAAAACTTAATTAGTTTAAAATTGAAAACAATTAATATCTAGAAAACTTCAACTCAACGTATTTTAACAAGATCTATATTTTTGTGCAGAAAGTTTTTTATCTCTTAATCTTTATCACCAACAAAAACTCTGCAAAACTCAACCAGAATAAAGGCCTCTTCAGAAAATTCAAATACACATTTTATTTGCGATGTAAATATATTTATATAAAGTATTTTAATCAAAATCGTTAGAACCATTTTTGATAAAATCGATCCCATAGCAACCACATTTTAAAACATTTGACTGCCGGTTTATCCTAGTGTATTCCCTTATTTGCCTTCTACTTATAAGGAACTAAGTAATAAGAAAGTTTCTACTAACGTTTATCTCAACCAGCATGAAGTAGAGAGGTAGAGAAAGTCATGAGAATGATGCACATATTGGTCATGCAAAAGAACGGTATTTACAACTAATGCATACGGACCCACTGTAACACGATGTATCTACTAGAAATGTTTACCTCGATTAACATGAAATGTTTTATAGGAATAGTGTAGAGTAGGTCAGATATATTATTCTAAAATAAATATTGAAACCGATATATAATTTGATTAAACATTCGTAAACGATGATGGTACACTTACGCCGTATTTGCTTCTGTATTATTTACTAAGCGTTTAACGAAAGAATATCGCTTACTTCAATTGAGAGGTAGCCATGGAAACGCGTCTCACTGTGACGCAAGATCCCACACGAGGACGCAACCGTAGTTGAAATTGGGGGCAGAGGGGATCGGGGAGAGAAGAGAGGTTATGACGTCACCCTTGAGCAAGTACCGGGAGACCCAAAAGGTTCGCTTTTGCAAATCAAGTGCTCTCATATACAAACAATATTTAAAGAAAATTAGAAAAACTTATCAGTTTAGGAAGAGGTAAAAAAAAAAGTTATAATAAAAATAATTACCATTTCTCATATTTTAGTGTTATAAAATGTTGAAATAAACGGAAGGTTAATGAAAGAACTGCTACAAAATTAATGAGATTAATTATCTGTTAATAATTCCAGTAGCATAATTAAGTTTATAATTTCTCTACACGTACTACGTAATAGTGTATACAGAACGTATTGTAATGCACAAAAAATTCCATACCGAGATTTCACCGGAAATACATGTTTTGGGTCCCCCTGAATCCAAAAAATGCATTTTTGGAAACGGTTCGTGTGTGTGCCTAAGGACAGCATAGCTCAAAAATGAAAAGACCGTTAGACACCAAACTTTGTATTTAAGTTTACTATCTTCCAAAAATGCAACACGAAGATTTTCAAGAAAATCCTCCACCCCCAACTACCCTTTACATAAAAGCTTTTTAGAAAATGTTGATTTTCTCAAAAAATGCTATAACGATTTTGATTAAAATATCGCATATTAAAGAATTTTATCTGACAAATAAAATGTATATCTTGAATTTTCTGGGAACAGTCTCTGAAGACTACTTTATTCTGGACGAATTTTACGGAATTTTGCATAACTGGTAAACCAAAAGAGATGTACAAAAACTTACCACACAAAAATATAGAGCAGGTTAAAACACACAATTTGTCATATATATGTTTTTCGTTGATTTGATCGTTTTTGGGATATTCCTCGTTTTTAGTTTCAGCTTTGAAAAACTTCTGTGTCTGCATCACTCCATACAGAATTGGGAAGTTTAGCGCCTGCAATGTATGCATTACTCCGTACAGAATTGGGGAGTTTAGCGCCTGCAAGGTCTGCATCACTTCATACAGAATGTGGAAGGTTTAGCGCCTGCAATGTATGCACCACTCCGTACAACATTGAGAGGTTTAGCGCCTGCAATGTGTGCATCACTTCATACAGAATGTGGAAGGTTTAGCGCCTGCAATGTATGCACCACTCCGTACAACATTGAGAGGTTTAGCGCCTGCAATGTCTGCATCACTCTATACAACATTGGGGAGTATAGCGCCTGCAATATATGCATCACTCCATACAGTATTTGGGTTTCTAACACCTGAACTATATGAGTAACTCCTTATACTTTTGGACAATCTACGAGGATGATCTGAAAAGTTCTCGACCTCACCCAGAGATCGCAGCACTATAGGCACCATTTTTTTTCCTACGTTTTTACACATGTTAATAGACCCTATGCATAATTACAAGTCATTCCAAGCAAAAGTAGGCAGTTGTTTGAAACAGTGGAAGTGCACATTCCTTTGAAAATGAAAGAGTATCGTACTGTGATAAAAGTCTTTCTAAAAGAAGGTTTAACGCCTACAGAAATTCATTTACGGATTGTAAATGTGTATGGTGAATTTTTCACCTTCAGTTTTCACTGTGAAGAAATGGATGGTTGATTTTAAAGGTGGTCGTGAAAGCGTCCAAGATTAATCCACGCAAACGTCCAAAAACTGTAACCACTTCGGAAATCATTGAAAAAGTGCATGACATTCATTATGGAAGATCGGCGTACAAAGGTGCGCGAAATTGCTAATGCTCTTGGAATTTCAAAGGAACGTATTGGTCAGGAATTAAAATTAAAGAGCTTTGCGCATGATGGGTGCCGCGTATCCTCACAAACGCAATCGCACGACACTTTCTGAAAAGTGCTTGGCGCATTTTCAGAAGAACAGAAGTGACTTTTGCGCGGATAGGTCACAATGGATGAAACATGGATTCACACCCGAATCCAAGCAGCAGTCGAGGCAGTGGACAGAAGCTGTATCTTCAGCTCCAAAGAAGGCGAGGATGGTGCCATCGGCGGGAAAGATCATGCTGTCAGTGTTTTGGGATGCCAAAGGAATTTTGTTGATTGACTATCTTGAAAAAGGTAAAACCATTACTGGAAGATACTACTCTCAACTTCCAACCAAACTGAATGCAAACATTCGTGAAAAAAGAAGAAAAGTTTTCCATCAGGACAATGCACCTGCCCACAAAAGTGTTTTGGCAATGGGGAAATTGAGAGATCTGCACTATGAAGTGCTGAAACATGCACCCTATTCCCCAGATTTGGCTCCATCTGTTTCCAAAACCTAAGAAATTCCTCGCTGGTAGGCGTTTTTCGTCCAATGAAGAAGCAATCGCGGCTGCAAATGGGCAGCACCTCCAGAGGAACACTACAGAGACCTTTTCATTCTGAATGAATTATGTAACTGGAAAACCGTAAAATACTTACTGCTAAAAATGCAGATCTTATTAAAACACACAGTTCCTAACATACATTTTTTGTAGAGTTAACCGTTTTCGAGATATTCCAGATTTACTGGTTTCAATTGTAGGCACTTAAACTTTTGCCAAACAGGAAGATATCTTTCTTCTTCATGGAAAGTAAAGAGATTAGACTTCCAATTGCTTCACATAGCGACCGGCATTTAAAGGACTTGACTATCGCTTTAGCCTGTGCATTTTCTTGTTTCCCTTCCACTTACAAGGAGTTATACGGCTAATTCTGCTTATGTTTATTTCGATTAGCAAGATGTAGATAGAAGCATAAGATTTTTAACAGTAATTTGTTACAGAGATGTAGAGAAAGTCATGTGAATGGAACACATCAATTTTTTTTAAAAATAATTTGACTTATGGGGTTTCTGGAAAAAAATATCTCATGTGCTTCATTCACAAAACTTTTTCAAGGCTCAAACCATAAACAAGGAATACCTAAAAAAAAAAAAAAAAAAAAAAAAAACGATCAACTCCACCAAGAAAAATGTATATAACATAAATTGTGTGTTTTAACGTGCTCTACAGTTTTTTTGTGGTAAGTTTTTGTGTATCTCTTACGGTTTAGCAGTTATGCAAAATTCCGCAAAATTCATCCAGAATAAAGTAGTCTTTAGAGGTTATTCCCAGAAAATTTAATATATACATTTTTTTGTCAGGCAAATATCTTTAATATACGATATTTTTATTAAATTCATTTGAGCCATTTTTTGAAATTCAAAATTTTCTGAAGAAAGTTCCATGTAAAGGGTAGTTGCGGGTGGGAAAAATTTCTTGAAAATCTTCGTGTTGCATACCTGGAAGATACCAAACCGAAATACCAAGTTTGGTATTTAACGGTCTCTTGGTTTTTCAGCTTTGCTGTCCTCAGGCACACACACACACACACACACACAGACCTTTTTTCATAATTTTTTTAGATTCAGGGGAGAGCCAAAACGTGTATTTCCGGTGAAATCTCGGTATGGAATTATTGAGTGGAATACAATACCTTTACTATACACTGTGTGCATATTACGTGTAGAGAAAGTAAAAACCGATTCACGTTATGTCGCAGGGTGTTCAAGAAGTACAAAACTTATCGATACTGTGAAGTTGTTACGTAATATCGATTCAGGAATTTCCTTGTATGATCTATTTATAGATATACTCGCAGAGGGGGGAGAGGTGGTAAAGGTAGTCAACAGTCTACATTCGTGGGTGGAGGGTCGCGTGGGTTTAGTACACGTGACTCCGACGTCGGGGGTTCACAGCCCCCGTTTCCCACGTCACCTTTTGGTGCAAAATATTAACTTGAATAAGTGTATTTATTGAAATACCACTATACATACACTGATCTTCAGCAACTGCACATGCTTTTGTAATACACAAAATAGTCAGCAATATTAAAACCACAAAAAAAAAAAAATTATGTGTTGCATCTACTTGACTTTTTCTACATCTCTCTAACAAATTTTTAATAAAAAGCTTATTCTTCTATTTACTTCATGCTAAGCGAGAACAAATTAGCAGATATAGTCTTATTACTTGCTTCCTTGTAAGTAGGAGCGAAATAAGGGAGTACCATAGGTTAAAGTGATAGTCAAAAGCTGGTTGCTCTGTGACTGAAGTTCATTTGTTTGTATGGACACGAGTTGACGAATTCCTCTATAAGAAAAGTATGTTTTTAAAGCTGAAATAAAAAACAAGGAATATCTCAAAAAGTGATCAACTCCACGAAAAAAACATAACATAAATTGTGTGTTTTAACGTGCTCTAAATTTTTTGTGTGGTGAGATTTTGTCCATCTCTTACGGTTTAGCAGTTATGAAAAATTTCGTAAAATTCATCCAGAATTGTTTTCAGAGGCTATTTCCAGAAAATTCAAGATATACATACTTGTCAGGTAAATATCTGCAATATAGAATATTTTAATCAAAATCGTTAAAGCCGTTTTTTAGAAAAGCAAAATTTTAAAAAAATATTCCATGTAAAGGGTTGTTGGGGCTGGGGGGGGGATTTTCTTGAAAAATCTTCGTGTCGCATCCTTGAGAGATATTAGTCATAAACACCAAGTTTGGTATTAAACGGTATTTTCGTTTTTGAGCGATGCTGTCCACAGACAAACACACAAATACACACGGACCTTTTTCCAGGAATGCTTTTTTGGGATCTAGGGAAACCCATAACATGTATTTCCAGTGAAATCTCGGTATTGAATTTTTTGATGCATTACAATACCTTCTCTATACACTATGTACATAATACGTGTAGAGAAAGTAAAAATCTTATGTTACACTCACATGTCTTTCTCTAGCTGCTCTATTCATAAACTTCTTACAAAAGATTATTCTTCTTTCTACACCATACTAATGGAGATAAACATTAGCAGAATGTTCTTATTACTTAGTTTTTATAAGTAGAAGGGAAATAAAGGAATGTGCTATGTTAAAGCGATAGTCAAATGTTTTAAAAGCTGTCGTTATGCGAATGTCATTGCAAATCACTTCTTTGCTCGGCCAGGAGTACAACAAAAGAAAAACGGTCGCTTCCTCTCTGAGAAACCTATAAGTAATTTACAATTAAAACAGACAAAAAATATATCTAAAAAATAATCAACTCCACGAAAAAAAAAAAAAAGGTATATAACTAAAATTGTAAGTTTTAACAAGATCTACATTTTTTGTACACTAAGTTTGTTTTCTATACCTTATAGTTTAGCAGTTAAGAAAAATTCGGAAAATTTCATCCAGAATAAAGGGGTCTGCAGAGGCTATTACCAGAAAATTTAAGATATAATGTATAAGTATGCATTTTATTTGGGATTTAAATAGCTTTAATTAAAATAGTTGGCCACTTTTTAGAAATAAAATATTTTGGAAAAAATTTCCATGTAAAATGTAGTTTATGGTGGGCGGAATTTTATTGAAAATCTTTGTTTCAACATCCTTTGAAGATAAAATGTCAAGTTTGGAGTTTAACGGACTTTTTGTTTTGTGCTGTCTACAGAAACACACACACACACACGGGTCTTTTTCTAAAAAAATATTTTTTTCGGATTCAAGGGACCCCAAAAACATATATTTCTGGTGCAATCTTGACATCGAATTTTTAATACAATACAATACCTTCTCTACCCACTCTGTATATTGTACATGCGGGCTAGAGAAAGTAAAACCTGAAAAGAGTGAACACGAAAATAAAAGGACAAACACATTGAAACACAGCAACTATAATTTACAACACGGAATAAACTGTATTCAGATGTAAAAAATAAGTTAAATGGCGGTTTATTAAGGACGCCATTTAACTGCTGTGGTTCTCAGCGTCCCATTTTATGCTGGGCGTAAAAGACTGCTTAATTTTGCTCAGAGACCTCTCTATCAGACTTGAGGTTCCTTTACGTGCCGTAAATCTACTACATGGGACCAACAGCTTTACTTCCCTTCCGAAGGAAACCATGATAAGGATTTTTACATCCGAAAGAATCCACCGTCCTCCGCCGGGTTTGAACCCGCGACCTCGGGTATGAGAAATTAACAAGGTAACCACTACACACCACGGAGGGCGACATTCAGATGTGTTATAGTAGACAAACACACTTAAGAGAAATATAAACACAAAATCTCACACCACAACAAAACAATGATCTCACACCACAACAAAACAATGATCGAAAAGTATGACATTTATATATATATATATATATATATATATATATATATATATATATATATATATATATATATATATATATAAGTTCCTTTGTTTATATGGATAGGAGTTGACAAGTTCCTGTATGAGAAAAGTATACGTTTTTCATAGCAGAAACCAAAAATAAGGAATGTCACAAAAACGACGAACTTCACGAAAAAAATGTATATAACATAAATTGTGTGTTTTAATGTGCTCTACATTTTTTGTGTAGTAAGCTTTTGTCCAGCTCTTACAGTTTAGCAGTTATTCAAAATTTAGTAAAACTCATCCAGAATAAACTACTCTTCAGAGTCTATTCCCAGAAAATTCAAAATATACATTTTATTTGTCAGGTAAATATGTTTCATATACGAAATTTTAATCAAAATCGTTAGAGCCATTTTTGAGAAAATCAAAATTTTCGAAAAAAGTTCCATGTAAAGAGTAGTTTGGGGTGGGGGGGATTTTTCTCAAAATCTTCGTGTCGCATCCCTGGAAGATACTAAACTTAAATACCAAGTTTGGTATTTTACCGACTTTTCGTTTTTGAGTTGTCATATTTTTCTCCAAATACTCCGCATGTTTGCCTGCCGCGCCATCCAAATGTATCCCATCCGATAGGTTTCCAAAACGTTCTTTAATTTTGAGCCCACTTCAAACTACCTTCCACTCTCAACTGTTGAGGCAGCAGACTGCCCTAATTGGATTGGTTTCCGTGACCGATTCTCATCTGCTCTGATTTTCAACTTTATCGTTTCACTGCGCGCCCCGAATTCCTCATTGTTCCGCAGTTGGCCGCACCGCTTCCTACAGAACTCGTTTAAAAAATCTGATGTGTTCCATTCACATGACTACATCTCGGCAACAAATTATTATTATTGTTAAAAAGCTTATGCTTCTATTTACTCCATGCTAATTAGCAGAAATAGTCTTATTACTTGCTTCCTTGCAAGTAGAAGCGAATAAGGGAGTAGCATAGGTTAAAGTGATAAGTCAAAAGCAGGTTATCATGCGAATGAAGTTTCCATTGTATGGACAGGAGTTGACAAATTCCTGTATGAGAAAAGTTAAGTATTTCAAATTCTGAAACCAAAAACAAGGAATATCTCAAAAACGATCAGCTCCACGAAAAAAGTGTATACGACATAAATTGTGTGTTTTAATGTGCTCTACAGTTTTTGTCCAGTTTTTATGGTTAAGCCGTTATGCGAAATTCCATAAAATTCATTCAAGAGTAAAGTAGCCTTTAGAGGCTATTCCCAGAAAATTCGAAATTACATTTTATTTGTCTGCAAATATCTTTAGTATGCGATATTTGAATCAAAATCGTTGGAGCCATTTTTTAGAAAATCAAAATTTTCGAAAAAAGTTCCATGTAAAGGTTAGATTGGGGTGGGGGTAATTTTCTCAACATCTTCGTGTCACATTCCTGTAAGATACTTAACTTAAATACCAAGTCTGGTATTTTAGCGATTTTTCGTATTTGAGCTATCGTGTTCTCTCTCTCTCTCTCTCTCTCTCTCACACACACACACACACACACACTCACCCAGACCTTTTTCTGAAAATACCTTTTTGGATACAGGGCTCCCTAAAACATATATTTCCGGTGAAATCTCGGTATTGAATATTTGGGTGCAATGCAATACCTTCTCTATACTCTATGTACATAGTGCGTATAGAGAAAGTATAAATTGGGTCTTCAGTTGGTCCAGATTCCCCGTTTTCTTCCCACCCCAGTATTTCTCCAACATGTCATCGTGGGTCTGACTGTCGCTCCGTATACAGCTTAAAAACTAACGCACAGATTAGGCAGCCGAGCAGGACGGTTCAAGTGGTTTCGTCTATGGCCCGCAACCGAGAGGTCACAGGTTCACTTCCGGCCAGGCGACATCGGCTATTCTCAATTTCTGTCCATACAAACAAAGGAACATCAGTCACATAGCAACCAGCTTTTGACTATCACTTTAACCTATGCTACTCCCTTATTTTGCTTCTACTTACAAGGAAGCAAGTAATAAGACTATTTCTGCTAATTTTGTCTCGATTAGCATGAAGTAAGTAGTAGCTTAAACTTTTTAAAAATAACTTGTTGCAGAGATGTAGAAAAAGTCATGTGAATGTAACCCATCAGTTTTTTTGCCTAGTCATTAGAAAAGGAAGAATTCTAGAGCTAGAACTTCTTGATCTTCTATTCAAATAATTAATTTAGCGCTGCATACAAAGATCTTCAGTTCAACTCTCGAAACCTGCACACGCACATTATATCGATTGCGATATATCGATATATTCAAAACATTAAACAAGCAGCAGCAGCAGGCACCTTGATGACGTAGGAACTACCTCTCCCCTTGCCCCGCGGTCCATACTTATTGCCACCAATCAAATCACAGCTGTACTCTCTCCACTGTGTGACGCAGGTTGGAGCCTCGTGACGTCATAGCCGTGACGTAGGCATTGACGTCTTTTTAACCCCTCTGCTTATTACCATGGTTTCAACAAGCCTGGCTCTGCTCTCCAAACTTCAGGCTTCAAAACAAGTCAACATTTCTTAATTCGCTTCTCATTCATGCAAATTCTGATATTATATTGGCCACAATCATTGTTGCAGGTGACCTATTTCTGTGTAATATCGACAGCTCCACATTCAGGTATGAACCCGTGACATTTCCGATACCAGTGCTGCAAACATTTAAACAGGAAACACAAAAATCTGATGTGTTACACTCACACGACTTTTTCTAGCTGTTCTACAAAATTCATACATAAGATTCTTCTTCATTCTGCACCTTCCTAATCGAGGTACTCATTAGCACAATGTTCTTATTTAGTTCCGTATAAATAGGAAGAAAAAATAGGAAGGGAATTCACTAGGCTAAACCAATAGTCAAATGTTTTAAAAGATGTCGTTATGTGATTGTTATTACAAATCGCTTCTTTTCTTGGCCAGGAGTAGGAAAAAAAACACGGACACTCCCGTCTGAGAAAAGTATAAGTACTTCACAACTGAAACTAATAACAATTAATATCTCGAAAACGGTAAGGTCCACGAGAAAAACGTGTATGACATAACTTGTGTATTTTAACAATACTTAATTTTTTGTATAGTAAGTTTTCGTGTATCTCTTACGGTTTACTAGTTAGGCCAAATTAAAATTCATTCAGTATAAACAGGTCTTCAGAAGCTATTCCCAGAAAATTCCAGATATACATTTTATTTGTTAGGTAAATATTTCTAATATATGATATTTTAATCAAAATCGTTAGAGCCATTTTCAAGAAAATCAAAATTTTTGAAAAAAAGTTCCATGTAAACGGTAGTTTCAGGTGGAGGGATTTTTCTCAAAATCTTCGTGTCGCATTCCTGGAAGATACTAAACTTAAATACCAAGTTTGGTATTTTAGCTAGTTTTCGTTTTTGAGTTATCGTGTTCACAGACACACGGTCACACACACACACACACACTCGGACCTTTTTCTCAAAACGCTTTTTTGGATACAGGGGGTCCTAAAAGATGTATTTCCGGTGAAATATCGGTATCGAATTTTTGGGTGGAATACAATACTTCTCTATCCCTGTGTGCATTGTACATATGGAGCTAGAGAAAGTAAAAATCTGATGTGTACCATTCACATCACTTTCTCTATATCCCTGCTACAAATTATTCTTGAAAAGCAAGTTTTTCATAGCAGAAACCAAAAATAAGGAATGTCACAAAAACGACGAACTCCACGAAAAAAATGCATATAACATAAATTGTGTGTTTTGACGTGCTCTACATTTTTTGTGATATAAGTTTTTGTCCATCTCTTACGGTTTAGCAGTTATTCAAAATTTAGTAAGATTCATCCAGAATGAACTACTCTTCAGAGGCTATTCCCAGAAAATTCAAAATATACATTTTATTTGTCAGGTAAATATGTTTAATATACGAAATTTTAATCAAAATCGTTAGAGCCATTTTTGAGAAAATAAAAATTTTCGAAAAAAAGTTACATGTAAAGAGTAATTGGGGGTGGGGGGATTTTTCCTCAAAATCTTCGTGTCGCATCCCTGGAAGATACTAAACTTAAATACCAAGTTTGGTATTCTACCTCCTTTTCGTTTTTGAGTTATCGTGTTCACAGACACACGGACACGGACACGCACACACACATACACGGCTTTTTTTTTTTAGATAAAGGGGACCCTAAAACATATATTTCTAGTGAAATCTCAGTATCGAATCTTTCGGTGGAGTGCAATACATTCTCTATACACTATGTACATAGTGCCTATAGAGAAAGTAAAAAGTAACCACTGATGAGCTTGGTATATTGCATCAACGTCTACAACCTCTCATCTGTCTTCAACACAGTAAAAATCTCATGTGTTCCATTCTGTATATCCCTGCAACAAATTATTGTTAAAAAGCTTATGCTTCTATTTACTTCATGCTAATCGAGAAAAAATTAGCTGAAATAGTCTTATTACTTGCTTCCTTGTAAGTAGAAGCGAAATAAGGGAGTACTATAGGTTAAAATGATAGTCAAAAGCTGGTTGCTATGTGAGTGAAGTTAGTTTGTTTGTATGGACATGTTAACAAATTCTTGTATAAGAAAATAAGTTTCTTTAAAGGTGAAACCAAAAACAAAAACGATTACTCCATAAAAAAAATATATAACATAAGTTGTGTGTTTTAACGTTTTCTACATTTTTTCTGTGGTAACTTTTTGTCCATCTTTTACGGTTTAGCAGTTAAGCCAAATCCTGTAAAATTCATCCAGAATAAAGTAGTCTTTAACGGCTATTCCCAGAAAATTCAAGATATACATCTTATATGTCTGATATATATATACCTTTAATATATGACATTTTAATAAAAATTGTTAGAGCCATTTTTCAGAAAATCAAAATTTGTTGAAAGAAATTTCATGTGTAGGGTAGTTTTGGTTGGGGAGATTTTCCTGAAAATCTTTGTGTAAAATTCCTGGAAGGTGCTAAGCTTTAATACCAAGTTTGGAATTTTACCGACTTCGTTTTCGAGTTATCGTGTTCATAGACAAACAGACATTTTTCAAAAACTACTTTTTTATACATGGGACCGTAAAAGGTGTATTTCCGTTGAAATCCCGGTATCGAATTTTTGAGTGGAATGCAATACCTTCTCTATACACTATGTAGGTAGTACGTATAGAGAATGTAAAAAGAAATGGGCTTTTTAAGAGAGCTTGTTGTCCAAAGCAATTCCGAGGAATTTTAGAGAGGTTTAGGCAAATAAAGTTTGTTTCCAAAAGAGAATCTCAAGTCAGAAAACTGCTTTCCTTTTGTAAAAATCTGATGTGTTTCATTCACATGACTTTCTCTATATCTCTGCAACAAATTATAGTTAAAAATCTTATGCTTATATTTAGTTCCTGCTAATCGAGAAAAAATAGCATAAGTAGTCTTATTACTTGCTTCCTTTCAAGTAGAAGCAAAATAAGGGAGTACCATAGGTTAAAGTGATAATCAAAAGCTGGTTGCTATGTGACCGAAGTTCCTTGTTTGTATGTATGGACGGCAGTTCACAAAGTCCAGTATGAGAAAAGTGTGTTTTTATAGCTGAAACCAAAAACAAGGCTTATCTCAAAAGCAATCAACTCAACGAAAAAATGTATATAACATAAATTATGTGTTAAAGTGTTCTACATTAGTTGTGTGGTAAGTTTTTGTCCATGTATTCTTCAGAGGCTATTCCCAGAAAATTCAAAATATACATTTTATTTGTCAGATAAATATATTTAATATACGACATTTTAATCAAAATCGTTAAGGCCATTTTTTAGAAAATAACAATTTTCGAAAAAAGTTCCATGTAAAGGGTAGTTTGGGGTGGGGGGATTTTTTCTAAAAATCTACGTGTCACATCCCTGGAAGATACTAAACTTAAACACCAAGTTTGGTATTTTACCGACTTTTCGTTATTGAGTTGTCGTGTTCACAGACACACGACCTTTTTCTGAAAATACTTTTTTGGATACAGGGGACCCTAAAACATATTTCCGGTGAAATCTCGGTATCGAATTTTTTGGTGGAGTGCAATACCTTCTCTATATACTATGTGCATAGAATGTATAGAGAAAGTAAAAATAATCCATTTAGATCTAGGAAAATGTATGTCTAAACCTAAGTCACTGAAGAGAGAGATAGCGAGCGAGTTCGAAATGGCTTATACCTTCCAAAATATTTAAGTGATGTAGGACTTGTTAAAACACTTAAGTATTTAATATGCTTTTTTGTTTACTTTTGTTTTTGTTTTTGCTTTTTCTTAGATTTGACCGTTTTCGATTTTAAACTACCTTCTCAAACGGAACTATGCAAAGCGAACCAAACCTCAATTGTTTCACATAGTAACCGGCTTTAAAGCATTTGACTATCACTTTAGCCTAGTGCACTCCCTTATGTCCATTCTAATTGTAAGGAAGCAATAAGACCAATTCTGCTAATCCTGATTAATGTTTAGCAGATCAAAAAATATTTTGTGGAAGAATAATTGGTGCAGAGAGAGATATGTGAATGGAACAAATCAGTTTTTTTTTTTTTACTTTCTCTATACGAACTATGTACATAGTGTATAGAGAAGGTATTGCACTGTATCCAAAAATTCGATACCGAGATTTCACCGGAAATACATGTTTTGAGACTCCCTAAACAAAAAAAAAGCTTTTTAGAAAAACGTCCGTGTGTGTGTCTGTCTGTGTGTTTATGTGTGTGGGTGTCTGTGGGCAGCATAGCTCAAAAACGAAAAGACCGTTAAAGCCCAAACTTGGTATTTAAGTTTGGTATCTTCCAAGGATGCGACACAAACATTTTCAAGAAAATCCCACCAACCCAAGCTACCCTTTACAAGGAAAAATTTTGAAAATTTTGATTTTCTTAAAAATGGCTCTAACAATTTTGATTAAAATATCATATATTAAAGATATTTACCTGCCAAATAAAATGTATATCTTGAATTTTCTGAGGAAAGCACCTGAATACTTTATTCTGGATGAATTTTACGGAATTTTGCATAACTGCTAAACCGTAAGAGATCGGGAAAGAAGCTTACCGCACAGAAAATGTAGCTCACGATAAAATACGCAATTTATGTCATACATTTTTTTCGTGGAGTTTTATCATTTTTAAGATATTCCTGGTTTTTCGTTTTAGCTTTGAAAAACGTATACTTTTCTCATACAGGAATTTGTCAACTGCTGTCCAAAGAAAGGATCTTCAGTGACATAGCAATCAGCTTTTGACTATCACTTTAACCTATGGTACTCCCTTATTTCCCTTTTACTTACAAAGAAACAAGTAATAAGAATATTTCTGCTAATAGAAGCAAAAGCTTTTTAACAATAATTTGTAGCAGAGACGTAGAGAAAGTCATGTGAAAGGAACACATCAGATGTTTTTTCATTTCTTGCTACTTTCTTCCACGATTTCTTTTGCTGCTATGACAGTTTGCAGAAGACTCTAAACTACAGTGTGACTCACAAACCTGAAATACTTTAATAGACGATAAATTCTCTGAAGGATTGTAGAAATGTGAAATTTGTTTTGTGATCTCAGTGGTTGGAAAAATTAGTACTACTGCCCATTGTTAACTATTTTATGGCAATTACGAGCATTGTTGAGTGTTTAGTTCGCAGTTGTAACAGAAGCGTGTAGTACTCATTTCATTGTGAAAATACATTGGAAGTCAAATTCATTCATTGATCACACATCGAATATTTTGAAGAGATCTTAGTGTAAGCGATTTTCCAAAAATGTAACAATTTTATCATTAGTAAGAAAGCTGGGGACAACACACTTAGGCTGTCCCAGAAGTACTCGACCGGACGTATAGATATTGTTTAGCATTTGTTTGGCAGCCATCATTAGTGAATGCTCTCAGCGAATTTGTAAACCTGGATAAAACTGATCATCGTTATGTGATACAATACTTTCAACTTCCAACTAATATTAAAGCTGAGCTAGATGCTACTTTGGGGGAGTCTGCTCCTTCGTTTACAACAGTCAAATATTGGGTGGCAGAGTTTAAGAGCTGCCAAGACGAACATCGCGGTGGTCGACCAAATAAAGTTACATTGCAGACATTTCAAAAAGTTCTGTACATTTCATACTGACTGAAAATTTGGATATGAGAAAGGTAGGCGCCGCGTTTGTTCACAATCCAACAAAAACAGCGTCGTGAGGATGTTTCTGTCGAGTGTTTGGCAATGTTTCACTGCAATAAAGATTAGTTTTTCCGTCGATTCATAACAATGGATGAAACCTGGGTCCATCACTTCACACCTGAGACGAAGGAACAATCAAAGCAGTGGATTGGAAGGGGAGAATCGGCTCCAAAGATGGTGAAGACGGTTTCATCTGCAGGGAAGGTCATGGCGTTAGTTTTTTTGGGACGCACGCGGAATAATTTTCATTGATTATCTCAAAAAAGGTAAAGTAATAAATGTAAAATATTATGTGAACTTATTATAGCGTTTGAGCGATGAAATCGAGCCAAAACGGCCGCATTTAGCGAAGAAGAAAGTTTTGTATCATCAAGACAATCCACCAGTCCATTATCGCCATGACCAAAATCAATGAGTAAAAATTCGAATTGCTTCCTCATGCACCAGTCCCTCTGATTATTTTCTATTTCCTAACTTTAAGAAATGGCTTTGTGGTAGAAGATTTGCCAACAATGTCTGAAGTTGCTGGCTATTTTGCAGACCTTGATAGTTCACTATAAAAGGGTATTGCAGCTATTGAACATCGCTGGGAAAAGTGTATCGAGCTGAAAGGAGACTACGTAGGGAAATAAAGATGTTTTTCCCCAACAATTTTGTGCTTAGGACGGGTACTTCTGTGTCAGCCCTAGAGCACCATTGAGTCTGCCGAAGAGGTTTAACGAACTCTCCAAACAAATCACTATGTCGATTGAGTCAGAAGATAAAACTATTCATGTTAAAGAAATCGGAACTGTGACCATACAGAGTAAATAAGTTGCAGAAACTGAAAAACAAATGCGGTTCTGTCGATGGTTGAAGGGTTTTCTTATTCAGAGAATCTCTCCATAACGTGGTTTACAGACGAGACAGGTTGGATCTGTCTGAATAAAAACATCACTCAAAATGAAATGCAGTTTTATTTATGGACGCTCTTAAACTACTGTGTTTCTCAGCTTCTCATTCTATATTGCACGTGAAATACCACCAAATGTTGCTAAGAGTCCTCTTTATAAGGCTTGAGGTTCTTTTACGTGCCGTAAATATACGACACGGGACCAACGACTTTATTCCCTTCCGAAGAAAGCCATGCTGGGGATCAGTACTCAAAACAGAAGATACTAAGGTTACTATAAGCCCCCATATCGTGCACAAACACCATTGCATGACGAAAGGTTTGGAGTATGGTGTGCGGTGTCAACATCCAGGACTAGACTGGTGGATCAGACTGAAAAACTCGGCGCCATAGCCGGCAGTTCAACCACGAATATGGCATTGAATTTTTCAACCTGACTCTACAGACCCAACTCCTGTCTTACACAGGTTTCTGTAAGAAAAGAATTAAAATTTTCCATAAAGTACTTACAACATTGCAAGTCGCTATTGGGGTTGCCATTTCAAAATATTTTGAAATCACCTTGTGGGTGAGTAAGTTGAGAAATTCAATGCTATGCCGGCATGTTGCCATGGTAGCTAGAGGCTGAGAGGTCCGTGGTTCAAATCATTGAATTTTTCAGTCTGAGTACCTATGCAACTCCTGTCCTACACACGGTTTCAGTGGGAAAGCAATTAAAACTGTCAACTTCCAGGATTAATGGCCCACATTTTCTTTGATACAAATGTAGACAATGCACATCTGTGGAGCACGGATGATACCGAATTGACAGCAAGATGTAGCAAAGTGTCAAATCTAACTCCTCCATTCTGCTGTAACTAGTTTGTTTGATAATCGAGTACTCTCAGAAGGTCTGTGGCCTGAACTAACTTCGTCAGACTTTTTCTTATGACGGTATCTTAAAAATAGAGTGTACAGGAAAAGATCTCTGATAACTGCTGAACTCTGTGAATCCATTAGTAAGGAAATAAGCACATTGGCGAGAAATGAAAATGGCGAGTTATTTAAGGACGCCTCTTTAACTGCTCTGGTTCTCTAAATTGTGCGTGAAAGACAGATTAATTTAGCTCAGAGGCCTCTCTACCAGGTTTGAGGTCCCTTTACGAGCTGTAAATGTGCGACACGGGACCAACGACTTTACTTCCCCTCCGAAGGAAGCCATGCTAAGGATTTTTACACCCGAAGAAATCCATAGTCCTCCGCCGGGTTTGAACCCCCGACCTTGGGTATATGAAGTTAGAATAGTAACCATTACACCACGGAGGGCGACCTACACACATGCTTATGGTTATAACTACACAAGCTTGAATTTGATACATCCAAAAATGGTGTATTCCATTCACATGACTTTCTCTACATCTCTACAACAAATTACTGTTAAAAAGATTATGCTTCTATTTATTTCATGCTGATGGAACACATCAGATTTTTATAACGTTCCACTGCTTCATCTGATGACATTTGGGAACAAAAAGAAATAAGCTGCTAGAGCCCATGGTGCTGTCTTTTAGGATATCCAGAAACTCAGTTCTTATATTTGCTGTATTTATGATGCGTTGATGTATTTTATTTTACTTTCTCTAACCCGCATGTACAATGCACATAGTGGATAGAGAAGGTATTGTATTCCACACAAAAATTCCATACCGAGATATCAACGGAACTGTATGTTTTGGGGTCCCCTGAGTCCGAAAAAAATCATTTTTAGAAAAAGGTCCTGTGTGAGTGATGACTACATAGCTCAAAAATGAAAAGACCGGTACATACCAAACTTGGTATTTAGGTTTAGTAACTTCTAGGGATGCGACGAGGATTTTCAAGAAAATACCCCATCACAAATTACCATTTACATGGAAAAATTTTCGAACATTTTTATTTTGTCAAAAATAGCAATAATAATTTTGATTAATATATTAAAGATATTTACATCCCAAATAAAATATGTCTTGCATTTTCTGAGAATATCCTCTGAAAACCTCTTTTTCTGGATGAATTTTGTCGAATTTTGCTTAACTGCTAAACCGTAAGAGAGATAAAAACTCACTCCACAGAAAATGTAGATCTCGTTAAAACACAATATATGTCCTTTACAATTTTGTTGTGGAGGTAACCGTTCACGAGATCTTCTTATTGGTTGCTATTGTTAACTAAATTTTGTTTTACTCCTGGCCAAGCAAAGAAGCGATTTGCAATGACAATCGTATAACTACAGCTTTTAAAACATTTGACTATTAATTTAGCATAGCATATTTCTTTAGTTGCCTTCTATTTATAAGGAACTAAGTAATAAGAACATTCTGCTAATGTTTATCTCGGTTTGCATTGTGTAGAAAGAAAAATAATCTTTTGTAAGAGCAGCTAGAGAAAGTCATGTGAATGTAACACATCAGATTTTTTTTCTCTTGAGCGTTATGGTCCGTTACCTTGCAAACATGCTCCTACCAGAACTGAAAATTCACCGGACGTTTGTAGCCTTAACGTTGTTCCAAAGATCCATCGAGCCGAGAACCATAAGATAAACCGAAGGCTGAAATGGCGCCTTGGAAATTTTTCCAGAGCTTTATCATCAAGCAGTGTGTTGGTAAATTTGAACGGAATTCAATTTAATTAGAATCTATCAACAGAAGTTCTCTAATGTCTAACATTTTTTGATTTGGATGTCAAATATCGTCTAAATAAGCTCAAAAGATGTCTGTCGATCTTCAAGAATTGTTTTAACCGCGCCAAAATTGTCATCAGATTGGCAGTTCTTGGGCGTCCTTCACGAAACTTGTCGCTAACAAAATCCCATCCTTTTTGAATTCGCTGTATCAATAAGTTGTCTTCACCAGATAAACTTCAAAGCCCAAGTTCACTTTTATTAGACGTTAATTAAGACTTCAAACTGTAAATAATTTCCCGGAAATGTTTCCAGTCAAATTCATTTTTGAAGGAATACCAAATCTCTATACGAAGATAGTTAACAAACAATTAGAGCAAGTAGAATAAACGAAATGGCAGACAACTCGCAAAATATTAAAAAATACTTATGTATTATATATTAATTTTTAGAAACATGGTATTTAAAAAAGTTGAGTATCACCCGATGGTGGAGAGTGAGCATTTTGTTAAAAGTGAGGGGGGAAAAGGCTTAGTGCAGTCAAAACTGAGCATGAGGGATAGTTAAGTCTAGAGGCATAAAAATCTGATGATTCCATTCATATTACCTTTTCTACCTATTCTGCAAACAAACCTCTTACAAAATGTCATTCTTCTTTCTACTTCATGCTAATAAAGATAAAAATTAGCACAAATAGTCTTATTACTTGCTTCCTTGTAAGTAGATGACAAATAAGGGAGTACATTCAGCTAAAGCAATAGCCAAATTTTTTAAAAGCTGTCGCTATGTGCCTATCATTGAAATTCTTTTTATTTCATGGACGAGACGACTTCCTGTTCGAGAAAAGCTTAAGCAATTTAAAACTGAAACCAATGACAAGGAATATCTCAAAAACGATCAACTCCACGAAAAAATATGTATATGACATAAATTGTGTGTTTTAACGTGCTCTACATTTTTGTGCCATAAGTCTTTGTCTATCTCTTAAGGTTTAGCAGTTATGCAAAATTTCGTAAACTTGATCAATAATTGAGTAATCTTCAGAGGCAGTTCCCAGAAAATTGAAGATATACATTTTATTTTTCATATATACTTATTTAATATGTGACATTTTAATCAAAATCGTTAAAGCCATTTTTCAGAAAATTAAAATTGTTGAACCTTCTTGCACGTAGAGCGTAGTCTGGGGAAAGGTTGAGTTTTATACCTTTGAAATCAAAGCAGAAAAGGCTGGGTCAATCAGCTTCTTTTGCTAGAAACAGATGGAGACATGAATGTGGGAGGAAGTGCTTTAATAAATTCCTACCCACTTAAGAGATGGCGACAACATCGTCGCTTTTCCCGACATATGCCAGTTACAGATCTATGACATTCCATTTAAAATTATATATCGTGTTTTTATGAAAATAATTGTTTTACTTGTTAATAGAACACTGTTCATGTGTGCGTCTGAATAACTATCGTAAATACGACTAGTTGATAAACATTAACTAAGATTGGAGTTCAGTATCTTCTAAAACTGCCATACAAAGGTATACAATGATGTGTACCTTTCACATGACTTTCTCCATATCCCTGCAACAAACAATTCTTAAAAAGCTTATGCTAATCAGAAAAAATTAGCAGAAATAGTCTTATTACTCGCTTCCTTGTAAGTAGAAGCGAAATAAGGGACAACTGTAGGTTAAAGTGATGGTCAAAAGCTGGTTGCTATGTCAATGAAGTTCCTTTGTCTATATGGATAGGAGTTGACAAGTTCCTGTATGAGAAAAGTATACGTTTTTCATAGCAGAAACCAAAAATAAGGAATGTCACAAAAACGACGAACTCCACGAAAAAAAGTATACAACATAAACTGTGTGTTTTAAAGTGCTCTACATTTTTTGTGTAGTAAGTTTTTCTCCATCTCTTACAGTTTAGCAGTCATTCAAAATTTAGTAAAATTCATCCAGAATAAACTACTCTTCAGAGGCTATTCCCAGAAAATTCAGGATATACACTTCATTTGTCAGGTAAATATGTTTAATATACGAAATTTTAATCAAAATCGTTAGAGCCATTTTTGACAAAATCAAAATTTTCGAAAAAAGTTCCATGTAAAGGGTAGTTGGGGGTGGGGGGATTTTTCTCAAAATCTTTGGTATTTGGTATTTTACTGACTTTTCGTTTTTGAGTTATCGTGTTCACAGACACACGGACACACACACGGACCTTTTTGTGAAAATGCTTTTTTTGGATATTAGGGACCCTAAAACATATATTTTCGGTGAAATCTCCGTATCGAATCTTTTGGTGGAGTGCAATACTTTCTCTATACACTACGTACATAGTGCGTATGGAGAAAGTAAAAATCTGATGTGTACCATTCATATGACTTTCTCTACATCTCTGCAACAAATTATTCTTAAAAAGGTTATACTTCTATATCCTTCATGCTAATTAGAATAAATTAGCAGAAATAATCTTATTATTTGCTTCCTTGTAAGTAGAAGCGAAATAAGGTTAAAGTGATAGTCAAAAGTTGGTTGCTATGTAATTGAAGTTCCTTTGTTTGTATGTATGGACAGGAGTTGACAAATGAGAAAAGTAAGTTCTTCAAAGCTGAAACTAAAAACAAGTAATATCTTAAAAACGACCAACTCCACGAAAAAAATGTATATAACATAAATTGTATGTTTTAATGTGCTCTAAATTTTCTGTGTGGTAAGTTTTTGTCCATCCCTTACGATTTAGCAGTTATGCAAAATTCAGTAAAATTCATCTAGAATAAAGTAGTCTTCAGAGGCTATTCCCAGAAAACTCAAGATATACATTTTATTTGTCAAGTAAATATCTTAAATATACGAGATTTTAATCAAAATCGTTAGAGCCATTTTTAAGAAAATCAAAATTTTCGAAATTTTTTGCGTGTAAAGGGTAATTTAGGGTGGGGGGATTTTGTTGGAAAGCTTCGTGTCGCATCCTTGGAAGATACCAAAATTAAATACGAAATTTAGTTTTTAACGGTATTTTCATTTCTGAGCTATGCTGCCCACAGACACAGACAGAGAGACACACACGGACATTTTTCTAAAAATGCTTCTTTTGGGTTCAGGGGGTCTCAAAATATTTCCGGTGAAATCTCGGTACCTAATTTTTGGGTGCAATACGATACCTTCTCTATACACTGTGTACATAGTACGTGTAGAGAAAGTAAGAATTCCAGCAACGGGGTACATAACGGGAGCAAAATCTCCAATCCCAAAGTATCCTGTTCCTAGAAACCTTTTATTTTATGAAAAAAGTCTAATAATTTGATTTACATCCCCTATACTTTGGACGCTTACAAAACAAACAAAATTACTATTTTTAATTTTCTCGGAAGCTTGTGAAGCTGTCCCTATCCGGAACAAGTTTTCTATAATCTTGTAATAGCTACACGATAGAAGAAAGGGTACCACACAAAAAACTTTTTTCTAACACATTTTTCTCCCATAAACACGATTTCTGAAATATCAATTAGTGATGGTTCAAATTGCTCAATAATTGTGTCATTATTTTAAAGTGCTGTAAAATGTCAATTGTTTCTCCGATTGCTTGAGAAGCATATGGAATTTTAAAGCCAGTTTTGTTCAATATTTGACGACGCTATTCACTTTGTACGAGGGTCATCCAGAAAGTGATAGACGATTTGGTATAACCAAATAATAATTGAAGTTATCAACACAAAACTTTATTTACAAAGTTGCACTACCTCACTATTTCTCAACGTAAACGCCATTGCTATCAAGGTGTTTATTGTCACTTTGAGCTCTTCATGGCTGGGAAATCTTTTCCATCCAAAAAGTTATGTACGGTGTCCAAAGTGAACCGCTAGTTTTTCTGGCTTCTTTTATCAACATCTGCCTTCAACTCCTCCATAACGATTGATAAACTTCCACTTCAGTCTTTATCGTACACAGAATTAAATTGAATTGAAATGTATTTGTATCATGCCAATAGCACATCGATTTACACGTCAGTATAATAAGAAAAATCTGATGTGTTACACTCACATGACTTTCCTTAGCTTCTCTACAAAACTACTACAGAAGATTATTCTTCTTTCTACACAATGCTAATCAAGACAAACGTTAGCAGAATGTTCTTGTTACTTAGTTCCTTATAAGTAGAAGGGAATGAGGGAACGCACTGTGCTAAACACACACACACAGACCTTTTTTTTTTTAAAAAAATGATTTTTTCGGACTCATGGGACCCCAAAACATATTTCCAGTGAAATCTCGGTATCAAATTTTTGGGTGCATTGCAATACCTTCTGTATCCCTATATACATTATACATATGGGCTAGAGAAAGTAAAAACACAGTAAAATACATAACGGATAACATTTTAAAACTTGTAACTTAAAAATTCTTTCACTGAATAGAAACATTGATTCATTAAAATTTATTTTACATTTTGCTTAAAGGTGTTCTAAGGCAATTTTTGTATATTCCACGGTATCTAATTAAAAAGCTTAACGCCAGAATATGTCGGTGATTTTTCATATTTTGCGAGTTTATGATTTTCGATGGATAATAAATTTGCATATCGTGTGTTGTAATTATGAACATCTGAATTTTTGTAAAATAATTTCTCATTTGATTTTAAAAGAGTAAGCTCTTAAAAATATAAATGGAAGGAAAGTTGAAATTTTATGTTTACAGTAGTCAGTACTCTTAATTTAAAGATGGTTTATAGAATTCTTTTCTGTGCGATAAATATCCTATATGCGTTAGTAGAGTTGGCCCATAGCATAACCAAGATGTGTAAAAACAAGAGAGTAGTATATAGATATCAGTGTTCTTCTGTCAAGCACATCTATAAGTTGCAATATGGCAAAATTTGCACAACATAGTTTCTTGGCAATAAAGTCAGAATGTTCATTGCAGGTTAGTAAATTATTACATCAGTTCTTCCTTGGTTACTCGTTAATTATGCGTCATTTCCTCACTGAAAACTCGCTCATTGCGTTTTCACTATACACTTGAGTTATTTGCCTATAAAATTCGATCAACCGAAACTAAGCTTTCAGAAAACGAATAACTTATTTGGTGGTAGAAAAGTATAACATCGACATTGAAAAACTGGTACCACGTGACAATAAATATCTTGAAGGAATGGAGATTACGTTGAGAAATAGAGTAAGGTAGTGTAACTTTGTAAATAAAGTTTTGTGTTGATATCTTTATGTCAAATCGTCTGTCACTTTCTGGATGCTCCTCGGATATACGTATTAGCTGAAATGCCGGGCCTTACCCGTTAGATGGTTTATGCTAACCACATTTATCCTTGTGGAACAGCCGTGCATTTTGTCCAACATATTTAGAAACTATTACACAATATGCAAAGGTATTTTTGAACAACCACATATATTAGTTTGTAAAGATAGTTTCTTGTGAATGCAGCTATGACTTACACGTTGTGACATTTGGAGCGACTCGTCGCTATTTATAGAGAATATCTTAGTTGGGAAGAAATAATACCAGCTGAAGTAAGGTAAACGTATCCTTGTTTATTCTCTGTACGCAACATACATAAAACTACATATAAAACACAAGAAACAAAAATCTGATGTGATCCATTAGCACAACTTTCTCTGCAACAATGTTATTGTTAAAAAACTTATTCCTCTACTTACTTTATGCTTATCGAGAAAAAATTTAGTAAAAATGATCTTATTACTTGCTTCCTTGTAAGCAGAAGGCAAATGAGGGAATACACTAGGCTAAAGCGTTAGTCAAAACTGGTTGCTATGTGACTGAAGTTCCTTTATTTTTATGGCCAGGAGTTGACATATTCTTGTATAAGGAAAGTATAAGTTTTTTGAAATTAAAACGAATAACACGAAATATCTCAAAAACAGCCAACACCACGAAAATAAATGTGTATAACATAAGATGTGTGTTTTAACGTGATCTCATTTTTTGTGAAGTAAGTTTTTGTCTGTCTATTACGGTTTATCAGCTATGCAAAACTCATCCAAAATAAACATTTATTCAGAGGATATTTCCCATAAAATTCAAGATATACATTTTATTAGTCAGCAAGTAATTAAGACACTTTCTGCTAATGTTTATCGCAATTGTCATAAAGTAGATAGAAGAATAAGCTGTTGAACAATAATTTGTTACAAGGATGTAGAGAAAGTCATATGGATAGAACACATAAGATTTTCCTGTATATGGCGAGGTGTTGTCATGCTGTAAAATTCTGTTACTCTACGCTCGAGCGTAGTTGAGTAATTCACGACCTTATTTCAGATGGCAAACTAGATTTTCACGGAATCCACGCAGAAGGAATTGCAAGTGTAAAGTTATTTTGTTCCAACTTTAAGTTCACCAAAATAATCCACAATGACAAGCTCCAAATATTCCCACTATAGGCACAACTTTAAAGTCATTATTTGAGGTCTCATTTAAAAATAAATTCAACTCTTTTTTTTCTTTATTTTTTATTTGTTTTAGGTCGACAGTCAGCATTCTTCCTCTTCTAAAGATCAATCAATTTACAATATTTGGATATATCAATCCGTTGTTGCACACCCAATGTATATTTAAGAACTACATAATGCGAACAGAGCGTGTCAGTATTTACACGCTTCGACTGCTCATTAAAATAAGCTAAAGGTGCATTTTTATCGTCTCAGAAGTGCCCGACCTCACGTAAAGATAGCGGTTGTTTCAAACAACAATGGTAAAAAATACTTACCTTAGAAAGCTTGAGTTAAAGTTTGTCGATTTTACATTGTTTGGCAGCCATCATTAGTGAATGTTCACAGCGAATTTGAAAACATGGATAAAACTGGTCATCGTTATGTGATACAATACTTTCATTTGAAAGGTCTTAGTCCAACTAATATTAAAGCTGGGTTAGATTCTACTTTGGGGGAGTCTGCTGCTTCGTTTACAACAGTCAAATACTGGGTCGCAGAGTTTAAGAGCTGCCAAGACGAACATCGCAGTGGTCGACCAAATGAGGTTACCAGTCCAGAAATTGAAAAGAAAAGCCACAAAATGGTATTGGATGACCGATAACTGAAAGTGCGCGAGCTAGCAGACATTGCAGGCATTCAAAAAGTTCTGTACATCGCATTCTGACTGAAAATTTGGATATGAGAAAGTTGTGTGCAAAGTGGGTGCTCACAATAGAACAAAAACAGCGTCGTGAGGATTTTTCAGTCGAGTGTTTCACTGTAATAAACCTGAACTTTTGCATAGATTTACAACAATGGATGAAACTTGGGTCAATCGCTTTACACCTAAGACGAAGAAACAATCAAAACAGTAGATTGGAAGGGGAGAATCGGCTCCAAAGAAGGCGAAGACAGTTCTATCTGCAGGCAAGGTCATGGCGTCAGTTTTCTGGGACGTACGCGGGATAATTTTCATTGATTATCTCAAAAAAGGAAAAGTAACCAATGGCGAATATTATGCAAACTTATTACAGCGTTTTTGAGTGATGAAATGGAGCAAAACCGGCCGCAGTTAGCGAAAAAGAAAATTTGTTTCATCCAGACAATGCACCAGCTCACACGTCCATTATCGCCATGACCAAAATCAAAGAGTTCAAGTTTCAATTGCTTCCTATTCGCCAGATTTAGATTCTGATTATTTTCTGTTTCCAAATGCCTTGGTGGTAGAAGATTTGCCAACAATGAAGAGTGGAGTCTGCAGTTGATGGCTATTTTGCAGACCTCAATACTTCTCACTATAAACAGGGTATCGAAGCTATTGAACATCGCTGGGAAAAGTGTATCGAGCTGAAAGGAGACTATGTAGAGAAATAAATATGTTTTTGAAACAAATTTTTGTGCTTTCTTTATTAGGTTGGTATCTTTGGAACAGCCCTCGTAAGTACTTTTACTCTTTTGTAAACATCACTTCATAAATTTCTTATATTGTGCCACAAACTTTTTGGGATTTACCAGGCAGTAAATTTGATTGTTTTTTTCACAGCTCTAAGGATATCACAATTCTCAAAATCTGTCATTTTTCAAAATAGATCACAGAGCGACAATAATGTTGGTTTGTCACGGCCAATAAGGGTACCGTCATCGACTCAGCAACCGCAAAACGAAACTATACCCACTGAACGCACCCTACCATAACGCTGCCAAATAAATAATGAAGTATACCTCAGTATCAGAAAAAGAATTATGTGATACGCGAGCGAAAACTGTATAACGTTTCACAATATTCCTGCTCGAATCAAAAACTCATTATTTAACGCTCTTATGTCATATATATTTCCTTTTGGGCGTTTTTCACAAACTGTTTGAAACAATCATTTATGTAGCAACCGGCTGCAACAGTATCTCCGCCTTCTAATATGTCGTTTTTTACTTTCTCTATACGAACTATGTGCATAGTGTTTAGAGAAGGTATTGCCTTCTACCAAAAAATTCGATACCGAGATTTCACCGGAAATATATGTTCGAAAAGTCGGTAAAATACCAAACTTGGTATCTAAGTTTAGAATCTTCCAGGGATGCGATACGAAGGTTTTGAGAAAAATCCCCCACCCTAAACTACCCTTTACAAGGAACTTTTTTCGAAAATTTTGATTTTCTAAAAAATGGCTCTAACGATTTTGAACGATTTTGATTAAAATATCGTATATTAAAGATATTTACCCGACAAATAAAATGTATATTTTGAATTTTCTGGGAATAACTTCTGTAAACCGTAAGAGATGGACAAAAACTTACCACGCAACAAATATAGAGCACCTTATAACACACAATTTATGTTATATATATATATTTTTCGTGGAGTTGATTGTTTTTGAGAAATTCCTTGTTTTTGGTTTCAGCTATAAAAACTTATACTTTTCTCATTCAGGACTTTGTGAACTCGTGTCCATACAAAGGAACTTAAGTCGCAGACCAAGCAGCATTTGACTGTCACCTATGGTACTCCCTTATTTCGCTTCTACTTACAAGGAAGCAAGCAAGTAATAAGACTATTTCTGCTAATTTTTTCTCAATTAGCAGGACGTAAATATAAGCACATCAGATTTTTAGATTTAGGAATAGTAACTGTTTTCTTACAAGCACCACAAATTTCTCAGATTTTTGTAGGCTTAGGTCTCTTCGGAAGTTCCGTTTGAGTCCATTTACTTGTTCTTCAGGATAATAATCAACAGTAGTGCTACTCAAACCAAATTTGAAGTACGACATATCAATTTTTCCAGAGCTTTTGTGCATCAATCTGCTTTTGAACCTGACTCAGTATATGCCGAATTCCTCAACAACTGTTGATGTAAACATTTGAATTTGACTCATACTCTTGAACACACTTAAAATATGTCTGTCTGCTTTCTTCAAGCATTCCTCTAACATCGACAACATTTTCATCAGTTCTTGGGATTCCTTCACGAAATGCATCACTAAGAAAAACTTCATCTCTTTTCTTCGCCAAATACGTTTCTAAGCCGATCTTCACATTTTTTCGGCTATAATGAGGATTTATAATCGTAAAATATCCTAGCCCAGAAACCTTCTCATGTCAAGTTTATTTTTGAGTGAATACAAAATCTTTAGATGAATAAACTATTAGAAAAGTCAAACTAAACGACAATCAGATCGAAAGCATTTCACTGTAGCTGGCAGAAATAAACAAATTTTGTTTCTTTTTTGAAAAATCTGACGTGTTCCATCTCACTTTCTCTACATATCTGTAACAAATTATTGTTGGAAAGCTTATTGTACATTCTAATGCATGCTAATCAAAATAAATATTAACAGAAATGCTTCTTTGCATATAAGGGAATATATTAGACTAAAACGACAGTCAAATCTTTTAAAAGCTGGTTGCCATGTGAGTGAAGTCAATTTCTGTGCAGGGCCAGGAGTTGACAAATCCCGATTCTCGTATGTGAAAACTTAAAGCAGTTTAAAACTGAAACAACTAATATGGAATATTTCTCAGACATAAATTTTGTGTTTCAACGAGATCAACATATTTTATGTAAATATCTCTCTTGCAGTTTACTAATTTGCAAAACCCAGCAAAATTCATCTACAATAAAGAGATCTTCAGAGACTATTCCCAAAAATTTCAAGATATACCTTTTATTTGCAGTGTAAATGTTTTTAATATACGGTATTTTAATCAAAATCGTTAGACATTTGAGAAAATCAAAATTTTCGCAAATGTTTCCATGTAAAGGGTAGTTTGGGGTGGAGGAATTTTCCTCAAAATCTTCATGTCGCATGCTTGGAAGATACTAAACTTAAATACCAAGTTTGGTATTTTACTGACTTTTGGTTTTGAGTTATCGTGTTTCAGACACACGGACACACACTTGGACCTTTTTCTAAACATGTTTTTTTTTATACAGGAGAAGCCTAAAACTTCTATTTCCGGTGAAATCTTGGTATCTAATTTTTGGATGTAATACAATACACTACGCACATTGTACATGCGGGCTAGAGAAAGTAAAAATGAAATTCTAAAAATGTTCAAATTCAGCTTCATAAATGTTCTTATCTTCTCTTTTCTGTCACAGTGTGTTATTTCTTCACTTTTTTCTCTTCATTCTTGAACTGCGCTTGTGATATTCGTTTCTGTTTTGGCTTATCTTGTACTTCTTTAAAAATATGCTGCATTATTTATTTTCTTTCTAGTCTGATTGAATAATAATTATTCTGAAAATACGTCATTCTCGTATTTTCCATCTAATTTTTTTACTTCTCCTAAATCATTATATTAATAGTTTTTTTCTAAAGTAACATTGCTGCATGAAAATACATTCTCAGCTTTTACAAAGGTCACGTAATTTGTTGTCAATATTTAACAACATTTACAGTTATTAACACTTTCCATTTCTATATCTCGGTCTTGCAGAACTGCTGGTAATCACTTCAAAGCTTCATCAATCTAATCTTGAGAGTCTATAGGTTGCTGGGTTACATTGAAGAATAAGTTCTTTCGGAATAGCAATTGGCCATAGCTGCAGAAATTCCAACACCTAGCTGGAATTTCCTCTAAAGAATTATGTTGCTTTGAGTATTCTGAAATGTTTTTAAAGCTCATTCCTACTGTTTAATCAACGGTGATTTTTTTGTTTCTTTGTTACTTATTATTGTGAAATACCTTCTAAAGATCCCCTAAATCTCAAATTGATTCTAGATTATCTTAATATATAAAATTCAGTATATGCATGCACGTTCTTACTATACCTCTAGATCGTTGCCCCCATTTACGCCAAATTTGGTATGGATAACTTTTGATACAAGTAAAAAATATCTGATGTGTTCCATTCACATGACTTTCTATGTATTTCTGCAACAAGTCATTGTTAACAAGCCTTTGCTTCTATATACTTGATGCTAATTCAGAAACAAATTAGCAGAAATAGCTTACTTCCTTGTAACTAGAAGCGAAATAAGGGAGTAGCATAGGTCAAAGTGATAGTCAAAAACTGGTTATTATGTTACTGAAGTTCCTTTGTTTGTATGGACAGGAGCTTACAAATTCCTGTATTAGAAAAGAAATTTGTTCAAGGCTGAAACTAAAAACAAGGAGTATCTTAAAAATGATCAACTCCACGTAAAAAATGTATATAACAAAAATTGTGTGTTTTAACGTGCTCTACATTTTCTGTGTGTACGTTTTTGTCCATCCCTTACGGTTTAGCAGTTATGCAAAATACCGTAAAATTCATCCAGAATAAAGTTGTTTTCAGAGGCTATTCCCAGAAAATTCAATATATGCATTTTTATTTGTCGTGTAAATATATTTAGTATATGACATTTTAATCAAAATCGTTACAGCAATTTTTAAGAAAATCAACATTTTTCGAAAAAAGGGTAGTTGGGGGTAGGAGGATTTTCTTGAAAATCTTTGTGTCGCATCCTTGGAATATATCAAGCTTAAATACCAAGTTTGGTTTTAACGGTGTTTTCGGTTTTAAGCTATGGTGTCTATAGACATTTTTTAACAAGTTTTTTTTTTTTTTTTTTTGATTCAGGGGGTCCCAAACATGTATTTCCGGTGAACTCTCGGTATGGAATTTTGGGTGCGCATTACAATACCTATGTACATAGTACGTATAGAGAAAATAATTGCTGTCTAACTTAGAATTCAAAATTCTTCCCATTTCGCAAACTGCCTATAAAAGCTCACACTAAATATATATTGTTTAATGATTATCGTACTAATTCTGATACTGTCAATGGAAGAGAAATACTTAAGGAAAATAACAAAGGAACAGCGAATGCAATTCGTTTATCTCTCTGATATTGATAATGGAATAATAAGTACAATAGTTATTACTCTTACACAAGGTCCAAAAATTAACATTTCAAACTGCATTATATTAAACTTTAATATCATCAAACCAGGCAAAATACTTTACTCTTCTGCTTCATCTTCACTTAACTATTTACTCTATATGTATACAAGAACTGAAGATGATCGCATTAACTATGAAGTCCAAACGTTGCTGTCAAGAAGTAAATATCCTCAATTCTTGATCATATTCCGATGTGATATTTTATGAGCAGAAAAATAAATCCTAGGGCCATATGAAACTAATAAGACAGCATCAAACCAAATGAAGAAATACTTTTTCCTCTTCTTCTCCTCCTTTTAAGATTAAATTTGTTGCATATTTCAGTTTTCTGTTTCTTGTGTTTTCTCAGTAGTTTAATATGTTGGTTACTGCGAATAAACAAAGATGAAGTTACTTAAATTATATTACTTCTTCCAAGTGTCATTTTCTCTGTAAATAGCGACGAGCCTACATAAATGTAACAAGTGAATGTCTTCACAAGAAATCATAATTTACAAACTTGTTTAGCCGTGTATTTGATTAGTGATTTCCGAGTTACCTTCCTTTTTATAGCGTCCTGAGAATTTTAATATTTGCTTTAAGTGTCTGTTTAATAATTTATAAATGTGTTCAAAGGAATGAACGGCTATTGGGCAAGCAACCTAAGGTTAAATGTCGTAAGGATGAAACGTCAAACAACGCCCATAACATTGGTACAAGCTGTCGTTAAGACTTGCATAAATAAATATTCCAAACGGTGAAAAACTTCTGTGCAAATATTTATAAAAAAAATGAAGTATCCAGTATGTTGGTTGCATTATTGAAGCGAACATCTTGAATTGGTTTTCAAATGTATCTAAAATATGAACATTTTAATATCGGTACCACCAATTTGTAAACTGCTTTTAATGTCTGATCATTTATATAATTCATTTTACAAGTTATTCATAGGTTAAGCACAAACTTAAACAAGAATTTTTAATTTATATTAGTAACTATTGAGAACTTTTACGTTTATAACAGCTCATTCAATCAATTTGATGATTGTTTGTAGGTCAATGTTACTTCAGCTATAATAGAAGCGTTTTTATGTTAAAGAAAACTGCTGGATGTCGTTTCAGTAACTGGGAAGGGTTTCGTACATCGATGTAAAATATTTAGTTGCAGTAGCATGCATTTATTATCATTGCTACATTTTATACATGCCGCATAATCCATGTTAATTCCGTTGTTTATCCTTAATATTTTGATATAATTTCCCCGTTTTGGTATAAATGTTTCTTTCTAAGTTGGTATATATTCAAATAATGCATAATGTCCAATACTATTTCCTTCCTTCTATATAAATCCAAAAGTTGTATCGGTCAAAATAGAATAAACCTCTTTCTGCATCAAAGTTCCACATCAACAGTCCTATATACTGCGATTATTTATGAAATCCTGTACTTCAATTTTAGGATACACAAGATAGTCATCAATATAAAAGACATTTCTAGTCAAATTGTTAATTAATATTCAAAGCCCCCAAACTTATTACGTATACCAAATATCTTTAAATGTTCGAAATTAAGACAACTGGTTATTAGTCTATAATCTTGTCTCTACATATTCAATTCCATAATGCCTTTGTCTATAGCTTGAACAATGTGTCCATTATAAATGGCCGATGTGAATGTTCTCCAAAACAAAATGATACAGCTTCAAGTCATTTCTTCCTCTATAATTGAAGATGTGTTACTTAATCAAGTAGAATAGATTATAATGTCAGTTTTAATATCTGCATGTCTTTCAGCATTTTGCAATATACATTCACTTAATATAACTGAGTTATCATGATGATAATTGAAGCATATTCTGGATAACGTCGAGGTGCACATTTCAGATGAGAACGCGGTTTGTTCAGTTGGAACTTAAATAGTCATCCTATTCTTTTTTGATTGAATAAAGTTTTCTCAGATATTTCACTGTCCTTATAATTATTTAGCACATCAGACAATCTCTAATTTATACAACTTCTAGCTCAATTTCTCAAATAAACAGAAAATAAAGTGTGTGGTTGATTAAGATAAAACATAAGAGGCTGCTTAGCTTTTCAGCTAAAGGCTTTTTTTCCAACTTTAAGTGATGGATCATTTGATTCGAACTAAACTTCAAAGACCAGCTGTTACTTCGTGATGCAAAACCATTAAGTTGCTTCTAATGTTGTTTGAGTGGAAACGTACACATTCTATAATTTGCAAATACTGTTTTCGAATATCCTTGGTTACATGTTAAGTTTTTCGACAAACAATTTCAAAGCAGTATGAGCAAGGGCAAATCAGATTAGAGCCCTTACGAGGGTGGTTTACTTCCTGGATTATTATTAATCCTTGATGCTGTAAAAACATAAGATGCTGTACACAAATAGAAGTCAAGTAAATAAGGAACCACAGGTTAAATAAAATGTCAAGAGATTGTGTAGCACATATTATTGTTTCTTGTTTACAATGTCAGATAACACCGAGTACAATATTCACATTAAAGTTAAATATTAAAACAGTACACTAAATGTCAGTACACTGCGAGGAAAACATCCTATTCCATATTTGTTCCAAAGAAATCGTCAGAGAACAAGATGTAGTAGGTAAGAATGTTGATGCTCATATCTAAGAATTCTTCGTACATACTCTCAAGTGTTATTTTATCATTGTCTTCATTCAAGATAAACACCAGCACAGATGATATATGTTTATCTCGAAAATCTTATGTTGCACAAGTCCTACACAAGAGTATACTCTTGCATAGTAAAATGTTCAACTTAAATGAAATAAAAGGCATGGTTCATTCATCTTAATTTGAGAAAAGTGTGTTCCAAAACCTTCAGTTAGTTTGCGCTCTTCTTGTAGAATGATCAGTGTTTTTGGTATCCTAGAAGTCTTGTTAAAATCTTCATACTCAACTTCCTATTGGCCCCAGAGAACCATCATAAACATGTTGGAAACTGACGTGTATATCTAAGAAGTCTTCAGCATGCTTGACTCTGGAACTTTAGTTCCAGTATCACCATTCCTTTTGAGCTAAAACACCAACACAAATATTTTCTGTTTATCTTCAGGATCTTGTGTTGTGTTAATCATTATGTGGACGAGTCTTTTGCGCAGCAAAATGCTCAAATCAAATGGTACAGCCTTGTGCAAAAATAATACCACAACAACATTGCTGCGAATGAGATTATTTTAAAGACATCCCTTCATATGAGAGAATGCTTAACGTTCTGAAATCCTCACTTATAGAATACTCATCAGTGTCTAGGCGACAGAGTAAGCTGTATCTTAAAGACAGTGCTCTTATTAAAATCTTCACATGTGATATGCCTTGCACTTCAATGTCCATGGTCTCTTTCTAACGGAGAACTCTTTACTGATTACATTAACCGAATATTCACACTTGATAACTGGTTGACAAAAACACTTCCAAAATACAGAAACACGATCCACCTAACTTCTCACTTCTACTAAAAACAAACCATTTAACTGTAAACCTCAAAGAAACACCAACACTTCGATAGTTTAGGATGTATTCCCTTGAAAATATTATTCATGTTCTACTATGCAAAACTCATTTTAAATTGTTCAAGAATATTAATGAAAGGGATGAATATGTAGTCTTCAGTCATGATGTCGATCACTTTCTTCACCTGGTGGTCCCAAAATTGAGTCATATCCAAAAGCATACTTTGAACAGTATCATGCACAAATTTACTTCCTCGCTGTTATACAGTAATTAGTAAAAGTAATTCCTATCACTTTACGTGCACATTCAAGGTAGTAGAAAATCATTCAAGGTCAAACATCTCATAAGGCATCCTTTAAAAAGCAATAACGTTTCAAATAAATGGATATAATATGTTTAATGTCGTTTATATCCAAGATAACTTCGTTCAAGCAGGTCAAGACTAATCCGTGTTCAAGAAGGCATAAGAAGCTTTATTACTCGTCGCTCTTCTAGAGGGTAGTGATTACAAAATATAGTCCTTTATGTAAATAGCAATGCGACGAAAACTAGAGAAGTGATCCTTCATTATCATTATTGAAAGAAACTCAAATGATGAATTCTCAGCTGTTGCTGTACCAATGTAACAGCAGACAATGTCTCTTGTCTCGAGAATCCAACTTGAGTAAAAGATGAAACTAAATAGTTTACTCTCATCTGCTTTCTTTGATCCTTCAGCATATTCAAAACTAGTTGAATCTTTTCTAATTATATTCTATTTAAATACGGGATTTACAAACATGTTTTAGTTGCTCTTCTTCTAATTCTAAGCAGCGATCTCTTGATGTAGCACACAAACAAAAAATGAAACACCAACACACAAACATCTGATGATCTGACTTTTTCAGTGGAAAACCGCACGACTGAAAGTTAAAGAACTTAATAGTAAAACTTTAAAAATTAACATCAAGGCATCATGAACAACATTCACTACTCTTTATTCTACAAAACACTTATTACAATACGGGCATCTCTAAACTTCATTAATGAATACTATATGCTAATGCACTCGTCCATATCAGTTATAATAATGTAATTAACAATTACACCTATTGTAATATTTATACGTACAATCTGTACTTTGATATCCAGTTCAAGGAAAACATTCTATCCTGTGATTCCATATGAGTAAATATTAATCATAAATAGATATATCATTTCAAACTTGAGCAACATTAAGAAACCATACGCATAACTGAGGACAACAAGAGACTAATAATGTTCTATTCAAAACTGGTCTATCTCTTCTATGTTTTCGTAATTTCAATGACTTTCATTGGTTGAACAGAAGGTGATACATTAAAGAAGAACACTTGTCAAATAAAAGCTTTATCTACTGCTTATTCTGTTACTAAATTAGAAACATGGGACTATCAATATGAGAAGTAACTTTGATCAAAAATGTTCATATTCACAATATTGGTACATTTCCTCTATTGACTGAAAGTAAAACCGTGTCTAACAGCTACAAGGATTCATAGTATAATGAATACACCTAATCAAAGCATCTGAATTCAAGCCAATTTGTTAGTAGGTTAGAAAACATGGAACCATCAATATGACAAAATAACTTGGATCAAAACAGTTCTACTCCCAAAACTTTCAGAAATTGCCAGTACTTGATTACCGAGGAAAAAAGATATCCTAACAGTTAGTAAAAACGTAAATAACAATTCTTACTGATAGGTCCACATTTTGATGAAATCACAGCTGATATCTACAAAATTTTGATACATTTTCTGTATTTTATTAATGAGGATGTTTGTCAGTTACGGCAAGCTTCAGGTTTGATAAAAACACTATGACTAAAACAGTTGTTATTCAAAAACCTTTGGGAGACTTCCTGTATGTTATTAATGATGGAGATGATATCTGACAGATTATATAATATTCCACTGTATAAATTCAGAGTTTTGAAGAAAACTCTTTGATCAAAACAGCTGTTGTTCACAAAATGTGGGAGATTTCCTGTATTTGATTAATGACGAAACTAGGCCTGACATTTACTAAAAGCTGAAATATTAATTCCTACTGCAAGATTTAACAGTTTGATATAGAATATATAAATTGAAGTATTTACCTTTGTTTTGTCCCGCCGATGAGATAGTTGTGGTGTCTCGAGGTGTGTTTCGTCACCACTCACAGTTTTACACTGACGCTGTCACTAAGCACTAAGTTTGAACACTGTTTCGGCCACTACACACACTTTCTCAACACATCTTGATGTACCGCTTTGTAGGCCGAGTGCTGCTCGGCGATCAGCTCTGTGATGGCGCGTTAAGGATGCCGTCGAGTCCACGGTCAGTTCCGTGAGGCGACTCTTCCATCTTCAGGTTGCTTCAATGGCCATCTCAACGCTGTCTTCAGCATCCAGGACTTGCAGCTTCTTCTGGAAACAAAGAATTTGACGAATGTTACAAACCAAATATATGAGGATAATAAAGATGCTTTCCTCACCATTACTCATATGAAGATTGGCTCAATAGATGCAGTTACAATGTTAAAATACACATTTTTAGGTATACCTAGTGGAAATGTTTCAGGTACGTCAGCCCCCGGAGAGCGCAGGCATGAAAGTGGCCCTCCCCCCAAGATACGCTCTTCCAAAATGTAGTGCGCAGGTCAAGTTCGGCAACTGATTCTGCATGCACTGTGCTATACACGTCTTCAGTGTTTCTTAATTTGATGCATTGATATTAATTATCAACATACCACATTTTAAATGTATTTCAGAAAAACAGTCAATAAAAATAATATATCTCAGACATTATAAAATAAATACATCTCAATTTTAAACCCATATTTCTGGAAATATGATACATCTTGAAAATCACTCCATCCAAATGTTAAATACAACTTTTTATGTTCGTCAATAAAAATACCTATCAACATATACGTTTCTCTGAACAGAGCGATTTAAACAAAATATCGATTCGCAACTCTGCAAATAAACATTCTACAGCAGGTTTAAGCAATATGCTACCTAAGAAAATTACATGAATGGCAAAAATTATAGCTCTTTATGTGTTCAACAGAATGTTTTAGTCTTTATGGATTTTAACATCTCCTCGTAATTTTATGAGGAGTATTCCATTTCTTACTAACAGTCATAATGTATAAATGATTGAAATTAATCCTACAACCGTCCTTAAAATATATTTACAAATAAACTGCATTTTTTCAACATTTATTTCACAGTAGCTTTCCGTAAAATTGCTTTACAGCTACGAGAACAATAATATAATCCATATTTGGCTGATTACTACATAAAAACATGCATTTAGTGAAATTTTACTATCTTATTTTTAAGGACTAAATCTAACTCAACACACTAAAACACTTATAAAAAGCAATACATCTTGTGTCAGTAAAATTCATTATTTCTCTGGGCATAACCATCAACTAGTGCATGTTTTATAAATTCTCTTTATATTTACCAAATGAAATTACTGAACCAATTCTTATATTTACGTAATAAATATACTATTTGTGAAGAAGATGCTGCAGTGTGCAGAAACTAATTTTTTATTTCAATTCAAACATTTCATTTTGAACAGTTGCAAAGACGTGATATTACTTTATGGCTTTAAGCACTTACTTTTTGTGATCATGATGTTCGTAAACATCATGTTAGCTAATAATTTTTGGTCATGTACTTAATTGACACAGTTAACAACACATTACTACAGTTTTTCCTCCATCTTGTATTGATTGTAACTGCGTAGTATTTGGCATGCTAATGATTTAAAACACTCAAATACGCACTTATTTGTTTCCATTTACCCATTTCAGTGCATTTTATTCTTCTAAACTATACATAACAGTTAAAATGTATTTAGATTTTAGGCATAGTAGAATATACGAAAATGTCAACAACTTCATAAAATATTGACTTACAATACGTTTTGTAGAACATATTTGTGAATACCGAAACTTCTTTTAGACATACAATTTTAAGAAATAGTATTTTAGTCAAAAATTTCAATGCGAATTAGTAAATTTATGATTTTCAAAGGAAACATTTCAGATTTCAATTATTTTGAACCTTTTTTAAGTAAGTAAAGTATATTTTAGACAAAATGAAACGAATATATCAAGAAAATTAGCGAAAAATGTTGAAAAAGTGTTTATTCAGTTTTGTATTTTAGGCCTAAAATGCCTTCGCTTAGAAATTCAGATTTTTTAATCGAAATTTGCTTTGACAGTAAAACTTACCGCTTTATGTTTAAAATAGTGATATTTTGAAAACTACTTTCCGCAATAATGTGCCCTGCACTGTGAATAAAACTGAAATCCCAAAATTATCATTAAAACCATTATTTGAATTACATGAAAAAGGTACAATTTTACATAAACATTTTCACAGCTTATCCTCCTTATTTTGACCAAAATAAAATGTGTATTATTAAAAAACAGAGCTGTAATAATAGTTGATTTAGTTTTCCTTCTCTCAACATGCAGACGTTCATTTTTATGGAAAGGAATGTTTAGAATTTATACACTCTAGATGTTTTAATGATTTTATAAGCAATATATTAGAGATTCTGAACTCGGAAGTAACACCGAAATGCAGACCTTATTTATTTACGTTTCTCCATTTTGTATATTTTCAGTGAATTTGATTTTAAAGTACATATAACATTTGATATTATTTTACTTTTTATGAAGTTTTAAAACACTGGTTTACAATACACTTCTAAAGAACGCATTTTTATATACTAAAAGTTATTTTCAGACAACCATTTTATTTAACAGCATTTCGTCATAAACATTAATAAAACGTTTCATTCACAATGTACAATATTATTCATTTTGTAGCTTCTGGCAATAAAGAGCGTATACTTTTAGATAGAATCGTATATATAAAGCAAATATACGTAAAACCCGTTTATTCAGTTGCTATATAGGCCTAAAAAGCATACATTCATTATTGAAGCATTTAATCGAAATGTTCTCTCTTTAGTTAACCACTACTTATACGTATTCTGAAATCGTTTTGCACAATTTCAGTGAAAAATGCGCTTGCGCTTAACATGAACAGCAAGATAGTGTTTTACATAAATATCTGAAAGTTAAACTTCTCGTACTAATCTTCGCTAGTTTTGAAGATTTTAATGAAAAATAAACGGTTTATTGCTGTAAAACAGGGTCATAAAAACAATTCATTTACTTTTCACTACCTAATCATTTGTATGGCAAGAATATTAACCGTTTACAATATGTTTTCTAGATATTTTAATGATTTTAAAAGTAATACACAAGAGATACTGAACTAAGAGACAATACCAAAATACAATCTTAATTTTTGTTTTCATTTTACAAATTTTGGTGCAGTTTATTATTTTAAAAGCCACATAATTATATCATCCTTTTATGGATGATGTAATTTAGCAATGATTGACCTGTCGTACGTTCTTGCACATTTTTGTACACTAAAATATATTTTTAGTAATACTGTTTGATGTAGTGGTATTTTATCAAAAACATTATTGCCACTTGTAAATTACAGATTTCCAATTGAAAATATTTCATAGTTTATAGATTTTGACAGTAATTAACGTATAGTTTAAACAAAACTACGTAAAATCTGTTGAAGAAATCATTCTTGTAATTCTTGATTTTAGGCATAAGTAGCTTACGTTCACAATTCAGATGTTTTTAATGAAAATTTGTTTGGATACTGAAACATACACACATTATGGTTAAAAATAATACTATTTTGAAATTTAAGGAAATTTACCTTGCACTCATAATAAAACTCAAACTAAATTTAACCCTAAATACATTGCTGAAATTGAATGACAAAATGTGTGGGTTTTACATAAAAGTGTGAAAGTATCGATTCTACTCTATATTTTGACTAATTTTGAGCATTCCTGGCACAGATTTAAACGTCAATCTTCACAAATAGAGACTTTGGTTTTCACCTGCCCTATATGCACACCTTTATTTGTTTGATAACAAAATTTTGACAGTTTAGAGGTAATTGATCTTTTAACATGTTTAATGAAGTGTTACTTTTTTACAATAGAACGTATAACCACTATCTATGTGAATTAAAATACACTACAATTACTTCATTAATGCGTTTTAGTGTGTATACTATGTTTCCTGATAAAAAACAATAATTGTGTAAACGACGGAAGAAAATCTGTTTTAATGTACATTCCAATTTTTAATTTAAACTTTATCTCACAACAGAGGGGTTTTTTGTAATACTACTATAATTAATATAAATATTGTAGATTTTATTTTGTATCTATATTTTTAATTTATATACATTTCCTTGGAAACTTTATGCTACAAAACGAATACGTGTAATTTACCCTGCCCTGTAATCCCCCCCCCATTTTAATGTAATTTTACGAAAAGTATTGGATTATTTTCCATCGCGTAACCTAGGTAATACTCATCAATACCCCATAATTATATCGTTTGCACTGAATATTAACTCAAGCTTTAATAATTTAATGTAATATAACGTGAAAATATGCGAATATCCTCATGGAAAACATTATTTTTCCTTATTTTCCAATAAATTTCTCTACACGTTCCATGCACATAGAGAAAGTTACACCTAAAAGTTCGATACAGAGATTTCCCCGAAGAAACGGCTTTGAAACCTCCTGAATCCAAAACAAAAACATTTTTAGAAAAATATCTGTGTGTTTCTGTGAGCAACATGGCTCAAAAACGAAACGTCGGTTAAATACCACACTTGGTATTTAAGTTCAGTATCATCCACGGTTGCAACACGAAAATTTTCAAATAACCCCCCGCCTCCCCACAACTAACCTTTACTCAAAATGGCTAACGATTTTGATTAAAATATTAAAGATATTTACATGACATGTATATCTTCATTTTTCTTGGAATACCTCACGATAAGCACGTTATTTTGGTTAATTTTTGCACAATTTTGTATAACCGTAAGAGATACACAAGAACTATACTTAAATGTATATCTCGTTAAAACACGTAATTTATGTCTATACATTTTTCGAGGGATTAGCTGTTTCCCAAATATTTTTAGTCATTTGCTTCAATTTTAAAATAGGTACTTGAACATTCCTCATAGGGGAACTTGTCAACTCCTGGCTACACAAAGAAATGGATTTCAATCCCATAGCAACCACATTTTAAATCATTTGACTGTCGCTTTAGCCTAGTGTATTCCCTTATTACTTATAAGGGAGTAAGCAACAAGACCGTTTATTATAATATTTATTTCGATTAGCATGAAGCAGATAAAAGAATAAGTGTTGTAACTATAAATACAGATATATAGAGAAGGTCATGTGAATGGAACACATCAATTTTTCTACAGCAGTTTTCCTCTGTGCTCTAAACGCAATTGAAAATAACTAAAGCTGAATAGGGATATCTGACATCAACAGAGCAAAATAATAAATAAACCAAAGTGTGTCGATATTTTGTTGCATTATAAGAAAACACAAACTTGATAACTTCTATATTTTTCAGATATTCTGGGTTAAGAAACGTTATCGTTGCGGCGGCAGAATTTTGGCCTCTCGCAAGCAACACATCTCAGGCAGACATGAGGCTGAACTCGCCAGCCACCAAAAATCCCCTTTTTAATTAAATATTAAACAATATTTCTCGCAATTTGGCCTTCTGAGGTAAGTTCCCAGCCTCGATTCTTCGTGTTTTACTTACTCACACACAGCGTTTGGTGTGCTTTGGAAGTTAGTTTGTACTATTATTATTAATTTAGAAACAAAATATGGTTAAAACTTGAAATATTCTTTATAACAACGAAAAGATGATTCCCTGATTATGTTGTGTTTTTCAAAATTACCGTTTTCTTCAACAAAAAGTATTATTATAAATGACAATATTTCGTTTGACTATTTTTCATTTTTTAAACTTATACAAAATAATATATATTGTATTACTTCAAGATTCAAAATTTTAATAATTTCTTTATGCGTGAAATCTTCCTCACTTTTATCAAGTATTCCGCAGTTTATTTGTTACAATAAACATAATTTTTGTACAATTTCCTAATAATTTGTTACAGGCGAAAAACAGAAACCTTTCACACAAATTCAAACCTCTCCCTGGAAAATATTTGACATTCTGTAACAATTTCTGAATAACAATTTCTTTTCTGTGCATTATTACCTACTTATTGCCAATTAATAGTTTTTATTTCAAAGGTATAATTTTTATGAGGAGGTTAGAGATCCGAAGTGGAACTTTAAATGAAATAGTAAATGTTCTGTTTTACTTGTTATATCGTTTCCATATATATACTGATGATAACTACATTTCCGTTACAACAAATAATCCAAAGGCTTGTGTGAAGTTGTTTTACTCGCTTCCGTGATCTTAATTTACGTAAATAGATTTGAATTTTATGGCAAATATTTACAGATGAAAAACTACATATGTATCTTTACTAATTTTATACAGACTAGATATTACTATTTTATATATTTATATTTTGTTAAAATAAACTAATATTTTACGATTAGGAAACGCTATTTATAAAATAATTTACATCTGCTGCTGCGGCTGAGAGGGCGAGATTTTTAACAAATTCCGACGAAAATAATTTAATCTTTGTTTTTTATTCGGAAACAAAATTAACAAAACACCTCTTAAAAAACTCTGAATCATTCCATTTGCATGAATTCCTTTCCTACTCAGTAACAAACTATTCCTACAAAATGTTATTATTAGAGGAAGAGATGGGAATGTGGAACCCCACTTTGTTTTAAAGATATTTATTTCAAACTATCAATTCGATTCATACCGATTCCCGAATTTTTTATCACCTATATATTGGCCTCTAACCCCTTAATTTATTTCTGTACCAGGCGAAAAAACTAGTATTTATTTTATTTTTACTTTCTCTATACTCACTATGTGCACAGTGTATAGAGAATGTATTGCACTCCACCAAAAAATTCGATACCGAGATTTCACCGGAAATATATGTTTTAGCGTCCCCTGTATCCAAAAAAAAGTATTTTCAGAAAAAGGTCCGTCTGTGTCTGTTCGTGTATCTGTGAACACGATAACTTAAAAACGAAAATTCGGTAAAATACTAAACTTGGTATTTAAGTTTAGTATCTTCTAGGGATGCGACACGAAGATTTTGAGAAAAATCCCCATACCCCAAACCACCCTTTATATGGAACTTTTTTCGAAAATTTTGATTCTCTAAAAAATGGCTCTAACGATCTTGATTAAAATATCGTATATTAAAGCTATTTACCTGACAAATAAAATGTATATTTTGAATTTTCTGGGAACAGCCTCTGAGGACTACTTTATTCTGGATGAATTTTTCATAACTTCTAAACCGTAAGAGATAGACAAAAACTTAACCCACAAAGAATGTAGAGCACGTTAAAACACTCAATTTATGTTATATACATTTTTTCGTGCAATTGATCGTTTGAGATATTCCTTTTCTTGGCTTCAGCTTTGAAAAACTTATAATTTTCTCATACAGGAATTTGTCAATTCCTGTCCATAAAAACAAAGGAACATCAGTCACATAGCAACCAGTTTTTGGCCTTCACTTTAATCTATGGTAGTCCCTATTTCGCTTCTACTTACAATAAAGCAAGAATTAAGTCTATTTGTTAATTTTTCTTGATTAGCATGAAATAAGTAAACGATAAGCTTATTAACAATAATTTGTTACAGAGATATAGAGAAAGTCATGTGAATGGAACACAAGATTTTTTGAAAATGTAACAAACTCACCGTCAAAGTTATGGTGCGGGTAATATGAACCTCCAAGATGTTCACCAGGAAATTAGCTATTAAAACCCTATTATATTTTAAATGTTTGTTAATTTGCAAAATAGTAATATAATTATGAGCTTCGCAAAGAGATTGAGGATCAGTAGAACCGATAAAATGTTTCCAGCCAAAGTGATGTGCCACCATCCTGATGAGAGGAACGAACTTTCCCAATAGATCCAGGGGGATATTTTTTCTGAGGAAAATCATCATCGGTGGTCCACAGCGCTCATTGGACAGCAGCCCATATCTTTCGTTTGCCTTTCAATCCAAAAACTTGGGGAACTTTGCTCTACATTCATCCACACTCTGAGGGATACCTGTACTCGTTATGTTGAGCCTCAGTTGTTCATCAAATGCTGCAACATTTCCGCGGATAAAACCCTTAACTAGTGCTTACGACTTCCAGATGGTTTCCGAATAGCCAGTTTTTCTTGGTGACGTCGCATGAAAGCAGCTGATTTCTATCCAAATGCATTTTGACGATATTTCTTACAGCTAACTGGAATGCCATTTTACGAACGTCCATACGAGTAAATCCGTAGAATTTAGCCTCCATTAGGAGGATGAAATCTATCAGTTCATTTTCAATGCACTCCGGAAGTTTTAGCTGCCTTCCTGACTTTTTACTCCCACATTTACAGTATCAAGGCTCAGTGGTCTTAATGTTGATTTTGGGACACGAAAATAATGTTACCGCCCATTTTCTTAACCCAAAACAGCTTGTATCATGTCTTCTTTATCCCAAAACTTCTTTTTCTACGAGATTCCGTCTCAAGTGAACGTCACGACATCTAAAATACAACAAAAGTTCCTTTCAGGACAAACTACGCAAGTTGCGGCATAGGTAATCTGGAACCCGGGTTCCATTTTGTCCACATCGTTGTGTTGAAATCAACACTACATATCGCCTCATTAAATACCACTATCATATTTGAAACTATAAAATGAGCTTTCTAACAGCATATATAACAATCCTTAACATTTACAAGATCGTGCAAAACATAGAGTAAAATATACCCAATACTTTACATAGCTTACAAAGTTTTACAACGAATCGAAAAATACTTGGCCGTGTCCCTAAAAATCCTTAATTCAACTGCTGCCAACATTCGCTTCTATCAACTGTTACGCTACCAAACAATGTGTTTCATCTGTCACTGCTAGATTCTAGTTCGTCGTTGTTCAGATAATTGGGGGTTCCATATTCCCTCCTCTTCATGTTAATCGAGGTAAACATTAGCAGAAACAGTCTTGTCATTTATTTCCTCGTAAGTAGAAGAGAAATAAAGGAAAACACCAGGCTAAAGTGATAGTCAAATCTTTAAAAATCTGCTCCTTGTATGGGAAAAAGTAAAACGAAGGAAAAGGAATGAAATATTCCGTTTGAGAAAATATTAAGTGTTTAAATTTAAAACCAAAAACAACGAATATCTCAGAGGTGGATATATGACAAATTGTGTTTTTTAATCAGATGTATATATTTTTCTGTAGTAAGCTTTTGTCGGTCTCTTACGGTATGCCATTTATGTAAAAGTCATCCAAAATGAGTAGGTTTTCAGAGGCTATTCCCAAAAATTGAAGATATACCTTTTATTTTTACTTTCTCTACACGTACTATGTACATAGTGTATAGAGAAAGTATTGCACCCAAAAATTCAATACCGAGATTTCAATAAATACCCATTTTGGGTACTCTTGTATACAAAAAGGCATTTTTGGAAAAACAGTCGTGTGATTGTGTGGCCCCCCACACAACATGGCTCAAAAACGAAAACTCCATTAATAACAAAGTTGGTATTTAAGTTCAGGATCTTTCAAGGATGCGACACGAAGTTTTTCAAGATAATCCCCCACCCCAAACTACCCTTCACATGGAAAAATTTTCGAACGTTTTGATTTACTCAAAAATGGCTCTAACGATTATGATTAAAATACCACATACTAAAAATATTGTCCTGACAAATAAAATGTATATCTTCAATTTTCTGGGAATTGTCTCTGAAGACCACTTTATTCTGGATGAGTTTTATGGAATCCTGCATAACTGGTAAACTGTAAGAGATAGATAAAAACTTACTAAACAGAAAATTTAGAACTCGTTAAAAACACACGATTTATGTTAAATACTTTTTTTCGTGCAGTGGATCGTTATTTAGATATTCCTTGTTATTGGTTTCAGCATTAAAATAGTTAAAATTTTTCTCATACGGGAATTTGTCTACTTCTGTCCATACAAGGAACTTTAGTCACATAGCAACCAGCTTTTGACTACCACTTTAACCTATGGTACTCCCTTATTTCACTTCTACTTACAAGGAAGCAAGTAATAAGACTATCTCTGCTATTTTGTTCTTGATAAGTAAAAAGAAGCATAAGCTTTTTAACAATAATTTGTTGCAGAGATGTAGAGAAAGTCGTGTGAAAGGATTACCTCAGATTTTTATACAAATATAGATGGTTTAATCGGAACCCTTAGAGCTATTTTTGAGGAAATTAAAATGTTCCAAAGGTTTTACATGTAAAAGATAGTTTAATGTGGGGGGGGGGGTTCTTTAAAGCCTTCGTCTCTATTTCTTGGAAGAGGTTAAATAGTTTAGTTTTATATCTAATGTGGTTTTGTTTTTTGAGTTATCGTCTTCACACACACAACTTTTTACTTTCTCTACACTTACTATGTGCATAGTAGAGAAGGTATTGTATTGCACCCAAAAATTCCATACCGAGATCTCACAGGAAATATATGTTTTGGGTCTCCCTGAATCCCCCCAAAAAAAGCATTTTTCGAAAACTGGCCGTGTGTGTGTGCGGGGGGGGGCAGCATAGCTTAAAAACAAAAACACCGTTAAATACTAAAAATTTGGTATTTACGATTGGTATCTTCTAGGGATGCGGCAAGAAGATTTTGGGAAACATCCTCCCACCCCAAACAACCCTTTACACGGAAAAAAATTCGAATTTTTTATTTTCTCAAAAATGGCTCTAACGATTTTGATTAAAATACCCTATATTAAAGATACTTACATTCCAAATAAAACGTATATCTTGAATTTTCTGGGAATAGCCTCAGAAGACCACTTTATTCTGGATTAATTTTTCGAAATTTTGTATAAATGGTAAACTGTAAGAGTTAGACAAAAACTTCTTAACAAAAATGTAGAACTCGTTAAAACATACAATTTGTTTTAAATACTTTTTTTCGTGGAGTGGATCGTTTTTGACATATTCCTTGTAATGTATTAGTTTCAGCGTTAAAATACTTATGATTTTCTCGTACAGGATTTGTCAACTACTGTCCATACAAACAAAGGAACTTCAGTCACATAGCAACCAACTTTTGGCTAATACTTTAACCTTTGTTACACCCTTAATTTCCTTCTACTTACAATAAGACTATTTCTGCTAATTTTTTCTCGATTAGTATGAAGTAAATAGAAGCATAAGTTTTTAACAGTAAGAGATGTAGAGAAAGTCATGTGAATGGAACACATCAAATTTTGTTATAAAAGAGCCGTAAAACATGTAGATGTTACCAGTGTGATCTCAGTATGAAATGTTTGGTTGAAATGCAATAATTCCTCTGCCTATGTACTATACATATAGAAAATAAAGAAAGCAAATAATTAATGATGTTTTTTCCTTCAGAAATCTATAAAAAGCAAAGTTTACAAAATGTCGTTCGTAGAAATCAAAATGCTTAATAAAATCCATGAGCGCTAATTATTGTCTTGAAACGCGGCCGCCATTTTGGATCTAAGTCCCGCCTTCCAGAAACATAGCTATTCATATTTGTGATGTTATAAGCCCAACGCTCACACCGTTTCAAATCTAGTTCTATATATTTTCTATGTTTTAGACGCATAATCTGTGCTTCTGCTAACTAAATTATAATATGTTTTATAGTTATTCAGTTGAAGAACCTAACGTGCATTGTCTTTCTCTATCACGTATGTAAAATGTACATAGTGAATAGACAAGCTTTTATATTCCACCCAAAAGTCCTATGTCGAGATTTCACCGGAAATACCTATTTATAGAACCCCTAAATCCATTCAAAAGGCTTTTTTACTTTTTTTAGCACGTATGTATAAAGCTAGGAAAGGTTGTGTATTCCAACGTGATGAGATTTCAGCAAAAATGGTAATTTTGGAATTATCTTCACGTTGTCGATCTCTTGTTTCTGCTATTGTTTTTATTTCATCACTAGAACATCCATGGCCTCTTCTAAGATTCTGTTTCTAGGTCTTTATTTGGTTCTCTTCCCCACAATTTCTCCTCAAAAGGGTTTGTAGAAATTTGTTATGACGTAATATATGCATTTTTACTTTCTCTACACGCACTATGTACATAGTGTATAGAGAAAGTATTGCACTCCACCAAAAAATTCGATACAGAGATTTCACCGGAAATACATGTTTTAGGGTCCCCAATATCCAAAACAAGTTTGGTATTTTACCGACTTTTCGGACACAGACACACGGACCTTTTTCTGAAAATACTTTTTTTGGTTACAGGGGACCCTAAAACATATTTCCGGTGAAATCTCGGTATCGAATTTTTTGGTGGAGTGCAATACCTTCTCTATACACTATGTACATAGTGCGTATTTAGAAAGTAAAAAGCATTTTCACAAAATGGTCCGTGTATGTGTCCATTGTCAGTGTGTCTGTGAACACGATAACTCAAAAACGAAAAGTCGGTAAAATACTAAACTTGGTATTTAAGTTTAGCATCTTTCAGGGATGCGACACGAAGATTTTGAGAAAAATCCCCCTCCCCCAACAACCCTTTACATGGAACTTTTTTCGGAAATTTTGATTTTCTCAAAAATGGCTCTAACGATTTTGATTAAAATTTCGTATATTAAAGATATTTACCTGACAAATAAAATTTACATCTTGAATTTTCTAAGAATAGCCTCTGAAGAGTAGTTTATTCTGGATGAATTTTACGGAATTTTGAATAACTGCTAAACCGTAAGAGATGGACAAAAACTTACTACACAAAAAATGTAGAGCACGTTAAAACACACAATTTATGTTATATACATTTTTTTCGTGGAGTTCGTCGCTTTTGAGACATTCCTTATTTTTGGTATCTGCTATGAAAAACATATTTTTCTCATACAGAAACTTGTCAACTCCGATCCATATAAACAAAGAAACTTCATTGACATAGCAACCAGTTTTTGACTTCTCTTTAACCTATGCTACTCCCTTATTTCGCTTCTACTTACAAGGAAGCAATTAATAAGACTATTTCTGTTAATTTTTTCTGATTAGCATAAATTAAATAGAAGTATAAGCTTTTTAACAACAATTTGTTGCAGGGATATGGAGAAAGTCATGTGAATGGTACACATCAGATTTTTCTTTTATTAACTACTAACAGAAGTATCTATTTTCATCTGTCAAAGCCTGCTGAGCTATTATTTCCTGTTCATTGCAAAAAACTTTTGTTATCATCTGTTGATCAAAAAGAAGCACCTTATTAGCTTTATTTCCGAAAAAAAAGGATATTAAAGTCAACCTGCCCGAATTTTCTTGATATATTTTTGAGGTCCCGTGAGTACGAAAAAAACATTCTTAATAAAAGATGTGTGTGTGTGTGTACCATAGCTTATAAAGGAAAATAGCCTTAAATACCAAACTTGGTATTTAAGTTCAGTATCTTCCAAGATTGAGGCACCCCAAACTGCTTTACATAGAAAAACATTTCAAAATGTTGACGCTCAGAAATGCACCAAACCATTTTATTAAACTACAATTATATAAAGCTATTTACATCACAAACAAAATGTATATCTTGAATTTTCTGGGAATAGCTCCTGAAGACCTCTTTATTCTGAATGAATTTTGCTTAATTTTACATGAGTAATAAACCGTAAGATATAAACAAAATCTTACAATAAAAAAGATATACATCTCGTAAATTTTTTTTTTTTCACGGAGTTGACCATTTCTGACATATTATTTGATTTTTGTTTCAGCTTTGAAAAACTTATACTTTTCTCATACAGAAATGTGTCAACTCCTGTCCATACAAACGAAGGAACTTCAGTCGCATAGCAACCAGCTTTTGACTTCACTTTAACTTTTGCTCCTACTTACAAGGAAGTAAGAAATAAGATCAATTCTGATAATATTTATCTAAATTATTATGATTTAGATAAATGAATAATTTTTTGTACGAGCAATGATAGAAACATATATTAAAGATATTTAATGACAAATAAAATGCATATATTTAATTTTTCTGCGCATAGTCGTCTCTGAAGACATGAATTAATTTTGTATAAGAGTTAAACCGAAAGAGATAAACAAAAACTTAAACACAAAAATTATAGATCTCGTTAAAACACACACTTTGTCATAATACGTTTTTTGTGTAGAGTTGGCCGTTTCTGGGATATTCCTTGTTAACATTTCTCGTTTGTCAATTCTTTCCATACAGATAAAGGAACTTCAATCACATAGCAACCAGTTTTTAAAAGGTTTGCCTATAGTTTTAGCCTTGTATATTCCCTTATTTCCCTTCTACTTACAAGAAAGTAGGTAGATAATAAGTCCATTTTTTTAATTGTTCACAACTAGCATAGAAGAATAAGCGTTTTAACAATAATTTGTTGTAGAGATGTAGAGAAAGCCATGTGAATCGAACACATTTTTGGGGGGTGGAATCCAATACTTTTTGTACTATACGTGGTGGATAAATCAAACAGAAGTACGTTATAAGGCCTGTAAAAATTTCAGTACCGATTTCTTGTCGTAAGAGAATACCGAATAACGATATTACGTTAAAAAGGATGTTAAACCAATAAAAATATACTAACGTTAATTATACATACATAGGTAACATTGATGTCTGTAGATTCTGTTATGAAGTTAGACTTGGCCCAAACTCTAGGATGGGGATAATGTCAAGAATTACATTTATTGAATACTTATTAGTACATTTATTTACAAATAAAAAAATTTATATAATTTTCAGAGGTGTCAGTTTTGCATAATTTTCAATTGTATGTCTGTTTTCAAAAGCCTACTTGTACTTTTGCATATTCTGTTTTGTTTGTTTTGTTTGTGGCTTAACGTCCTTTAACCTGGTTGGTCATATTGTACGATACATGAAATTGGTGAAATGATGCTGAAATGATCTCGGGGTCCAAGGAGCTTAAAGTTACTCGACACTCGTCTTCTTAGGATAAGGGAAACCCCCGAAAAAAGAAACCTCATCCGGGCAACTCACTCTAAACTGGATTCGAACTCACGACCTTTTGAATATGAAGCAGACACCCTACCACCACACTACCCAGGCGGGCGAATCATGTTTATTATATTTAATTGAATGAAATCATCCTCTGTATACGTACCAAAAAAAGCACGTTTAGAAAAAGGTCCGTGTGCGCGCGCGCGCGTGTGTGTGTGTAGACAACATAACTCAAAAACGAAAAGACCATTAAAAACCAAACCGGATATTTAAGCTTGGTATCTTGCAAGGATGCGACACGAAGATTTTCAAGAAAATTTCCCCACCCCCAACTACTTTTTATATGAAGTTTTTTTCGAAATTTTTTATTTTCTAAAAAATGCCTAACGATTTTTATTGAAATATCCTATATTAAAGATATTTACCTGACAAACAAAATATATATCCTGAATTTTCTGGGAATGGTCTCTGAAGACTACTTTATTCTGGATGAATTTTACGGAATTTTGCATAACTGCTAAACCATAAGAGACGGACAAAAACTTACCACACAAAAAACGTAGAGCACGATAAAACACACAATTTATGTAATATACATTTTTTTTTCGTGGAATTGATTGTTTTTGAGATATCCTTGTTTTTAATTTCAGCTTTGAAAAACTTACACTTTTCTGATATAGCAATTTGTCAACTCGTGTCCATACAAAGGAACTTCAGTCACATAGCAACCAGCTTTTGACTATCACTTTAACCTATGGTACTCCATTATTTCGCTTCTACTTACAAGGAAGCAAGTAATAAGATTATTTCTGCTAATTTTTATCTAGATTAACATGAAGTAAAGAGAAGCATAAGCTGTTTAACAATAATTTGCTGCAGATATGTAGAGAAAGTCATGTGAATGGAGCACATCAGATTTTTTTTGTATACTTATTTGGGCTATTTATTACAATATTACTATAATACATTCACAGGCTAACGGTAAAATAAGAAACATTTTGAAAAGTGGTTTGCAGTGAGTCGATCATCTTTCCCCTGCCATTATAATTTCACCCTTGCTGATCCCGCAGCAGGTTTATGGCATGTAAAAAAATAAGAACACGTTTTCACAGAAACAATTAATTCACTTGTTTCCCACCTTCTCGGGGATTGCATTTCCAGGAAATTTCTAGCATACACACTCCATATAACATGGAAATTGTTCCTGGAAGGGTCACGTGGTTCCAGAGAAAGAATGCCTTGCGGAGTAGACAGGTGAATAAACATAGTCAATACGTAGCGTTTACTTAGAATCGATATCCGCGTAACATTGCAATTATCAACCTTCAGACTCAGTAAAAGTAAAAATCTGATGTGTTTCATTCACATGACTTTCTCTACATCTCTGTAACAAATTATTGTTACAAAGCTTAGGCTTCTATTTACTTATGCTAATTGAGAAAACATTAGCAGAAATAGTCTTATTACTTGCTTCCTTGTAAGTAGAACCGAAATAAGGGAGTACCATAGGTTAAAGTGATAGTCAAAAGCTGCTTGCTGTGCAACTGAAGCTCCTTTGTTTGTATGGACTGGAATTGAGAAATTACTGTATGATAAAAGTAAGTTTTTTAAAGCTGAAACTAAAAATAATGAATATCTTAAAAACGATCAACTCCACGAAAAAGATGTATAAAATATAAATTGTGTGTTTTAATGTGCTCAACATTTTCTGTCCGTTTCTTACGGTTCAGCAGCTATGCAAAAATCCGTAAAATTCATTCATGATAAAGTAGTCTTCAGAGGCTATTCCCAGAAAATTCAAGACATATACATATTATTTGTCAGGTAAATATCTTAAACATACGATATTTATATCAAAATCGTTAGAACTATTTTTAAGAAAATCAAAATTTTGGAATTTTTTTCCATGTAAAGGGTAGTTTGGGGTGGGTTCATTTTCTTTAAAATCTTTATGTCGCATCATTGGAAGATGCCAAACTTAAATACCAATTTGGTATTTAAAGGTCTTTTCGTTTTTGAGCTGTCCACCCACTGATACACACACACATACATACATACACGGATCTTTTTCCAATTTTTTTTTTTTTTTTTTTTTTGTATTCAGGGGGACTTAGGACATGTATTTCCCGTGAAATCTCGACATGGAATTTTTGGGTGGAATGCAATACATTGTACATACGGGGCAAGAGAAGATAAAAATGTTAGCACACAGTGCACCAGTGTCATTGCTTTTAGCTCTTTGATGAGCAAGGAATCAAAAAATCTGAATATGTGATTTCTTGAGGTTAAGTAGGAGTAGCAAGGATTTTAAAACAAGAGAATCTGCACGTTTGTTGCCTTGCAGCGTGAATGTTTTCACTTGGAAATTCAGCTTTTGAAGGCGTATAATTGAACACCAAGAAAACTAAATGTGTGGATTTATAACACGACGGGCGTTCAACAAGTCGTTATAAAATCCTAGAAATCCCACTCCAACCATCCCAACAAGCTTGTGTTGAGTAACCGTCGTCTCTTTCTAGAAACAGTTGACATTTCTGCTATATCCATCACGTGGTTTCCTTGCCATAGGCGATTAAATGAACAATCTTGTGGTTATTTAGAAAAACGAGTTTCGTGTGATGATTAAACACTTCCATTTAAAAGGTTTAACACCGAAAGAGATAGAAGCGAGTTGGATGAAGCTCATGGCACATCTGCTCCTGCCTTTGCAACAATTTACTATTAGATAAATGAATTTAAACATGGAAGTACATCCACAAACGATGAACAACGTTCCGGACGTCCAGTAGAAGCGACTTCCTCAGAAACTATTGACAAAACCCAGGATGTGGTTTTGCGTGATCCAAGTTCGCGAAATAGTAGACACCACAGGCATATCACAAGGTAATGATCTCAATTTTGCACCAAAATTAGGTATGACAAAGATCTCGGCAGAATGGATACCGCGTTTGCTGTCAATGAAGAATAAACGCAAAGTGTGATCGATTCGGAAGCTGGGTTGGCATTTTTTCGTCGCAATCCTGACGAGCTTCTGCGTCGATTCATAATTGTTGCTGAAACATGGATACACTACTGCACTCCAGGTACAAAAGTACTGTTTCAACAGTAGGATTTTAAAGCCGATTCGGCTCCGAAGAAGGCAAAGGTGGTGAAATCTGCAAACAAGGTGATAGCCTTGGAATGCACGCGGAATCATCTATAGAAAGGAAGAGCGATAAATGGAAAGTGCCATACATCGCTATTGCACCGGATGAACACAGAAATCAAGTAAAAAGACCCTCATATGGTAAAGAATTAAAAAAGTTTCTCTTCTATCAAGACAATGCAAGGAAGCATACCTGTAAACTTTCGATGGCGAAAAATGTAAATTAAGGTTCAAATTACTACATCAATCGTATTTACCAGATTTGGCCTCCAGTGTCTTTTTTACTTTCTCTATACGCATTATGTAAATAGTGTGTGGAGAAGGTATTGCACTCCACCCAAAAATTCGATACCGAGATTTCACTGGAAATATATGTTTTAGGGTCCCCTGTATCCATAAAAAGCATTTTCAGAAAAAGGTCCGGGTGTGTGTGAACAAGATAACTTAAAAACAAAAAGTCCGAAAAATACCAAACTTGGTATTTAAGTTTAGTATGTACCAGGGATGCGACACGGAGATTTTGAGCAACTACCCTTTATATGGAAAAAATTTTATTTTCTCAAAAATGATTCTAACCATTTTGATTACAATTTCGTGTATTAAAGACAAATAAAATGTATATCTTGAACTTTCTGGGAATAGCCTCTGAAGACTACTTTATTGTGGATGAATTTTAAGGAATTTTGCACAACTGCTAAACCGTGAAAGATAGACAAAAAATTACCACACAAAAAGTGTAGAGCACGTTAAAATACACAGTTTACGTTATATACATTTTCTCGTGGAGTTGATCGTTTTGAGATATTCCTTCTTTTTTCTTTTCTTTTTTTCACCTTTAAAAAACGTATGCTTTTCTCACACAGGAATTTGTCAACTCCTGTCCATACAAATAAAGGAACTTCAGTGACATAGCAACCAGCTTTTGACTATCACTTTAACCTATGGTACTCCCTTATTTCCCTTCTACTTACAAGGAAGTAAGTAATAAGACTATTTCTGCTAATTTCTTCTCGATTAGCATGAAGGAAATAGAAGTATAAGCTGTTTAACAATATTTTGTTGCAGATCTACAGAGAAAGTCATGTGAATGGAACACATAAGATTTTTTTTATTTCCAACCATGAACAAATTTAGTGGAAAACGATTCACGTCTAACAAAGTCCTCTCCCAAACAGATGTCTATTTCGAGGACCTTCCGAAATCCTGTTTTTTTGTAAGGCTAAAACAGCTGTAGAAACGTTGGAAAAAGTTTATCGAACTAAAAGTAGATGGTGATTTTTTTTAAATCTACCAAAAATAATTTATTTTTCTATCTTTTTTCTAAGAAATTATGTATGAACTTCATCCAACTCGGCTTTTATCTCTTTCGGTGTTAAGCCTTTCAAATATAAGTGTTTAATCACCGCACGGAACTCGTTTCCCCCCCCCCATCTTTCTAAAGAAGCACAAGATTGTTGATTCAATCGCCTATAGCAACGAAACCAGGATGGGTATAGTTGAATTTTAACTGCCGTCTAGTAAGAGACCACGGTTAGTTAATACAAACTTTTTTCGATGTTACGAGCGTAATTTCTGATGACGAAAAAGTGATTTCTCGCATTGTATGTTGAGTTTTTTGAAGCAGAAGGAAATCACAAGGTGCTAGGTCAGGGCTGTAAGGTGGAGGGTCCAAGACGCTGATCTTTAGATACTCAGTTACTAGTTTTGTTATACGTTGCCATGTAAAACTTTTGTTTCATTTGGGCGTTTTTCAAGAAATGTTACAAAAGTTAGCAGTAAACAGACATTTGTGTACCAGCCAGCATCTTCTAAAGGTATAGTAGCTACATGACCCATTTTAGACAGAAAAAAGCTAGTAATTATCCTTTTAATAGCACTGAAAATTTGTCGCATTTTTGTAGGGTTATGTTCCATTAGAAATACTCCTCGAGTCGATTGACTTTTCTTTTCAGGATCATAACAAGAATTTCCAGACTGCCTGTGTAGTGTAGTGGTAGCGTATCTGCCTCATATTCTACAGGTTGTGAGTTCGAATCTCGCTTAGGGTGAGTTACCCGGATAAGGCTTTTTCGGAATTTTCCCTTATCCTGAGAAGACGATTTTGAGTAATTTAAGCTCCATAGACTCCAAGATCATTTGAGCATCATTTTACCAATTTCATTCATCGTCTGATGACAAACTAGGTTAAAGGAGTTAAGCCACAGAAAAAAAATATCTGATGTGTTGCATTCACACGAGTTTCTCTGTATCTCCGCAGCAAATTATTGTTCTATTCACTTCATGCTAATCGTGAAAAAATTAGCAGAAATAGTCTTATTACTTGCTTCCTTGTAAGTAGAAGCGAAATAAGGGAGTAGCATAGGTTAAAGTGATAGTCAAAAGCTTGTTGCTATGTGACAGGTTCCTTTGTTTGCAAGGACAGGAGTTGACAAATTTCTGTTTAAGAACACTATGTTTTTCAAAGCTGAAACCAAAAACAAGGAATATCTCAAAAACGATAAACGATCAACTCCACGAACGTGTTCTACATTTTTCGTGTGGCAAGATTTTGTCCATCTCTTACAGTGTAGCAGTTATGCAAAATTCCGCAAAATTCGTCCAGAATAAAGTAGTCTTCAGAGGTTGTTCCCATAAAATTCAGATAAATATATTTAATATACGATATTTTAATCAAAATCGTTAGAGCCATTTTTGAGAACATCAAAATTTTCGAAAAAAGTTCCATGTAAAAGGTAGTTTGGGGTGGGGGAACTTTCTTGAAAATCTTCGTGTCGCATCCTTGGAACATAAAAAACCTGAATACTAAGTTTGGTATTTAACGGAGTTTTCGTTTTTGAGCAATGCTTCCCACAGTCACACACACATGGACATTCGTCTAAAACAATGTTTTTATTCAGTGGGTCTCAAAGCATGTATTTCCGGTGAAATCTCGGTATTGAATTTTTTGGTGCATTACAATACCTTCTCTATACACTACGTACATAGTACGTGAAGAGAAAGTAATAAATATATTTGAGATTTATCACCAGGAATGATACTTAGTGGCGTCTTGGAATTATCCCAGAGCTTTTCTGCATCAACCAATGCGTTCCTGAGGCAGTTGGACAAGAAAGTTTTCTAACGTCTAACTGTTTATGTTTTATTGTTTACTCATATCAATATTCAGGTCGCCCGAACAAATGCACAAGGTGTCCCTCAAGCAATGGCCTTAGTTTTAACAGCAACAACGATTCTTGAGAGTCCTTCGCGAAATTCCGAACTCTCTTGAATTCGCTGTAGCATTACGAGGACTTTCTTCGCTAATTACATTTCTAAGTCGATCTTCACACTGTTTAGGCTTTAATGATCATTTAAGTCACATGACTTTCTCTGGCTGTTCCAAAAACTATTCTTACAAAGATATGTATTTATTTCTGACGCTGCGGTCGCTCCTCGGCATTTTTCTCCACTCTGGGGAAGAAAATACTCACCTTGTCAACACTTTCATCTTCAAACTTCTTTCGGGGTTTATATGTTTCCTTTCTCGATAGGAATTTGCCTTCCCAATAAACACTTGAGCTGGCGTTTTAACAGAAACTGTAGTTGAAGAGGTTCTCAATGACCAATTTCATGTGGGCAAGTATTTATTTTGTTCAATGCGTTTTAGAACATACTTTACCGATTTCATTTTACTTGTCTCGCAATTATAAGGCGGTTCAGTAATTACCGGTGTTAGGAATGAACACACTCAAATCATTCGTGTTCATAGTCTCTCCTTTTAGGGACAACATTCCAACCAGTTTTGCACCTCCAAAAATAGAAATTGTGAAGCTATTCAAAATCCCTGTCTCAGCAATAACCACATCATTTTATCTAATTTTGTCTCAGATGCATTTTTTCATGTTTGGTGACAAGAGGAAATCCCAGGAAGCCAGGTCAGATGAACATACGACAGCAAATCAGAACAATTACTGCAGTTTGGCGCCGAAAACTCTGGATAGATGTGCTAGTGCTTTATCGTGAATAACAACCTCTCACTGGACAGAAGATGACATGCAAAATGCAATTATTTGTTTGTTGGTTACAATGTCGGACTCCGGATGGATTAATGCAGGAATTTTCTGAATCACTCATCGGATTCCGAGACACTGCACTTTACTTTTAGATGGTCGTACATCACAAAGCTTGTAACAGCAATGATATGTCTACCTCGCCTTATCACATATCGCCTGCAGCTGCTGTATACAAGGTCATTTTAAGGCTTTTAAGGCCTACTACGACAATCAATGTATACGCTTCACACGTCTATAAGGAGAAAAAAAGATATGCGAACTCACTTTTGGGAAAATTGCATGAAGGCAGCCACACAGGCGAATGCTGCAAGCATCTATCCAATTAATGAAAATGCAGTGCCTGAACATGAATTTTAAGTCACCTTCTTAAAGACGAGCTGAACCTGATTTAGCTCCAGAACAGGAAGAGAACAAATTTCCAAACTCTTCAATCTCACACCAGAGTTGTTACTATCACCAAAATGTTCAGTCAGGAAGAAGACAGCAGTTCTTCTGACTTCTCCAACAAATATTTTAGAGACCATAGAAAATTTGCAAAAGAAAATAAATATTTTTCCTTAGCAACAAAACATTAGGCAGATAAGGGAATGTGTAAACGGTCTTCGTAATCATAAGAATCATCAAGATGATGAAGATAATTACAGATGACTTCACGGAATACCAAACAAGTTAGACTGGAATCGGAGAAATCCAAACTTTCGACCATCTTGACTCTGTGGTCTTCCTCGATGGATTCCCTGACGAAGACCACAGTCAAGAGAACTGAAAGCTTGGATTTCTTTGATTCCAATCTAACTTGTTGCTATCCCGTGAAGTCATCTGTAATAATCAACACCAAGGAAGCTTCAAATATGTGATGAAGATAATGATAGCAATAGGTACATTTTGTGTACTCTGCAAGTTAAAATTCAGTGATACCATATCCTTCAAATTCACTGACTTGATTCAGTGCCAATAAAAGAATGGCATCATGAGAGATGCGATGGTGCAGTGAAGAAATTTATCTGCGGGAAATGTATTGTTGTCAAACATATTCTAACATTTCTACTGACCCTATTCGCCTATACCATCGACCCGATTCACCCATCTTGAAAATGGTGAATAGGGTCATTCAGCATTAAGAACAAACTCGTTATATATAATTCAGAGCAACAGTTGTGCATTTTGAGTTCATGGAACTTACCCATTTATAAGTGTGTAAAGTAATCGGAGTTTATATCAAGTTGTGAGCCATGAAGACTTTTCTAATGTTTGACCCGACTCCCACAGGTACTGTGTTGAACCCAAAAATTCGAAACCGAGATATCACTTGAAATACATGTTTTGAAACTCCCTGAATCCAGAAAAAGCATTTTTAGAAAAATGTTCGTATGTCTCTGTGTGTGTATCTGTGGGCAGCACAGCTCAAAAACAAAAGACCGTTAAATACCAAACTTGGTTTTTTTAAGTTCAGTATCTTCCAAAAATGAGACACAAAAATGTTCAAGAATATCCCTCCTTCCCCAACTACTCTTTACATGGAACTTTTTTCAAAAATGTTTATCTTCTTAAAAAGATCCTAACGATTTTAATTAAAATGGCATATACAAAGGAATTCAGACACATAGAAACCAGCTTTTGACTATCACTTTAACCTATGACAATCCCTAATTTCGCTTCTACTCACAAGGAAGCAAGTAATAAGATTATACAGTTTAGCTCAAAAACTAAGCCACTTTAATACCAAACTTAGTATTTAAGTTCAGTCTTCCAAGGATATGAGAGGACGATTCTCAAGAAAAAAAACCCACTCCCAACTACCCTTTACATGGAAAATGTTTTAAATTCCTGATTTTCTCAAAAATGGCTAACGATTTTGATTAAATCCCGTATATTAAGGCTATTTGCACCACAAATAAAATGTATATATTTATTTTCTGGGAATAGCTTCTAAAGACATCTTCATTCTGGATGACTTTTGCGGAATTTTGAATAACCGGTTAACCGAAACAGACAAAAACTTATTTAACCAACTCCTGTCCATACAAACAAAGGAACTACAGTCACATAGCAACCAGCTTTTGACTATCACTTTAACCTATGGTACTCCCTTATTTCGCTTCTACTTACAAGGAAGCAAGTAATAAGACTATTTCTGATAATGTTTATCTAGATTAGCATGAAGTAAATAGAGGAATATGGTATTGTAAGAAGAATTTGTTGCAGATCTGTTGGACAAATTCATGTGAATGGCACACATGAGATTCTCCAAATTTGTGAATCAGATTCTTTTTTTATTTTTACTTTCTCTATACTACTATGTACAGTGTATAGAGAAGGTATTGTACTCCACTCAAAAATTAGATAACGAGGTTTCACCGAAAATATATGTTTTAGGGTCACTTGTATCCAAAAAAAAGCATTTTCAGAAAAAGGTGTGTGAGTGTCAGATTGTCTATGTACACGATAACTCAAAAACGAAAAGTTGGTTTCAAAAATTTTGATTTTCTCAAAATTTTAAATATCATATACTATAGATCTTTACCTAACAAACATTATGTATATATTGCATTTTCTGGGAATAGCCTCTGAAGACCTCTTTATTCTGGATGAGTTTTGCATAACTGCTAAACCGTAGGAGATGGAGATGGAGAAAAAGTTACCCCACAAAAAATGTAGAGCACGTTAAAACACACAATTTATGATACACACATTTGTTCGTGGAATTGGTCATTTTTAGATGTGTCTTGTTTTAGGTTTCAGCTTTTAAAAAACTTTCCTCACACAGGAATATGTCAACTTCTGTCCATACAAAAAAAGTCACATTGCAACCAGCCTTTGACTATCACTTTAAACTATGCTATTCCTTTATTTCACTTCTACTTACAAGGAAGCAAATAATAAGAATATTTCTATTAATTTTTTTCTCGGTTAGCATGCATTAAATATAAGCATTGCCCTTTTAACAATAATTTGTTACAGAGACGTAGAAAAAGTAATGTGAATGGAACACACCAGATATTTTAATAGTTTAACGTTTTTAACCTGGTAAAATATAACATATCTTTTAACCTGGTTGGTTATATTGCACGATGAATGAAATTGGTGAAATGATGTCCAAATGACCTCGGGGTCCTTGGAGCTTAAAGCTACTCGACATTCGTCTTCTCAGGATAAGGGAAAACCCCGAAAAAAACCTTATTCGAGTAACTCACCGCAATCGAGATTCGAACTCGCGACCTGTTGAATGTGAAGTAGACACGCTACCACTACACTACCTAGGCGGGCGAATCAGATTTTATAAGGTGAAGAAAAAATCTTTGTGAGGTTACGTCACGAGTGAAAAGCAAAGTTAATGAGTTAAAGACGTTCTGGTAGTAGTAAAGTTAGTGCTTCAAATACTAGGAAAACAGTTTTAAGTGTTGCATGATCCCTAAACGGGTTACCTTAAGTCTGAAGCTTGACACTTCAACAGGTTTGTTTTATCGTAGGGCTTCACCGTTTCCTGCAAAGGTTCCCAGCGGTCACAGCTTCTTTCTGTCCAACACCAACTAAAATAGTGTCTCGCAAAAATCTCTTGTGTTCCACGCACAAGACTTTCTCAACAAAATATTGTTCCTTTATCAACAGAGGCTGTCCAAGAAGTACCCGAACTGAGGTATAGATAGCGCTTTTTCTTTCAAGCAACAATGGTAAAAAGTACCAACTTAGAAAGCTTAAGTTTGACTATCTTACATTGTCTAGCATTTGTTTGGCAGTGAATGCTCTCAGCGAATTTGTAAACATGGATAAAGCTGGTCATCGTTATGTGATACAATACTTTCATTTGAAAGGTCTTAGTCCAACTAATATTAAAGCTGAGCTAGATTCTACTTTGGGGGAGTCTGCTGCTTCGTTTACAACAGTCAAATATTGGGTGGCAGAGTTTAAGAGCTGCCAAGACGAACATCGCAGTGGTCGACCAAATTAGGTTACCAGTCCACAAATTGTAAAGAAAATCCACAAAATGATATTGGATGACCGATGACTGAAAGTGCGCGAGCTAGCAGTCATTGCAGGCATTTCATAAAGTTCCGTACATCGTAAAAATCTGAATATGAGAAAAGTTGCGTACAAGGTGGGTGTTCACAATAGAACAAAAACCCCGTCGTGAGGATGTTTCAGTCGAGTGTTTGGCAATGTTTCACTGCAATAAAGCTAATTTATTTCGTCGATTCGTAACAATGGATGAAACCTGGGTCCATCACTTCACACATGAGGCGAAGGAACAATCGAAACAGTGGATTGGAAGGGGAAAATCGGCTCCAAAGATGGCAAGGACAGTTCCATCTGCAGGTAAGGTCAAAGCGTCAGTTTTCTGGGACGTACGTGGCATAATTTTCATTGATTATCTCAAAAAAGGAAAAGTAATCAATGGCGGATATTAGGGGAACTTGTTACAGCATTTAAGTCCGCATTTAGCGAAAAAAAAAGTTGTGCTTCATCAAGACAATTCACCAGTTCATATGTCCATTATTGCTATGGCCAAAATCAATCAGTTAAAGTTCAAATTGCACCCTATTCGTCAGATTTAGCCCATTCTGATAATTGGTGGTAGAAGATTTGACAACAATGAAGAGGTGGTTTGCAGACATCGATAGTTCTCACTATAAACAGGTTATCGAAGCTATTGAACATCGCTGGGAAAAGTGTATCGAGCTGAAAGGAGACTATGTAGAGAAATAAAGATGTTCTTCTCCAAGAAGTTTGTACCTTCTTTGTTAGGTCGGATACTTCTGGGACAGCCTTCGTAAACAGCCGTAATCGAGATAAGCTTTAGCAGAAACTGCTACCTATATTACTTCTTTATAAGTAGAAGGTAAATAAGGTTATTTCACTAGGCTAAAGCCATAATTAAATTGTTTAAAAAGTCGGTCGCTAAATGAAACAATTGATGTTCGGTTCTCTTTGCCAATCTATGGAAAAAATAAAAGAAACGAAACGAAAGATGATTTCCCGTTTGAGAAAAGTTTAAGTTTAAAATTGAAACTATTAGCAAGGAATATCTCGAAAACCGTTAACTGTACAACAAACATCTGATGTGTTCCATTCACATAACTTTCTCTACAGCTCTGCAACAAATTTATCTTAAAAAGCTTATGCTTCTATTTACTTCATGCTAATCGAGAGTAAATTAGCTAAAATAGGCTTATTATTTGTTTCTTTGTAAGTAGAAGCGAAATAGGTTAAATTGATAGTCAACCGTTCCTTTGTTTGTATGTATAGATAGGAGTTGACAAATTCCCGTATGAGAAAATTATGTTTTTCAAAGCTGAAACCAAAAACAACGAATATCTCAAAAACGATCAACTCCACGAAAAAATGTATGTAACATAAATTGTGAGTTTTAACGTGCTTTACATTTTTTGTGTGGTAAGTTTTTTTTCCATTTCTGACGGTTTAGCACTTATAAAGAATTCCATAAAATTCATCCAGAATAAAGTAGTCCTCAGAGGTTAATCCCAAAAAATTCAAGATATACATTGTATTTGTCAGGTAAATATATTTAATATGCGATATTTTAATCAAAATCATTAGAGCCACTTTTTAGAAAATCAAAATTTTCGAAAAATGTTCTATGTAAAGGGTAGTTTGGGATGGGGGAATTTTTCTCAAAATCTTCCGTGTCGCATCCCTGAAATATACTATCATAAATACCAAGTTTGTTATTTTACCAAATTTTCGTTTTTGATTTATCGTGTTCAGAGACACACGGACACGCACACGGACATTTTTTATGAATTTTTTCTTTGGATACAGGCGACTCTAAAAGGTATATTTCCGGTGAAATCTTGGTATCGAATTTTTGTGTGGAGTGCAATACCTAGTACGTATAGAGAAAGTAAAAATACATGCAGCACAAATTGCCTGTTTTAACGAGATCTATATTTTGATGCACAGAATGTTGCCAGTCTGTGAGAGTTTACCAGTTAAGCAAAATTCCTCCAGAATGAAAAGATTTTCAGAGGCTATTCCCAGAAATTTCAAGAAATTCGTTTTCTTTGTTATATTTACATCTTTAATATACATATTTTAATCAAAATCGTTAGAGCCATTTCTGAGAGAAATAAAAATGTCAACATATTTTCTGTGTAGTTAACTTAGGGAGGGAAGGATTTAAGAAAATCTTCGTGTTGTATTCCAGAATATACTAAACTTAAAAACCAAGTTTGGTATTTAACGATCTCTTAGTTTTTTTTAACTATGTTGTCCACAGGCACATACAATACCTTATTTTAAATATGCTTTTAAGGATTCAGGGGTTCTCAAAACACCTGGTGTCGTACATTCACATGACTTCTGTACCAGCTCTTTCACAAACTATTGTTACGAAAGAGTATCACCTTCTCTTTCACTTAAATAGTAGGTAGATAAGGTATTGCATTCCACCAAAAAAGTAGATACTTGGCATTTAAGTTCAGTATTTTCGAAAAATGCTACACGACTTTCGAACGAGGAACAATGGCTCAAGCGGCAATATAGCCCGTACTCGGGAGGTTCTGGGTGCAAATCTCATGGGCCGACTACTATAGCTGTCATTTTACTTTCTCTACACGTACTATGTACATAGTGTATAGAGAATACACCTAAAAATTTCATACCGAGATTTCATAGGTAATACACGTTTTGGATCTCCCTGAATCCAAAAAAAAAGCATCTTCAGCAACAGGTCCGCACGCGTGTGTCTGTGGGCAGCACAGCTCAAAAACGAAAAGACCGTTAAATACCAAACATGGCATTTAGGTTTGGTATCTTCCAAGAATGCTACACGAAGATTTTCAAGAAAATTCCCCCACCCGCAACTACCCTTTACAGGGAACTTTTTCGAAAATTTTTATTTTCTCAAAAATGGCTCTAAAGATTTTGATTTAAATATCGTATATTTAAGATATTTACCTGACAAATAAAATGTATATCTTGAATTTTCTAGGAATAGTATCTAAAGACATCTTTATTCTAGATGAATTTTGCATAACTGGTAAGAGATAGATCTCGTTAAAACACACAAATTGTGTTTTATACATTTTTTTGTGGATCTGACGGTTTTTGAGACATTCCTTGTTATTAGTTTCAGTTTTAAAATAGTTACATTTCTCATACGGGAACATAACTTCTGGCCACGCAGAGAAATTCCATAGCAACCACATTTTAAGACATCTGGTTGTCGCTTTATCCTAGTGAATTCCCTTCTACTTATAAGGAACTAAGTAATAACACTGTTTATACTATATTTATCTGGATTAGCATGAATTAGATAAAAGAATAAGCTTATTAACAATAATCTGTTATAAAGAATGTAGAGAAAGTCATGTAATTGGAACACATCATATTTTAATTTATTTTACTTTGTAGAGATATGATAAACACTCAAAATACAGCAAGCAGTTTAAGGTTCCATCAAAACTCAATAGGAGCAAAAGCAGGTACAGGAAGCCAACAATGCAACTAAGACCATCTGTCTGGCATGCTCCGACTCTAGATAACCTACATACTCTAACAGTCACAGTAGCAGCAATAAAGCATTTAACTTCCAGCAAGAAATTTGAATATCATTCTCGTGCTATGAAAGAAATAGGACATATATTTTCAATTTTGTTTAGATAAAACAGGTAAGTACAAAATAACTTACAATTTTCTACTTTGAAAAACAAAAATCATACACAGTAAAACCACTGGATTATATTAAACAAATTCTCATTTCATTTTCATATGTAGCATTTAGTATTATTCTATTTTATACTTTAACTATGGCGTACCTGAGGCATTCCAACCAAAATTTCGATATTGATATTGTACAGGAAATACATGTTTTGAGAACCCACGAATCAAAAAATAACTTTTAGAAAATTTTACGTGTGCACAATATAAGTCAAACGAAACGGTTAAATTCCAAACTTGGTATTTAGTTTATTAGTTTACAAAGATGTACATAAAGATATTTAAGAGATCCACCCTCCTTTAAGTGGAAAAGTTTTTAATATGTTTTCTTCTTCAGAAACGGCTCTTTGAGATATTCATTAAAATAACATATATGTTTAATATTATGTGACAAATAACAGCCTGCTTTGTTCATTTTTAACGAATTTTGATTGATTTCGTATAACTGTTAAAAGTTAAAAAAATGGACAAGCACTCACTACAATAAAGATGTAGATATCTTTAAAACACCTTTTATTGCAAACTATTTTTGTAACAGTAGCCATTTCCGAGACATTCGTTTGAGTCTTACTTTAAAAGTCGGGGACAAAATAGAGAAAATATTGCATTCCACCCAAAAATTTGGTACCAGATTCCAACGTAAATATACCTTAGAGGTCTCCTAAATTTAAATATATTTACTATTTTACGAGTAGTAAAAGGTCTGCGATTGTGCAAAAAAAAAAATGCAATGTGGGTATTATTGGTTTACGGTTTGCTTGTTCAACCACAGATATAAGAGAAAGTGTTGCATTCCACCCAAAAAATTAATAGCAGATTACATCGGAAATATTCTTTTGAGCTCCTCTGAATTTTAAATAATATACATTTTGGTAAAAGGTCTGCGCGCTTGTGCAAAAAAAATTGCAGTTTGGGATAACTATTCTCTTCATGTGGAATAAATTAAATAAATATTCGTACTTAATGTTCAATATCTTCCAAATATACAACAAAACCCTCAACCCCAAGCTACCCATTACATGGCATATTCATTTTATTTTCTAAAAATTAATTGAATTGCCACATATTAAAGATTATTTTAATTATCTAGGTACTACCTCTAAAGTACCTTACATTCAGAAAGAATGGTTATAACTTTAAGCAATACACGAAAATGGAAAACACAAAATGTAGATAAATCCCTTTAAAATATCGACTTTATTTCAAATACGTTTTTGTGGCATTAACCGTTTACGATATTAATGTTTTGATTTGTTATTATTTTAAGTCCTGTCGACTTTCAGCTGTTTACCGTGATTACACTAAAAAGTATGGAAGTTTGAAATGGCCCAGGTCTAAAACATTTGACAATCGCTCTTCTCTTTGTATCTAAACGCAATGCGTAGCACATCTGTTTCTCAAGGGTTGTCTCAATTAAAATGAGGTACATAAAACATAACTTTCGTAATATTTTGTGGACCCAATAATAAACGGCAGAGTGTAGAGAAAAGTATATGAATGCATCACATAATCTTTTTTGTAATTAAAATTCCGTCGCTATTTAGTTGTTTTTCGCGATGTCATGCAAATAACGCGGAATTTCAAGGCTAGCAAACAGCTGACTATCGATTCGGTTTCCTGTATCCCCTCCCCATTTATGCCAACAATGAAATGAAAGTATTTCTGAAATTAGCGTGTAAAATAGGATTTAGTAGACTGTCTCTACTATCGATCTGGCTTCACACCCAGGGGTCTCGGGTTCGCTGTCCGGCTGAGGCAAGCATATGTTTCTTTAACTATAATTCCCTATTCCCACAGAGCCTGGTAGCATGAATACGAGAGTGAATGTGTATGTTTAATTCTGGAAAGCCCGCCTGGGTAGTGTGGTGGTAGCGTGTCTGCCTCATATTCAATAGGTCGTGAGTTCCAATCTCGCTTAGATAAGTTACTCGGGTAAGGTTTTTTTCGGGGTTTTCCCTTATCCTGAGAAGACTAATGTCGAGTAAATTTAAGCTCCATGGACCCCGAGATCATCTGAGCGTCATTTTACCAATTTCATTCATCGTCCGATATGATCAACCAGGTTAAGGACGTTAAGCTAAAAAAAAAAAATGAAAAAACGCAAAGTTAAGAAACCTTACAACTGAGCGAACAAAACACCATCAGTTGTTTCTCAAGTCAGAGCCCCCGATTTGACCATACAAGTTAAAGGGGGCTATGTAAACGAAACAACTGTCAGAATATTTTGTAAAAGCTATGTACAAACAAACCTAGTGAATATAGAATCGCTTTCTTTCCAATACCTTTCCTGGTATTTACTAAATAGCAGAGTTTAAATGGGGTTTTCATAATTTTTACCATTTTCATGATGTAATTGCTTATGAATATCTCAAACCTTCCTCACGTTTCGGTACAACTCTCACTACGCTAATTGTAAGTAACTTGAAAACATTGTTGAAAATAACCTGTGTAACTTTTTTTAAAACATTCCGGTACACTCACTTGGTAAAACATAACTAAGTTTGTAATTATTAGAGTTAGAGAAGAGATTTTTTCTTTTTTATTTTGATCGGAAAGTTTTAATTTAGCATCCTGTTCACATTTCCTACACGAGACAGCTTCACAGTACCGCGAAGTTAGGTTACATTTTTACTTTCTCTACACGTACTATGTACATTGTACCCAAAAATTAAATACCGAGATTTCACCGGAAATGCATATTTTGGGTTTCTTTAAATCCACAAAAAAACATGTTTAGAAAAAGGTCCAAGTATATGTTTGTGTGCCTTTGGACAGCATAGTTCAAAAACGAAAAGACCGCTAAATACCAAACTTGGTATTTAATTTTGGTATCTTCCAAGGATGCGACAGTAATATTTTCGAGAAAATCCCCCCCCACATAGAAACATTTTCGAAAATGTTGATTTTCTCAAAAATGGCTAACAATTTTGAATAAAATGTCGTATATTAAAGATATTTACCCAACAAATAAAACATATCTTGAATTTTCTGGGAATAGCCTCTGAAGACTATTTTATTCTGGATGAATTTTACATATTTTTACATAACTGGCAAACCGTAAGAGATAGACAAAAACTTAGCATACAAAAAACTGTAGAGCATGTTAAGAGACACAATTTATTTTATATACATTGTTTCGTAGAGCTGACCATTTTTGAGACATTCCTTGTTATTGGTTTCAGCTTTAAAAGAACTTATACTTTTCTCATACAGGTATTTGTCAACTGCTGTCCATACAAACAAAGGAACTTCAGTCACATAGCAACCAGCTTTTGACTATCACTTTAACCTATGGTACTCCCTTATTTCGCTTCTACTTACAAGGAAGCAAGTAATAAGATTAATTTTATCTCCATTAGAATGAAGTAAATAGAAGCATAAACTTTTTAACAATAATTTGTTGCAGAGATGTAGAGAAAGTCATGTGAATGGAACACCCCAGACTTTTTTTAATTTAAAAATAATCATTTTTCAATAAAATGTTACGAGATTTATTAAAAAAATCATACGTTTCCTTGTAATGAACACAAGTATTCTATTGTTTCATGAATCATCAGTAAAGGTATTGCTGAATATCCCTTGAAAAATGTAGCTCAATATCTTAAATAGTTGCACAGATAATGAGTCAAACTTTAACATTAGCAAGATAATGCATTTCGAGCCTCCTTTAACTAAAGTCAAGATCATAAAAACAAATGATTGCTAGAAAAAATATTGAAACAATAAACATGCGCTAATAAAGAATAAACATGGAGAAAATGAACAACTTGGGTTTAAAGAGTCAAGTTCAGAAGCTACTGACCTGAATAATCTTCTTCTTCTGCTTGGCTGATGAATGACTGTTGCCATACGTACAAATGTCTGCCCGTCAGAAAAGCTTACCTTTCTAAACTTGACCAACCACAATTAAAATAATGTTATGCCACACTTATTAAAACTTGGTGTGTTCTTACTTTCTCTACACGTACTATGCACATAGTGTGTAGAGAAGGTATTGTAACGCACCCAAAAATTAGATACTGAGATTTCACCGGAAATACATGTTTTAGTGTCAACTGTATCAAAAAGGAAAAAAAAAAAGCATTTTCAGAAAAACGTCCGAGTGTATCTGTACAGCATAGCTTAAAAACGAAAATACCGTTAAATACCAATCTTGGTATTTAAATTTGGTATCTTTCAAGGATGCGACACGAAGATTTTCAAGAAAATTACCCCACATGGAACTTTTTTCGAAAATTTTTATTTTTTCAAAAATGGTTCTAACGATTTTGATTAAAATCTCTTATAGTTGAGATATTTACATGTCAAATAAAATGTATATCTTGAACTTTCTGGGAATAGCCTATGAAGACTACTGTTTCTGGATGAATTTTACGGAATTTTGAATAACTGCTAAACCCTAAGAGATGGACAAAAACTTAACCACACAAAAAATTGTAGAGCACGTTAAAACACACAATTTGTACCATATACATTTTTTCGTGCAGTTAATCGTTTTTGAGATATTCCTTATTTTTGTTTCAGCTTTGAAAAAACTTATATTTTTCTCATGTAGGAATTTGCCATATCCTGTCCATACAAACAAAGGAACTTTAGTCACTTAGCAACCAGCTTTTGACTATCACTTTAACCTATGCTACTCCCTTATTTCGCTTCTACTTGCAAGAAAGCAAGTAGCAAGTGATAAGACCATTTCTGCTAATTTTTTCTCGATTAGCATGAAATAAATAGAAGTATATGATTTTTTACAATAATTTGTCGCAGGGATGTAGAGAAAGTCATGTGAATGGAACACATCAGCTTTTTTTTACAGCAGCCTGCATAACAAATATATATGCACATTTTCAAAAGCACCTACCTTGCATGAAAACCTGTAAGTGAACAAAACACACCTTATTTTCTATCTGATCCTTTGTGTAAAGAAATACTCACTTAAGAACTGAAATTTACAATTTCAAAGCGATTTACCTGAAATTTATAACTTTTTCTGAATATATCAGATTTACTTATATTTATTTTCAAAATAAGTACATCCCCATAGAATAATCTTGAACATCTGATATCCAAAAGCTCCCTACCTCACAACTAAGCAGTTTTTAAGCATTATTTGTTTCGAAAAAAAGTATAAATCGTACCATTTTTAAGCAAAACTACAGATACACTTTTAAATAAAAATTTAGCAAGAGAGTTTGAAGATATTTATCAACATTGATCCTAGATTTCTTGTTTGTTCTTCCAAAAACTTGTCTCTTTCAGAGACAATTCTACCATTAAGAATCTATGTAATCACCAAAAATGATAAAACTCGTTCTTAAATTGTACATTTTATATAGCTTGAGTATTCACTAATTTAAGTGTAAAAAAGGTAATATATATTAGATTATGAATTTAGAAATTATTAGACTAATTTGATTTAATGAAAGTAAATTTTGGGAGAACTACTGGACGATTTTATCAAAATTTGAGCGAGAGTTTTTCTTAGAAACTCTCAACTAACGTATTTGTTTTCAGTTTTTATTATTGAAATACTGCTGAATCATTTTACTACTAAATGCTATACGTTGCACTGAAATCTGATTTTAAATTAACGAAGTTCGATAATGAAATATATTTCACTATACAAGCTGTATCTTTGAGTAAAATTGAAACAACAATATGTCTGTTACTGATTAGTAATTTTGGCCTTCTTTCTCCTATTCTCTAACTCACGAGACCAGAAAATCTCTGTATTTGTTGTTTAAGAAATGTTTTGTGACGTGTCTAACCTCACACTCACAAGCAAACAAAAGCGAAACATTTTAACTCCAAAAATGCTCACTAAATGCATCATAGTGTTTCACCAACACAAGAATATCTTTTAAACACTCGCGATGGAGACATTCACCAACGGTTATGGTGGCATAATGGCTATCATGAACACCACGTGCTTTGTAAATGTTGATTTGGCGCAATGGCGTCAGTCAGTTGTTTCTGCACGTGGGTCTTCGGACAAACATATGCAAGTTGAACATTTGGTTTTCAAATACTCGTACTAAGTAAATAAATTATTTACCTGTAAAGCATAACACTGGAATCTATTATAGTGTTTGTAACTCAACGAACGCATACTCTGTTCTTCAAGTTGGTGCTTCTGTTTACAATAATATACGTAAACAAAACCACTTACTTTTTATATTGTCGGCAACAATACTGAAGTAATAAAGATTTAATATGCGCAATATTCTTAAGATGAGCTGATAGAGATAAAATAGTATTTTCCATAGAACTGTCATGTCAATACAATATATACTCACGTTTCTTTAAAACTATAAAATCAATCATAATCTATCATTCCCCACTTATAAAACACGTTCTTCTGATTGAGAAATCACAATCGAATGCTAATTAAAATTAAAAAATGTTACTTTAGAGATATTCAAATAAAGAATATATGTATATAAATGTCCTTACGTACACTTTCCTTCTAAACAATTAACGTGAGACTCTTGAAAGTTTGTAGTCACTTTAAAAACATGTTATTTAAAACATCTGGCATTTAAATCAACATTGTTAAGTATATATAATTTTGATTTTGTGTTTACGAAGCTTTCAACAGCTATTTAGAAGAAAACATTTTGAATATACACAAAAAATCACAGCTCTATTTATTAAAGTTGTTTAGAAAAAGTCACCTGAGGAGTCAAAAAGGGAAATTGCTGTAAATTGTGTTTTGTAGCATGAACACGAAATCCCCATTTAACTGCACTTAAATTTCGTAAAAGCACAAACTTTATATGGAGATTTTTTACAAAATGAGTAGATTTAATTGATTTTTAGACCCAGAATGTGTGTGGCAATGATTAATGCTTTGAGTAAGTGTAACAGTCGAAAGAACAGAATTGTCGACGTATTCTTGATCTTATTCGCAGTAAGTGTTATTCACGCTGTTTCTTCGTTACTACTGATTACTAAAAGCATAAACAAGAATGTCACTCACGCCACTAGCAGAATCACACGAACTGTTACATACCTACCACGCACGCCGTGGATCTGTTCTCCAAGTCGACTTGACGGCGATACTGCCTTGGTCCGTCCGTCGCATGCCTTGCCAGCATGGTGAATGGAGCTCTCCTGCCATTGGTCGTCGGGCCCGCTGACGTCAGAGCATTGATTGTCACATTTCACCCATGTGCGTTGCATAGAGAGACGGAGATATGGGACCGGCAGAGGGTGCGACAAGGACCGACCACACAGGCGAGGGGTGGGGGATGATGACCAGATTTAGGGCAAATAGGAGAGGAAACAGAAAAGAATGGGTTCGGTTGTTGGTTTTGTCGCATCCAAAAATTTCTAACTTCCATAGCGGTATAGTCACTGGATGCGACAAAAAACTGGCTTCAGTATGTAGTGACGTCACTTACAATAATTATTGCTTTGATAAGATGTCTTAAAAGAAATACCTATATCATGTTATATTTTGGAAATAATAATTACAGTACCAACTTTAAACCACTCAGAAATAATGATAATATAGTTTATATAACGCAAAACAAAATGTGTTCCATTCACTTGAGATTCTCTACATCTCTGCAACAAATTATTTTAAAAAGCTTATTCTTCCATTTACTTCAAGCTAATCAAGAAAAATTAGCAGAAATAGTCTTATGACTTATTTCCTTGTAAGTAGAAGAGAAATAAGGGAGTAGCATAGGTTAAAGTGATAGTCAAAAGCTGGTTGCTATGTGACTGAAGTTCCTTTGTTTGCATGGATAGGAGTTGGCTATTCCTTTATGAGAAAAGTATAAGTTTTTTAAAGCTGAAACCAAAATCAAGGAATAACTTAAAAATGATCAACTCCACTAAAAAAATGTATACAAAATAAATTGTGAACTTTAACGTGCTCTACATGTTTTGTGCAGCAAACTTTTGTCCATCTCTTACGGTTTAGCAGTTATTCAAAACTCCGTAAAATTCATCCTGAATAAAGTAATCTTCAGAGGCTATTCCCAGGAAATTCAAGATAAACATTTTATTTGTCATGTAAATATCTCTAATATACGGGATTTTAATGAAAATCGTTAGAGTCATTTTGAAGAAAAACAAAATTTTCCATGTAAAGGGTAGTTGGTGGTGGGAGGATTTTCTTGAAAGTCTTCGAGTCGTATCCTTGGAAGATACCAAACCTAAATACCAAGTTTAGTATTTAATGGACTTTCGTTTTAGAGCTATGCTGTCCACACTCACACACACAGACATTTTTTTAAAAATTCCTTTTTTTTTATTCAGGGGGGTCCTAAAACATGTATTCCCAGTGAAATCTCGGTATCGAATTTTTGGGTGCATTACAATACGTTCTCTATAAACTACAATACCTTCTCTATACTCTATGTACATAGTACGTGTAGAGAAAGTAAAAATCTGATGTGTTCCATTCACTTGACTTTCTCCATTTGACTTTATGTAACAAATTATTGTTTAAAATCTTATTCTTCTATCTACTTTATGATAATCGAGATATACATTAGCAGAAGCTGTGTTATTACTTGCTTCCTTGTAAGGAGAAGGGAAATAAGAAAGTACACTAGTCAAAGCTGGTTGCCATGGGAATGAAATCCGTTTCTATGGAGGGCCAGAGTGTACAACTTTCCGTGTCAGAAACGTATTTTAAATCTGAAAACAATAACAAGGAATATCTCAGAAATGGTCAATGCCACTAAAAAAACCTATATGACATAAATTGTGTATTTTAACGAGATCCAAATTTTTGTGTAGTAGGTTTTTGTTTGTCTTATTAATATAATAATTAATAATTGTAACAAATCTTCACTTATCTTTTGGAATCCTTGGACTAGTTTTGCAATGAATGTATCTATGGTATCCTCAGCATTAATTTCCTTTTGGTCTGGTTTTTGATGTTGTTTATTTACATTGTTATGGTTACTGCTACTAGGCGTACTAATGCAGTGCTAACTACTGGAATCGAAACAAATTTGGTGAGAGAGTCAATTGATGATATATCAAAATTCATTGCATGATTTTTATACTTTAATATAAATATTTTCTCCCAAACCATTAAATCTATGGGTCCATTTAAGTGTTTTAATAATTTAACATCTGGATTTATTTCATGATTAAATTACCAAAAATGTTCTGCCACAGCTGATTTATCAATTTGTTTTTATTTAATATTCCTAAAGTGTTCTTTTACTCTGGTTAATTAATGACGTTTAGTCTTACCAATATCAACAAGATCACAATTTAATTGATAAATGTCAGATTTTTTATTTTTTGAAATTTCATCCTTTTTAGAAAAGCCTAACAAAATGTTTATATTGTATTTGTTTTGAGGAACCAATAGTATGCCATGTTCTTTGAAAATATTTGTGAATTTTTTATTTGCCCACGGCTGATAAGTAATTTTGTTAAAAATGTAATCATCTTTTTTTTTCTTAAGTGTAGAAATATCTTTAATAGCGTTTTGATATTTAAACTACTCAATTTTTTCATTTATAAAATAAATATCGAAACCATTAATTAAAGCAGTGTTGATAATGTGTTTATATTCTTTATAGAATTCATTTTTATTAAGGGGTAAGTTAATTAACCTATAAATTAAACTAAGAACTGAAGCTTTCCTGGCGACGTATTAATTCAAAATCTTCTCGGGCTTCTAACAAGGTAAAAACTTGGCTTGATACCAACGTTTCGAAGAAGTGCATCTTCCTCGTCTTCAGGGTGAACTGATGGATTTAGCTTGCAGAGACTGGTATTATAGTATTATTATTATTATTATTATTATTATTTTTATTTTTATTATTATATTAAACTATTTAAACAGCAAATTTATGTGAAAAAGGGTTAAAGCCATTATTTTTATATAATTATCAGTGTGAGTTTGTTTTCTGTATATTCCAAAATTCAATTTATTGTCTTTTTTATTATTTTTAAATCCTGGAAAGGGAGATAGCCATCACTTTCAGTTTCTAATGTGAATTTTATAGCCTTATCTTGTAAATTTAAAAGTTTTAAAGCATCATTTACGTGTTTATCAGGAACAATAGCAAATATATCATCTACATATCTATACCAAGTTTTAAAAATTAGAAGGAATGCTTTAGTGACCTGTATTTCAAAATAGCTCATGAAAAGATCACAAGAAAAGATGAAAGTGGACTACCCATTGCTAAACCAAAAAGAATATTTATGCTGAGGATGCAATTGATACATTTATTGCGAAACTAGTCCTTGGATTCCAAGAGATAAGTGAAGATTTGTTACAACTATTAATTGTTATATTAATATTTGTGTTACTTCACTGTTACTAGCTTCTTTTTACATTTATAATTTTGTTTGTGTCTTACGGTGTACCAGTTATGTAAAATTCCACAAATTCATCCAGAATGAACAGATCTTGAGAAGTTATTTTCAGAAAATTAAAATGTGCCAGCATGCGTTCCATGTAAAGGGGTGGGATTTTCCAGAAAATCAGGTCGCATCCTTGGATGAAACTGAACTTCACTACCAAGTTTGATATTTAACGTACTCTTTGTTTTTGAGTTAACCTTCCACAGACACACACACACACACACACACACACACACACACACAAAACATACATAGGAACTTTATTCTAAAAATGTTTTTCTTTGGGTATCAAGGGGTCTCAAAATATGTATTTCTGGTGAAATCTCGGTATCTATGTACATAGTGTACAGAGAAAGAAAAATAATCGCGTATTTCCAGCGAAATCTTGCTATCGAATTTTTAGGGGAATGCAATGCCTTCTCTACCTGTATACTAAGTAGAAAAATTAACCATCTTCCTTCTTTTAACAAAATCAGATGAGCAGAGATTTCCTTAAGGAAAAATTAATATACGAAAAATCTGATGTGTACCATTCACATGACTTTCACTATATCCCTGCAACAAATTATTCTTAAAAAGCTTATACTTCTATTTACTTCATGCTAATCAGTAAAACATTAGCAGAAATAGCCATATTACTTGCCTCCTTGTAAGTAGAGGTGAAATAAGGGAGTATCATAGATTAAAGTGGTAGTCAAAAGGTGGTTGCTATGTCACTGAAGTTCCTTTGTTTGTATGGACAGCAGTTGACAAATTCCTGTATGAGAAATGTATAAGTTTTTCATAGCAGAAACCAAAAATAAGAAATGTCACAAAAACGACGAACTCCACGTAAAAAATGTATGTAACATAAATTGTGTGTTTTATCGTGCTCTACATTTTTGGTGTAGTAAGGTTTTGTCCATCTCTTACAGTTTAGCAGTTATTCAAAATTTAGTAAAATTCATCCAGAATAAACTACTCTTCAGAAGCTATTCCCAGAAAATTCAAGATATACATTTTATTTGTCAGGTAAATATTTTTAATATACGAAATTTTAATCAAAATCGTTATAACCATTTTTGAGAAAATCAAAATTTTTGAAAAAAGTTCCATGTAGTTGGGGGTGGGGAGATTTTTCTCAAAATCTTCGTGTCGTATCCCTGGAAGATACTAAACTTAAATACCAAGTTTGGTATTTTACCTACTTTTCGTTTTTGAGTTATCGTGTTCACAGACACACGGATACACACGGACACACACACACACGGACCTTTTTCCGAAAATGCTTTTTTTAGATAAAGGGTACCCTAAAACATATATTTCCGGTGAAATCTCGGTATCGAATTTTTTGGTGGAGTGCAATACATTCTCTATTCACTATGTGCATAGTGCCTATAGAGAAAGTAAAAAACATAGAATAATAAACAAATGTCGTCCAATATGACCAAACCAAGTTAAAGGAGGTTAAACTACAAAAAAAAAATCTGATGTGTTCCATTCACATGACTTTCTCTATATCTCTGTAAATTATTATCGTTATATGCTTATCTTTTATTTATTTCATGCTGATCGAGAAAAATTAGCAGAAATAGTCTTATTTCTTGCTTTATTGTAAGAAGAAGCGAAATAAGGGAGTACCATAGGTTAAAGTGATAGTAAAAAGCTGGTTACTATGTGACTGAAGTTCCTTTGCTTGTATGGACACGAGTTGACAAATTCCTGTATGAGAAAAGTATAAGTTTTTCAAAGCTGAAACCAAGAAAAAGGAATATCTCAAAAACGATCAACTCCACGAAAAAAATGTGTGTAACACAAATTGTGTGTTTTAACGTGCCCTACATTTTTTTGGATTAAGTTTTTGTCCATCTCTTACGCTTTAGTAGTTATGAAAAATTCAATCAGAATAAAGTAGTCTTCAGAGCCTATTCCCAGAAAATTCAAAATATACATTTTATTTGTCAGGTAAACAACTTTAATATACGAAATTTCAATCAAAATCGTTAGAGCCATTTTTTAGAAAATCAAAATTTTTTAAAAAAGTTCCATGTAAAGGGTAGTTTGGGGTGGGGGGATTTTTCTCAAAATCTTCGTGTCGCATCCCTGGAAGATACTAAACTTAAATACCAAGTTTGGTATTTTACCGACTTTTCGTTTTTGAGTTATCGTGTTCACAGACACATGGACTCACTGACACACACACGGGGACCTTTTTCTGAAAATACTTATTTTGGATACAGGGGACCCTAAAACATATATTTCCGGTGAAATCTCGTTATCGAATTTTTTGGTGGAGCGCAATACATTCTCTATTCACTATGTACATAGTGAGTATAGAGAAAGTAATAGACAAATGTACATCCAAAAACATTCCGATTAGTGAAAAGGCTATACATGTTAACAAATGAAGATCAAATGGACTAAAAAGAGTCAAAGAGAGTATAATGTCATATTAACACAATGCAGCTAATAAAAGTATGCAACCGAACTACAAAGAGCAAAGGTTACCCTGTAAAGAACATATGTATTGCTTCACGTTATGTATACAAGTTCATATGAACGACTACAAGGAAAGAACTGTATGAATCGTGTCAATCTCGGCATGAATCGTCGTTCAGAAAGATTCGCGAGAATCGTGCTAGTCTCAACATGAATCGTTCAAAAAGATTCGCGAGAATCGCGCTAGTCTCAACAGGAATCGTCGGTGACAAAGATTCGCGAGAATCGCGCTAGTCTCAAAATGAATCGTCGTTCAAAAAGATTCGCGAGAATCGTGCAATTCTCAACATGAATCGTCGTTCAAAAAGATTCGCGAGAATCGTGCTACTCTCAACATGAATCGTCGTTCAAAAAGATTCGCGAGAATCGCGCTAGTCTCAACATGAATCGTCGGTGATAAAGATTCGCGAGAATCGCGCTAGTCTCAACAGGATTCGTCGGTGACAAAGATTCGCGAGAATCGCGCTCGTCTCACCATGAATCGTCGTTCAAAAAGAATCGCGAGAATCGTGCTAGTCTCAACATGAATCGTCGTTCAAAGAGAATCGTGCTGGTCTCAACATGAATCGTCGTTCAAAAAGATTCGCGAGAATCGTGCTATTCTCAACATGAATCGTCGGTGACAAAGATTCGCGAGAATCGTGCTAGTCTCAACATGAATCTTCGGTGACAAAGATTCGCGAGAATCGCGCTAGTCTCAACATGAATCGTCGTTCAAAAAGAATCGCGAGAATCGTGCTAGTCTCAACATGAATCGTCGTTCAAAAAGAATCGCGAGAATCGCGCTAGTCTCAACATGAATCGTCATTCAAAAAGATCCGCGAGAATCGTGCTAGTCTCAACATGAATCGTCGGTGACAAAGATTCGCGAGAATCGCGCTATTCTCAACAGGATTCGTCGGTGACAAAGATTCGCGAGAATCGTGCTACTCTCAACATGAATCGTCGTTCAAAAAAATTCGCGAGAATCGTGCTAGTCTCAACATGAATCGTCGTTCAAAAAGATTCGCAGATTTGAAGAACCGTGATCAGGTATTGGGGTTTGTTTTTCTTTTGCTTCCACCTTTTTAGGAACCAAGCCGAACTTCGACGAAAACTGCCGAGTGCTCACGATGATGTGTACAAGGATTTATAACCATTTATTTTATTGAGAGAAAATAAATAATGCTGAGGCCACGAGACTACATATAAGAGTATATAAAAATATAAAATATATGAAATAAAATATACACATTATATATGTAATATAAAATATATATTATAAAATGTAATACACATGAGAAAACGAACACTGCTGAAGCTACCACGAGCGTCTTTATGTTGTTTAAGGATGAGTTGCGCACGTGGAAGCAGGAGTTAGAATTTACAACTGTTATATATATTAATGAATCATGAACGAATCGTATGAATTGATTCATATTGCACGAACGAATCGTATGAATCGATTATTGAAAATGAATCGCTCGACCCAAGTCTAACTATTAGTATTGACATTATAATTCCATGCAATCACGAGAAACAATTGAGCATCAAAATTCAGAAGAACAAGAAGTGACAACGGTTAGTTTACAGCAATTTAAAGTGTGTACAACTGGTTCTTATGTGCAGGTTTAGCAAAAAGAGCTTGTAATATAATGGGAAAGCTTGTTCAATACATTATCATCCGTTCAGATTTGCTTGGGAAACTAAAATGGCCCGTTGGAGCAGTAATTGCCCAGGCTTGTCACGCATCTTCTGCTGTCCTACATAATTTTACAAATGACGTGAATGTGCAAGAATACCTTCAACACTTAGATAACATGCACAAAGTTGTATTAGAGGTTTCAGACGAATCAAGCCTGAAACAACTGCAGCAAACACTAACACAACATGGAATTGACCATAAGCTCTGGATCGAACAACCTGAAAACGTGGCCACGTGTCTAGCACTGAAACCTTATCTCAAGGAGCAGGTTCAGCCGTACTTCAAAAAATGTAAGCTCTACAAAGGTTTGTGTTAGTAGTTTTCAGGAAAACATTTTGTATCTTCTGCAATTAATTTCTTTAAATGTGCCAAAACCGCCAGTATTCCTCAATGTGTAAGAAGCAGTAGAAATGTTCCTGTCAATAAAATGAAATTCATCGGTATGTTTTAAATTGCTTTCCTATTTGTTGTTACACTTATGAAGAAAGAACCTCTAGATAGATATAATGACAGTTTAAGTGGTGTAATCAACTTATATTATAAATCTATAAATCTCTTATTTATATACAGGCTGTTTCAAAACGACACCAAATGAAGATAGCAGACTTGTCCGAAACTTGATGTCGCAACCTTCAAACTCTTCTATTTAAAGTTTAAAAATTGCACACATTTGGGATTAGGCAGCGAAGGAACAACGCTTGTCATACGCCACGAAAATAACCTCAGAACGTGTTATACGAAACACATGCTACGTTTTCCATTACTAAGGTGACCTGTGCCGCGCCGGCGTGTCTATCAAACCACCCCTACACCACGCGACTGGGACCATCGCTACCAACCGGCATCTCTCTTGGAGTGGGCCAGGCACGTGCTATTTGGTTATGTACGACTGCCTAATCCATGGTGATGTTATGGCAGTTTTTGTATGTGCCGAGTTTAGAGCTGAAAATTATATTCACGTATCACGTATAACCAACAAGGTCCACATCTTCTGTATATTGTACTACAAACAGAAAAGTGTGACAGCAGATTTATAATATACGTTGGTTACACCACTTAAACTGCTATTATATCGATCTAGGGATTATTTCTTCATGTTTACCCACCGTTATATTTTATTGCAACGTTTCTAAGCCTATTTTTACTTTCTCTATACGTATAGAGAAGTTATTGCACTCCACCCAAAAATTCCATACTAAGATTTCACAGCAAATATATGTTTTAGGATCTTCTGTAACCAAAAAAAGCATTTTCAGAAAAAGGTCTGTTTGTGTCCATGTGTCTGTGAACACGTTAACTCAAAAACGAAAAATCGGTAAAATACAAAACTTGGTATTTAAGTTTATCTTCGAGGAATGCAACACGAAGCTTTTGAGTAAAATCCCCCCACCCCCAACTACACTTTACATGGAATTTTTTTCGAAAAATGTTTTTTCTCAAAAATGGCTCCACCGATTTTGATTAAAATATCGTATATTAAAGATATAATAATAATAATAATAATAATAATAATAATAATAATAATAATAATAATAATAATAATAATAATAATAATAAATAATATGTATATCTTGAATTTTCTGGGAATAGCCTCTGAAGACTACTTTATTCTGGATGAATTTTTCTGAATTTTGTATTACTGGTAAACCGTAAGGGATAGACAAAAACTTTTACACAAAAAATGTAGAACTCGTTTAACCACACAATATGACGTATTCATTTTTTCTTATTTTTAGAATTGAACGTTTTGTAGATATTCCTTGTTATTGGTTTTAATTTTAAAATACCTTTTCATTCGGGAGTTTGTCAACTCCTGGCTATGCAAGGAAACGGATTTCAATCCCAAAGCAACCACGTTTTAAAACATTTGACTCTACTTATAAGGAACTAAGTAATAAATCCTTTTGTTCTATTGTTTATCTCGGAGAGTATGAATTAAACAGAAGAATAAGCTTCTTAACAATAATTTATTATAGAGATGTAGAGAAAGGCATGTGAATGGAGGATATCAGATTTGTAGAAAAAGGTCCTATGTATTTGTGTGCGCCTATGGACAGCATAGCTCAAAAAAGAAAAGACCGTTTTCTACAAAACTAGGCATTTAAGTTTAGTGCCTTCCAATAATACGATACGAAAATTTTGAAGAAAACCCCCCACCCTCAAATACCCTTGACATTCTCAAAAATGGATCCAAAGATTTTAATTAAAATCTCTTATGTTTATGACATTTACATGAATAATAGAATGTACATCTTTAATTTTCTGGGGATAGCCTCTGAAGACCTTTTTATTCTGGATGACTTTTGCTTAACGGTTAAACCGTACTTACAACGTAAAAAATGTAAATCTTGTTAAAACACACAATTTTTGTCATAAGCATTTTTGTTGTAGAACTAGCCGTTTCCAAGATATTCCTTGTCATTGCTTTCAGTTTTAAAATTCTTTTCTCAAACAGGAAGTGTCCGCTTTTCTTTTTCTCGACTCCTGGCCAAGCAAACTAGCGATTTGCAATGACAATCACATTACAACAGCTTTTAAAACATTTAACCATCACTTTAGCCTAGTATATCTTCTTATTTCGCTTCTACTTACAAAAAACTAAGCAATAAGAACATTCTGCTATGGTTTATCTCGATTAGCATTGTGTAGAATGAAGATTAATCGTTTGTAAGAAGTTTGTTTGTAGAGCAGCTAGAGAAAGTCATGTGAGTGTATTACATCAAAAAAGTTTTATAATATTTTCTGAGATTCCTCTCTTAGGGTAAAATTGGTGTGTCGGGAATGGAAGCCACCATTTAAAATTTGTGCCAGTATTTAATGGAAATTAATGACTGATATGTTTGGAACAAATTGCCATGATTTTTAAAGAGACCAAATATTAAAATGATCCTGGATCTAAAAACTAGGAGTAATAACTGCGACATATTAAATCCGCGAATTTCCAGAGCAAAGTACTTTACGGCGAATCACTTTGCAATCACCGCTAAACGGGTGATGGGCCTAGATTCTGTAACAAGTGTCTTGAAGCGCGAGAATATGTTACTTGAAGACCAAGAGGTTCTAGAGTTAAATACATTTTCGAAAAGCATGCCCTTATTTAACGAATTTTCCGCCTGCATCTGACTGCCCAACAGTTGTTTTGTTCTACCTTGCCTCATTTTACACTTCATGTCAGCATCTCTTTGGTGTGAAACCCATAATGACTTCTGTGCTTAAATTTGTAAATACACTAAATTCCCAATAATTGAGCCTTGAGCTTAATGATGTTACTCTTTCTGAATTTTCTCGGAATTTAATTTCCCTGCCATCTTTACTTTCTACGTATTGCTTCGCCAACGTTACTTTAGAAACGACTTCTTACCGAGTAACAGATTTTAAAATCTGCATTTTTACATTATTCGTTAATTTTTACTTTCTCTACACGTACTATGTACATAGTGTATAGAGAAGGTATTGTACTCCATCCAAAAATTCATTACCGACATTCCACCAGAAATATGTGCTTAGGGTCCCCTGTATCCAAAAAAAAAAGTACTTTCAGAAAAAGGTCCGTGTGTGTGTCCGTGTGTCTGTGAACACGATAACTCAAAAACGAAAAGTCGGTAAAATTCAAAACTTGGTATTTCAGTTTAGTATCTTCCAAGGATGCGACACGAAGATTTTGAGAAAAATCCCCCCACCCCAAACTACGTTTTACATGGAAAAATTCGAAAATGTTGATTTTCTTAAATATGGCTTCAATTAATTTGATTAAAATAACGCATATTAAAGATATATACCTGATAAATAAAATGTATATCTTGAATTTTCTGGAAATAGGCTCTGAAGACTATTTTATTCTGGATGAATTTTACGGAGTTTTGCATAACCGCTAAACCGCAAAAGATGGACAAAAACTTACTCTACGAAAAATGTAGAGCACGTTAAAACACACAATTTATATTATATACATTTTTTCGTGGAGTTGATCGTGTTTTAGATATTCCTTGGTTTTGCTTTCAGCTTTGAAAAACTTATACTTTTTTCATACAGAAATTTGTCAACTCCTGTCCATACAAACAAAGGAACTTCAGTCACATAACAACCAGCTTTTGACTATCACTTTCACTATGGTACTCCCTTATTTCGCTTCTACTTACAAGGAAGCAAATAATAAGACTTTTTGGTAATTTTTTCTCGATTAGCATGAAGTAAATAGAAGCATAAGCTTATTAACAATAATTTGTTGCAGAGATGTAGAGAAAGTCATGTGAATGGAAAGTTTTTTTTATTAAGAGAAAGTAAAAATTTGAATGTGTGGATGGAATAGAATATTTCCTGTGTTTTCTCTATGAAAGCAGCGATTGCTAAGCAGAGTGCCCCATTTGACGGAACAAACACGACTCTCCGAAGCTAACATTTAACTTGAGCCGAGCCAGCGTTGCGATGACGTCACGGCCCACGGAAAAAGGGACCAGTGACGTCATCCAACCGAAATTTCGTCAACGCGGGCATCATTAGCCACCGCAGCACATAGATATGTAGCTAGCTTTGGAGAGCCAATCAGCTTTTGTCGAGTGACGTCAGTAACATCTGCGGGTGCTGGGTTCGTCCCCAGGTATACGATAGTCCCTTCAAAAAGGGAAAGTGCTTCCAGATTCATGAAGCCATGCAAACATTTTAAAGCATAAAAGCTCATGTATTACATTCAAATTACTTTCTCTACCCAATGCCCTTGCAATGCTTTCTCTACTATGAATACTAAGTAGCGGAAGTTGTACCTCTTTAGTCTTCAATACCTAGATAGGTCTGCAGAAATTCCCCAATCTTACTTACCTTCGATAATAATTTTTAAAATATGTTCTAAAGCTTATTATTCTATTTACTTCATGCTAATCGAATGTGTTCCATTCACATGACTTTCTCTACATCTCTGCAAAAAAAATATTATTAAAAAGCGTATGCATCTATTTACTTCATTCTAAACGAGAAAACATTAGCAGAAATAGTCTTATTACTTGCTTCCTTGTAAGTAGAAGTGAAATAAGGGAGTACCATAGATTAAAGTGATAGTCAAAAGCTGGTTGCTATGTGACTGAAGTTCCTTTGTTTCTATGGACAGGAGTTGACAAATTCCCGTATGAGAAATGTATACATTTTTCAAAACTGTAACCAAAAACAAGGAATACCTCAAAAAAGAGCAACTCCACGAAAAAAATCTGATGTGTACCATTCACATGACTTTCTCCATATCCCTGCAACAAATTATTCTTAAAAAGCTTATATTTTTATTTACTTTATGCTAATCAGAAAAAAATAGCAGAAATAGTCTTATTACTCGCTTCCTTGTAAGTAGAAGCGAAATAAGGGACAACTGTAGGTTAAAGTGATAGTCATAAGCTGGTTGCTATGTGACTGAAATTCCTTTGTCTATATGGATAGGAGTTGACAAGTTCCTGTATGAGAAATGTATACATTTTTCAAAGCTGTAACCAAAAACAAGGAATACCTCAAAAACGAGCAACTCCACGAAAAAAATGCATATCACATAAGTTGTGCGTTTTAAACTGCTCTACGTTTTTTGTGTGGTAGGTTTTTGTCCATCTCTTACGGTTTAGCATTTATGCAAAATTTCGTAAAGTTCATACAGAATAGACAGACAGACACACACACACACGTAAATGTTTCTAAAAATGCTTTTTTTCGATTCAAGGGGTCTCAAAACATGTATTTCCTGTGAGATCTCGGTATCGAATTTTGGGTGCATTACAATACCTTCTCTATACACTATGTACATAGCACGTGTAGAGAAAGTAATAGTAGAAATAGTCTTATTACTTGCTTCCTTGTAAGTAGAAGGAAAATAAAGGAGTACACCAGGCTAAACGATAGTCAAATGTTTTAAAAACTGGTTGCTATGTAATAGAAGTTCTTTTGTTTGAATAGTCAGGGGTCGAGAAATTCCCAATGAGAAAAGTGTAAGTATATTAAAACTGAAACCAATACCGAGTAATATCTCAAAAACGATCAACTCCAGGAAAAAAAGTACATGACATAAATTGTGTGTTTTATCGAGATCTAAATTTTTGTGTAGTAAGTTTTTGTCTACCTCTTACGGTTTACCAGTTATGCAAAAGTCAATAATAATCATCCAGAATAAAGATGTCTTTAGAGGCTATTCCCAGAAAATTCAGGAGATACATTTTATTTACCATGTAAATATATTAAATATAAGAGATCTTAGTCAAAATCGTAAGAGCCATTTTTGAGAAAATCAAAATTTTCCTAAATTTTTCCACCCTACGGGGTGTGGGATTTTCTTTGGTTCGGTCTTTAACGACTTTTCATTTTTGAGCTAGGCTGCCCACAGGTACACACAGGGACATTTTTCTAAAAATGCTATTTTTGGATTCAGGGGGGCACCAAAATATGTAATTCCGTTGAAATCTCGGTATCGATTTTTGGGTGGAATACAATACCTTTCACATATATATGTGTAGAGAAAGTAAAAAGGGAAATCTTTTGCAATTCATAAAGCATGGAAACATTTCAAAGCACAAACTCTCATGTGTTACATTCAAATGGCTTTGCAGTGATTTCTCTACTATGAACAGTAAGTAGGGGAAGTTGCACTTCTTTATGCTTCAATACTTGGATTATTGGATTCTCCATTTTGATCTCGCTACACTTCATTTTACTTTCTCTACACGTACTATACGGGTTTTCCATCAAAATCATTGGAGCCATTTTTTGAGAAAATAAACATTTTCGAAAATATTTCCATGTAAACGACAGTTTGGTGTGTGGGAATTTTCCTCAAACTCTGCTAGCCGCATCCTTGGAAGCTACTTAACATTTATACCAAGTTGGGTATTTTACCGATATTAAATTGTGTTTACGCACACACATGTGGACCTTTTTCTAAATACGCTTTTTTTTTTTGGATACAGGGACCCAAAAACTTCTAATTGCGGTGAAATCTCGGTATCAAAATTTTTGGGTGCAATACAATACCTTATCTATACACTATGTACATAGTACGTGTAGAGAAACGTTTCTTGCAAACTAGCTTAAATTTGTATTTTAAAACACATAATCCAAAAGTGACTAAGTAAATAAAACCACGCCTCTTTACAAAGGTATAAGTTATGGTAAAAATTCTAACACTCATTGAAGTATTTTATATGGAAAATTCACAAATAGACCCCGTAAAACGTTGTTACAACTATAGAGGGATAATAAATTATAGGCAGCCAAAAAAGTGTATAACATGAACACATTCTTTTGTTATATAATATGAGATTGCGTCTATCATACATTTTTGATAGTACATTTTTACTTTCTCTACACGTACTATGCACATAGTGTATAGAGAAGTTTTTTTTTTTTTTTTTTTATATATAGCTAAACGTCCTCAACTTAGTTGGTCATATCGTACGATGAAGGTATTGTAATGCACCCAAAAATTCAATACCGAGATTTCACCGGAAATATATGTTTTAGGGTCCCCTGTTTCCAAAAAAAACACTTTCACAAAAAGGTCCGTGTATGTGTCCGTGTGTCTGTGAACACGATAACTCAAAAACGAAAAGTCGATAAAATACCAAACTAAAATGCTAAACTGTAAGAGATGGACAAAAGCTTACCACACAAAAAATGTAGAGCACATTAAAACACACAATACACGTTATATACTTTTTTCGTGGAGTTGATCGTTTTTGAGATATTCCTTGTTTTTGGTTTCAGCTTTAAAAAACTTATACTTTTCTCATACAGGAATTTGTCATCTCAGGTCCACACAAACAAAGGAACTTCAGTCACATAGCAACCAGCTTTTGATTATCACTTTAACCTATGGTACTCCCTTATTTTGCTTCTACTTACAAGGAAGCAAGTAATAAGACTATTTCAGGTAATTTGTCCTTATTAGTATGAAGTAAATAGAAGCATAAGCTTTTTAACAGTAATTTGTTGCAGAGATGTAGAGAAAGCCATGTGAATGGAACACATCAGATTTTGTTGGTATTTGGCTGACCTCCTCCTTATGTAGGACTGATACCTCCCGAGCGAATGTGTAGGAGTCAGAAGCTTGTTGAGGAGCCAACGACACGAAACCAGAGAACAGAGAAACTGGAAACAGTGTCCAGGCATGAGGAAGTGGATGTTAGAACGGGTGATGATGTAGCAATTGTTGGAAAACCCGCCGCCTTACTTCCAGGTTAAGCCGTTGTCCCACGCTCAAATATTTTGGTCCAATACTCTTCAAATTACAAATTGGATCGTGGGGAATCGGTTAATTTCATTGCATACAATTTCCGTCCTATTTTTTGGTCCAATTCCAGTTTGCTACAACAGGATATAGCGGTCTCTAATTTTTGGTCCAAACGTATGAAATCAACCTGGTGGTAATGACGTAATAAGATGACAACGAGCGCTGGGTCTTCCTTCCCGCCAACGTGATTGTGTGAAACTTTGCTGCATCTTGTAGACTTTGTCCTAAATAATAGGGTTATAGTAGCCTCGCTATTGTTCAAATACGAATTGCTTGTGCGGAAGAGATTTATGAAATAATGACTCGGGTGTTTATAGCCCCTGCAAATGTATTTTATCGGATCCATTTGTACCTAACCTTCTTTTCTCAACAAAAATATAAAAACGTGGTCTTACTTTTGATTTGCTGGTATAGATAGATATTTGTGTCTTGGCGAGTGATTTTTGCCTCAACTAAGGACAGCAACTTTCCAAACAAATTTTAATCCATTCTAAGGAAGTTAAAATAATTTACAGAGCCAGAAACGAGTTTATTTTGCAGCATATGTAGTACACCTGTTCCTTGGCCTGCCATGGTCTAGTCTTCATTTCTTCTTCCTATTATAATGTGCTCTTGCAATGGATACATAAACTCAGCTTGCTACAGCGAAGGTAAATAATTGTGGATCACCATTTTCTGTTCATGTGCATGCGAGAAATATTTGGACCAATACACACTCCCGTGGGAATGGTACGGAGAAATTGTACACAACGTTCATGTTGTATAAAAAAATGTACCAAATTTTAACCATGGAACATCGGTTGTATGGCTAATATTTAGATACAGGAAACACTGAACGCCGTGGTGTATAGGCAACTTCTTTGACCCAGTTTCTGCTGGCAGTGGGACGTCCAGGCGTTTGAAGAGAGTTCCCTTGTGACCGAGTAATTAGACCGCTCGCCTCCCGCTGTGGCGGTTCGGCTTCGATCCCGCATGTGGGATTTGTGGTGGACAAGAGGCAGCTAGGTCAGCCGGTTTCCCCCGCCACTCATTGCTCCATCATCACCTTTCCTATTATCCATTTTACTTCATTACATATCATCCACCTTCTTCGCTCATTCCTGGCTATAGACTGACCACTCGTTCCAAGTTCTTCATTCTGTGTTTTCGTGCCGTTGGCTCCCCGACAGGCTTCTGATCCCTAGGCATCTGCTTGTAAAGTCCTGGGGGGGGGGGATTAGCTCTAAATTTGGGAGGGTAAGTGGACTACGAAATTATTATTATTATTATTATTATTATTATTATTATTATTATTATTATTATTATTGCCTCATTTATATAGCATTGATGACTTGATTCTTTAACGTCGGGTTTTTAGTCATTTTCCTTTTTTCAGGCACACGCATAATTGCAAACTCTTTGGGGGATAGGGACCAATCCTGGTTGAAAAAACATTCCCCACCCAAGCCGGGGATCGAACCCGATATCTCCGGGTGAGAAGACAGCTCGCTGACCACACGACCACGGAGTCAGTTCACTCTTATCTATAAGCATAATATGTAAACCAATCTAAAATATATATTTGTTCAGGCTATTTTCCATTATCACACATGTTACTTTCTTTACACGTAATATGTACACAGTGTGTAGAGAAGATATTGTATTGCACCCAAAATTCGATACCGAGGTTTCACCGGAAGTACATGTTTTGGATCCCCCTGAATAGAAGCAAATTTTTTTAGAAAAATGTCCGAGTGTGTGTCTGTAGCCAGCATAGCTCAAAAACGAAAAATCCGTTAAATACCAAACTCGGTATTTATGTTCACAGTCCTTCAAGGATGAGACAGGAAGATTTTCAAGAAAACCCCCCACCCCAAACTACCCTTTACAAGGAAAAAAATCCAAAATTTTGACTTTCTCAAAAATGGTTCTAACAAGTTCGATCAAAATCTCTTATATTTAAGATGTTTACATACAAATAAAATATATATCTTGAATTTTCTGCGAAAAGCCTCTTTATACTGGATGACTTTAATTGAATTTTGCATAACTGGTAAACCGTAAGAGATAGACAAAAACTTACTACAAATAAATGTAGATCTCGATAAAACACACAGTTTACGTCATATGCACTTTTATCGTGGAGTTGACAATTTTCGAGAAATCCCTTGTTATTGATGTCAGTTTTAAAATTCTTTTCTCATACGGTAAGTTGTCAACTACTGGCAATGCAAAGAAATGGATTGCAATCCCATAGCAACCACATTTTAAAACGTTTGAGTGACGGTATAGACTAGTGTATTCCCTTATCTCACACCTAGTTACGAGGAAGCAACTAATAAGACAATGGCTGCTAATGTTTATCTCGATTATCAAGTCATGTGAATAACACCCATGAGAGTCTGTTTACACTGTTCTTGTATATCATCACAGACTCTAGTACAAGTCTGGGAACTGCCTCTGAATGAGCGTGATTCCTTCATCGCTTCCGCTGATATGCAATAAGTGAGTGAATGACGAAGCTCCCAACTCTGATAATTCACTAAGATTTATCTGCACATCTGCTGTTGGGTCACCTGGTATAAACTTTCGTAAGAATATTGTTTTACTGAAGGACACTATCAAATGTTTTTGATAATCGAACGTTACGGCAGTAAGAAATGACTCAAATTATTTGAGTTTTTTATCAGTGTTTAAAAGCTGTTTACTGTCGCAAAATGCGTGAGGTAGTATCTTAGATAAAGTAATAAACTAACCAGTTTTCATTTAGTGTTCCACTCATGTGACTTTCTCTACCTCTTGTGCACACTTCTTAGAGAACATTACGATTCTTTCTACTCCATGCTAATCGACATTAGCAGAATGGTCTTAAAGCTTAGTTCCTTTCAAGTTGAAGGGGACTAAAGGTATACACTAGCCTAAAGTGATAGTCACGTGTTTTAAAAGCCTAATTAAGAAAATTATAAGTATTCTAAAAATGAAAGTAATAGCAAGGAATATCTTGAACACAGTTACTCTACAACAAAAATATAAAGTCCGCCTAGGTAGTGTGGTGGTAGCGTGTCGTCCTCACATTCAAAAGGTCGTGAGTTCGAATCTCGCTTAGGGTGAGTTAACCGGATAAGGTTTTTTCAGGGTTTTCCCTTATCCTGAGAAGACGAATGTCAAGTAACTTTAAGCTCCATGCACCCCGATATCATTTGAGTATCATTTCTTCATTCATGTCCGATATGAGCAACTTAAAGGACGTTAAAAATTGTACACAAAAAAATATAAAGAACATAAATTGCGTTTTGACGTGGTCTACATTTTTGTACAGATTATCTTATCCCTAACGGTCTAACAATATTGCAATATCTCACCCGGAGGTCCCGGGTTCGATTACTGGCTGTGGCGGAGTTTTCTTTAACCTGAATTATTCCCCATCCCCCATAGAGTCTGGAAGTATGTATGTGAGAGTGAATGTGAGCGTGTTTGAGAGAGAGACAGAAAAAAAAAAGAAAACGATATAAACCCAAAGTTCTCAACGTACAGACAACGAGCTGTTTCCAGTACAAAGCCCCCGATATGACCTTGGAGGTTAAAGGGGGCTATATAAATGAAACAATAAAAGAATATTGCAAAAGTCATAAATAAATGTAAATATCTTTAATATATAGTATTTTAATCAAAACCATTAGCGCTGCGCCGTGGCCCAGTGGTTAGACCATTCGCCTCTTATCTAGACGGCCCGGGTTCGATCGCATAACAGATTTGTGAACAAAGCGGTGCAGAGGCGAGTTTTCTAAGGGATCTCCGGTTCCCCCGCCATCACATTCCACCAGTGCTCCATCTTTATTCCATGTATCACCACTGCCATCGCCTGCGGTGCCTTGATAGTAAAAGTGGGCGTTAATCACTATCAAAAGAATTGGGAAAACTAAAATATTCGAAAAATGTTCCATGTAAACGACAGTTTAGAGCGATTTTCATACAAATCTTCGAAAAGAGGGTAAAATACCAAGTTTGGTATATCTTCCAAGGATGCGACACGAAGATTTTCAAGAACCCCCTCCACCCCAACTACCCTTTACATATAAGTTTTTTCGAACATATTAAAGATATTTACATCACAAATAAAATTTCTATTTTGAAATTTCTGGGAATAGCTTCTGAGGACCTCTTTATTAGTTGAATTTTGTTAAATTTTGCATAACCATAAGGGATATCCAAAAACGTATTTAACAGAAAATTTTGAGTTCATTAGAACACATAATTTATGTTCGATGTTTTTTCGTGGCGTTCACTGTTTTTGAGTGCTTTAACTTTTCTCATACGGGAATTTTCGAACCCATGTCCATACAAAGGTACTTCAACCACGTTTTAAAACGTTTGACTGTCAGTACAGCCTGGTGTATGGCTTTCTTTCACTCCTACGAAGAAGGAATTTCTGCTAAATTATCTCTATTAGTATAAAGCAGATAGAAGAATAAGTTTTTTAAGAATAATTTATTACAGAGATGTAGAGAAAGCTATATGAATCGAATACCTCAGATTTTTGAATTAAGTAAGTCTCAAAAAGTGTGTTGTGTTGCAATGTGGGTATCAATTTTTGGGAGGGAATGCAACACCTCCTCTACCTATTATTACGTGGCAAAATAACTTTTATGATTAATTGTAGATGTTATTTATTAAGTAGGAATAGCAAGCGGAGGTACACTGTATAGTATTGACGTTCCATGCTCGCATCAGGGGTGGGGGGTGCAGGGCACAGGATTTTTCACCCGTCTAGGTCTGACGTAGTGATGACGTCAGCCTAGATATACCTCTCTCGCTCTAATTCTCTATGCGCACTCGCACAGCGCCGCATTTATTATTTACGTCAATTCTAAAACCTATCAAGTACAACTTTTACTTCCTCTGCCACTTATCTTAGGTAGAGGTGGTGCCTTTATTTATCAAAAATTATTATACATACGTATTTCCCCGAAAATTTATGTTATGAGATTCTCTGACAACCCCTCATAAAGAAGAAAGAAATAAAGAAAAGTAAGCAGCAAAATTCGAATAAGTTAAATTAATTTCTCCTCACGTACTATGTACATAGTGTACTGTATTGCACCCAAAAATTCCACACCAAATATATGTTTTGTGACCCCCTCAATCCAAAAAAGCATTTTTAGAAAAAGATCCATGTGTGTGTGTGTGTGTGTGTGTGTGTGTGTGTGTGTGTCCTTGGGCAGCATAGCTCAAAACCGAAGACTCCGTCGAGTATATTCCAATCAAGGAAACAAAGATTTTCAAGAAAATCCCTCCATCCACAACTATCTTTTGTATGGTAAACTTTTCGAAAATCCTGATGCTCTCAAAAATATCTGTGATGATTTTGAGTAAATTATCGTGCATTAAAGATATTTACATGAAAGATTAAATTTATATCTTGAATTTTATGGGAATAACCTCTGAAGACATCTTTATTCTAAATGAACTTTGCAGAATTTTGTGTAACTGGTAAACCATAAGAGACGTAATAGAAAAAAGTCTGATGTGTACCATTCACATGACTTTCTCCATGTCCCTGCAACAAATAATTCTTAAAAAGCTTGTACTTCTATTTACTTTATGCTAATCAGAAAAAATTAGCAGAAATAGTCTTATTACTCGCTTCCTTGTAAGTAGAAGCAAAATAAGGGACAACCGCAGATTAAAGTGATAGTCAAAAGCTGGTTGCTATGTCAATGAAGTTCCTTTGTTTATATGGATAGGAGTTTACAAGTTCCAGTATGAGAAAAGTATACGTTTTTCATAGCTGAAACCAAAAATAAGGAATGTCACAAACACGACGAACTCCACGAAAAAAGTATATAACATAAATTGTGTGTTTTAATGTGCTCTACACTTTTTGTGTAGTAAGTTTTTGCCCATCTCTTACGGTTTAGCAGTTATTCAAAATTTAGTAAAATTCATCCAGAATAAACTACTCTTCAGAGGCTATTCCCAGAAAATTCAAGATATACATTTCATTTGTCAGGTAAATATGTTTAATATCTTTATTCTGATTGGAATGTGTGGAATTTTGCATAAACCATAAGAGATAAACAAAAACTTAAACAGGAAAAAAATGTAGAGCTCGTTAAAACACACAAGAGTCACCCTCCGTGGTGTAATGGTTACCAAGCTAACTTTATATACCCAAGGTCACGGGTTCAAATCCGGCGGAGGACGATGGATTTTTTCGGGCTTAAAAATCCTTAGCATGACTTCCTTGGGAAGGGAAGTAAAGCCATTGATCCCGTGACGTAGATTTACGGCACATAAAAGAACCTCAAGCCTGAAGAGAGGTCTCTGAGCAAAATTAAGCAGCCTTTCACGCCCAGTAGAACCACAGCAGTTAAAGAGCGTCCATAAATAACACGCCATTTATTTCAAAATGTGCTGCATTAGAATCTATGCAACCATCGCCCTACCCTCGTTAGAGCTTCTGCGTTCTGCCCAATCTCTAGGGATGCTTCAAGCACACCTGCTTTGCCATAAGCAAGAAAAACCTTATGTGTTACCTTTTATATGACTTTCTCTAGCTGCTATACAAGCAAACTTCTTACAAAAGATTATTCTTCCTTCTACACAATGCTAATCGAGATAAACATTAGCAGAATGTTCTTATTACTTAGTTCCTTATAAGTAGAAGGCAACTAAAGGAATGTGCTATGTTAAAGTGATAGTCAAATATTTTGAAAGCTGTCGTTATGCAATTGTTATTGAAATTGCTTCTTTGCTTGGCCAGGGACAAAACAAAAGAAAAACGGACACTTCTTGTCCGACAAAAGTATAAATATTTTACAATTGAAACCAATAACAAGGAATGTCCCGGAAACGACAGCCTTTATAACAAAAACCTAAAGGACATAAATTGTGTGCTTTAACGTGCTCTACATTTTTTGGGCAGTAATTTTTTGTCTATCTCTTACAGTTTAGCAGTTAAGCAAAAGTCGGAAAAAGTAATCCAGAATAAAGAGATCTTCCAGAAAATTAAAAAAAAAAACACATTTTATTTGTGATGTAAATATTTTAATTTTTAATCAAAATTGTTAGAATCGTTTTTGCGAAAATAAAAATTTTCGACGACTTTTCCATGTAAAGGGTAGTTTATGGTGGGGGGGGGATGTTCTTGAAAATCTTAGTGTCGCGTCCTTGGAAGACACCAAATCTAAATACAAAGTTTGGTATTTAACCGTCTTTTCGTTTTCGAGCTATGCTGTCCAAAAGCACACACTCACACGGATTTTTTCTAAAAAAAATTTTTGGATTCAGGGGACCCTAAAACATGTATTTCCGGTGAAATATCGGTATGGAATTTTTTGGTGGAATACAATACGCTATGTACATTGCTACGTGTAGAGAAAGTAATATCTAGATACTATTGATATGTAAAGAATGCCATCATTCTGAATGCATTTAACATGCATCTGAAGCACTGACAGAACCAGATGTTGTATAACGTGTCGAGGTATAACATTATTCCCGACCTTCCGCGTTACACACAACGTCCAATGTGGCGCAGTTGCCAAGATTATAACCACGAGTTTATTCCAGCAGTCACGCAGGAATCCAGTTCTTTTGTATAAATTTGTAGTTAAACGAATCATTTTAGCAATTAATGATAAAAACACATATTGTAATTGCAGAAGTAAACAATAAAAGAGTTGGGACATATTCAATATCAAGCATTTCACCAATGTTTACTTTCTCTACACGTACTATTGTACCTAGTGTACAGAGAAGGTATTATATTCCACCCAAAAATTCCATACCAAGATATTCACCGCAAACACATGTTTTGGGTCCCCCTGAATCCAAAAAAAAATCATTCCTGGAAAAAGGTCCGTGTGTGTGCGTGTGTCTGTGAACACCATAACTCAAAAAAGAAAAGTCGGTAAAATACCAAACTTGGTATTTAAGCCTAGTATCTTCCAAGGATGCGACACGAAGATTTTCAAGAAGATCCCCCAACCCCCAACTACCCTTTACATGGATCTTTTTTCGAAAATTTTGATTTTCTCAAAAATGACTCTAACGATTTTGATTAAAATGTCAAATATTAAAGATATTTATCTGACAAATAAAATGTATATCTTGAACTTTATGGGTATAGCCTTTGAAGATTACTTATTCTTGATGAATCTTATGGAATTTTACATAACTGGCTAACCGTAAAAGATAGACAAAAACTTACTTAACAGGAAATGTAGAGCTCGTTGAAACACACAATTTATGTCAAATACATTTTTTCGCGAAGTTGATCGTTTTTTAGATATTCCTTGTCAGGCCAGTTATAAAACTGTTTTTGAGTCACCTGTATATGCAACCATGCACTACAGATGATTATGTTTCAGCTTAACGTCAGGAAGATGTCGTTGAAGTCTACAAATTCATACTTTGTATTTTCCTATGGTTTAGAAATCGTAATATCATTTTTTTATTATTATTATTATTATTATTATTTTTTTTTTTTTTTTTTTTTTTTTTTACTTTTTCGCAGATTTTGGTTCAAATTTCATAGATGCATCACCTTAATTTATTCATGGATAATATCGAAATTGTAGATTTATTAAAGTATGTTTAGAAATGCAGATCCAGGCTATAATAAATGATTCATATTGCACTTCATTTCAAAACGGAAAGATAAATAGACATTTAAGGAAACTAAAGACGTTGTTCTAAGTCTAGACGGTAATGCTGCAGGTTACTTCAGCTAATACCAAGCGAGGTTGGGAGATAAGGGGTTCGATTCCCGCGGACGTCCTCTGTGACCCAGAAGTTTTCTAAGGTTTTCCCGGATCAGCAGGAAAATCCTGGGGAGGTTTCTTCATTCACATGAACATCCTTTCCCTTCATTTCATCTCCATTTTATTCCAACAGGTCTGTTTCAGGGTTTCGATGAAACTGCGGTGGTGGCGTCCATATGTGGTGGTGAATGAGCTTTATAAATACAGCTTTCACCTTGAGATAGCGTTGGAGTAAAGTCAGATCTAGTGCGCAGTCTCCCAGCGCCACCCGAGTTGAGATGAACTGTTTCGACTATGTTAAAGACCCACCACATCGGCTTTTTCCCCGCGGTCGGTTTCGACTGCCCATATCCTATCCTCCTGCTGTCTGATGCACAATAAGCCCATTGTGTTTGCAGTGAGGAAAAACCTCTGTAATCACAAACAGACAGATACACACGCAAACACACGAACCATTTTCTGAACAAGCTTTTTTTACTTTCTCTACACTTACCACGTATATAGTGTAACAGAGAAGGTATGCTACCAAGATTTCACCGGAAATACATGTTTTGAGAGCCCCAGAATCCAAAAAAAAGCCTTTTTAGAAAATGTTCATGTGTGTTTGTTTGTCGGCAGGACAGCTCAAAAACGAAAAGACGGTTCAATATAAAACTGGGTATTTAAGTTTGATATCGTCCAAGGATGCGACATGAAGATTTTCAAGAAAATCCTCCCAACCCCAACTATCCTTTATATGGAAAAAATTTTAAAAATTTTGATTTTCTCAAAAATGGGTGTAACGATTTTGACTAAAATCTCTTATATTTAAGATATTTACATGACAAATAAATTACATTCTTCAATTTTCTTGAAATAGCCTTTGAAGACATGTTTATTGGGATGAATTTTGCAGAATTTTTGAGAAGTGGTAAACCGTAAGAGAAATGCAAAAACTTACTTAACAAAAATGTAGAATTCGGTAAAACACACAATTTATGTTATATACACTTTTTTCGTGGATTTGACCGTTTTAGAGATGTTCCTTGTTATTACTTTCAGCTTTAAAATACTTATACATTCTCATACGGGAATTTCTCAACTCCTGTCCATACAAACAAAGGAACTTCAATCACATAGCAACCAGCACAAAATATTTATGTATACAGTGGAATCTCAAAGGTTTTATGTCTGGATGGCTCGCGTGCATAATACGAGGGTCACCCAGAAAGCGACAGACGATTTGACATAACTAAACAATAACAAAAGTTATCAACACAAAACTTTATTTACAAAGTTACACTACCTTACTCTATTTCTCAACGTAATCTCCATTGCTATCAAGGTGTTTATTGTCACGTGGTACAGATGTTATACTCTTACACCGCTAAAGATCTGAGCCAAGATGTCACTGTCACTTTGAGGTCTTCATGGCTGGGAAACCTTTTCCATACAAAAAGTCATGCACGGTGTCCAAAATGAAACAAACTGTTTTTCTGAATTCTTTTATCAACGTTTGCTTTCAACTGCTCCATAACGATTGATGAACTTCCACTCCGGTCTTTATCGTACACACTGTTATGTTCTTCCCTGATTACTCGTAAATTATGTGCCATTTCCTCACTGAAGACTCTCATTGCATGCACTTGCTTTATTTGTCTATAACATTCGATTGGCTGAACATTTTATGCATTCCAAAAAAAAAATCTTTGGCCGTAGAAAAGTGTGACATGTGCATTAAAAAACCGGTACCACGTGACAATGATATGAAGATTACGTTGAGAAATAGAGTAAGGTGCTGTAACTCTGTAAATAAAGTTTTGTGTTGATAACTTTCGTTATTATTTAGACTATAAATAAAGTTTTGTGTTGATAACTTTCGTTATTATTTAGCTCTGTCACTCTCTGGATGGTCCTCGTACACGAGAAGGTGTACGATCCCGAGGTTTCACATGTTTTAACACTCCCTGAATCCAGAAAACTGTCCGTGGATAGCATAGCTTAAAAACGAATAGTCTGCTAAATACCAAACTTGGCATTCAAGTTCAGCACCTTCCAAGGATTTTTAAGAAAATTCCCTATCTCTAACAATCCTTTATATGAAACATTTTTTTGCTAATTTTCTCAAAAATGGCTCTAAGGATCTTGATTAAAATACCATATTTTTACTTTCTCTACACGTACTATCTACATAGTGTATAGAGCAGGTATTGCACTCCACTCAACGATTCGAAATCGAGATTTCACCGGAAATATATGTTTTAGGATCCCCTGTATTTAAAAAAAAAAAAAAAAAAAAAAAAAAAAAAAAAAAAAAAAAAAAAAAAAAAAAAAAAAAAAAAGCATTTTCAGCTAAAGGTTCGTGTGTGTGTCCGTGTGTCTATGAACACGATAACTCAAAAACGAAAAGTGGCTAAAATATCAAACTTGGTATTTAAGTTTAGCATTTTCCAAGGATGCTACACGAAGATTTTATGAAAAATCCCCCCATTCCAAACTACCTTTTACATGGAAAAAAATTCCAAAACTTTGATTTTCTCCAAAATGGCCCAAACTATTTTTACTAAAATATCGTATAATAAAGATATTTATCTGTCAAATAAAATGTATATCTTGAATTTTCTGGGAATAGCGTTTGAAGACTGCTTTATTCTGGATGAATTTTACGGAATTTTGCATAACTGTTAAACCGTAAGAGATGGACAAAAACTTACCACACAAAAAATGTAGAGCACGTTAAAACACACTATTTATGTTATATACATTTTTTTCGTGGAGTTGATCGCTTTTGAGTTTTTCCTTTTTTTTTTTAACGATAATTTGTTGCAGAGATGTAGAGAAACTCGTGTGAATGGAACACATCAGACTTTTTTCTCTATCACGTATGTTTAATGTGCATAATGAACAGAGAAGGTATTTAATGTATTCCACTCGAAAATTAGATTACGACATTTCATCGGATATACATGTTTTAGGGTCCTCTAAATAAATAATAAAAAAATCTGATGTGTTCCACTCACATAGCTTTCTCTACATCTTTGTAACAAATGATTGTTAATAAGCTTATTTTGCTGTCTACTTCATGCTACTCGAGATAAACACTAGCGTATTTCTTAGTTCCTTATAAGTAGAAGGGAATACACTAGACTAAGTCAACAGTCAAATGTTTTAACATGTGGTTGCTATGGGACTGAAATCCGTTTCTTTGTGTGGGAGAAGTTGAAAAGTTCCCACATGAGAAATGCAAAAGTATTTTAAAAACTGATACTAGTAACAAGGAATATCTCGAAAACGGTCAACTGCTCGAAAAAATGTATATGACGTAATTGTGTATTTTAACGAAATCTACATTTTTTCTCTGTGTCTTACGGTTTACTAGTTATGCAAAATTCAGAAACATTAATCCAGAATGAACAGGCCTCCAGAAATGTCAACATATACATTTTATTTGTGATTGAAATGGGTTTAATATGTGGTATTTTAATCAAAATCGTTAGAGCCATTTTTGAGAAAATCATTTGCGAAAACTTTTCCATGTAAAGGATAGTCTGTGGTGGGGGGATTTTCTTGAAAATCTTCGTGTCGCGTCCTTGGAAGATACTGAACTTAAATATTAAGTTTGGTATTTAACTTTTTTGTTTTGTTTTTGAGCTATGTTGTCCACAGACACACACAAGGATCTTTTTGTGAAAAGACCTTTTCTTTGGATTCAGGGGGTCTCAAAACAGAATTTTTGTGTGGAATAGAATGCTTCCTCTATACACTATGTAGGTACGTAGTACTTAAATTTTTCTCACACAGGAAGTGTCTGTTTTTCTTTTGTTCTACTCCTGGCCAAGCAAAGAAGTGATTTGTAATGACAATCGCATAACGACACCTTTTAAAACATTTGACTATCGCTTTAGCATAACGCATCTACTTATAAGGAACTAAGTAATAAGAACATTCTGCTAATGTTTATCTCGATTAGCATTGTGTAGAAAGAAGAACCATTGTGTAGAAAGAAAAAAAAATCTGATGTGTTACACTCACATGACTTTCTCTAGCTGCTCTATAAACCTTCTACAAAAGAGTGTTCTTCTTTCGTAGGAGGTTTATAGAGCAGCTAGAGAAAGTCATGTGAGTGTAACACATCAGATTTTTTTTAAATTTATTTATTTACGGTCACTTTATAACAAGAAATGTCATCGGCAACCACAATATTCTTACAAGATCAATATCAATGTATACCAATTGTATTACAACTGTGGTCATAAACTTAACTATTTGAACTTTGGTAACAGTGAGATATAGTACATGTAAATTGGTGAACAATTATAATAGATCAAGCTTTGGTATAACAATTAAATTACATTATATAAGAGACAATATTTGTGATGTCTCCATTAACTTGATAACTTCGGTGGTGTTAAAGATGGAATACAGATCACTCTTGAGGTTTAATTTCCTTGTGTCGTTGAGTAAAGCAGGGCACTCGAGGATAAGGTGACATGTTGGTACGACTGAACATTTCGGGCATGGATCTTTGGTTGTTTTCTTCATCAGATAACGCGGGTTGAAGTGGCCGATGCGCAACCTGGTGAGTATCATATTGCCGGTTCTGTAATAGATTTCCTAACCAGTTGCAGTTTTGAGGGCGTAGATTTCCACTGTTTGTCCCAGTGGTAGGCGATATAGCTTTTATACATGTTTATTTACATCCTGAAGTGTACCACTTAATCCAGCTTCAATTTGTAGTAGTCTGGTAGTATATTTAGCTGCCACATCTGCCTTTATGTGATGGAAGCCACACCAGTGGCCGTTATTGTATACTTTGATTGTGAGAGAATCTGTTAGCAACAGCAGTAAGTGTTGACAGAGAAGATCACAAGTGGTGACTTTTTGTGTCTTTCGGTGCATATTTCAATTCCTTTCAGGAAGTTTATCATTCAAGGCTGAAATGAGCAGGCGTATCATCGTGTAAAAACACATACTTGTCTGTATTCAGGCGCGGAGAATAGAAATAGGGACCAATCCTGTTGTACTTAATGCGGATTATCATAAGGAATATCTCGAGTGTTTTCATCTTGTCCTAAGAGATGGCAGCACGAGTTGTATTTGATAAGAAAACTCACCGAAGTAGATATTAATAATTTATAATCTCATATACAGGAAGGGAGATTTTATCAGGTTATCATTGTAATACTTACATTAGTTCTCGAATGGTACATGACGCATTTGACTATCTTTATTTACCGAATGTTTCTACTTTCTCTACACGTTTTGCACCCAAAAATTCGATACCGACATTTCACCGGAAATACATGTTTTAGAAAAATGCCCCTGTGTGTGTGTCTGTGGACAGCACAGCTCAAAAACGAAAAGACTATTAAATACCAAACTTGGTATTTAACTTTGGTATCTTCCAAGGATGCGACACGAAGATTTTCAAGAAAATCCCCCACCCCTAACTACACTTTACATGGAAATATTTTCGATTTTTTTTTTCAAAATAGCTCTAACGGTTTTGATTCAAATATCACATATTAAAGACATGTCAATTACAAATAAAACGTATATCTTGAATTTTCTGGGAATAGCATCTGAAGATCTGTTTATTCTGGCTGAATTTTGCAAAACTAGTAAACCGTAAGAGATAGACGAAAACTTGCTATACAGAAAATGTAGATCCTCTTAAGATACACAATTTATGTCATATAAAATTTTTTCGTGGAATTTACCGTTTTCAAAATATGCCTTGTTATTGTTTTCAGTTGTAAAGTACATATACTTTTCTGAGACAGCAAGAGTCCGTTTTTCTTTTATTCTACTCCTGGCCAAGCAAACAAGCGATTTACAATGACAATCGCAAAACGGCAGCTATTAAAACATTTGACTATCACTTTAGCATAGCACATTCCTTTATTTCCCTTCTACTTATAAGGAACTAAGTAATAAGAACATTCTGCTAATGTTTATCTCGATTAGCATTATGTAGAAAGAAGAATAATCTTTTGTAACAACTTTGTATAGTACCTAGAGAAAGTTATGTGAGTGTAACACATCAGATTTTTTTCATAGAGTTGAGCGTTTTTGAAATATTCCTTGTTATTGGTTTCAGTTTTAAAATACTTATACGGGAACTTGTTACACAAAGAAACGGATTTCAATTCCATAGCAACCGCATTTTAAAACATTTCACTGTTGGTTTAGTCTAATGTATTGCCTTATTTCCCTCCTACTTATAAGTAACTAAGAAATAAGACCGTTTCTGGTCTTATCTTGATTATCATGAAGTAGATATAATGATAAGGTTGTTAACAACAATTTGTTACACACATGAATGGAACAAAACAGATTTTTACTTTCTGTAGCCCCATATGTACAATGTACATAGGGATAGAGAAGTATTGTATTCCACCCAAAAATTCGATACCGAGGTTTCACCGGAAATACATGTTTTAGGACCCCCTGTATCCAAAAAAAAACATTTTCCGAAAAAGGTCCGTGTGTGTGTGTCTGTGAACACGATAATTCGAAAACGAAAAGTAGCTAAAATACCAAACTTGGTATTTAAGTTTAATATCTTCCAGGGATGCGAAACGAAGATTTTGAGAAAAATCCCCCCACCCCAAACTACCCTTTACATGGAACTTTTTTCGAAAATTTTGATTTTCTTAAAAATGGCTCTAACGATTTTGATTAAAATATCATATATTAAAGATATTTACCTAACAAATAAAATGCATATCTTCAATTTTCTAGGAATAGCTTCTCAAGACCTGTTTATTCTGGATGAATTTTGCTTAATTTGTCATAACTAGTAAACTGTAAGAGATACACAAAAACTTACTATACAAAAAATTTAAGTCTTATTAAAATACACAAGTTATGTCATTTACATTTTTCTCGTGGAGCTTACCGTTTTTGAGGTATTCATTGTTATTAGTTTCAGTTGTGAAGTACTTACACTTTTCTCAGACGGGAGTGTCCGTTTTTCTTTTGTTCTACTCCTGGCCAAGAAAAGAAGCGATTTGTAATGACAATCGCATAACGACAGCTTTTAAAACATTTGACTATTGGTTTAGCCTAGTGTATTCCCTATTTTCTTCCTACTTATACCGAACTAAATAATAAGAACATTGTGCTAATGAGTACCACGATTAGCAAGGTGCAGAAAGAAGAAGAATCTTGTGTTTGAAGTTTGTAGAACAGCTAGAGAAAGTCACGTGAATGTAACACATCAATTTTTTTTAATTTGTTACAATATTTGGTAAAATTTCACAGATGTATCGTGAGTTCGGCTTTTCAACGAAGTCCCCTCAACACTAATCATCTTCTAGTGAGAAATGTTTCCTTTTTATTTATTTCATCAAAAATGGTTATGCTTATGATACAAGTGAATAGCCTGTGACAGTAGCGCACTCGGTGAAGAGCTGCTGCATGCGTCGCGTTGACCCACTTTGCACGCAGTTTGTGACGTCAGCAACAGCCTCGCTCGCGACTTGCCCAAATGTTTGTTGACGCAAGTTGCGCTTTACATGATTAGCTCTCTGGCCCCTAGTGGCCTGTTCCAGATCAAATCACTTCTCTTCATTCAAATCCTTGGTTACGCGAGAACACGTTCACCAGTGTTTTCGCCTGTTTAGGGCACCCATACCTGAAAAATATCATATGCTCCATTCACAAAACTTTCTATAGGTAATCCACAAACACATTTTTACCTTTGCTGCATATACATAGTGTATAGAGAAAGTATTTCATTTCACCCAAAAATGGTATACCTCAATTTCAACGGAAATACATGTTTTAAGGTCCCCTATATCACAAAATATTTTTAGAAAAAGGTCCATGTGAATGTGTGGATGTTTACTCTCTCTAAACGTACTATGTGCATAGTGTATAGAGAACGTATTGTATTCCACCCAAAAATTTGATACCGAGATTTCACCGGATATACATGCTTTGGATCCCACTTAAAAAAAACACATTTTTGGAAAAAGGTATGTGTGTGTCTGTGGATAGAATAGCTCAAAAATGAAAAGTCCGTTAAATACCAAACTTTGGATTTAAGTTTGGTATCTCCAAGCATACGACACAAGGATTTTCAAGAAAATCCCCCACTTCAACTACCCTTTACATGGAACTTTTTTCGAAAATTTTGATTTTCTCAAAAATAGCTCTAACGATTTTGATTAAAATGTCGTTCATTAAAGATATTTACATGACAAACAAAATGTATATCTTAAATTTTCTGGGAATAGCCTCTGAAGACTACTTTATTCTGGATGAACTTTAGGAATTTTTGCATAACTGCTAAAGTATATGAGATGGATAAAAACTTACCACAAAAAATGTAGAGCACGTTAAAACAGATGATTTATGTTATATACATTATTTTCGTGGATGTATCGTTTTTTAGCTATTCCTTGTTATTGGTTTCAGCTTTGAAAAACTTATACGATTCTAATACAGGAATGTGTCAACTCGTGTCCATACATACAAAGGAACTTTAGTCACATAGCAACCAGCTTTTGACTATCACTTTAACCTATGGTACTCCCTTATTTCGCTTCTACTTACAAGGAAGCAAGTAATAAGACTATTTATACTAATCTTTTCTCGATTAGCATGAAGTAAATAGAAGCATAAGCTTTTTAACAATAATTTGTTGTAGAGATATAGAGAAAGTCATATGAATGGAACATAGTGATAGTGCTTTTGTGCCCGCTTTTACTACATATGCCTCCACGGGCAATAATACTGATGATATATGGAGCACCGGTGGAATGCTATGGCAGGAGAACCGGAGAATCTGGAGAAAACGCTCTCCTGCACCGATTAGTCCAAAAAAATCTCACATGCGGTCGCTTAGGATCGAACCCCTGGGTGAGAGACGAGTGATCTAACACGGCCTATCTCGGAAATGGACAAATATACACACAAAAAAACTGTATATGCATTAATTATGAGTTTTATCGAAATTTACTGTTTTGGTATAGTAAATCCTTGTGTATCTCTTACGGCTTAACCGTTACACAAAATTCATCCAAAATAAACAGTTCTCCAGAGGCTACTCCCAGAAAACTTAAAATATACGTTTTATTTGCAATGGTATTTTGTTTAATTTACGGCATTTTAATCAATAGTGTTTAAGCCTTTTTTGAGAAAATCAAACTGTTCGAATTTTTCCCCCTCCTTGTAAATGGTACTTTGAGGGGGGTTTCTTGCTGCATAAATACCAAGGTTTGAAGCTAACGGTATTTTCGTTTTTGAGCTATATTGCCTAAGATACACATAGGTCCCTTTTCTAGGCCGCGCAGTGGCCGAATGGTTAGACCACTCGCCTCTCACCTAGACGGCCCGGGTTCGATCCCAAGAGAGATCTTTGGTGGACAAAGCGGCGCTGGGGTGGGTTTTCTCCGGTTTCCCCCGCCATAATCCTTCATGTATCATCAGTGTCACCACCTGCGGTGCCATAAGTAGTTAAACACTAAAAAAAAAGGTCCATTTTCTAAAAATATTTTTTTTTAACTCAGTAGGACTAAAAACATATATTTTCGGTGAAATCTCGACATCAAATTTTTGGGTGGAATACAATTCCTTCCCGCTATAGAAAGTAAAAATATCTTCACGTACTTTCTCAAATAGGAAGTTCTTTTCTTGTATTTTCTCGAAGTTAGAGCATGAAATTTCAAAGACATCATAAAGCCTCACATGTTTCTGACTATCGCTTTACCTTTGGCTATCTTAAAACGAAATGAAAGTTTAATCGTATTCTCTACAACTCTGTAACAATTATTGTTAGTAAACTTATGCTTCTATCGAGATATAAACAGTAACATAAACGAACTTATTACTTAGTTCCTTGTAAGCAGAAGGGAAATAAAGGAACGCGCCATGCTAAACTGATAGTCAAATATTTTAAAATGTGGCTGCCATGGGATTGAAATACCTTTCTTTGCGTGGGTAGAAGTTGATAAGTATTTTAAAGCTGAAATATCTCGAAAACGGTCAACTTCATGAAAATAATCTGATGTGCTCCATTCACATGACTTTTTCTATATCTGTACAACTCTACATTGTTAAAAAGCTTATTCTCTATTTTCTTGATGGTAATCGAGAAAAATTAGCAGAAACAGTCTTATTGTTTGCTTCCTTGTAAGTAGAGGCGAAAAAAGGGAGTACCATACGTTAAAGTTGGTTGCTATGTGACTGAAGTTCCTTTGTTTGTATGATCAGGAGTTGATAAATTAGTGTGTGAGAAAAGCATACGTATTTTAAAACTGAAACAAATAACAAGAGATGTCTAAAAAATGATCAACGCCACGAAAAAGTGTATATAACATAAATTGTGTGTTTGAACGAGCTCTACCTTTTTTTATAGTGAGCTTTTATCTATCTCTTACTGTTAACCAGTTATGCAAAATTCCGCAAAATTCATCCAGAATAAACATGTCTTCAAACGCTACTCCCATAAACATCAAGATATACATTTTATTTTTCATGTAAACATCTTTAATATACGATATTTTAATCTAAATCGTTAGAGACATCTTTGATAAAATCAAAATTTTCGAAAATTTGTCAATGTAAAGAGTAGTTTGGGGTGGGGGGATTTTCTTTAAAATCTTCTTGTTGCATCCTTGGAGGATTCCGAACTTAAATACCAAGTTTGGTACTTAACGGACTTTCTTTTTTGAGCTATGTTGCACACACACACAGTGGTGTAATGGTTACCATGCTAACTTCATATACCCAAGGTCGCGTGTTCAAACCCGGTGGAGGACAATGGACTTTTTCAGGCGTAAAAATCCTTAGCATGGCTTCCTTCGGAAGGGAAGTAAAGCCATTGGTCCCGTGTCGTAGATTTACGGCACGTAAAAGAACCTCAAGCCTGATACAGAGGCCTTTGAACAAAATTAAGCGGTCTTTCACGCCCAGTATAGAATGGGACGCTGAAAACCACAGCAGTTAAAGAGCGTCCATAAGTAAAACTCAATTTACAATTACACACACTAACAGACACACACATGGACATTTTTCTAAAAACTGTTTTACTTTTGGATTCAGAAGGTCTCAAAACATATTTTTTCGGTGAATCTCGGTATGGAATGTTTGGGTGCATTACAACACCTCCATACATAGTACGTGTAGAGAAAGTAAAAGATGGAATAATAACTTTTGTATGAAAAGTTTGTAGAAGAGTGAATAGAGAAAGTCATGTTTTTCTACCGCTGGTTATGATGATCCTGAAAGGCCACGTTCATTTAACTAATATTCATTCTTGCAAAATATTTGTTCTGTGTGTGTGTGTGAAAGGGACATACACGTGGCCACTGCCACTGCTGGTTGCCTTGGTAACAGGCACAAAACTATGACGTCATTGCGGATACGTCATCACGCACAAACTGCTATCTCCCTCCTCCTCTCTAACCGTATTTGCATTTGTTTCTTTATTTATTTAAGATCCTGCAGGTCTCCACTTCATTTCCCGAGAATGCCTTCATAAATGTCATTAGTAGTTAGTAATTTACCTTCACTAGAGTTTCTCTACCCACTTACACATTACTGCAAATTACTCGTAAAAAAATTATTATCTATTCTGCAACACATTATTTTTAAAACGGTTATTCTTCTTTCCAGTTTATGATAATCAAGATAAACATTAACAGAAACAGTTTTATTACTTAGTTCCTTATAAGTAGAAGCGAAATATGGAGAATACACAAGGATAAACTGACAGTTAAATGTTTTAAAATGTGGTTACTATGGGATAGAAATCCGTTTCTTTGCGTGACCAGGAGCTGACGAGTTCCCGTATGAAAAAGGTTTAGGAATTGCATCTATGAAATTCCTAAATCCAACAGTTCTCAACTAATCAGCCTGAAATTTTGAAAATACATTTATGTTCTACAGTAGTTACATGCTTTAAAATTTTGTTTATGTATCATAAATAGTTTTTGGGTTATTAATTTTTAAATTAAAAATCTGGCGCGAACATCAAATCTCTCCACACGATGTAAATGATGAAAAATGTTATTTTTTTGTTTTTCAAAATTTACATTTAAGTATCAGGAACAGAACTGACATATGAATTTTTTGTACCACAATTAGTTCTAGAGGTAAACATATTAAAGCGAGAAGCAAAAATTTAAGAAATGTTATAATACAATTGACGTTTAAAAGCAATATCTACAACAATATTAGAAATTTTAAAACATCATGTGATAGAAACCCCGTTTTTCTTGTTAAGAACCTGATTAAATCTGATGTAATCCATTCACATGACTTTCTCTACATATCTGCAACAAATTATTGTTAAAAAGTTTGTGCTTCTATTTACTTCATGCTAACTGAAAAAAAAAAAATTAGCAGAAATAGTCTTATTACTTGCTTCCTTGTAAGTAGAAGGGAAATAAGGGAGTAGCATAGGTTAAAGTGATGGTCAAAAGCTGGTTGCTATGTGACTGAAGTTCCTTTGTATGGACAGCAGTTGACAAATTCCTGTATCAGAAAAGTATAAGTTTTTTAAGCTGAAACCAAAAACCAGGAAAATCTCTAAAACAGCCCACTACACGAAAAAAAAATGTGCATGAAGTAAATTGTGTGTTTCATCGTGATCTACATGTTTTGTGCAGTAAGTTTTTGTCTATCTCTTACGGTGTACCAGTTATGCAAAATTAAATAAAAACCATCCAGAATAAAGAGGTCTTTAGAGACTTTTCCCAGAAAATTCAAGATATACATTTTAGTTTGCATGGATATATCTTACATATAAGAGATTTTAATCAACATCATTAGAGCCATTTTTGAGAAATTCAAACTTTTTGAAAATTTGTCCATGTAAAGGGTAGCTGGGGGTTGGGGCATTTCTTTGTAAGTCTACATGTCGCATCCTTGGAAAATACTGAACTTAAATATCAAGTTTTGTATTTAACGGTCTTTTCGTTTTTGAGTTATGCTGTCCATAGGCACACACGGACCTTTTTCCAAAAATGCTTTTTACTTTCTCTATACGAACTATGTACATAGTGTATAGAGAAGGTATTGTATTGCATCCCAAAATTAGATACCGAGATTTCACCGGAAATATATGTTTTGAGACCCCCCTGAATCCAAAAAAAAACATTTTTAGAAAAATGTCTGTGTGTGTGTTTGTGTGCAGAATAGCTCAAAAATGAAAAGACCTTTAAAAACAAAATTTGGTATTTAACTTTGGTATCTTCCATGGGTGCCACACGAAGATTTTCAAGAAAATCCCCCCACCCCAAACTACCCTTTAAAAATTTGATTTTCTTAAAAATGGTTCGAACGATTTTGATTAAAATCTGTATATTTAACATATTTACATGACAAATAAAATGTAAATCTTGAATTTTCTGGGAATAGGCTCTGAAGACTACTTAATTCTGGATGCATTTTACGAAATTACTGCTAAACCGTAAGCGATGCACAAAGACTTATCGCACAGAAAATTTAGAGCACATTAAAACACACAACTTATGTTGTATACATTTTTTTTTCGTGGAGTTGGTCGTTTTTAAGATTTTCCTTGCTTTTAGTTTCAGGTTTGAAAAACATATTTTTATCATACAGGAATTTGTCAACTCGTGTCCATACAAACGAAGGAATTTCAGTCACATAGCAACCAACTTTAACCTATGATACTCCCCTTTTTTCGCTTCTATGTACATGGAAGCAAGTAATAAGACTATTTCTGCTAATTTTTTCTCCATTAGCATGAAGTAAATAGAAGCATACGTTTTTTAACAATAACATTTTGCAGCGATGTAGAGAAAGTCATGTGAATGGAACACATCAGATTTTTTTTTATTCAGGGGGACCGAAAACAGGAATTATTTATTAATATATATATATATATATATATATATATATATATATTAATAAATTGTGTGTTTTAACAAAATCTACATTTATATATAGTATTTGTCTATCTCTTATGGTTTACAAGTAATGCAAAATTCAGTAAAATTCATGCAGAATAAAGAGGTCTTCAAAAGCTACTGTCAGAAAATTCAAGATACACATATTATTTGTCATGTTAATATCTTTAATATTTTACTCAACATCGTTAGAGCCATTTTTGAGAAAATCAAAATTTTCGAAAAAAGTTCCATGTAAAGGGTAGTTGGGGTGGGGGGATTTTCTTGAAAATCTTCGTGTCGCAAGCTTAAAAGATACCAAACCTAAATACCAAGTTTGGTATTTAAGGGACTTTTCGTTTTTGAGCTATGCTGCAAACAGATACACACACACGGACATTTTTCTGAAAATGCTTTTATTGTTTCAGGAGGTCTCAAAACATGTGTTTCTGGTGAAATTTCGTATGGAATTTTTGGGTGCAATACAATATCTTCTGTATACACTAAGCACATTGTACGTGTAGAGAGAGTAAAAAAGGATAGGAAATGACTTGACCGAGGCGGAATTATCGGTATTGGCGTGGAGCAGGACCTCCGGAGTCTCCTCCGAGACAATAAACCTGATGATTCCGTTGTTGGTGAAATGTCCGTCTGATTTTTTGGAGATTCTGCCTATTGCATCCTCATGTCCTATCAGCTTGGCCGCGCCGTGCCACTCGCCTCTCACCTAGACGGCCCGAGATCGTTCCCAAGCGACCGCATGTGAGATTTCTGGTGGACAAAGCGGCGCAGGGGCGTTTCCCCCGCCATCACATTCCACCGGGGTTTCATCTTCATATATCATCGTGTCATCGCCTGCGGTGCCAGAGCAGTAAAAGCGGGCGTTAAGCACTACCAAAAGGAGTCAGTAACTCCGAACGGAGGTCCTGAATGACCTCGCTTAGCCCCTGGATCCCTTGCAACTTCTGTGACTGGAAGTGATGTTAGTGAGTAGAGTCAGATGTGAAGGCGTTTGTGACACAATAGTGACATCTCGGCAAGGCCTGTGTCACTTCGGTCTGCTAGCCTCAAAGTCGCCCTAATAAGGGCAAATGGCTACGGGACAAGTGAACGACGGGTTAGGTGTCTGTAATGGACAGGATCGAAATAAAGGGTAAAAAACAGACTTTCTGATAATCGGCTCATTTTTCAAATGCGAAATTCACAGTCTTCCGTTCGTTCTATCTGCTTGCAAATGCGCAGCCATGTTGGTCAATCGACCAATGGCAGAGTTCAAATCTAAAACTGAACTACAATTTGCAATGACAATCGCATAACGACAGCTTCTAAAACATTTGACTGTCACTTTAGCATAGCGCATTCCTTTAGTTCCCCTCTACTTATAAGGAACTAAGTAATAAGAACATTGTGCTAATGTTTATCTCGATTAGCATTGTGTAGAAAGAATAGTCAGCTAGAGAAATTCATGTGAATGTAAGAAAAGAGCCGTATGCAGCTGCCACCTGGAAGAATCTTCAGATACAGACAATGAACTGGCCTGCTATGAGAACAGATCTCAATCCCATTGCTCATCATACTCTTCAAGACCATGTTGATGTCCCTACCCCAGAGTGAGCAAAAGCATACAAATAACAAGGTGTATATATATATATGGTCAATTCCACGAAAAACACGTAGATGACATAAATTGTGTGTTTTAACGTGATCTACATTTCTTGTGTAGTAAGTTTCTGTCTATCGCTTACGGTTTACCAGCTACGTTAAATTCAGAATTAGGAGGATATTCCCAGGGAATTCAAGATATATATTATATTTGTCATATAAATATCTTTATATACGGTATTTTAATCAAAATCATGAGTCATTTTAGAGAAAATCAAAATTTTCGAAATGTTTTGTATGTAAAGGGCATTTTGGGTTGGGGTATTTTTCTCAAAATCTTCGTGTCGCATCCCTGCAAGATACCAAACTTAAATACCAAGTTCGGTATATTACCGACTTTTCGTTTTTGAGTTATCGAGTTCACAGACAAACGGACCTTTTTCCAAAAATGTCTCTTTTTATACAGAGACCCTAAAACGTGTATTTCCGGTAAAATCTCGGTATCGAATTTGTTATTGTAATACAATAGCTTCTCTATGTATATAGTACGTGTAGAGAAAGTAATAATACACTCTTAGAGAATGTTGTCACTCTAATATTTACTCTCTCCACTTTACTGCATTCCACCCAAAAATTTGATAGCGAGATTTCACCGGAAATACATGTTTTAGCGTTCCCTGTGACCAAACAAAATTAGAAAGAGGGCCGAGTATGTGTGTGTGTGTTTCTGTGAGCAGCATAGCTCAAAAACGAAAACACGGTAAAGTACCAAACTCGGTATATAAGTTTAGTATCTTCAAAGGATGCAACACGAAGATTTTGAGGAAAATCCCCCCCAAAACTACTCTTTACATGGAAAAAATTTCATTTTTTTTTATTTTCTCAAAAATGGCTCTAACGATTTTGGTTGAAATGTCGTATATTAAGATATTTACCTGACAAATAAAATGTATATCTTGAATTTTCTTGGAATAGGCTCTAAAGACATCTTTATTCTGGACGAATTTCGCGGAATTTTGTATAACTAGTAAGCCGTAAGAGATAGACCAAAACGTCGGCCTCCGTGGTGTAATGGTTACCATTCTAACTTTATATACGATGGATTTTTTCAGGCGTAAAAATCCTTAGCATGGCTTTCTTCGGAAGGGAAGTAAATCTGTTGGTCCCGTGTCGTAGGTTTACGGCACGTAAAACAACCTCAAGCCTGATAGAAAGGCATCTGAGCAAAATTAAGCGGTTTTTCACACCCAGTATAGAATGGAACGCTGAAAACCACAGCACTTGAAGAGCGTCCATAAATAACACGCCATTTACATTTCATAGACCTAAACTTACTTACTTTGTAGAGTTCGTTAAAACATACAATTTATGTCATATAATTGTTTTTCGTGGAGGTAACCATTTTGAGATATTCGTTGTTATTAATTTCAGTTTTAAAATACTTAAACATTTCACTCAACTTTACGAAACATAATATATATAAAACATAAATTGTGTGTTTTAACGTGCTCTACATTTTGGTGTGGTAACTTCTTGTCCATCTCTTACGGTTTAGCAGTTATGCAAAATTCCGTAAAATTCATTCAGAATAAAGAGGTCTTCAGAGGCTATTCCCAGAAAATTCAAGATCTACATTTTATTTGTCAAGTAAACATCTTTAATACATAATATTTTAATCAAAATCGTTAGAGCCATTTTGGAGAAAATCAAAATTTTCAAAAGCTTCGTGTCGCATCCCTGGAAGATACTAAACTTGAATACCAAGTTTGGTATTTTACCGACTTTTCGTTTTTGATTTATCATGTTCATAGACACACGGATCTTTTTGTGAAAATGCTTTTATTGGATACAGGGGACCCTAAAACATATATTACCGGTGAAATCTCGGTATCGAATTTTTGGGTGCAATACAATACCTTCTCTATACTCTACGTACATAGTACGTGTAGAGAAAGTAAAAATCAGTTAAACCAAATGAACCGCTGGCAGACTCACGATCGATTCTCGATTGTTGCCACACACATAAAGCTTGTTGCTTCTTCATCGCGTTACTAGATGGTGCGCAGATCGTGCAAGATTCATTCTCAGGGCTGCCAACAGCAGACACCGCTTTTACCGCCAATGTGCCAGATATATACACAGCTATTTTTACTTTCTTTACACGCACTATGTACCTACATAGTGTATAAATGAAGTATCGCATTCCCCCCAAAAAATCGACACCGAGATTTCACCGGAAATAGAAAAATTATTTTTAGAAAAATCTGATGTTACACTCACATGACTTTCCTTAGTTGCTCTACCAACAAACTTGTTAAAAAGGATTATTCTTCTTTCTACACAATGCTAATCTAGATAAACATTAGCAGAATGTTCTTATTACTTAGTTCCTTATAAGTAGAAGGGAACTAAAGGAATGCGCTATGTTAAGGTGATAGTCAAATGTTTTAAAAGCTGTCGTTATACGATTATCATTGCAAATCGCTTCTTTGCTTGGCCAGGAGTAACAAAAAGGTAAAGAATCTAAATTGTGTGTTTTGACGAGATCTACATTTTTTGTGCAGTAAGTTTTTATCTATCTTTTACGGTTTAGCTGTAAATCAAAACATCCAGAATAAAGAGGTCTTCAGAGGCTATTCCTAGAAAATGTTAGATATACATTTTATTTGGGAGGTAAATATCTTTACTATATGGGAATTTAATAAAATCATTACAGAAAATTTTCAGAAATTCAAAATTTTAGAGCATTTTTCCATGTAAAGGATGGTTAGTGGTGCGGGAATTTTCTTGATATTCTTTGTGTCGCATCCTTGGAAAATACCAAAGCTAAGCACCAATTTAACGGTATTTTCGTTATTGAGGTATGCTGTCCACAGATTATTTTCTAAAAGTGATTTTTCAGACTCATGGGACCCCAAAACATGTATTTCCGCTGAAATCTTGGTATAAAATTATTGCATGGAATACAATACCTTCTCTATCCACTTTGTACATTGTACATGCGGGCTAGATAAAGTAAAAAATACAAGTTGGTAGAAGAGTTTAGTGTCATGACGGCATATTGTCAGAGCAACTGGACGGAAACCAGGAGATCCATGGTTCAAATCCCGGCTATGGCATTGAATTCTTCAGTCTGACTACCTATCCAACTCCTGTCCTACACACGGTTAGAGACCGGGAGATCCATGGTTCAAATCCCGGCTATGGCACTGAATTCTTCAGTCTGACTCTACCTATCCAACTCCTGTCCTACACACGCCTAAAGACCGGGAGATCCGTGGTTCAAATCCCGGTTAAGGCACTGAATTCTTCAGTCCGACTCTACCTATCCAACTCCTGTCCTACACACGGCTAGAGACCGGGAGATCCGTGGTTCAAATCCCGGCTATGGCACTGAATTCTTCAGTCTGACTCTACCTATCCAACTCCTGTCATACACACGGCTAGAGACCGGGAGATCCGTGGTTCAAATTCCGGCTATGGCACTGAATTCTTCAGTCTGACTCTACCTATCCAACTCCTGTCCTACACACGGTTAGAGACCGGGAGATCCGTGGTTCAAATCCCAGCTATGTCACTGAATTCTTCAGTCTGACTACCTATCCAACTCCTGTCCTACACACGTCTTGTATGAAACAAAAAAAAAAAAAAAAAAAAAAACGATTGACATTGACTGTCCTAATAGTTCTAGTGCATCCATTTGTTTTAATTCCCAACTGGAGCATAGCGTCACCATCAAATTTGATTCCTTGATTTGCATTCAAAATAGTACCTACATAGTCCATAGAGGAAGTACTGCATTCCACCCAAAAATTCGATACCGAGAGCTTACCGGAAATACATGTTTTAGAAACCTCTGAATCCCCCCCCAAAAAAAACATTTTTAGAAAAAGGTCCATGTGTGTATCTGTGGAATAGCATAGCTCAAAAACGAAAAGACTGTTGAATAACAAACTTGGTATTTAAGTTTAGTATCCTCCAACATATTTCTAGTGAAATCTCTGTATTGAATTTTTGGGTGCAATACAATACCTTCTCTATCCACTATGCACATAGTACATGCAAGCTAGAGAAAGCAAAAAATCCTCCAAGGCACCCAACTTTTGGCACAGCATCAGCGCTTCAAGCAGTAGAATGCGCCGTTGCTGTCATCAACCAACACCTTGCCAATGATTGTATTCAATATAGCCCTTTAAGTTCGTTAATACATATATAAAGAAGAAAGTCGCGCTAGTTACACTAAATACGAGAGTATAACTCAAGAACGACTGAACCGATTTGGCTGGGGAGGTAGCTTAGAACCAGGAGACGGACATAACATACTTTTTATCCCGTTTCCGTGGCACGTGACATAGAACATGCTATGACAAAACGCAACAGACAGAAAAACGCATTGTTGTCTACGGTGTTTGTTTCGAGATTCGCGACCAAGACAATCGAATCTTTCCCGACAAAGGATTCGGCGAATGAAATTGCACGTGAAGAGCAACTATCCAATTAAACTCCTGGCTTACCACCGCACAATTTACGACTAAAGGTTGGCTCCGTAGTAATCGAAACATAAACCAACCAAAACGGAACGCGTTTGCTGGCAAGTAAATTGATGAACAATGTGACGATACTCAAAGGAAAATTCCAAGGTGAGGAAGTTGTCATTCCGAGGATCCCAACCGTTTGAGTTTAAACGACTTCAATTTCCGATCCGTCCATGACCATTAACAAAGCACAAGGCCAATCCTTGAAAGTTTGTGGTCTGAATCTAGAAACTCCATGTTTTCCCAGGTCAATTATATGTGGCATGTTCACGGGTCGGAAGACCATCTGTGTTATTTGTTCTTGCGCCTGATAATAAAACAAGAAATGTCGTCTATCACAAAGTCTTCACTGCCACGGCCAATAAATAATCATTAAAATACTTGATATTTTGTGTTTATATTTATTATCCTAATAAAAAATTGAAAATAAAATCCAAAATCTGCCCATTTATTGCTTCTAAGGCGGAACAAAGTTCGGCGGGTCAGCTGGTTTTTTATAAACAATAAAACCCTGTGAATATACTTCTGTATATAATGCTATCCCATTCATATTCATAAAATCCCTGGACACTCTATATTAATATTAAATAATTTAATTGAGTAAAGTCCTTCAAAATCTACCTTTATGCGATTGTCATTGCAATTCGCTTCTCTGCTTGGCCAGGAGTAGAACAAAAGAAAAATGGACACTTCCTGTCTGAGAAAAGTACAAGTACTTTACAATTGAAACTAAAAGTAAGGAATATCTAGGAAACGGTTACCTACACACAAAATGTAAAGGACATAAATTATGTGCTTTGACAAGATCTACATATTCTGTGTAGTAACATTTTGTCTGTCTCTTGTGGTTTACTAGTTATGCAAAATTCATAAAAAAAAATCATCCAATAAAGAGTTCTTCAGAGGTTATTCCCAGAAAATTCAAGACATACAGTTTATTTGTCATGCATATATCTTCAATTGAAGAGATTTTAATCAAAATCAGAGCCATTTTTGGGAAAACAAAATTTTCGAATTTCTTTCTATGTAAAGGGTAGTTGGGGGTGGGGGGATTTTCTTTAAAATCTTTGTGTCGCATCCTTGGAAGATACCAAACTTAAATACCAAGTTAGGTATTTTTCGGTATTGAGTTCCCGTGTGATACACACACACACACACAGACCTATTTGTAAAAATACTTTTTTCGGATACAGGGGACCCTAAAACGTATATTTCTGGTGAAATCTCAGTATGGGATATAATACCTTCTCTATACATTATGTACATAGTATGTGTAATACTTACACAGATTTGGCATGGCAGAGACTCCTGTGTGTTTTTTCAGTAACTTAAATGAAGAAATGGATTATGACCATCTTCTACATTGTCTGACTCCCAGCTAAATATTTGAGTGCAAGAAAACCAATGATTTCATTATCAGACGTTTAACATTAGATACCAACCATTTTCACTTACCAATGAATAAGAAGCGCCAATAGCATCAAATCTCTCACACTTATACCATAGAAGAAACAGGCATGTTTCTGTTGGTAGTTAACCTTTCATATTTCTAACACAAATAATCGCTTTGAATATTCCCCCTTTTCAAGATTTTCAAAAGCATTGCTCACATTCAGTTAGCAGCAGAATTAAAAATCTGACGTGTTCCATTCACATGACTTTCTCTACATCTCTGCAAAAAATAATTGATAAAAAGCCTTATCCTTCTATTTACTTCATGCTAATCAACAAAAATTAGCAGAAATAGTCTTGTTACTTGCTTCCTTTAAATAGAAGCAAAATAAGGGAGTACCATAGGTTAAAGTGACAGTCAAAAGCTGGTTGCTATGTGACTGAAGTTCCTTTGTTTGTATGGACAGGAGTTGACAAATTCCTGTATGAGAAAAGTATAAGCTGAAACCAAAATCAAGGAATACCTAAAAATTGAGCAACCCCATGAAAAAAATGTATATAACATAAATTGTGTGTTTTAATGTGACCTGCATTTTTTGTGTGGTAAGTTTTTGTCCATCTTTTACGGTTTAGCACTTATGCAAAATTCTGTAAAATACATCCAGAATAAAAGTCTTCAGAGCCTATTTCCAGAAAATTCAAGATATACAGTTTATTTTACAGATAAATATCTTTAATATACAATATTCTGATTAAAATCATTAGAGCCATTTTTGACAAACTCAAAATTTTGGAAAAAAGTTTCATGTAAAGGGTAGTTGGGGGTTGGGGGGATTTCCTTGGAAATGTTTGTATTGCATCCTTGCAAGATAACAAACTTAAATACCAAGTTTGGTATTCAATGGTCTTTTCATTTTTGAGCTATGCTGTCCATACACACACAAAAAATGTAGAGCATGTTAAAACACACAATTTATGTTTTATACATTTCTTTCATGGAGTGTATCATTTGAGATATTCCTTGTTTTTGGCTTCAGCTTTGAAAAACTTATACTTTTCTGATACAGGAATTTGTCAACTCCTGTCCATATAAACAAAGGAACTTCAGTGACATAGCAACCAGCTTTTGCCTATCACTTTAACCTATGCTACTCCCTTATTTTGCTTCTACTTACAAGAAAGCAAGTAATAAGACTATTTCTGCTAATTTTTCTTGATTAGCATGAAGTAAATAGAAGGATAAGGCCTTTTAACAATTATTTGTTGCAGAGATGTGAATGGAACACATAAGATTTTTTTTTATTTTTTGCTTTCTCTATACTTATTAGGTACATAGTGTATAGAGAAGGTATTGTATTGCACCTAAAAATTCCATACCGAGATTTCACTGGAAATGTATGTTTTGGGGCCCCCTAAATCCAAAAAAAGCATTTTTGGAAAAAGACGTGGGTGTGGGTGTGAGTGTGTGTGTGTATGCACATCCAAGAAAATACCCCTATCCCCAGCCACCCTTTACATGAAACTTTTTTCGAAAATTTTGATTTTCTAAAAAATGGCTAACAATTTTGATTAAAATCTTTTACATTAAAGATATTTTCATACCAATTAAATGTACATCTTGAATTTTCTGGAATAGCATCTAGAAGCTAGGTGTAGATCACGATAAAAAAAACAATTTATGTCATACATTTTTTTTCGTGGAGTTGATCATTTTAGAGATATTCCTTGTTTCTGGTTTCACCTTTGAAAAACTTATACTTTTCTCATACAGGAATTTGTCAGCTCGTGTCCATACAAACAAAGGAACCTCAGTCACATAGCAACCAGCTTTTGACTATCACTTTAAACTATGGTACTCCCTTATTTCGCTTCTACTTACAAAGAAGCAAAGTAATAACACTATTTCAGTTATTTTTTTTATTAGCATAAAGTAAATAGAAGCATAAGGTTTTTAACAATAATTTGTTGTAGAGATGTAGAGAAAGTCATGTGAATGGAGTACATCAGATTTTTTAGTTTTATACTGTTAAGCATACACACATTTCTGGTTAAAGAAAACTTCCCCGCCTCAACTGGGAATTGAACTTGGGATCCCTGGATGTGGAGCTACAATGCAGAGCCATTGGACCGCAGAAGCAGTCCTTATAATGCATACACTTATATTTGTTATAATGCCAGGTATTTTTCTTGCAATTATACTGTGCGATCACAAATTCTTTTTAAGTTCATAGAATAATAAAACTTGATTAATTGATTAAAAGTATTATTTAACAGATCAAAATGTTTAATCAATCAACAGCTCTACTGATTATGTGCACCTATTTATATAATTTAATGCTGCATTCACAATGAGATGCAAGTGCAGACGTAACATAAGAGCAAGACTTTGCACTCATGTTATTTAAAGTAAGCATTCACATAGAAACATGCAAGATGCTACACTATGCAACACAAGAGTTTGCAAGCTCCAAACATTGTCCTGCGTTGCATGCAAAGAGAAGATATTCTGCTTCTTTTGTCTATGCTTTTCCTATGAAGTCAACAACAGACAATCGTACTCTAAAATTTTACATGGTTGCTGTATATGCATGAACTTCCATTTGACAGTGCAGTGCCATCTCTAATTTCCCCTCAAGAGGTTTGATTTAATGGATGTAACCATCATTTGGTTGTCATAAATCAAAGATGCAGAGAGATAGTCTTAGTTCATTAAATGTGTAGCTTTATCACTTTCTGAAGTCTCTATGCTTGTACTATTTTCAATAATTCTGAATGAGCAATTATTGTGCTGTCGCAGCTGCAAGCATCAGTTGTTGGTATGTAATTTTTATAACCTGCTAGGGTTGGCTGGGCGTCTCAATGAAAACAACATTTAAAAAAATTGTTTTTCTTTATTTCTCAACATAATCTCCAGAAAGGCTAATACATTTGTCATATTGCTGTTCTAATATAATTAAACCATCTCTGTAGTGCAATTTATCAAGGTCCTCAAAATAGCTGTTTACCGCATCAATGACCTCCTCGTTGCTGTGAAATGTTCGTCCTCCAAGAAATCTTATGAGGTTTGGGAACAGTTGGTAGTCACTGGGTGCTAGATCTGTCAAATAGGGTAGATGTTCAAGCAACTCCAACTTTAATTCACACATTTTTCCCATTGCAGTGACTGAACGATGGGCCAGAGCATTGTCGTAATGAAATAAGATATTTTTTTTGCCAAGTGAGGTCTTTTTCTTTTCACCTCATCACTCAAATGTTGCAGCAAGCTTGCGTAGTAGTCACCAGTGATACTTTTATCCTTTTCCAAGAAATCAATAAAAATAATTCCATGTGCATCCCAGAAAACACTTACCATAACCTTGTTAGCTGACAAAATTGATTTCATCTTTTTTGGAGTTGGTTCACCGGGTGCAATCCACTGTTTTGACTGTGATTTACTTTCTGGAATATAGTGATGTATCCAACTTTTATCCATGGTAATAAGCCATCTCAAAAATTCACTGGGATTTTTACAGTAGAGTTCCACATTCTTAACAGAAACAGTTTTTCTTTGCAACTTTTGATAAGGTGTCAACAAACATGGCACCCACCTTGCACAGACTTGTGAAAGCCCAAAACCTTACTTAAAATATTACCTGCACGTTCTTTTGATACGTTTATATCCTCTGCTATCTCAACTTTAATCTGTGGTCTTCCAGTTCTAAACAATGAATTTTTTCAATGATCTCTGAAGTTGTCACTTCTACAGGGCGTCCAGAGTGAGGCTCATCACTAGTGCTCGTACGTCCCATTTTAAACTCTGCAACCCACCTTTTAATCATTGAATATGAAGGGGCCGAGTCTTTTGATGTACTGACTGTCCATTTCCTCCTTGATTTCTTTAGGCCTTAAGCTTTTCAAATGGAAGTATTTAATCACTGCTCGTTTTTCAAAATCCTCCATTTTCTTGAAAACTCTAAAGTTGTCTTGTTTAAAATGCTGTCATTGGAAAACTAAACAAGTTATTGACCTGTAACTATGGATACAAGCTAGTCTAGAGTTGAACTGTGTCTAGAGTCTAACTGGCTTAGTGGTGCCACATGTATGAGGCAGGGGACTTATCAGCTGTCCCTTGTATTTATTGGTAAAAGATTGAGTGAATTTTCTTTAGATATTATTGGTTATGTTATTCAATTTTAAAGTTGTGAAGAAACATGCATGTAATTTACAGATCCAGAAACCCTGGATGATCTTCCCTGGTGCTTGCGCTTATGCTGAGTTATTTCTGCAGTTGCATCTCGTTGTGAATGTAGCTTAAGTTTGCAGTGTACTTACATTACACAGAGCTAGCAGGTCTTGGAGATTGAGCCTACAGTGTTGTGTTGGTAGGACTGTTAGGATGGAGTAGGAACATAACCGGGAAATGGATATCCAGGAACCTGTTCAACAAAAGGGAGTTTTGTGAAAATAAAGCTTCAGTTATATTTGGAAGGCTTGAATAAAATTATTACATTACATATACAATTACTGTTAAAACGAAAATGTATTTAACAAAAAGAATCGCCACCAACCTTTGGAATGATAAATCACATTAAGTGTCTGTCCATACACACACTCTTTTTTTATGAAAAATATACATTTGTGAAAGTTTTGCTTTATGACTAGTGAATTTTAACAGACATTCGACCTCTCCTAGCACGGGGGCAGCTTGCTTCATCAGTCTTGTCTCCACAATCATCCGTTCCTTCACACACCATCGATTTGCTGATGCACCGACCATTCCTGAAACAGGCATCGTAATTATGGCACCATCAGTTCAGTGCTATCAAAGTTTTAAATAAACAATCAGTATTAAAATTGAAATCTTCAAGTACGCAAAGAAGCTGGTGACAGTGATGTGAATGACACATTGGAGCCCAAGCCCGAGTATAGCTCAGATCGTGGGAAATGTTCATGCAGCCCAAGCCTGAGCATAGCTCGGCCAGGTATTTCTAACACTTTCAATGCAATTCCACAACCTTAACTCAGTCTTGAGCTATGCGGCAAAGAACATACATCAGTTATCATTTAGTTGTCTGATTTGCGCTGCCATCTGTCCTTGCTTTAGTCAACTATTAGGAAATTTAGGAGAGTTAGTAATATTGGCTGTTCTTGGGTAGTCATGCCATTTTCCTTGAAGATGAAGATCTGTTTGTTACATTGTGTGTTCTTAAATGTTAAAATGCTGCATTTTCCTCAATTTCTGTGAACTGAAGCTGAAATTCAGTATACAAATGAAGCTCTGGAAAATTCCGATTCCAACTTTCAATAAATGGAGTATAAGCTGCTTTACGCAGATTTTTTCAAACTCATATTTGGTACTTGTAAATTAAAATAAAATATTAATACAGAAGCTATAACTATTTTCTCACTTGTTGAGAAATCCTTGAATACCATACTTTTAGATTGTCCCAATACTTTTTGGCAGATTTGATTGATGTACTGTAAATAATAACTCAAAGTAGGCGTTAAAACCCTGGGTTTCTTGGCATTTCAACTAAAGAAATGCCTGGGCTTCAATGTGGTAAATTAAAAACAAAAGAATTTAGGTCAGTTTTTGTAACACAAAGATCCCTTAGTAATTACTTACTGGGACCGGTTTCAAGAATACTTGTTCCCATTTTCAACCCTTAATTCTGACTAAATCTTGCTTTGTTGGCATCAAAGATGAAGGTGGGAATGTTTCAAAACGACACCAAACGGAACTATGGACCTTGTTGGTCATACCGTACGTGATACTTGAATATAATTTTCAGCTTTAAATTCGGCACATACAAAAACTGCCATGAAATCACCATGGATTAGGAAGTCATACATAACCTAATGCCACGTGCCTGGCCCACTCCAAGAGAGATGCCGGTTGGCAGCAAAGGTCCCAGTCGCGTAGTTTGATAGATACACTGGCGCTGGACAGGTAACCTTAGTAATGGAATACGCAGCATGTGGGTGTGGAGTATGACAACTGTTGTTCCTTCGCTGCCTAATCCCAAATGTGTGCGATTTTTAAACACACAAAAAATTTTAAATAGAGGAGTTTGAAAGTTGCAACATAAAGTTTCAGACAAGTCAAAGTGTAAGCTAATCGACTGCTTTCATTGTTTGGTGTCGTTTTGAAACAGCATGTATTTTCAAAATAATATCTTTATACATCTACATATTAGAATTTAAGTTACTCAAATGTATTTTTCGACCAGTCCCGAGTTTATGAGCTTAGGCTCACAATGTAAACATTATATGACAATAAATATTCCATTCTATCACTTGTGGAGGCATCTGGTGCTGGATCTATGAACTTCCAAAAGTTGCTCTATGGTGGTAAATCAAAATTCATGATATGGTTCTTTTTCTTCATGACGTAGATCTTCTTCCAGATATCTAATTCTGTGGGTTTCTACACTGGTTTTATATTCTGTGTGATTTCATGTTCTGGTGTCCAAAAATTATGAGCAATTATTGATTTTTTGTTTGCTTTTGTTTTAGGCTTTTCAGGTGTTCCTTTAATCTGGTTTCTAAACTTTTTTTGTTCTACCTATATATACTAGATTACAGTCTGAACTTCGCTCCAAAAAACAACTACAGCATTCGGAAACTGCTTTGCAAAAATTCAAAAGCACCTGTCCCAGCAAACAAAAAACTTGGAATTTATGAAATTAAATGCTCAGACTGTAATCTGGTATATATAGGAAGGACAAAGAGAAGTTTGGAGACCAGATTAAAGGAACACATGAGAAACCTAAAGTACAAGCAAACAGAAAAATCAGCAATCATTTTTGGATATCACACCTAATATAAAACTGTTAAAACCAGCGTATAAACACACAGAATTAGATATCTGGGAGAAGATCTACATCATGAATTTTTATTTACTACTTTTGGAAGTTCATAGATCCAACACCAGATGCCTCCACAAGTGATACACCACCATCCCCATCATTGATGCCAACAAAGCAAGATTTAGTCGGAATTAAGGGTTGAAAATGGGAACAAGTGTTCCCAAAACCGGTCCCAATAGGTAATTACTCAAATTCTTTTGATTTAAATCAACATTTACTGCAGACTCCTACAGACTCCTACTCATCTACTGTATAAACCCTCTCAGTCCTAACTTTAAACCATTTTAAATATAATATCTGACTTAAGAAAAAATAAAAAATGATATGTTCTATTCACATGATTTTCTCTAGTTATTTAGGAAACAAACCTTTTATTCAAAACATTAATCTGTTATCCACATCATGCTAATCAAGATAAATATAAGCAGAATTAGTTTATTACTAGCTTCCGTGTAAATAGAAGCGAAATAAGAAAATGCACAGGCTAAAGCAATAGTCTTATACTTTAAAAGCCGATGCCTAAGTGAAACAATTGAAATTCCATATCTTTGCTTGTCAGGAGTAAACAAACAAGAAACGAGAAAAAAGATATCTTCCCATTTGAGAAAACTTTAAGTGGATTAAAATTGAAATCAATAATTTAGAATATCTCAAAAATGATTACTCTACAAAAAAAATGTATATCTCCAATTGTGTTCTTCAATGAGATCTACATTTTTTGAGTAGTATGATTTTGTCTATCTCTTACAGTTTGCGAGTTATACAAAAATCATCCAGAATGAAGGGGTCTACTGAGACTATTCACAAAAAATTCAAGATATTCTTTTGTTTGTCATAAAAATATCTTAAACCAAAATTGTTAGCCATTTTTGAGAAAATCAAATTTTTACTTTCTCTACACTTACTATGTACATAGTGTATAGAGAAGGTATTGTATTCCACCCAAAAATTCAATACCGAGATTTCACCAGAAATACACGTTTTGGGTCCCCTTGTATCCAAAAATAGCATTTTTGGAAAAAGGTCTGTGTTTACGTGTGAGTGTGCATGCATATATATATGCATGTGTATGTGTGTGTTTGTTTAGCATAGCTCAAAAACGAAGAGACCATTGAATACCAAACTTGGTATTTAAGCTTGGTATCTTCCAAGCATGCGAAAATCCCCTCAGCCCCAACTACCCTTTACATGGAACTTTTTTCGAAATTTTTGATTTTCTCAAAAATGGCTTTAACGATTTTGTTTAAAATATCATATATTATAGATGTTTATCTGACAAATAAAATGGGTATCTTAAATTTTCTGGAAATAGCCTCTGAAGACTACTTTATTCTGGATGAATTTTGCGGAATTTGGCAATACATTTTTTTCATGGAGTTGATCGTTTTTGAGATAATCCTTCTTTTTGGTTTCAGCCTTGAAAAACTTATACTTTTCTCACACAGGACTTTGTCAATTCCTGTCCATAAAAACAAAGGAACTTCAGTCACATAGCAACCAGCTTTTGACTATCACTTTAACCTATGGCACTCCCTTATTTCACTTCTACTTACAAGGAAGCAAGTAATAAGACTATTTCTGCTAATTTTTTCTCGATTAGCATGAAGTAAATAGAAGCATAAGCTTTTTAACAATAATTTGTTACAGAGATGAAGAGAAAGTCATGTGAATGGAACACATCAGATTTCTGGTGAAATCTTGGTATGGAATTTTTTGGGTGGAGTACAATACCTTCTCTTTACACTATGTACATAGTACATGTAGAGAAAGTAAAAAATTGAAAAAGTAAAAAGATTCAAAGATTCAAAAATTTAAAAAACAAAAACATTTTTGTTTTGAAACAGATTTTTACATATTACAAACACAGTTTACAATTCCAAGCTTGTAAGAGACTTACCCACACTTCCACTCGTGGTTCTTGCACTCTCCTCCACAACCGAATGGTTCATCCGACTTGTCCAAACAGTCGGCGTAACCATCACAGAACTGAGTATGTGGAATACACTGACCGTTGTTACAAGTGAACTGCTCCATGCTAGGACAGGCTGCAAAACACAATGCAATCATCTGATGGGACAACGTTACTTTTAGCATTTCTTAAAATGTGACAAGCATGATTAAAAGCTTTGCAGATTTTTGGGTATTTGTATTTATTACTAAGTACATAGTATATAGAGAACGTATTGTATTCCACCCAAATATTCAAGTTTCACTGGAAATACGCATTTTAGGGTCCCCTGTATCCAAAAAAACATTTTTAGGAAAAAGTCTCTGTGCATAACTCAAAAACGAAAAGTTGGTAAAATACCAAACTTGGTATTTCCCAAGGATGCAACATGAAGGTTTTGAGAAAAATCCCCCCACCCCAAACTGTCCTTTACATGGAAACATTATTAAAATTCTGTTTTTCTCAAAAATGCCCCTAATGATTTTTATTAAAATATTGTATATTTAAGATATTTACATGACAAATAAAATGTACATCTTGAATTCCCTGGGAATAGCCTCTGAAGACTACTTTATTCTAAATGAATTTTGCTAAATTTTGTATAACCTGTAAACCATAAGAGATAGATAAAAATTTACTTTATAAAAAATTGTCATATACATTTTTACATTGAGTTGACCATTTTTGAGATATTCTTTGTTAATAGTTTCAGTTTTAAAATACTACTACAGCTTTCACATATGGGAATTTGTCGACTCCTGACAATGCAAAGAAACATTTTATCCACATGATTTTAAAAGATTTGACTGTCGGTTTAGCCTAGTGTATTCCATTATTTCTCTGTTAATGTTTATCTCGATTAGCATGAAGTAGATGAATAATAATCTTTTGTAAAAATACTATGTATTCTTGAGAAAGTTATGTGAATGGAACACACAAGATTTTTAGATATATGGGACATGCTGAAAAACATAATTTTCCCAAACAACAATTATTAATGTGATGTTGAAAATGAGTCGGAATAGTAACACTCACCTCACTTATATGTAATTGTTCAAAACATATGTTTCAAGGGCAATCGCCCTCTTCTTCAGTTGAAGAATATTCTCATTACACAACAAAAAGACCAACTGATGAATTTTGAAATACCGCCACATGATTTTGAACTTCTACTGAGAACACCAGATGGCTCCACCGTAATAGACCACAGAGCACAAATAGCAGCCATCAGCCGGACTTCAACTGAAGAAGAGGGCGATTGCCCTTGAAACATATGTTTTGAACAATTACATATAAGTGAGGTGAGTGTTACTATTCCGACTCATTTTCAACATCACATTGATTAAAACTTCACTTGTCTCAAACTTCTGAGTTATTTAATTTTAACAATTATTAAGACCATTAGAATGGCTCAAGTGGTAATATTTTCCCTTAGTTAGATAGAGCATAGGGCATCGTTATGATGTTTCCATAATCGGATTTGAATTTCTAGCTTGTGAGTTTGTCATTATGGTGACGAGGGACTGGACGTGAAACGGCAGAATTTAACCCAGGAACCAGGTATGGGGTTCTCTTACATGCAAATAAATATTGCATAGGACCACCAGCTTTACTTAGCTTCAAAAGGAAACCAAGCTAAGGATTTTTGTAACCTAAAAGATCCATCACTCTCCATCAGATTTAAAACCTGCAATATTGGGTTTCAGAGGCTAGCAAGGTAACCACTACACCACAAAGAACAAGATAAATATTAGATTGGATATTTAATACCACATTGCACAGTTCTATTGTAACTTTAAAACGTAGTTGGTTTACTCTCCCATAGTTAGGACTGACACTCCTCTAGGACTTACAAGCCTGTCGGCGAGCCAACGGCACAAAACCACAGAATAGAGTGGTTGGCACATTGCCAGGCATGAGCGTGAGGAAGTGAATGATATGAAATGCAAGAGAAATGGATGATAGCAAAGGTGATGATGGAACAATTGGTGGAATAAGTGGCGGGGGAAACTGGACTCGACTAGATGCTGCATTATGCACCACAAATCCCAAATACAGACGGTTGGGATTGAACCAAGATAGGATACTTGTAAAAATCTGATGTGTTCCATTCACAAGACTTTCTTTACATCAGTGTAACAAATTATTGTCAAAAAGCATATTCTTCCATATACTTTATGATAACTGAGATAAGCATTAACAAACATTGTCTTAATTACTTGCTTCCTTATAAGTAGAAGGAAAATAAGGGAATACACTAGACTAAAACAATAGTAAAATATTTTAAAAGCTGTTGAAATCCGTTTCTATGCGTGGTCAAGAATTTACAACTTTCCATGTGAGAAAAGTTTAAGTATTTTAAATCTGAAACAATTAGGAAGGAATATTTCCGAAATGGTCAATTCAATGAAAAAAACAAAACAACACATATTATATAAATTATGTGTTATAACATGAGCTACATTTTTTTGCGTAGTTTCTGTCCATCCCTTACAGTTCATCAATTACGCAAAACTCATTCAGAATAAAGAGGTCTTAAGAAGCTATTCCATAAAATTCAAGATATACATTTTATTTGTATATAAATACCTTTAATATACAGTATTTTAATCAAAATTGTTATAGCCATTTTTGAGAAAATCAAAATTTTTGTAATTTTTCCACATAAAGGGTAGTTTGGAGTGGGGGTATTTTCTTCAAAATGTTTGTGTTATATCTTGGGAAGCTACTAAATTTAAATACCAAGTTTGGTATTTTACCGACTTTTCATTTTTGAGTTATCTTGAGACACACGGACCCATAAGACCTTTTTCCAGAAATGTTTTTGGATACATGGGACCCTAAAACGTGCATTTCTAGTGAAAATTCGGTATTGAATATTTGGATGCAATACAATAGTTTCTCTATATACTATGCACATTACTATATGTAGAGAAAGTAAAACTGAAAGTAGATGTATCAGTAATTGGGAGCTATCTATCCATGGATAGCAGCTGGGCTAGATGGCACACTAATGCCATGTGCTTGGTACAGAACTAAAATGGTATGCTACAGGGATCAGACCTAAAAGACTGTGCTCAGCTGTGATAGGTCTACCTGTTCAATGTCATCTTGTGAATTACCTACCACCAAATAGTGAAATATCTGCGCTGTTATTCAAGGCGTTTGTAGTGAAATGTGAGTGATGTACACTTGATAATTTCATATGGTATGCCCTTTTGGAAGAGTTCTAACTAATCAATTGAAATATTCAAAATACAAAAGAAAATCTTAAGAATAATGAAGCGAATATCACCTCATACTCCAAGTAAACCTATTTTTAACAAGTTTTATATACTCCCACCACCATGTATATACACTAGCGTCAGCTGATAAGTCCCGAGCATCCCAATGAAAACAGCATTTATTTCTTTTTTGCTTTATTTCTCAACATAATCTCTAGAAAGGCTAATGCATTTGTCATATCGGTGTTCTAATTTAATTAAACCATCTCTGTAGTGCGATTTATCAAGGTCCTCAAAATAGCTGTTTACCGCATCAATGACCTCCTTGTTGCTGTGAAATCTTCGTCCTACAAGACATTTTTTGAGGTTTGGGAACAGGTGGTAGTCACTGGGTGCTAGATCTGACGAATAGAGTGGATGTTCAAGCAATTCCAACTTTAATTCGCACATTTTCCCATTGCAATAACTGAACGATGGGCTGGAGCATTGTCGTGATGAAATAAGATTTTTTTCTTTTGCCAAATGAGGTCTTTTTCTTGTCACCTCAACACCCAAAGGTTGCAGTAAGCTAGGATAGTAGTCACTAGTGATATTTTTACCCTATTCTAAGTAATCAATAAAAATAATTCCCTGTGCATCCCAGAAAACACTCCATAACCTTGTTAGTTGACAAAATTGAGTTTGCCTTTTTTTGGAGTTGGTTCACCTGTTGCAATCCACTGTTTTGACTGTGATTTACTTTCTGGATTGTAGTGATGTATCCAAGTTTCATCCATGGTAATAAGCTCTATCAAAAATTCACTAGGAGTTTTACAGTTGAGCTCCACATTGTTAACAGAAACAGTTTTTCTTTGCAACTTTTGATCAGGTGTCAACAAACACGGCACCCATCTTGCACAGACCTTGTGAAAGCCCAAAACTTTAATCTGCAGTCTTCCAGTACTAAACAATGAATTTTTTCAATGATCTCTGGAGTTGTCACTTCTACAGGGCGTCCAGAGCGAGGCTCATCACTAGTGTTCGTACGTCCCATTTTAAACTGTGCAACCCACCTTTTAATCATTGAATATGAAGGGGCAGAGTCTTTCAATGTATTGTCCATTTCCTCATGGATTTCTTTAGGCATTAAGCCTTTCAAACGGAAGTATTTAATTACTGCTCGTTTTACCAAATCGTCCATTTTCATGAAAACTGTAAAGTTTTCTTGTTTAAAATGCTGTCATTGGAAAACTAAACAAGCTATTGGCCTGTAACTGTGGATACAAGCTAGTCTAGAGTTAAACTATACGATGCTACCGTCTAACTGTACTAGTGGTGCCATATCCGTGTGAGGCCCGGTACTTATCAGCCGATCAGAGTATATCCTAGAAACAGTTTCCTCTACTCATAACAATGTGGAATATTTTAAAAGAAATAAGGATTATCTTGCCTATAATACTTGAACAACTGAGGCAGTACATGTACAGTGTCACTGACTTAATAAAACTCTCAATAGTGTATCCTGTAAAGGAATAATTTTATATAATAAGATACCCAGATTGTTAAAAGTTGTGCCACGAAACATTTTTAAATCTAAAGTACTTAAGATATCTTTAATATATGGTATTTTAATCAAAATCGCTAAACCCATTTTACAGAAAATTAAAACTTTCAATCTTTGTGTCGCATCCCTGGAAGATACTAAACTTAAATACCAAGTTTGGTACTTTACCGACTTCGTTTTTGAGTTATCGTGTTCACCCACACCCACACATATGATGTTTGTACTTTGGGGGGGGGGGGGGGGGTCAAAGACATCACGAGGGAGCGTAAGGGTCAGAACAACTTGCATTAATTACACTTATTCAACAATAATGAAGAAGAAGATAAGATACTGTGATTACCAAAGTTATAACTGAGTAAACTGTGTCAGTGAGAATCAGGTGGCACATGCCATCTAAACATCACACATTCCTCATGTCTTAAGGTACATGGTATTTATATAGTGACTGCATATGCCTACTCTCAGCAAATAACTAAATATGGTATGTATGCTTTATCTATCTTCAACTTGTGACATTCTCCCATTCTGAGATGAGTTAACAGGAAGAAAGCGATTCAAACTACTCATAGATGGATGATAACACTACTTATTGCCCATGTGAATCAATAATTGCACTTTCTGAACAATTTGTTCAACTTCTGGCTTATACATGGCATTAGGACATTTAGTTTAAATTTAAGAAACCAACATTACAATAAAAGAAAACATCCTGTTTGCTTTATTTCAGTTTTATATCATACTCAAAAGTTATGATACATCTTTGATCGGGACTCATTTCCGTTATTCTAGCCTACTTGCTAAGCATCATTCAAGAGCATTTTTTCCTTTCTCCAGCACATGCATAAATAGGTAGAAAAGATATTGTATTTCACCCAAAAATGTCATGCTGAGATTTCACAGAAAAATGTTTTCAGGATACTTGAATCAAAAAAACATTTTTTGAAATACTTGATATGTAAGTTAATCATTCTGAATACACATTTGGTAAGGTAAGCTAAATTTACAATTCATTTATCAATTGCACTGCCAACAAGCACTGTAAGTACCTACAGTAAGAGTTTGAGAGGTCATTAATACTTACAGCACTATCAGGAAATGAAGTAACATGTGCTACTTCAACTAAAGAATCTGATGCAAATTTCATGAACAGCAGAGTGTATAAGAAGGCTTTGTCCATATAATTTATATGTAGCCTTTCATTTGTTCGTATCGAGAATTTATGTTTTCTTAACACATTGAAGCCCAGGCGTTTTAGTTGAAGGGCCAAGAAACCCAGGGTTTTTACGCCTACTGTGAGTTATTATTTACAGTACATCAATCAATCTGCCAAAAAGTATCAGGACAATCTAAAAGTACGGTATTCAAGGATTTCTCAACAAGTAAGAAAACAGCCATACATTCCGTATTAATATTTTATTTTAAATATGCAACCAGTATCAAATATGAGTTTGAAAAGATCTGCGTAAAGCTGCTTACACTCCATTTATTCAAAGTTCGAAAGACTCTGCCTAGGAATCGGAATTTTCCTGAGTTTCATTTGTATACTGAATTTCAGCTTTAGTTCATAGAAGTCGAGGAAAATGCAGCATTTTTACATTTAAGAACACAAAATGTAACAAATGGATGACCACCTTCAAGGAAAATGGTGGGACTACCCACGAGCAACCAATTTTACTAGCTCTCCTAAATGTCCTAATAGTTGACTAAAGCGAGGACAGATGGTAGCACCAATCAGACACCTAAACTAAAACAGATGCATGTTCTTTGCCACATAGCCCAAGACCTATTAAGGTTGTGGAATTGCATTAAAAGTGTTAGAAATACCTGCCTGGGCATGGGCCTCATGAACATTTTGCACAGCCCGAGCTATACTCAGAGTTGGACTTCAATGTGTTAATGTTTAATAAAATATTGAGTAACAATTTTGATTTATTATTATTTTTTTTACAGTTTTTTCAAGTATTTCAAAAAGTAATTAGCCCTGTGGGCCTCATTATCCCAATATCCATTCTCTACCTGATTAAGTATAACTTGTGTGTTAATTTCAGGAACACCTGCAACATTAAGTAATGTACGAGGGTCAATCAAATATAGATGAGACTTTTTGTTTTAAGCCCGCAGTTTTCAACAGAGCGTGCTGCGACGTTATCATAGTTTGGATGGGAATATCCGGAGTGGAGATGAGCAGGAGTTAGCCTCTACAGAACCAACTGTTAGTCCTGTTCAAGATGTCCAAGCAACAGGTGCATGCTTCAATTGCACGATGCATTATCATTAAATTTCTTGCCCGTGAAGGTAGAAATTTTGTAGACTGGCAGTACAGTTTTGTGAGGAAACACTTTCAAGGACTTGTGTGATAACTTGGCACAAGGCGTTCATGGAAGGCCATGAAAGGGTAAAAACTGAGAGCATGATCATCACTCAGGACAAGCATTATGGAAAAAAATGTAAATGGTGTTTTATTTATGGATGCTCTTTTAACTACTATGGTTCTCAGCATCCCATTCTAAATTGGGCATGAAAGACTCCTTAATTTTGCTCAGAGGCCTCTCTATCAGGCTTGAGGTTCTTTTATGTGCTGTAAATCTAAAACACGGGACCAACAGTTTTACTTCCCTTCTAAAGGAAGCAGTGCTAAGGATTTTACACCCGAAAAAAATATATCGTCCTCCACCTGCGACCTTGAGTATAAAGTTAGCATGGTAATCATTACACCACAGAGACCGAGTAACCTTATTGAGGTGATCATCTTTTGATGGTTTCAGAAATTTCTCATTGGGTGAGATTAAGCTATGGGAGCTGTCACACCATCATTACAAACAGCTTAAGTTTTCATAAAGTGTGTGCGCGTTAGGCTCCTCGCCTCCTGACTGAAGAACAGATGTGCAGGTCTGTAAGTGGCACTTGACCACCCTCCCTATAGTCCAGACTTATTGCCCTGCGATTTTCATTGTCATCCTCCACGGTGTAATGACTACCATGCTAACTTCACACAACCAAGGTCATGGGTTCAAACCCGGTGGAGGACGATGCATTTTTTCAGGTGTAAAAATCCGTAGCATGGCTTCCTTCGGAAGGGAAGTAAAGCTGTTGGTCCCATGTCGTAGATTTACGGCACATAAAAGAAGCTCAAGCCTGATAGAGAGGCCTCTGAACAAAATTACCAGTCTTTCACGCCCAATTTAAAATGGGATGCTGAGAACCATAGTAGTTAAAGAGCGTCCATAAATAACACAAATTTGCATTTTTTTTCGATTTTCATCTCTTTGAGCCACTCAAGGAGGCCAAAGATTTGAGAATGACTCTAGTGTGAAAGACTTGGTGCGCAAATGGCTGAGGACACGACCCTGTTCTTTTTTATGGAGAGAATCAAGAAGCTGCCATTACACTGGGCTAAGCAGGAGCCTATGCAGAAAAGTGATATAAATGTTTGACATCAAATAAAAGAGTTTGGGAAAGAAAGTTCCGTTTATATTTGATTGACCCTCGTAGTAGCTGTAACTTAAGTAGAGCAAAGGGCATCTTTAAGATGTTTCCTTTATTGGATATAATTTCCAGTTCATGAGTTTGTTGCTATGCGCCATGGTGATGAGGGAACAGCTGATCGCCCACAGGTGGCACTGTGGACATGAATAAGTGCAGCTGTTAGGCTGTCTCTTAAGTAATGTCGGTTTTTTGAAAATTTATTGTGTTTCTTTGGTTTGGCAATGTTATTTACAGGATGCCATGGCTAGTGTTGTGCACATTGCAAACATGTATGAGTCTTCAGTTGTTAATAAACAATCACAAAATGGAGATAACAAAGTTTGAGTCCTTCTAAAGCACTACTGGAAACAAGATTATAAAGGTGCTGCCGCAGCTCGAAGAATATGTGAAGTGGGAGGAGAAGGTGTCGCTAGTGAGCATGTGGCACAACGATGCTTCCAACAATGGAGATGAAAACACTAAAGATTTACCAAGTTCTGGAAGACCTAAAGTATGGAATACTGAGGATACACGCCAAGTTTTGCGAGAAAATCCTGTAGGCTTTCAGAAGAACTTGGTGCATCAAAAGATACAATACATCGCCACATTGAGACACTTGGAAAATCATACTATAGATCTGTAACTGACACCTCAACAGGCTCAGAGTGGATATCTGTCGTCAGCTTATCCGTAATCCCACGGATGATGGTTTTGTCAGGAGAATTGTCACTTGTGATGAAAAATGAGTATATTACCAAAATCCTGATGCCTCAAAACAGTGGCTTGATCCCCGCCAACCTGCCAAATTAATTTTTTAAAAAAAATTGGTTCAGTCCCAAAGTAATGCTGCGTGTCTGGTGGAGTTTTGAAGGTATGATTTAATGGGATTTTGTTCCAAACAGATGGACGATTAATGCGATCTTTATTCTCAACAACTGGATCGAGTTCATTAAATTTAGAAACAATGATACCCAGCATTAGTTAACTGAAATGGAGTTCTATTGCAACAGTACAATGCAAGACCCCATACTGCACGAACAACCATGCAAAAAATTCAGGAACTGGGAGGAATCAAACTGGTACCACACCCAGCATACAGCCTTGATCTCGCACCATTAGATTATCATCTTTTTCGATCCATGGTCCATTTTCTACGTGGAAGAAATACTGACAACATTGAAGCAGTGCAAGTGGGACTCACTGAATTCTTCGCATCAAAAACCAGAGACTTACCATCGTGGGATAATAAACTTCGCTGGTAGATGACCCTAGACCATAGAATCTAATGCTCTGTACTTTGAAGATTAGTTAATTGTTTGTCAGAACACATTTCAAATAATTGTTTTTCTTGAAAAACAATGTTATTTATGAGACAGCATCTATATTTATGTATTTAAACAATAACAATTCCCTATACGTACCAGTTGCCAACAAGAACAGAGTAAACCAGACAAATTATAAATAAACTATCTAAAAGAACACAGTGGTAATAAGCTTGAAACTCTTCTGCAAAGATAATGTAATGCTGACAGTTTTCATTAGTATGGCAATAAAAAAGGAAACTTCTGTTGATGTCGACAGTATATAAACAAGGGCCGCAAGCCAGTTGAAGTTTTTGACTGGGAGTTCTAGCACATGGTTGTGCGAGGGAGCAGTCAATTGTCTATGCATCAAAGGACAAGAGAAAATTGTAAGACAGAATTGTTGTGAATGCATAAAAAGAAACCACTTTGTTTTGTAATTAGTTGGAATAGAGAAAATTTTAGTTACATGGTGTCAGGAGTGGGATTTAACACAAAGATGGAGAAGTTGATGAAAATCTTACTGGTGCAATACCTTCTCTACCTATGTACGTTGTACTAGGTAGAGAAAGTAAAAACTTAGCTTTATAATAAAGTAAGTTTCCTATAACTGTGGATATGTGCCAACAATTACTTTCATGCGAACTGCAATAAGTGTTTAACGCTGCATGCTGTTGTGTTTGTGTTATTCGTATCAAGCTGGCATCTATATCCCCCCTCTCAGTCATTGTAGACAAGGAGGGAGGGAAACCAACTTCCCCTATGTGCAAGATTTCTTCATGTCTCTGCAGCATAATCTTTAAGTATACAATCTTTTTAACAAACTGATAATCCAGCTGTGGCAGAACATTTTTGGAAATTTAATCATGAAATAAATCCAGATGTTAAATTATTAAAATACTTAAATGAACCCATAGATTTAATGGTTTGGGAGAAAATATTTATATCAAAGTATAAAAATCACACAATGAATTTCGATATACCTCCAATTGACTCTCTCACCAAATTTGTTTTGATTCCAGTAGTTAGCAATGCATTAGTACACAATCCACCTAGCAGCAGTAACCATAACAATGTAAATAAACAACATCAAAAACTGGACCAAAACTGAGACCAAAAGGAAAGTAATGCTGAGGAGGCAATTGATACATTTATTGCAAAATAGTCCAAGAATTCCAAAAGATAAGTGAAGATTTGTTACAATTATTACATTAATACAATCTTCTCTTTGACTTGTATTGTGTTGTGTTTTATTTTATATCTCAGTTGCTCATTCAATTTAAATTCAAATCTTATTCTTAGCTACCAAAAACATGATGTTTGCAGAAATTTTCGAAAGTGTTTCAAGATATATCTTTTTGCAGTTGAAAACAGACCTATACAGGAGAAAAGGGATGTATGATCATATGCACATATACCTGACACTGAGAATAACTCAAAAGTAAACTAATCTAATAACTCTAATATCCTCAGCATTTGTTAGTGAACTTACTACTAAAATTCAGCCATGCATTTTAACAATGCTAACTGTGTAATAATCTTAAAAGCTTAAGAAACTAAAAGAGTAAAAGCAGAAAGAAGACAAATAACGTCGTCTCAAAAACAATGATAATTTGTGTCAGCTATAAACTCACTGATCTTATTGCATTATCATTATCTTAACTACGCTGACGTTGCTTCGGGTCGGGCCCTCCAAGATGAGAAGAATTGTGTGTGGTTTGCATACCAATGGTACAGTTCAGTTCGTCGGAACCATCCCAACAATCTATGATGCTATCACAGCGTTTCTTAAGTGGAAGACAAGATGTATTGTTGCCACAGTGGAAATGTGTCTTCAGGTCACATTCTGAAACAAAACAAAACATGATCAGCATTTTCAAATACAATTCTTAACACATTGAAGCCCAAACCAGAGTATGGTTGGTTTAAAGAAAATTTACAAAATTATAACAGCAGAAGTGAAATACACACAAGAAATAAGAATACAGTGGATATACCATATTTAGGACTTCAGAAGTCACCCTCCGAGGTGTAATGGTTACTATGCTAACTTCATATACCCAAAGTCGCAGGTTCAAACTGGATGGATTTTTTTGGGCGTAAAAATTCTTAGCATGGCTTCCTCCGGAAGGGAAGTAAAGCCAGCCGTTGGTCCCGCATCATAGATTTACAGCACGTAAAAGAACCTCAAGCCTAATAGAGAGGCCTCTGAGCTAAATTAAGCGGTCTTTCGTGCCCAATTTAGAATGGGACGCTGAGAACCAGAGCAGTTAAAAGAGCATCCATAAATAACATGCCATTTGTTTATTTATCTAGTTACTACAAGTTAAATGGCATAAACATATTTAATTCACTTCCTTTGGAAATATGCAATATAAACACTAATAGGTTTAAGGATAAAATATGTAAATGACTAATAAAAACTCCATTCTAACACATACAAGAATTCCTAGATATAAGTAAACATGTCATGCAAAACATATGAAATATTACCATTTCTTCACTGTACGTATATGTGTATATAAGCTATGATGAAGCATATTGTAATTACTAAATGGTGAAACAACAACTACAATTATGATCATTATTATTATCTAATGTTGAGCAATTGGCAGTGAAGCTTTTCGCTCTCTTGCCTTCCAGTATTTTGATGTTATGTTATCATGTTGACTAAAGGTTGGGCAGCGCAGAAGGTGGTTTCCATCCTTATCTTCTTTAAGTATACAGAGGAGATCTCACTATACCAATCTTGAATAAATGTTTATTGAGACAGTCATGGCCTGTTAGCATCTAAAAGTTGCTACACAGGATTTTCTTGGTAGTGTTCAAGCCCAAATACAAGAAATGGAGTTTTATTTATGGACAGTCTTCAACTGTTATGGTTCTCAGTGTCTCATTCTATACTGCACTAGAAAGACCGCTTATTTTGCTCAGAGGCTTCTTTATCAGGCTTGATGTTCCTTTACGTGCCATAAAGTTATGACGCAGGACCAACGGCTTTACTTCCCTTTCAAAGGAAGTCATGCTAAGCATTTTTACACCCGAAAAAATCCATCGTCCTCTGCTGGGTATATGAAGTTAGGATGGTAACCACTACACCACGGAGGACGACTGTCATTTATAGGGATGCAGTTGTTCTCTGTGCTAATTCTGTATTCATTTAGTGGGGTTCCTTAACATTACATCAAATAATTTGTCCAGTTTAGCCTGTTAAAATTTTAGATCTACTACTTTTTGGAGCATCATTTGGAATTTAGTAATTAAATCTCTCACAAAATGATGCTGTAGACATGTTGAGTTGCTCAGAAATCTTAATACCATTAAGGAATATGTCCTCAACCAAAACACACTCTTTTCACTTCACTTCACAGTTCTCAGAGTATTATTCAAACATAAGGCTCCTCCTCCATTCCCAACTCAACTATAGCCAAAGCGTACTGCAGAGCACTTTCTTATTATGACAAGTTCAAACACATTGGTATTTCTTTACATGAAGAGCCAAGATGCTCAGGGTTTTTACATCTATTTTGAATTATTATTTGCAGTACATCATTGAAATCTGCTAATCTGCAATCTAAAAATATGGTTTTCAAGGATTTTTCAACAAATAAGTCGCAACTTCTGCATTAATGTTTTATTTTAAATTTACAACAAGTGTCAAATATCACTTTAAAAAAATCTGTGTAAAGCAGCTTACACTCCATTTATTGAAAGCTTGAAAATCTCTCCCATCAGAATCAGAATTTTGCAGAAAGCGAGCAAAATGCCCCAGACCTCTGACGTGCTCTCCGTGAGGAATGGGAACTGTTGCCTGCAGAGCTCTTGAACCATCTTATAGAGAGCATGCCACGGCGCTGCGAGGTCTGTGTAGCCACGAGCGATCACCGTACCCCATAACCATCATTGTCATTGTGGAAATGATAGTCAGATTTTGTGCTTGTGTAAAAAGGTGTCCCAGGGTCAAAATTGTCTGCTATTTCTCACTCCATTACAATCCAGATCATGCATGATGAATTGGTAACAGCATTTTGCATCATGCTTAAATTTTATGCATTTGTGATAGTTTGGTACTAAAATAGTGAATTATACTTAACTTTTGAACACTAGTGTATATAATATCAAAGAGTAGTTTAAAATAAAATATGATTAATTAATCTATATAGCATAAGTGCCACACCATCTCTAGTTTCCCTCAAGAGGTTATGACAGTCTTCTTTGATTTAATGGAAATTAAATGGCGTGTTATTTATGGATGCTCTTTAACTGCTGTGGTTCTCAGTGTCCCATTCTATACTGGGTGTGAAAGACCGCTTAATTTTGCTCAGAGGCCTCTCTATAAGGCTTGAGGTTCTTTTACGTGCTGTAAATCTATGACACGGCACCAATGGCTTTACTTCCCTTCCGAAGGAGGCCATGCTAAGGATCTTTACACCTGAAAAAATCCATCATCCTCCGCCAGGTTTGAACCTGCGATCTTGGGTATATGAAGTTAGCATGGTAACCATTACACCACAGAGGGTGATGATTTAGTGGATATAACCATCATCTATGTCTAGATTTCTTGGTCCTCATAAATCAAAGGTGCAACAGATAATTCTTAGTTCATTAAATGTGTAGCTTTATCACTTTCTGCAGTCTCTGTGCTTGTACTTTTTTCAATAATTTTGAATGAGCAATTATTGCAGTTGTTAGTATGTAATTTTTATTACCACATTTACTTGTAAAAGATGGAGTGAATTTTCTTATAGTGGTATTGTTGGTTATGTTATTCAATTTGAAACTTGCGGAGTGTTTGGAAGATATCCGTATGTACACAATTTACAGTTCTAGAAACCCATGCCAACCTTTTGCATTAAGCTTACGAGTACATAACTCCCCTCGCGCTTGCTTCTCATTGTGAATGTAGCTTATGGTAATTAAAATTGTTCACTTATATAAGATTTAATATGCCATATTATATTTATTTCCAGCATTAAAAACTTATTTCCTTAAGTAAACAAAGTATGGTGTTCAACTCTCTGCGGTCATGATCTAACTTCACCCACTCATTAATAAAGCTCAACTTTTGCACCTAGTTAAATAACATACTATTAAATAACTATTCTCAAACTTACCACAATCAAATTCATCCGTGTGATCATAACAGTTCATATGTCCATCACATCTTTTGATTTGTGGTATGCAGAGTTGATTGGCACAACGCCATTCATTAGAAAGGCAGTACGAGTCATCCAAGCATCTGAAAAAAAAGTAAAACAAATAAAATTGTGGTGTTAGTTTTTAATTTATTTATTGTACTAAATAATGTAGAAGTGAATATGACAAGTGTTAAATGTTTAATTTTTACTTTCTCTACTTAGTACAAAGTGGAGAAGGTATTGCATTCCACCCATATATTCCATGCCCAGATTTGACTGGAAATTCATGTTTTAGGTGTGCGTGTGTGTAAGAGTGGCAGAGGGGGGGGGGGAGCAGCATAATTCAAAAAACAAAACATTGGTAATACCAAACTTGATAAGTTCAGTAACTTTCAAGATAATCCCCCCCCCCCACAAATGAAACTATCCTTTACATGGAGAAATTTTAAACAATTTTTATTTTCTCAAAATTGGCTCTATCGATTTTGATTATCATACTGTATTATTGATTTGATTGTTTTTTTTTCTCACAAGTTGTGGGTAGGACAGCAGTTGCATAGAATGGAATAGAATATTTACTGTCATATGACATTTCCATTGTGAGCCTAAGCTTGTAAACTGGTGACTCTTCAAAAAATATATTTGAGTAACTTAAATTCTAATATGTTTATTGATTTATTTATGTAGAATGTCCCAATGAGCATTTTGCTCTAGGTAGGGACTGCCCTTTAGTAAGGCGGTAAGCAAAATACAAAGAATAAAATAAACACATTAACACATATAAAAAGGATTTATATGTATATAGATACACACAAAATTTTTAACATAATTTGTGTGGATGTGTGATTAAACTTAAAGCAATATTTCAACAAACTTCATAGGGAATTTCTATTGTTAAATTTTTAGGAATTACAGTATTGCTCAAGTAGGTATTTGAAGAGTTTGTTTATAAATTGGGATAAGTTTTAAGTGATTCTTTAATGTTATGTGGGAGAGACTGTTGTATGTTTTGGTGGCACTATGTAGCATACTTTTTATTCCATATTTGGTAGAGTTAACTGATTCTATACACATATGATAGGCTGATCTAGTTTTGTAGGAGTGAACATCTCTTTGTGCATGCATAAAGATACTATTTTAAAATATATTGACACATTGATTTGTATGATAGTAATAATATAATGTGTATATTAGCTTAGCGACTCCAACATTGTGTTATCCATAAATTCTTGTATAGAGTAATATGTTTTATTTACTAATATTTCTTTAACTCTTTTTGTGAATGAATTTAAGGTTTTTATATCTTTGATTTTTATACTCTTATAGCAGGGGTTTTTTCACAGAGTGTTAGTCTATGCCTAGGGAATTTTATGCTAAATTGTATTGTGCTGATGTCAGTTTTGTTTTACCATGAACTTGTCATAATTTTTATAAACATAGGTTAGATGTATTGAGGATATTGTTAGTATTTTAAGATGTTTAAATAGTGGTTTACGAGAGCCTTTGAAGTTTGCATGTGACAAATGCATAGTACTTATTTCTGTATTCTGAATATGGTTTCCCACCTAGCTGCATTTCTCCATTATATTATGCCATAGGTCAGGATCGATAGGTAGAGTCAAGACTGAAAAATTCAATGCCATAGCTGGGATTTGAACCACGGATCCTCTGGTCTCTAGCCGGTTGCTCTGCCACTGAGCTACCATGGCAACTTACTGGCATAGCATTAAATTGGCTGTACTATCAATACTATGAATCCTGGGACTTGAAGTACTTACAACATTGTAAGTCGCCATTGGGGTTGTCGTCTCAAAATAATTTCAGATCACCTGGTGGTTTACCAGGAAACATGCGAGTCAGTTGAGGAATTTAATGCCAGGCCAGCATGTTGTTATGGTAGCTCAGTGGCAGAGCAACCGGCCAGAGACCAGGAGATTTATGGTTCAAATCCCAGCTATGGCCTTGAAAAATTAACTCTCTGAGATAATGTGTCAAACTTTAACAGTAGCAGCACAGGGCATTTTGGCTCATCTTAAACACCATCCATAAATAAAAGTCCATTTTTCTCTTTCCCCTTACAACATCTAGTAATACCTGAAAGCATCCACGTCGAGCTTGTGGCACAGTTCTGTGTTGATGCGACAATGACCTCCACAACCTGTTGGATCATGTGGGTCGTGTGGCTGCCTGCAGGTGGGCACCTCCTCGTCCCCAAGAGCCACACACACCTCGCCTGCCAAGCACTCATCACAATGTCGGAATGTGGGCAGTGATAAATCTGTTGCAAACAAAACACAAATATCACCTGTGGTATGAATCGCCTGCATCACATTTACCTTAATTACAGAGAAAAAGGTTACTGAAGTCTCAAAAAGTCTATTTTCATAATATTCAAGATTTCACTTAAAATACACGTTTTAAGGACCCCTGAAAAGAAAAATGTCAATATATATCTTTGTGACTATATGTGTTTATGTGTTTCTGCACGTGCAGCATAGCTCAAAAACAAAAACACTGTGAAATACCAAACTTGGTATTTAAATTTAGTATCTTACAAGGATAGATACCACACAAAGATTTTCAAGTAAATCCCACCACCATTTTGATTAAAATATCTTATATTTACGATGTTTGCGTGCCAAATGAAATGTATACCTTGAATTTTCTGCGAATAGCTTCTAAAGACCTTTTTATTCTGGATGATTTTTATTGAATTTTGTATGACTGGTAAACCATAAGAGATAGACAAAAACTTACTCAACAAAAATGTAGAACATGCTAAAACACACAATTTATGTTATACACATTTTTACTTTCTCTACACATACTATGCACATAGTGTATAGAGAAAGTATTGTATTGCACCCAAAAAATTGATACCAAGATTTCACCAGAAATATATGTTTTGAGACCCCCTAAATAAAAAAAAAAGCATTTTTAGAAAAATGTCCATGTGTGTATGTCTGTCTTTGTCTGTGGGCAGCATACCTCAAAAATGAAAACACTGTTAAAAACTAAACTTGGTATTTAAGTTTGGTATCTTCCAAGGATGCGACATGAAGATTTTCAAGAAAATCCTCCCACCCCAAAATACCCTTTACATGGAACTTTTTTCGAAAATTTTGATTTTCTTAAAAATGGCTCTAACGATTTTGATTAAAATATCATATATCAAAGATATTTAGCTGACAAATAATATGTATATCTTGAATTTTCTGAGAATAGCCTCTGAAGACTACTTTATTCCGGATGAATTTTACAGAATTTTGCATAATTACTAAACCGTAAGAGATGGACAAAAATCTATGACACAAAAAATGTAGAACACGTTAAGATACACAATTTATGTTATATACCTTTTTTTCGTGGAGTTGATCATTTTTTAGATATTCCTTGTTTTTGGTTTCAGCTTTGAAAAACTTATACTTTTCTCATACAGGAATTTGTCAACTCGTGTCATACAAACAAAGGAACTTCAGTCACATAGCAACCAGCTTTTGACTATCACTTTAACCTATGTTACTCCCTTATTTCGCTTCTACTTACAAGGAAGCAAGTAATAAGACTATTTCTGCTATTTTTTTCTGATTAGCATGAAGTAAATAGAAACATAAGCTTTTTAACAATTATTTGTTGCAGAAATGTAGAGAAAGTTATGTGAATGGAACACTTCATTTTCCAGATATTCCGGATTTTTGGTTGAAGTTTTAGCCCTTAAACTTTTCTCAAACGGGAAGATATATTTTTTCTTGTTTCACATTTGTTTAATCTCATCAAGCAAAGAGATTGCAATTTCAATTGTTTCAAATAGTGACTGGTTTTTAAAAGACGAGACTATCGCTTTAGCCTGTGCATTTTCTTATTTCCGTTGTTCTACTTACAAGTAAGCTAATGATAAGACTAATTCTGTTTAAATCTTAAGGACGTCTACATTTTTGTATATTACTTGCAGTTTACCAGTTACACAAAAGTCATCCAGAATGAAGAGGTCTTCAGGGGTTATTCTCAGAAAATCTAACATATGCATTTTGTTAGTCATAAAAACATCTTTTATACACAAGGTGTTTAATCAAAATCGTTAGAGCCACTTTTGAGAAAATCAAAATCTTTGACAAATATTCCATGTAAAGGGTAATTGGTGGAGGGGGCATTTTCTTGAAAATCTTTCTGTTGCATTCTTGGAATATACCAAACTTAAGTACCAAGTCTGGTCTTTTAGTTTTTGAGTCGCATGCACATGCACAGCTATTTGTTTCTAAAAAATGCTTATTTTTGGATTCAGGGTCGTCAAAACATGTATTTACGGTGAAACCTCTGTATCAAATTTGAATGGAATATGACACCTTATGTACCTGCTGTATACCATATTGAAGATATGTATTAGAGAAAGTATGAAGTTCAATTTAATATATACGCACAAAATTTAAGATATTTGATACAAAAAATCTGAAGTTATACACTCACATGACTTTTTCTAGCTGCTCTACAAACAAACTTCTAACAAAAGATGCTTCTTCTTTCTACACAATGCTAATCGAGATAAACATTAGCAGAATGTTCTTATTACTTAGTTCCTTATAAGTGATAGTCAAAATGATGTTTGGAGGAATTTATTAACAGCGACGGTCAAATTAATAAAACATATGATAGTCAAATGTTTTAAAAGCTGTTGTCCTGGATTGTCATTAGAAATCACTTCTTTGCTTGTCTAGGAGAAGAACGAAAGAGAAACAGACACTTCCTGTCTAAGAAACCAATAAGAAGGGATATCTCAGAAACGGCTACCTCCACAACAAAAACTTAAAGGACATAAATTGTGTATTTGACGAGATCTACAATTTTTGTGTAGTAAGCTTGGTCTATCTCTTACAATTTAGGAGTTCAGCAAAATTTGGCAAAATTTATCCAGAATAAAGAGGTCTTCAGAGGCCATTCCCAGAAAATTCAAGATATATATTTTATTTGGGATGTAAATATATTTAATATACGATATTTTAATCAAAATCGTTACAGCCATTTTTGAGAGAGTCAAAAGTTTCGAAAATGTGTCCATGTAAAGGGTAGTTTGTGGTAGTGGGATTTTCTTGAAAATCTTTGTGTCGCATTCTCAGAAGATATCAAACTTAAATACCAAGTCTGGTAATTGACGGACTTTTAGTTTCTTAATCTAACACATGTGCACAGATATTTGTTTCTAGGAACGCTTATTACTTTCTCTACACGTACTATGTACATAGTGTATAGAGAAGGAATTGTAATGAACCCAAAAATTCAATACCAAGATTTCACTGGAAATATATGTTTTAGGACCCCCTGAATCCAATAAAAGCGTTTTCAGAAAAAGATCCATGTGTGTGTGTGTGTGTGTGTGTGTGTGTGTGTGTGTGTACGCATTTCTATGGACAGCATAGTTCAAAAATGAAAAGACGGTTGAATACCAAACTTGGGTATTTAAGTTTATCTTCCAGGATGCGCACGAAGATTTTGAGCAAATCCCTCCACCCAAAACTACCCTTTACACGAAAAAAATTTGAAAAAATTTTATTTTCTCAGAAACGACTAATGATTTTGATTAAAATACCATACATTAAAAATATTTATACTGCAAATAAAATGTATATCTTGAATTTTCTAGGAATAGCCTCTGAAGATCTGTTTATTCTGGATGAATTTTGCATAACTAGTAAATCGTAAGAGATAAACAAAAACTTACTGCACAGAAAATATGGATGTCATTAAAATACACAAGTTATGTCTCATACATTTTTTTTCGTGGAGTTTACCGTTTTCAAGATATTCCTTTTTATTAGTTTCAAATCTAAGTACTTATACTTTCCCAGACAGGAAGTTTCTGTTTTTCTTTTGTTCTACTCCTGGCCAAGCAAAGAAGCAATTTGCAATGACAATCGCATAACGACAGCTTTTAAAACATTTGACTATCACTCTAACCTTAGTGCAGTCCTTTAGTTTCCTTCTACTTATAAGGAACTAAGTAATAAGAACATTCTGCTAATGTTTATCTCGATTAGCATGGTGTAGAAAGTAGACTAATCTTTTGTAAGAAGTTTGTAGAGCAGCTAGAGAAAGTCATGTGTGTGTAACACATCAGATTTTTGTTCTCTGGAAACAGTACTTGTTTACTAGACAAAGAGGTTTTTTTTTTTTTTTTTTTTTTTATTTAGTTTAACGTCCTTTAACCTGGTTGGTCATATCAGACAATTAATGAAATTGGTGAAATGTTGCTCAAATATTCGTCTTCTCAAGATAAGGGAAAACCTTATACGGGTAACTCACCCTAAGCGAGATTCGAACTCACGACTTGTTGAATGTGGGGCAGACATGCTACAACAGGTTTGTTTACCTCTCCACCGTGCGTTGTTATGTGTAATTTGTTTTGTTGCGGCGAGCCGGTCGGTCGCAGCCTATATGACGGGACGGCGAACGGTACGAATTTCCTAGCTCTGGTAAAGCGTACTTGAAAAGGGGAAAATTTAGGAGGAATGTGTGTGTGTTCGACGACAGAAAAGGCCGAACAAAATGAATAATTGAGTTCAATAACAACCTGGAACTGGAATAAAATCACACCTGAAAAGGATTCCATGGCAACAAGATCCTGAGCTAGGGCACTACACGGAATCTCTTACCCATTACAGGCAGCTGGTTGGTGCCCTCCTGCTGGCCAGTGTCTGTGGTCCTCTTGAGCACAGCCTGGACAGTACTGGTGGTGGTGGTGGTACTCTCCCCGATGTCGTTGCTCGCCAGAGACTCCAGTATCCTGGAGGACATGACTGTTGCCGTGTCCTCGCAGTCCCGCATCTCCATGTCGCCGCCAGCACCCTCTAGTAGCAGACACGGCTCGATGCTCATCACCAGCACTCCCGTCCCACCGTTCAGTCGACAGTCCCGAGTTCGAGACTGAACAGGTCGCGAGTGAGAGTCGTTACACTCGGTCCAGGCAGACCAGGGCGACCAGCCAGGGACCAGGGCAGGGTTTGGTGTCTGCTGCGACGTGTCTATCACAGCTGGAAACATAACACATCTCACATGCAATAACACTCACATGACTTACTTTATATTTTCTGCAATACATTAGTCTTACTTTCTCTACACGTACTAAAAAAATAAAAAAATAAAATAAAGTCTGTAATACAACATCATGGCATCTTGTTCCTATACCAGGATGCAAACTTTATAATTTATTTCCCACTTTTAAATTATTGTTATACTTCATTATTTTACAGATAATACTTATATACTAATAACTCAAAATTTAATTTAAAACAAAAACAAATTAATATAAACTGAAATAAAATAAATTTGAACCATAAAACAACTTTCACTAACACTAAATCATCTATTATTAATTACTGGAATCCAGTAACACAAATAACTAGTAACCAGCTATTTACCCATAAAACTATGCTCTAGATTATTAAGATAAATGAAAAACTAATCCTATACTACTGGTATCCAGCAGAATATGCACTGGGCAACTAAATAATTATATTATACAATAATTTCTTTACATTGTAGTAAATTGTCTTTTACTTCCCTTGGCTAATTACTGTTACTAATTATACCTAATCTTTTACATCATCATTACACTAAACTCACTGTATTTAACTTTTTAACACTATTTAGCACTTCACTAACACTTCCTCCCCTTGCCTCGCACTGTCCACCGCCAGAAGCCCATAATCCACCATTCCTGCTCTCATACGCCCTCTGCATCCCTCTTATCACTCTGGTCTACTACACCGGCTCCTTCTTCTTCGCCTCCTTCTACAATGCTCGGCTCTCCTTCATCTTCCATTAGTCTCCATTTAGAATTAATTTGCATTATTTATTCTTTCTCTTCTTCCTATGAACTTTCTCCCTTGGGTCCATAGTTATTTAAGTTGCAATAGTATTTGCTTATATTTCTGTGTTTAAGTTTTTATCAGTGTCAGTTATAAGTTAAAGTTTACTGTTTTCGAATTCTATCGGATCTTCTTAATTCGTCTCTGGCTAGTGCACGGGTTGGTATTTCCACTTGTTCAATTCTCTCTTCCCAGGAAATTTTACTAATTATATTCGCTAACTTCTCTGGGTGGATATATAAGTCTTCATTTCTTAATATGTCCGCTATTTTCTGCCCAGTTAGTTCAGTTCGTAATTGAGTTATTTGTTCACTATATCGCGGACATTCAAACAGGACATGTTCGGGTGTATCTTGTTTGTTACAAATAGCACAATTATCGTTTAAGGTTTTGTTAATCTTTTTCCAATATGTTTTGTAAGGTCCATGTCCGGTGATGTAATGGAGTAGTCCTCTAGTAGGCTGAATATGTTTAAGTCTAAGTCTTTCGTTGATATCAGTAAATAAATTATGCACTCTCCTTGCCGCTTCCGTTATGTCCCATTCTTGTTGCCAGCTTATTTTCAAAAACCTCTTAATTTCAGCTACATTTTCACATCTTCTTCCAATTATTTGTGTTACCATTCCAAATTCATTCTTCAACCAAAATTTTGCGCCCTTGAGTTTAATTAAACAATATATATTGGCCAAATTGCTGTCGTAACTAGGAGGGCCATAGCTAACTGCTCCAGCAAATCGTAGCAACATTTTTCTTTGAGTTCTCCTTAGTAAGCTCCTTATATGAACGTCCTGCATCCGAGTGGCCCAAACACTAGCGCCATATGCTATAATGGATACGAAAATAATGTTATGATGTGTTGAGATTGTGGTTAACGGTATTTTAAAATTTTATTGCATAATTCGGGCCAATTTCATCATCAAGGTTTCGGATTTATTTCTTATATACTCTGTGTGCTTCCTAAAGTTTAATTTCTCATCTAAATATATTCCGAGGTATTTGGTCTCCTTGTGTCTTCTTATGATTTGATTATTAAACTTTATGCTTGGATCACTTTTTAAACTTCCCCTCAAAAGCATATAATTTGATTTATTCGGTGATATTTATAGATTTGATTTTGCGCACCAATTGCTTAGTTTCTGTGTTAGATGATTTGCTTTACTTTCCAAGTCGTTCCTGTTTTTACCCTCAATAATGATTAAAAGATCGTCGTCAAATACGATGGTGTTTGTGATGTTTACATCCTCATTCAAGTCGTCTAATAAGGTCTCCAATACAATGGTCCTAATACCGATCCCTGTGGACATCCCTTGGTACTTGTTTTATATACTATGCCATTTACACCTTCCATAAAGACCTTTCTGTTGTTACAATAATCTCGTAGTATTTCATAGAGACATTTTGGGTAATCTTTTTGACGTTATCTCTCAAAGAGGTATGGTCACCACAAATTGTCAAATGCACCGGAAAATCAATTAAAATTCCTATAATATATTTAGCTTGTGAGTTTTTGACTGTTTCCAATGCGTCTTCGGTAGATAAGCCTTTTCTGAATCCAAATTGTTTATCATTCATTCCAACCATAAGTCGAAATTCTTTTATTCTCTTACAAAGTAACTCTTCAAAAAGTTTGCCAATTACGTTTAACAGACAAATGGGTCGGTAGGATTTGGGATCCTTTGGTCTTTATCGGCACTCTTTTTTAATATAATTACTTTTGCCTCCTTCCAGCAATTTGGAAAGCAGCCTTTCCATATGCAATCATTAAACAATTTATGTAAAAAAGGTGAAATTATTTCCTCCAAATTAATCAAAATTTCGTTTATAATTATAATTAAAGTGGTCTCCAGAGGCTATTCCCAGAAAATTCAAGATATACATTTTTTTTGTCAGGTAAATGTTTTTCACATACGATATTTTAATCAAAATCGTTAGAGCCATTTTTGAGAAAATAAAAATGTTCTAAAAAAGTTCCATGTAAAGGGTAGTTTGGGGTGGGAGGATTTTTCTCAAAATCTTCGTGTCGCATCCCTGGAAGATACTAAACTTAAATACCAGGTTTGGTATTTTATCGACTTTTAGTTTTTGAGTTATCGTGTTCACAGACACACGGACACACCGACACATACGCGCACCTTTTACTGAAAACACTTTTTTTGGATACAGGGGACCCTAAAACATATATTTCCGGTGAAATCTCGGTATAGAATATTTTGGTGGAGTGCAATACCTTCTCTATAATTGACAAAAATGTGCTACACAAAAAATGTAGATCAGGTTAAAACACATAATTTATGCATACTTTTTTTTTTCGTAGAATTGACCATTTCTGATATATTCCTTGTTATTGGTTTTAATTGTAAGGTACTTGTACAGGAAGTGTCCGTTTTTTCTTTTGTTCTACTCCTGGCCAAGCAAAGAAGCTATTTGAAATGACAATCGCATGACGACAGCTTTTAAAACATTTGACTATCACTTTAGCATAGCGCATTCCTTTAGTACCCTTCTACTTATAAGGAACTAAGTAATAAGAACATTCTGCTAATGTTTATCTCGATTAGTTTGGTGTAGGAAGAAGAAGAATCTTTTGTAAGAGGTTCAAATGTTTTTTCTTCAAATTATAAAGCGCTGCTATGAATTATTGGCTTTTTAATGCCAAGTTAAATTTAAGCCACTGCCCATACTGTTACTACAATATCGGAAGTTAACAGAATCCTTGTCACAGAAAATGGTTTAAAGTATAAAAGGGCACACGAGAACAAGTTTCGTGCTGTGAAACAGACTTAAAATAGCTCCGATGTTTGTTGTGTTTGTTTGAGTGCAATCCAATTTAAGTTTTAACAGTTTCCATGGCAAAGTGAGAAAATGCACAGCAAACTTCGTGCGCTACAATAAGACATTTCGTTACTGGCATAATAACGTTCAGAGTTACTGCTTTCTTTTTTACTTTCTCTACACGTACAATGTACAGAGAAGGTATTGTAATGCACCAACAAATTTGATACCGAGATTTCACGGAAAATATGTTTTGAGACTCCCTGAACCCAAAAAAAGCAAATCTAGAAAATTGTCCTTGAGTGTGTGTGTGTGTGTGTGTGTGTGTGTGTGTGTGTGTGTTTCTGTGTGCAGCATAGCTCAAAAACGAAAAGACCGCTGAATACCAAACTGGTATTCCAAGAATACGACACGAAGATTTTCAAGAAAATCCCCCTACCCTTTACATGGAACTTTTTTCGAAATTTCTGGTTTTCTCAAAAATGACTAATAATTTTGATTAAAATAGCGTATATTAAACATATTTACCTGACAAATAAAATGTAGGTATATCTTTAATTTCTGGGAATGGCCCCTGAAGATTACTTTATTCTGAATGAATTTTACGGATTTTTACGAAGAGATGGACAAAAACTTGCCCCACAAAAAATGTAAAGAACAATTTGTGTTGTATACATTTTTTCATGGAGTTGGTCGTTTTTGAGATATTCCTTGTTATTGGTTTCAGCTTTAAAAAAATTATACTTTTCTCATACAGGAATCTGTCAACTCCTGTCCCTACAAACAAAGGAACATCAGTCACATAGCAACCAGCTTTTGACTTCACTTTAACCTATGGTACTCCCTTATTTCGCTTCTACTTACAAGGAAGCAAGTATTTCTGCTAATTTTTTCTCGATTAGCATGAAAGTAGTAAATAGAAGCATAAGCGTTTTAACAATAATTTGTTGTCGAGATGTAGAGAAAGCCATGAGAATGGAACACATCAGAATTTTTAAAATGGCCCGTACAAGTATGTAATTGACGTGTTTATGTAGATAATTACAAATAACACTCATTACCTACCAAAATAGGTTATTAACTAACCTAAAGTATCTGATGTGTTCCTTTTTCATGATAATCGAGTTAAATACTAGCTGAAAAGTTCTTATTACTTGCTTTCTTGTAAGTGGAAGATAAATAATGGGAATACGCTAGGTTGAACCGACAGTCAAATGTTTTAAAAGCTGGTTGCTATGCGATTGAAATCCGTTTGTTTGCGTGGCTATAAAAATGTACTAAAAAGGAATATCTCGATAACGGTCATAAATAATGTGGTTTAACGGGATCTACATTTTTATGTACTAAGTTTTTGTATATCTTTTACGGTTTACTAGTTATGCAAAAGTCATCCAGAATAAACACGTTTTCAGAAGCTATTTCCAGAAAATGCAAGATATACTGTGATGGAAATGGCTTTAATGTGTGGTATTTTAATCAAAATCGTTAGATTCATTTTTGAGAAAAACAAATTGTCGAAACTTTTTCCATGTAAAGAGTAGCTTGGGGGTGGGGGAATTTTCTTGAAAATCTTCGTGTCGCATCCTTGCAAGATACCAAACAAGTATTAGTTTTTGAGCTATGCTGTCCACAGACACACATATGGGCAGTATTCCAAAAATGATTTTTTATGGATTCAGGGGACCCCAAAACATGTATTTACGGTGAAATTTCTGTATGGAATTTTTGGGTGCAATACAATACCTTCTCGTGTAGAGAAAGTAAAAACACAACACAACATGATTGTCTTCCACACAATTCATACCAAATGAGAAGTCCTAACTCACCGCTGTGTCAAGAAAAGGACATTAAAATCTTAGTACATGCTCTTCAGCAATTTTGGGACAACTGTATTGGGAAGCCAGGAGACTAATGTCAACTGTTCAACAGCCTGAGCATTACATTAAAAAAGACTGGGTTGTTGGTTTTTCTTATTTCGCCGAAGACTTCCGGAAAGCAAATGTTCCATTCAGAATTGACCGTTTTACGTTCCTCTAAAGGCACTGTTGCCACATGGCCAGTTTTTACTTTCTCTTTACGTACTGTTTACACAGTATATACAGAAGGTATTGCACTCCACCCAAAAATTCGATACCAAGATTTCCCCGGAAATATATATATAACATTTTCAGAAAAAAAAAACTCCGCGTGTGTGTGTCTGTGAACACGATAATTCAAAAACGAAAAGTCGGTAAAATACCAAACTTGGCATTTGAGTTTTGTATCTTCCAGGGATGCCACACGTAGATTTTGAGAAAAATCCCCCCACCCCAAACTACCCTTCACATAGAACTTTTTTCATTTCTTTTTTTTTATTTTTCTCAAAAATGACTAAGGATTTTGATTAAAATATCGTATATTAAAGATTTTTACCTGACAAATAAAATGTATATCTTGAATTTTCTGGGAATAGCCTCTGAAGACTACTTTATTCTGGAGGAATTTTGCATAACTGCTAAACCGTAAGAGATGGACAAAAACTTACCCAACAAAAAATGTAGAGTAATTTATGTTAGATACATTTTTTCGAGGAGTTGATCATTTTTGAGATATTCCTTGTTTTTTGGTTTTGAAAACCTTGTACTTTTCTCATGCAGGAATTTGTCAGCTCCTGTCCACACAAACAAGGGAACTTCAGTGACATAGCAAGCAGCTTTTGACTGTCACTTTAATCTATGATACTCCCTTATTTCCCTTCTACTTACAAGAGACTATTTCTGCTAACTTTTTCTCGATTAGCTTGAAGTAAATAGAAGAATAAGCTTATTAACAGTAATTTGTTATACAGAAGTAGAGAAAATGGAGCACATCAGAGTCCTGAGTTTACCATTGTAATGACTGTGGAAACTTCTTAGCGATTTCTTTCAGTTTGGTTCGGAAACATCATTCTGCAATTTTGATTGTAGCAGGAATACTCACTTGCACGAGAATATAGTGAGCGCACTAATCACCATAGCAACGGTGTGTTTGCACAGATGTGCTAGTTTGATTGGATACGCTTCCAGTACCATTGTGAGAAAGTCACGCACTTGTTACTCCCTCAATATGGCTGCTGTCAGATATTCTCCATGATTAAGATTTATGTCAAAAAATCTGATGTGTTCCATTCACATGACTTTCCCTACATCTCTGCAACAAATTGTTAACAAGATAATGCTTCCATTTATTTCATACTAATCGACAAGTTGCTTTGTTTGTATGGACCGGAGTTGACAAATTCCTGTATGAGAAAAGTACAAGTTTTTCGAAGCTGAAACCAAAAACAAGGAATATCTCAAAAACGATCAAATCCACGAAAAAAATGTACATAACATAAATTGTATGTTTCAACGTGCTGTATATTTTTTGTGTGGCAAATTTTTGCCCATCTCTTACGGTTTAGCAGTTACGCAAAATTCCGTAAAATTCATCCAGAATAAAGCAGTCTTCAGAGGCTATTCCCAGAAAATTCAAGATATACATTTTATTTTTCAGGTTAAGTATCTTTAACATACGATATTTTAATCAAAATCGTTAGAGCCATTTTAAAGAAAATCGACATTTTAGAAAAAAGTTCCATGTAAAAGTAGTTGGGGGTGGGGGATTTTCTTGAAAATCTTCCGTGTCGCATCCTCAGAAGATATCAAACCTAAATAGCAAGTTTGCTATTTTGCCGACTTTTCGTTTTTTGAGTTATCGTGTTCATAGGCTCACTGGCATAGAAATAGACCTTTTTCCAAACATTTTTTTAAGACACAGGGAACCCTAAAACGTGTATTTGCGGTGAAATACAATACCTTTTCTATACACTATGTACATAGTGCGTGTAGAGAAAGTAAAAAAGTGAGTAGAGTATTATGTTTCAAAATTTACAAAACAGGTCTCACACTAGGTGCTTCTACCATCTAGGCAGCCGTACCACCGATTATTTAACCTGGTCCCTCCCCATCCTACACCACAGGCGAGATAGAGCACCCCACCAACAGCATATTTCCGGCCGTGAAATAGAGACTGTTTGGCGGCAGCGTGCAATCAAAGACCTGCAGTTTTTCTTTGCCTTATATATTACTCGGAATTAGTGTAAACAGTGCGTGAGAGTTGACAGATCGCTCAAATCTACGGTCGAGTTATCTCGAGAGTTGAACTGAAAGGGTTAACAATGGAATAAACATGGTAGGTACAGGTATACTTACCTACGAAGCCGACGGACTGGACGTCGATGGCGAAGTTGCCGAGCCACATCTGACCCTGGCGGTGGTGTAGGCCTCTGAGGAACTCTAGTCCAGCTAGGTTCGCTGCCTCTCCGTTGGGTGGCGCCGAGGTCAGCACCAACTTGCACTGCACCAGGATTCCCCTCGCCTCGCCACGTAGCAGTCCCGTCACGTGAGAGTGGTTGTAGTGCGAGGCCAGGGCGCTGCTCGTGTACAGCAGGTTTAACTAAACACAACCACAATAAAGTACAGCGTCTTCAGTATCAAACCTGACCGCTAGCACAGGGTTTTGCATATGGGTAGCAGAGTACTATTGCAAACATGTGACAAAAAATCTGATGACTTTCTCTAGCTTTTACACAAACAACTTTCCTTAGAAAACATTATTCTTTTATCTACGACATGCTCATCAAGTTAAACATTAGCATAAATTAACTTTACAAATTTGGACATCTATTACAGACACTTGCTCCACTGGTTTTGATGGACGTGTTTCGACAATCTTCATTGACATCCTCTAGCAGGTGACGTATAAGGTTGGCCGGCTGAGGGGTGCCCGATGGTGTGTACCTATTCTAGCTAGAATTTAACCACATACTAACGAGAATTTGGGGTTTGCAGGATGGCAGGTGTAAATGAGGTTGGGGAGTGACAGGAGGTAGCAAGACTGCTCTTCAATGGTTGCCGTCATGGTGCAACCATCCCAAATTACCCTTTACTTGGAAAAATGTTTTATTTTCTCCAAAATGGCCCTAAATATTTTTACTGAAATGCCATATATTAAAAAATGTTTATATGACAAATAAAATATAGGCATAACTTGAATTTACTGTGAATTTCTCTTCATTTTAAATAACCTTTCCAAAACTGAAAACTTACTACACAAAACTTGTAGGTCTCTTTAAAACACACAATTTTTCATATACATTTTATTTTATTGTAGAGTTAAGCGTTTCTGAGATACTCCTTGTTATTGGTTTCAATTTTAAGCTACTTAAACGAGAGGTCATCTGCCACTTTTAAAATATTTGTTTTCCGCTTCTACTTATAAGAGATTAAGTAATAAGACCATATTTGCTAATGTGTATCTCAATTACTACAATATAGATAAAGGAATAAGGTTTATTAACAGTTTGTAGAGAAAGTCGTGTGAATGGAACACTTTTTGAACACACTTTCACAATAAATTAAAATGTTATTTTACCTTTCAGCAGAACACCGTAACTAAGTCTCAAGAATGCACATTTGAAATAGACAGGGCAGGATTTTTTTAAGTAAAAGATGTAATACGAGGAACATTCTATTAAGTCCTTAGAAAAAGGATAGGGAAACAAATTATTTTTCCTACATTTTTTATTCAATATAAACTCCTTTTAATTCGATACACCTTTCCCACTGTTTTAAGCCTTATAAAATTAGAATTTCGGAAGGTCCCCAAAATAGGCATGTTTGGGAGATGATCTCTTCGTTAGACGTGAATCGTTTTCCGCCAAGCCATTTTTTCAAGGTTCGAAATAAAAATGATCACTTGCATTGTCTTGATGGAAGAGAATCCAGGGGGCGTTTTTTCTTGATTTCTCCGTTCAATAACGTTCTTCCTTTCCGCAAATAATCAGTAGTTGATTCCACATGCATCCCAAAAAACCGAGACTGTCTGCAGATTTCACCACCTTTGCCTTCTTCGGAGCCAGCTCGCCTTTAGAACTCGACTGTAATTTTGTCTCTGGAGTGTAGTAATGCATCCATGCTTAATACACAGCTATGTATCAACACAGAAACTCATCAGGATTGCGATCACAGGATTGCGTTTATTCTCCATTAAGAGCACCCATCCTGCCGGAACCTTAGTCAGACCTTTTTTGGTGCAAAATTGAGAACACTGTACCTTGTGATATGTCTGTGGCCTCTATTATTTCGCGAACTTTGATTCGTCGATCACTCAAAACCATATACTTAAATATTCGGAGGAAGTCACTTCTGTTGGACGTCCGGAACGGTGTTCATCATTTGTGGATGTACGGCCACGTTTAAATTCATTTATCGAATTGTAAATTGTTGCAAACGCAGGAGCAGATGTGCCATGAACTTCAACCAGCTCGGCTTTTATCTCTTTCCGTGTTAAGCCATTTAAATGGAAGTGTTTAATCACCGGATGAAAGTCGTTTTGTTTCATTTTTCTAAAGAAGCACAAGATCATTGATTCAAAGGCCTATGGCAACGTGATGGATATTGCTGAAATTTTAACTGCCATCTTGTAAGAGATGGCGGTTAGTAAATACAAAACTTATTTCAATGCTACGAATGTAATTTCTTGGATTTTCTAAGGACTTTTTGAACAAAAGACAGTAATGTGTAAATTGTGTCGCAGGGTATCTTAGATGTTAACTTACCTGTTGAGTTATCTGCGCTGCGAGTTGCTTGTAGTCCGAGGAGCTGACGTCACTCAGTATGGGCTCGTATAGTTCGTTCGTTATTGTGAACTCGCCACCCACTACGTTTACTCCTGCAACAACAAATAAAGATATAAATTTCGTTTGTCATAAAACTATCTTAAACATAAGGTATTTTAATCAAAATCATTAAAGCCATTTTGGAGAAAAGCAACATTTTAAAAATATTCCATGTAAAGTGTAGTTTGTGGTGTGGGAATTTTCTTGAAAATCTTCGTGTCGCATCCTTGGAAGATACTTACCCTAAATACCAAGTTTGGTACTTAACGGTCTTTTCCTTTTTGAGCTATGCTGTCCACCAACACACACAAACACGGATCTTTTTATAAAAATCTGATGTGTTCCATTCACATGACTTTCTCTACATCTCTGCAACAAATTATTGTTAAAAAGCTAATGCTTTTATTTACTTAATGTTAATCCAAAAAAATTAGTAGAAATAGTCTTATTACTTGCTTCCTTAAAAGTAGAAGCGAAGCAAGGGACTACCATAGGCTAAAGTGGCAGTCAAAATCTTGTATGGACAGCAGTTGACAAATACGAGAAAAGTATAAGTTTTTTAAAGCTGAAACCAAAAACAGGGAATATCTCAAAAACGATTAACTCAACGAAAAAAAAATTACAAAACATAAATTGTGTGTTTTAATGTGCTCTACATATTTGTTTGGTAAGTTTTTGTCCATGTCTTACGGTTTAGCAGTTATACAAAATTCCGTAAAATACATCCAGAATAAAGTAGGCTTCAGAGGCTATTTGCAGAAAATTCAAGATGTACATTTTATTTGTCAGGTCAATATCTTTAATATACGATATTTTAATGAAAATCGTTAGAGCCATTTTTAAGAGAATCAAACTTTTAGAAAAAAGTTCCATGTAAAGGATAGTTGAGGGTGGGGGGATTCTCTTAAATATCTTCGTGTTGCATCCTTGCAAGATACCAAACTTAAATACCAAGTTTGGTATTTAGCGGACTTTTCGTTCTTGAGCTATACTGTCCACAGACGCACACCCGCATACAAACGGACCTTTTTTTCAGAATGTTTTTATTTATTCAGGAGGACCCAAAGCATGTATTTCCGGTGAAATTTTATTTCCCTTGTACTTATAAGGCAGCAAGTAATAAGACAATTTCTACTAATGTTTATCTCGATTAGCGTAAAGCAGATAAATAATTTGTTACAAAGATCCAAAGAAAGTCATGTGTTTCTATTGAACACACCAGATTTTTTGTAGTCCCACAAAATGTAATTTTTGAGAAAGAACAATACGCAAAATTAACTATTCTACAAGCAAGAATTTGTTTTTACTTTGTCTACACGCACTATGTACATAGTATACAGAGGAGGTATTATATTCCACCCAAAAATTCGATACCGAGATTTCGCCGAAAATACATGTTTTAGGATCCCCTAAATTAAAAAAAAAGCATTTTTAGAGAAAGATCCGTGGACAACGTAGCTCAAAAACGAAAAGACCGTTAAATACCAAATTTGGTGTTTAGGTATAGTATCTTCCAAGGATGCGACACGAAGATTTTCAAGAAAAATTTTCGAAAATTTTTATTTTCTTAAAAATGGCTCTAAAGATTTTGATTAAAATCACGTATATTAAAGCTATTTGCACCCCGAATAAAATGTTTATCTTTAATTTTCTGGGAATAGCTTCTCAAGACCTCTTTATCCTGGATGAATTTTGCCGAATTTTGCATAACTGCTGAACCATAGGAGATGGAAAAAAAACTTACCAAACAAAAAATGTAGAGCACATTAAAACACACAATATACTTTATATAATTTTTTTTTTCGTGGAGTTGATCGTTTTTAAGATATTCCTTGTTATTAGTTTCCGCTTTCAAAAACGTATACTTTCCTCATACAGGAATTTGTCAACTTCTGTCTGTACAAACAAAGGAACATCAGTCATATAGCAACCAGCTTTTGACTATCCCTTTAACCTATGGTACTCCTTTATTTCGCTTCTACTTACAAGGAAGCAAGTAATAAGACTATTTCTGCTAATGTTTTCTTGATTAGCATGAAGTAAATAGAAGCATTAGCTTTTAAACAATAATTTGTTACAGAGAAAGTCATGTGAATGTATCACATCAGATTTTGTTGTGTCTTCCTGTCAGATATCAATGTTAATATTCTGGACTGGCACTGTTCGGCAACACACCCACCCTGCATAGCAACGTTATTCATGCTCTCTTTCATATGGGGAGTTCCAATGGACACCTGCCAAGTGACAGTGGAGGTTTAATTGCGATATAAGGCTCACTGACCTTCAGCTGACAAGCGAGCATCGTCATTTAAACAAAAGCAATCCATCAATCCTTGCCCAGGAAAAATAACAGCATAGTATTATCAAAGGTCTGGGAGAATGTAAACATACGACATTTCCACAACTGCTGACACTGGAGAAAAAAATCTCACAATTGGATATTTTGAAGAGAAGTGCATAAGTTCATCACCACACACAAATTCAATATCAGATTTTATTTTCTAAAACATCTGATGTGTTCCATTCACATGACTTTTCTCTACATCTGTGTTACAAATTATTGTTAAAAAGCTAATTCTTCTATGTACTTCGTGATAATCGAGATAAACATTAGCAGGAATTGTCGTTATTACTTGGTTCCTTGTAAAGAAAAGTTTAACTGCCTTAAAACTGAAACGAATAATCCGGAATATCTCGAAAAAGGTTAACTCTACAAAAAATGTATAAGACATATATTGTGTGCTTTAATGAGATCTACTTGTTTTGTGTAACAAGTTTTTGTATATCTCTTACGATTTGCCACTAATAAAAAAGTCATCCAGAATGAAGAGGTCTTCAGAGGCTATTACCAGAAAATTCAAGATATATATATATATAAAAGAGATTTTAATCTAAATCGTTAGTGCCATTTTTGAGAAAATCAAAAGTTTCGAAATTTTTTTTTCCATATGAACTTTAGTTTGAGGTGAGGGGATTTTTCTCAAAATCTTCATGTCGCATCCTTGGAAGATACTGTACTTAACAAGTTTAGTATTTAACGGACTTTTCGTTCTTGAGCTATGCTGCCCACAGACACACATCGAAATGATTCTAAAAATACTTTTTACTTTCTCTACACGTACTATGTACACAGTGTATACAGAAGGTATTGTAATGCACCCAAAAATTTCATATCGAGATTTCACCGGAAATATAACTTTGGGTTCTGCTGAATAGAAAAAAAAAAACATTTTCAGAAAAATGTTCCCCCGGGTGTGTGCGTGCGTGTGTAGGTAGCATAGCTCAAAAACGAAAATACCGTTAAGTACCAACCTTAGTATTTAAGTTTGTTATCTTCCAAGGATGTGACACCAAGATTTTCAAGATAATCCCCCTACCACCAACTACCCTTCACATGGAACAATTTCCGAAAATTTTGATTTTCTCAAAAATGCCTTTGACGAATTTGATTAAAATGCCGTATATTAAATATATTTACATTACAAATAAAATGCACATCTTAAATTTTCTGGGAAATAGCCTATGAAGATTGTGTATGGTTTCTGTATAACTGGCAAACCGAAAGTGCTAGGCAAAAACTTACACAAAAAATTTTAGATCTTATTAAAAAAAACGCAATCTACGTTCCATACTTTTTTTTTAATTCACATGTTTTCGAGATATTCCGGATTATTGTTTTCAATTTTAATCGATTTAAACTTTGTCAAACGGCATGACATATTCCTGGCAAGCAAAAAGAATGGAATTTCAATTGTTTCACATAGCGACTGGATTTTAAAGGTTCATTACAAGAAAGACTAATTTTGCTTATGGTTATCTTGATTAGCATGATGTAGATAAAAGGATTTTTTGCTGAACAGCTAGAGAAAGTCATGTGAGTGGAACACATCTTTTTTCTAATATTTTGACTATCACTGTAGCCTACAGTATTCTAATAACTTCACGAAATGTATTATTCTCAATCAAACGTTTACGTCAATGGAAGAATAAGTCTTGTACAGTCAGTCACATTGCTTCGTGACAATGAGCACAGCTGTTTATGCAGACAAAACACGATCGCAGGCTGGGTGGACATGAACCATGACACTCCCCTATAGAAGACATATATAGGAATTCGTTACTGATTCACCTTTGTTTTAACGGCTAACTTTGAACCTAGTAATAAAAAAATCTGATGTGTTCCATTCACATGACTTTCTCTACATCTCTGCCACAAATTATTGTTAAAAAGCTTATGATTCTATTTACTTCATGCTAATCGAGAAAAAATTAGTAGAAATAGTCTCATTATTTGCTTCCTTGTAAGTAGAAGCGAAATAAGGGAGTACTATAGGTTAAAGTGATAGTCAAAAGCTGGTTGCTAAGTGACTGAAGTTCCTTTGTTTGTATGTATGGACACGAGTTGACAAATTCATATATGAGAAAAGTATGTTTTTTAAAGCTGAAACAAAAAACAAGGAATACCTCAAAAACTATCAACTCCACGAAAAAATGGATGTAACATAACTTGTGTCTTAACGTGCTCTACATGTTTTCTGTGCTAAGTTTTTGTCAGTCTCTTACGGTTTACGCAAAATTCCGTAAAATTTATCCAGAATAAAGTAATTTTCAGAGGCTATTCCCAGATAATTCAAGATATACATTTTATTTGCCATGTTAATATCTTTAATATACGGTATTTTAATCAAAATCATTAAGAGCCATTTTTGAGAAAATCAAAATTTTTGAAAATGTTTCCATATAAAGGGTAGTTCGGGGTGGAGGGATTTTCTTGAAAATCAACGTGTCGTATCCTTGAATATTAAGTTTGGTGTTTAACGGACTTTTCGTTTTTGAGCTTTGCTGCCCCCCCCCGAAACACACAGAGATTTTTCTAAAAATGATTTTTTTGTATTCAGGTTGTCTGAAATCATGTATTTCCGGTGAAATCTGGGATTCGAATTTTTGGGTGCAATACAATACCTTCTCTATACACTATACGTACTACGTGTAGAGAAGGTAAGAAACAGTCATTTGTCATTGAAAATTGTTTTATTGTTTCTTGAAGTATTCCCCTTTATGATCAATACACTTTGCATGTGTTCGAGCCATTTGTCATGGCATTTCCTCCAATCTGCTTGAGACATCTCCAAAAGATGTTCTTTGAACGCATCAACGGCTTTTGCTACCGACGAAAATCGTTGTCCACGCATTTTATTCTTGATACTCGGGAACAAAAAGAAGTCGGTGCCAAATCAGGGCTGTACGGCTGATGAGTCTTCAGGAAGGACTTGCATTGTCTTCAAGACGAACGATCCGACAGCAATTGTTTGTTTTTCTTATATCATCGACGACTTCCGGCAAACAAATGAATATGTACCATTCAGAATTGACCGTTTTATGTTCCTGTAAAGGTATTGTTGCCACATGACCATTTTTTTTTTTTTGAAAATACAAGCGACCATATGTTACGAAATGCTTTGAGTGTAAACAACTTTTGTTAACAACTGTTTATAGAAAACTGGAGAACGACATGGTCAACATCCCACAGCAAACTGCTTGATGCTGGATCTGCCAATTTCTTCGAGCCCCTCCAAAAATTAGAACGTCGTGAGCAAACAGTAATTATCCGCCTCAAAATTGGTCACTGCAAACTGACACTTTCCTCCATCTTTAATAAAAAATCTGATGTGTCCCATTAACATGACTTTCTCTACTTCTGTGTAACAAATTATTGTTAATAAGCTTATACTTCTAAATACTTCATGCTAATTGAGAAAAAATTAGCAGAAATAGTTTTATTACTTGCTTCCTTGTAAGTAGAAGCGAAATAAGGGAGTACCATAGGTTAAAGTGATAGTCAAAAGCTGGTTGCTATGTGACTGAAGTTCCTTTGTTTGTATGGACAGGAATTGACATATTCCTGTATGAGAAAAGTAAGTTTTTCATAGCTAAAACCGAAAATAAGGAATATCTCAAAAACGATCAACTCCATGAAAAAAATGTATATAACGTAAATGTTGTATTTTAAAGTGCTCTACATTTTTTGTGTGGTAAGTTTTTATCTGAGTCTTACGGTTTAGCAGTTCTTCGAAATTCCGTAAATTTCATCCAGAATAAAGTGGTCTTCAGAGGCTATTCCCAGAGACTTCAAGATATAGATTTTATTTGGCATGTTAATATCAAGAGATTTTAATCAAAATCGTTAGTCATTTTTTAGAAAATCAAAATTTTCGAAAAAAGGGTAGTTGGGGATGGGGGGATTTTCTTGAAAATCTTCGTGTCGTATCCTGGGAAGATACCAAACTTAAATACCAAGTTTGGTATTCATCGGTCTTTTCGTTTGTGAGCTATGCTGTCCACAGACACATACACACAGACGCACACATACGGACCTTTTTGTAAAAATGTTTTTTTTTTTTTTTTGGATTCAGGGGGACCCAAAACATGTATTTCCGGTGAAATCTCGGTATTGAATTTTCGGGTGGAATACGTTACCTTCTCTGTACACTATGTACATAGTACGTGTAGAGAAAGTAAAAATTCAGAAAAACCGGTAGGTAAGTCAACTTTTACAACCAATACACGAAGTTTCAATCACTCTCGCGATATTAATTCCGACGGAAAATCTAGTTACTTCCTCGGAAGAAATTATATCATCACTTTTCAATACTATGAGAGGAAGTCTATTAAGAATGCCGCTGCAAACATTTACTCGACTATCAACAGCCTCCGAGTGCCCTTTCCTTGCTTATCAACAGGGGCTTCACAACCAAGAAAACCAACAATTACCGCGATACTTCACAACCAACAAAATCAAAACGCTTATAAATAACTTGGGCACAAGGAATAATTACATTGCACCCACTGATTTCAACCTCGGTAGGCAACAAGAAAACATCTGAACATCCAATACACAACGTTTACAAAATGTCAGCAACATGGAGTATGAATATAGCCTCACTCTCTTGCCGGTATATACACTGTACATGGCGGATAAAGTAGGAACTGTATTCCATCCAAAAATTCGATGCAGATATTTCAGGAAAATGTTTTGAGGTCCCCCAAGTCGAAAAATTTATTTTTAGAAAAAAAGTCCGTGTATGTAAGTGGACAGCATAGCTCAAAAAAGAAAAGATCGTTAAATAGTAAACTTGGTTTCATTGTTTGATATCTTCTGAGGATACGACACAAAGATTTTCAATAAATAACCCTCTCCACGAACTATCCTTTATATGGACAAATTTTTGAAATGTTTGTTTTTTTCAAAACGGCTTTAACAGGTTTAATTAAAATACTCTACGTTAAAGAAAGGTATTTCCATCATAATTAAAACGTATATTTTGAATTTTATGAGAATGGCATTTGAATACCTCTTTATTCTGGGTGAACTTTGCCGAATTTTGCTTAGCTGCTAAACCGTAAGAAATAAACAAAAAACTCGCTCTAACAAAAATTTAGATCTCGTCAAAACATACAATTTATGTTCTTTACGTTTTTGTTGTAGAGGTAACCGCTTTCGAGATATTCCTTGTTACTGGTTTCAATTGTTAAGTACTTATACTTTTCTCAGACAGTAGGTGTCCGTTTTTCATTTGTTCTACTCCTAGCGATTTGCATAACGACAGCTTTTAAAACATTTGACTATCACTTTAGCACAGCACATTCCTTTAGTTCCCTTCTACTTATAAGGAAATAAGAACATTCTGCTAATGTTTATGTCAATTAGCATTGTTTAGAAAGAAGAATAATGTTTTGCAAGAAGTTTGTAGAGTAGCTCGCGATCAGTGGTACCACAACACACTTGCAAATTTGTTTGCAGAGATAGGAAATGGTGGCCACCTTGCCAAATGTGACCGACATAATACTACTTAATGTGGTAAACGGCAAGTTTTTAAGTGGCAAAGTTGCGGCAGATTGCCAGACTTCTCGTGTGTTGAGATAAACATCAAAGTGCCGCGCGTTTTCAGGCCCCGACAGCAATGCGCGGCACGGCTCTCACCTAAATTACGCACCCAATTTGTTACTCTGAGAAACCGGCCGGATAGCAGTTGACTGATACATTCCTCTAGTCTCTAGTGACTTCACTATTTCCTTACAGCAATGTGCGAGAGGCGTTTAATGAGTCCTTAGAAAAGGATAGAAAAACAAATTATATACATAGTCTATACAGAAGGTATTGCATTCCACTCAAAAAATAATTTTTGGAAAAACGTCCGTGTGTGTGTGTGCTTTGCCATTTAAATATCTTTAATATACGGTATTTTAATTCAAATCGTTAGAGCCATTTTTGAGAAAATCTAAATTTTCGAAACTTCTTCCATTTAAAGAGTAGTTTGAGGAGGGGGGATTTTTCTCAAAATCTTCGTGTCGCATCCCTGGAAGATACCAAACTTAAATATCAAGTTTGGTATTTTACAGACCTTTCGTTTTTGACTTATCGAGTTCAGAGACACACGGACCTTTTTCTAAAAAGGCTTTTTACTTTCTCTACACGTATTACGTACATAGTGTATAGAGAAGGTATTGTACTCTATCCAAAAATTCGATACTGAGATTTCACCGGAAATAAATGTTTTTAGGGTCCGCTGTATCAAAAAAAAAAAAAAAAAACATTTTCAGAAAAAGGTTGGTGTATGTGTGTATCCGTGTGTCTGCGAACACGATAACTCAAAAACTAAAAGTCGGTAAAATACCAAACTTGGTATTTAGGTTTAGTTTCCTCCAGGGATGCGACACGAAGGTTGAGAAAAATCCCCCCACCCCAAACTACCCTTTACATGGAACTTTTTTCGAACATTTTGATTTTCTCAAAAATGACAAACGATTTTGATTAAAATATCGTACATTAAAATGTTTACCTGACAAATAAAATGTATATCTTGAATTTTGTGGGAACAGTCTCTGAAAACTACTTTATTCTGGATGAATTTTACGGAATTTTGTGTAACTGCTAAACCGGGACAAAAACTTACCGAACATAAAATGTAGAGCACGCTATAACACATAATTTATGTTACATACATTTTTTTGTAGAGTTGATCGTTTTTGAGATATTTCTTGTTTTTGGTTTCACCTTTGAAAAACTTAACTTTTCTCATACAGGAATTTCTCAACTGCTGTCCATACAAACAAAGTCACGTAGCAACCAGCTGTTGACTATCACTTTAACCTATGGTACTCCCCATATTTCGCTTCTACTTACAAGGAAGCAAGTGAAAAGATGTTTTTTTTTTTTTTTCTCTCAATTAGCATGAAGTAAATAGAAGCATAAGCTTTTTAACAATAATTTGTTGCAGAGATGTAGAGAACGCCATGTGAATGGAAAACATCAGATTTTTTAGATACAGGGGACCCTAAAAGTGTATTTCCGGTGAAATCCCGGTTTCTATTCACTTCACTTGTCCTTATTTCAAACATATCCGAACTCGTGTTCTGATATTTGAGCTCGGAATATCGCCTACGGGAAGGTTGGCTCTCTATTACTTCCGCAGAGTAATAACAGAAAGTCACCCATAAGGTGCAGTGTATAAATCAGAGAACCCATAATGTGTTAGCTGTATATAAAAAATTGGATACGAGGCATAAACAAAGTTAAGGCATATAAATCAGCAGCAGATGATAGAATTAAACAAAGTTCTCAACTTTAATTATCTGCTCTCAGCTATTTCTCATAGACCCAGAGAAGGAAGACGGGGATTCACAGCGACAAAGCACGACGCCTTGCAGCCACCTTCGAGCATAGAGACAGATCCTTTCCCATGCTAACAATTGAAACCAACGTCTGTCTGACTACTTTCTCTACAAATCTGTAACAATTTTTTTTCCCTTGTAACCTGGTTAGTCATATCGGATGATGAATGAAATCAGTGAAATGATGCTCATATATTTCGGGGTCCATGTAGCTTAAAGTTACTCGACATTCGTCCTCTCAAGATAAGGGAAAACACAGAAAAAAAACCTTATCCGGGCAACTCACCCTAAGCGAGATTCGAACTCACGACCTGTTGAACGTGAGGCAAATACAATACCCAGGCGGGCAAATTATTGTTAACAAACTTATTCTTCTATCTATTTAATGATAAACATCAGCAGAAACGGTCTTATTACTTAGTTCCTTGTAAGTAGAACGGAAATACACTAGACTAAACCGACAGTCAAATGTTTTAAAATGTCGTTGCTATGGCATTGAAATACGTTTCTTTGCGGGGCCAAGCGTTCACAAGTACGAGAAATTTTTTAAGTATTTTAAAACTGAAATCAATAACAAGGTATATCTGGAAAACGGTCAACTCCACGAAAAAAATTGTATATGACAAATTGTGTGTTTTAACGTGATCTACATTTCTGTGTACTAACTTCTGGTCTATCTCTTACGTTTTACTAGTTACACAAATTTCAGCAAAATTCATTAAGAATAAAGAGGTCTTTAGGGGCTATTCCAAGAAAATTTAAGATATACAGTTTATTTATAATGTAAATATGTTAAATATAAAAGATTTTAATCAAAATCTTTACAGCTATTTTTGAGAAAATAAATTGTTTTGAAAATGTTCTATGTAAAGGGAGTTGGGGGTGGGGGATTTTCTTGAAAATCTTCGTGTCGCATCCTTGCAAGATACCAAACCTAAATATCAAGTTTCCTTTTCGACCTATGCTTTTTTAGGATTCAGGGGGACCCAAAACACGCATTTCCGGTGAAATCTCGGTATGGAATTTTGAGTGCATTACAATACATTCTCTATACACTATGCACATAGTACGTGTAGCGAAAGTAAAAATATCTTAAGCATTCGGTATTTTAATCAAAACTGTTAGAGCCATTTTTCAGAAAAATCAAAATCTTGGAAAAATGTTCCATGTAAAGGTAAAAATCTTTGAGTCGCATCCTTGGAAATTGCCAAACTTAAATGCCAAATTTGGTGTTGAACGGTCTTTTTGTTTTTAAGCAATGCTTCCCAGAGACACCCACACGCACACACATTTTTCTATTTTCTTTTTATTCGGGGTGTCCTAAAACATGCATTTCCGGTGAAATCTCGGTATGGAATTGTTTGGTGCAATACAATACACTATGTACATAAGAAGGTGCAGAGTAAGTAAAAAGTGGACTTTTATTTTGTATAAAATGTCAGTGATACATACGTTTAAAGCAGGAGTGTGGGTGCCGCCACTGAAGTAGCAGTAGCAGCGAAGCCACGTAATGAGAAACAGCAGCACTGTACATATTTCACCGTGCTCTACTAATTTCATTATGTTCCTAAAGGTAACAATTAAGTGGGGCCGCTCCGAGCCATTCGTATCAGTCAGCCATATTGGTTCCCGCTCGTTTTTACTACCTCCTAACTTTATGTGCGGCGGCAAAGAATATTTGGTATTGCGTAGCTACGAAACCATTGCAGCGCCACCTCGCAGGAAATTATTCTTAAAAAGCTTGCACCTCTATTCACTTTATGCAAATCAGAAAAGATTAGCAGAAATAGTCTTATTACTTGCTTCCTTGTAAGTAGAAGCGAAATAAGGGAGTAGCATAGGTTAAAGTGAAGTCAAAAGCTGGTTGCTATGTGACTGATATTCCTTTGTTTGTATGGACAGGAGTTGACATATTCCTGTATGAGAAAGTATAAATTTTTCAAAACTGAAACCAAGAAAAAAGAATATCTCAAAAACGATCAACTCCACGAAAAAAATGTATATAGCATAAATTGTGTGTTTTAACGTGCTCTACATTTTTTGTGTGTTAAGTTTTTGTCCATCTCTTACGGTTTAGTAGTTATGAATAATTCATCCAGAATAAAGTAGTTCTTCAGAGGCTATTCCCAGAAAATTCAAGATATACATTTCATTTGTCAGATAAATATCTTTAATTCACGAAATTTTAATCAAAATCGTTAGAGCCATTTTTGAGAAAATCAAAATTTCCGAAAAAAATTCCATGTAAAGGGTAGTTGGGGGTGGGGGAATTTGTCTCAAAGTCTTCGTGTCGCATCCCTGGAAGATACTAAACTTAAATATCAAGTTTGGTATTTTAGCGACTTTTCGTTTTTGAGTTATCGTGTTCACAGACACACGGACACACACACACACACACGGACCTTTTTGTGAAAATGCTCTTTTTGGTTACAGGGAACCCTAAAACATATATTTCCGGTGAAATATCGGTATCGAATTTTTTGGAGTGCATTACAGAAAAAGGTCCCTGTGTGTGTCTGTGAACACGATAACTCAAAAACCAAAAGTCGATAAAATACCAAACTTGGTACTTAAGTTTAGTATCTTCCAGGGATACGACACGAAGATTTTGAGAAAAATCCCCCTACCCCAAATTACCTTTTACATGAAACTTTTTTCGAAAATTTTCATTTTCTCAAAAATGGCTACAACGATTTTGGTTACAATATCATATATTAAAGGTATTTACTAATGGTAAACTTTAAGTTTGGTACTTTTTATCGTTATTACAGTTTGAAACAGGTCGGGTACAGACAATGTATTACCAGTGCGCTTTATTATTCTGTCCTGTACCTAGTCACAAAGTGGATTATAGCTCAGCTTTTGTTTCCCACCTCTGTATACATGTTGTGAGTGGACTCACAATGGTGAAATAGACCCACATTTGATATTTTTCATGAACGAGGTTTAGTTCCACCTTCATGGACATGTGTGTACACAAAATAATTATTATTGGAGCTCTGAGAAACATCATTTTGTTCATGAAATACCCCTTCATGGTGAAAAAATCTGATGTATTCCATTCACATCACTTTCTCTACGTCTCCGCAATAAATTATTGTTAAAAAGCTTATGCTGCTATTCACCTCCTGCTAATTGAGAAAAAATTATCAGAAATAGTCTTATTACTTGCTGCCTTGTAAGTAGAAGCGAAATAAGGGAGTAGCATAGGTTACAGTGACAGTCAAAAGCTGGTTGCTATGTGACTGAAGTTCTTTTGTTTGTATGGACACGAGTTAACAAATTCCTGTATGAGAAATGTATAATTTTCTTAAAGCTGAAACCAAAAATAAGGAATATCTCAAAAAACGATCAACTCCACGAAAAAAGGTATAGGATATTAACTGTGTGTTTAAACGAGTTCTACATTTTTTGAGTGGTAAGTTTTTGTCCATCTCTTATGGTTTAGCAGTTATGTAAAATTCCGTAAAATTCATCCAGAATAAAGTAGTGTTCAGAGGCTATTGCTAGAGAATTCAAAATACATTTTATTTGACAGGTAAATATGTTTAATATGCGATATTTTTATAAAAATCGTTAGAGCCATTTTTTAGAAAATCAAAAGTTTGGAAAAAAGTTGCATCTAAAGGGTAGTTAGGGCTGGGGGGACTTTTCTCAAAATCTTAGAGGCGCATCCCTGGAAGTTTGTTACTTTACCGACATTTCGTTACACAGACACGGACCTTTTTGTGACAATGCAATACCTTCTCTATACACTGTGTACATAGTACGTGTAGAGAAAGTAAAAAGAGTAATTCTTTACGCAAACATGAGCAGAATGTACGTATATACAATAGCGATCCTTCGTGTCGAAATAGATGCCATTCATTGCGGTGTAGTGACGTAACAACCACACGATGAGTGAGTGACTTGTATCGCCCTCTTTCAAAGCCTCAGCAAGTTATCTAATACCTTTGGGGAGGAACAGATTTACTTTCTCTAGCCCGTATCTACAACGTACAGAAGTTATTATTTTCCACCCAAATATTCAATACTGAAGTTTAACTGCAGATATGTATAGGTAGAGTCAAACTGAAAAATGCAATGCCACAGCAAAGATTTGAACCACGGATCTGTAGACGGTTGCCTACCTATCCAATTCCTGTCCTACACATGGCGTGTAAAAAAAATTAAATAAACTGGAAATATGTTTCGAGATCCCCGGAGTTCGAAAAGAGCATTTTCAGAAAAAGGTCCGTGTGTCTGTGGATGGCATTGCTCAAAAACGAAAAGACCGTTAAAAGCCAGAATTTGTATTTAAGTTTATAATGTTGCAAGGATGCGAGCAGGTTGATGTTTATTTTTGGTGAGACTGTAGTTTGAAGCAAGGGTCGCGAGTCACCTGGAGGTCACACAGAGTTCACGGTCTGTTGTCAACTTTCTGGAGCGCGACCACAAGGGTTTTCAGCACATGGTCTTCCAGACATCTCTCCTCTGTGTTATGCTTCCCCGTTTATCAACACACAACATTCATCTCTCTCCATTCCTCAAAATATAAACACGAAAGCTTATTATTTTCTCTACCACGGTTCCAAAATGTATATAGTAAGTAAAAAATCTGATGTGCTCCATTCACATGACCTTTTCTACATCTCTCACATAACATTATTGTTGAAAACCTTATGCTTCTATTTACTTTGATAATCGAGATAAATATTAAGAGAATATGTCTTAATTACTTGCTTCCTTGTAAGTAAAAGGAAAAATAATGGAATATTCTAGGCTAAAGCGACAGTCAAATCTTTTAAAAGCTGGTTGCCAATGGTAGAAATCCGGTTTTTTTTGTTCCCCCCCCCCCCCGGAGAAGGCAACTGTGTGAGAAAAGTTTACGATTTCAAATCTGAAAAAAAATAACAACGATGCCTCACAAATGGTCAATTACACGAAAAAAAAAAAAAAACCTATGTGACAAATTGTGTGTTTTATAATGATATAAATTTTTTGTGGTATATATTTGTCTATCTCTTACGGTTTAACAGCTACGCAAAATTCATTCAGAATGAAGAGGTCTTCAGAGGCTATTCCCAAAACATTCAAGATATAAGTTTTATTTGCCATATAAATATCTTTAAAATACGGTATTTATCAAAATCTTTTTGAGCCATTTTTGAGAAAATCAACATTTTCGAAACTTTTTCCATTTAAATGGCAGTTTGGGAGGGTTTCTCAAAATGTTCGTGTCGCATCCCTGGAAGATATTAAACTAAAATACCAAGTTTGGTAATTTACCGAGTTTTCGTTTTTGAGTTCTGATACACGGACCTTTTTCTGAAAATGCTTTTTTTGGATTTAGGGGGCCCAAAACATGTATTTCCGGTGAAATCCCCGTATTGAATTTTTGGGTGCAATACAATATCTTCTCTATACACTATATATATATAGTACGTGTAGAGAAAATACGCGACGTCACAGATGTACGATGTTGAAGTCACGGAGAACTAAAGTCATGATGTCATAAAACCTGACGCGTACAGTAAAAACGTTGAACATTTCTGACCGACATGTTTCCTTATGGGCTGCAAAAAAAAAAAAAAACAACTGGTGTTCCATTCACATGACTTTCTATACATCTTTGTAATAAATTACTGTCGGAAAGCTTATTTTTCTATCTACTATATACTATTCGAGATAAAATTTAGCATGTTAAGGGTAGTTGGGAATGGGGTGAGGGGATTTTCTTGAAAATCTTCGCGTCGCATCCTTGGAAGATACTAAACTTAAATACCAAGCGACTTTTCGTTTTTGAGTTATCTTGTTCACAGACACACATAGGACCTTTTTCTTATTTTTCTTTTTTTATTCAGGAGGTCCCAAAACATGTATTTCCGGTAAAATCTCGGTATTGAATTTTCTGGTACAATACAACACCTTCTCTATACACTTAGTACGTGTAGAAAAAGTGAAAAAGGAGCCCTCTGCTGTGAGATAAGGTCGCAACAGTTATTAGCGAGCGGACGGACAGGACATGGGATCGATGCCAAGCGGCGCTTGTTACGATACCCGATGATGACATAATTAGAGAGTTAATGAGGGAGAGAGCTTCGCCTATTCTTCGCAGCAAGTTCATTAACGTTACGTTACCTTGGTTACACACTGCCTCTGCTCTTGTTGCTATGGTGACAAAAAACTGTCGCAGCCTTTGTCTTACCTGCTCTAAACATCGGCCCCCTAATGTTCTATTACTTCCACCTCGACATAAGTGAAGCATTCCACCCATTAATGCGATATCAAGACATGAAGATATTGAGGAAACCTACATTAATCTGATAATCTGGTCTGCAAATAAACCATTCTTATAATAGTTATTTATTATACTTATCCATGAGTAGAACAGTTTTAAACGCGATGCGAAGGGGAACGTTTTAAGTTCTACGAGTGGATAACAGATTTCTGCACTTGTACGAGAGTCGTATTTTTTTTTTCAACGTCCCATACGCTATAAATAAAAGACAAGTTCATAGAAAACAATGATTTTATTACTAAAAGTTTTGTACACTTATTGTTACTTTTCAACATAATCACCGAAAAGATGAGACATTTATCGTACCTGTGCACAAGTTTTGCAATACCCGCTTCAAAAAATGTTGCCGCCAATGATTTCAAAGGAGCATTGTCGTTGTTTTGAAGATCTTGGTTGGTTAGAAAGTGCTGCCCTCCTAGCCACGTCTTCAGTTCAGGGAAAAGGTGAAAGTCGCCGGGTGCCAGGTCAGGACTGTACGGCGGATGATCGAAAATGTCCCATTGAAATTATTCAAGGAGCCGATGGGTTGTGTGGACGAGCGTTGTCATGGATCAACACAATTCCTCAAGTCAGCATTGCTCTTCGTTTGTTTTGAATGGCTCTCCGCAAACGTCGTAAAGTACGAAGATCTTCAAAACGACGTCAATGCTCATTTGAAATCATTGGTGGCAACATTTTTTAAAGCGGGTATTGCAAAGCTTGTGCACAGGTACGATAAATGTCTCAATCTTTTCGGTGATTATGTTGAAAAGTAACCATAAGTGTACAAAACTTTTAGTAGTAAAATAATTGTTTTCTATGAACTTGTCTTTTATTTAGAGCCTGTCGGAGGTTGAAAAAAAAAACGGTCCTCGTATAATACAGAACCCTATCAGGGAGCCAAAAGAACAGAATGGTAGGCCCGTAACCAGGCATGAGCACGACAGAAACCGGAAGACGCGGAGAAAACCCGCCCAGACACCGCTTCGTCTACCACTAATTACACATGCGGGCGCTTGAGATCGAATCCGGGCAGCCTAGATGGAACGCCAGTGGTCCAACCACGCAGCCATGACATATCATGTGTTTCAATGAGATCTATATTTTTTTTTGTGCTAAGTTTTTGTCTACTTTTTAAGATTTATGAGTTATACAAAATTCATCCAGAATATCTCCGTGGTCGAATGGTCAGTGAGCTGACTTCTCACACGGAAGTCACGGGTTCGATTCCCGGCTGAGGCGAGGAATTTTTCTTTAACCAGAATTATTCCCTATCCCCCACAGAGTTTGGAGGTATGTACGTGAATGTGTGTGTGTTGAGGAAAGTAAAATGATTCAAACCAAACGTGAAGAACCTACAGGCAACTGTTGTTTCTAAAGCAAAGTCCCCGATATGACCTTAGAGGAGGCTATATAAATGAAACAATAAAAAAAAAAAAAATAAATAATAAATAAAAAAAATGTAAAAAAAACGTAATCCAGAATAAAAGGGTCTTCAAATGCTATTCCCAGAAAGTTTAAAATAACATTTTCGAAAAATATTCCAGGTAAGGGTAGTTGACGTGTCGCATTCTTGGAAGATACCGAGGTTTATATTCAAGTTTGCCCCCCCCTTTCTGTTTTCCCTATGTATTTGTTTTCCTTATTACTTGGCTACATGTGCTATGTACATAGTGTATAGAGAAGGTATTGCACTCTACCCAAAATTTCGATACCAAGATTTCACTAGCGATAAGGCGTTTAAGGTTTCCCTTTATCTAAAAAATGTATTTTTAGAAAAAAGATTTGGTGTATGTGAACACACAACTCAAAAACGAGAAGTCGGTAAAATACCAAACTTATATTCTAAGTTCAGCATCTTCCAAGGATGCGACACGATAAATACCCTTTACATGGAAAAACATTTAGAAAATTTTGATATTCTTAAAAATGGTTCTACAGATTTTGATTAAAATCTCTTATATTTAAGAGATTTACCTGAGAAATGTATATCTTGAATTTTCTGGGAATAGCCTCTAAAGGCTTATTTATTCTGAATGAATTTTACGGAATTTTGTGTCACTGGTAAACCGAGAGAGAGAGAGAGAGAGAGAGAGAGAAACGTTCCACACAAAAAATGTAGAGCACGTTAAAATACACAATTTATGTCAAACAGTTTTTTCGTGAAGTTGGCCGTTTTAGAGATATTCTTTGTTATTGATTTCAGTTTATTTATGCTTTTCTCATACGGAAACTTGTCAACACATGACCACGCAAAGAAACGGATTTCAATCCCATAGCAACCACGTTTTAAAACATGTGACTGTCGGTTTAGCCTAGTGTATTCCCTTATTTCCCTTCTACTTATAAGCAACTAAGTAATAAGACCGTTTCTGATAATGTTTTAGCATTAAAAACATACCAAAAAAATCTGTTCCATTCACATGGCTTTCTCTACATCTAAAGAAATTGTTGTTAAAAAGCTTATTTTTCTATTTACTTCATGTTAATCGAGAGAAAAAATTAGCAGAAATAGTCTTATTACTTGCTTTCTTTAAATTGAAACAAATAAGGGAGTATCATAGGATAAAGTTATAGTCAAAAGCTGGTTGCTATGTGACTGAAGTTCCTTTTTATTTTAATGGACAGGAGTTGACAAATTCCTGTATGAGAAAAGTAAAATTTTTTCAAAGCTGAAACCAAAAACAAGGAATATCTCAAAAACGATCAACTCCACACAAAAAATGTATAAATTGTGTGTTTTTACGTGCTCTACATTTTTTGTGTAGTAATATTTTGTCTGTTACGGTTTAGCAGTTATGCAAAATTCCGTAAAAATTCATTCAGAATAAAGTAGTCCTCAGAGGCTATTCCTATAAAATTCATGATATACATTTTATTTGACATGTAAATATCTAATAAATTTTCGAAAAAAGTTCCATGTTAAGGATAGTTAGGTATAGGGGGATTTTCTTGAAAATGTTCGTGTCGCATCCTTGGAAGATACGAAACTTAAATACCAAGTTTGGTATTTAACGGTCTTTTCGTTTTTGAGCTATGCTGTCCACACACACACGGACCTTTTTCTAAGAATGTTTTTTTTGGATCCAAAATCTCGGTATGGAATTTTTGTGTATACACTATGTACATAATACGTGTAGAGAAAGTAATGTTCAGCATCATCGCCTTGCATTGTACTATGAGAAGTAACAATAATTTGGGAGCTCCACGGGGAGGTGTTAGCGTGGGGTGTCTGTGTGTGGGCAAGTCTATGAATGGTGCACACACAGATGAGTCATGATGCTTCCGGTCCTCCTTGGCTTGCCAACCTCTGTGGTCACATCCCAGAAAAAAACTTTAACTGTCATATCCAGCACTTTTGGTAGCAAGCTCCGACATGCTAACATGTGACAAACTCAACATGTTATACGACGTACATTGCATTCCACCCGAAATAAAACACACTCATACATACGCAGAGAGAGACAGACAGAGATAAACAAACGGACCTTTTTCTAATAACTTCATTCACACGACTTTTTGTTTTGTTTAGTTTAACGTCCTTTAACCTGGTTGCTCATATCGGACGGTAAATGAAATTGGTTAAATGATGTTCAAATGATCTCGGGGTCCATGGAGCTTAAAGTTGCTCGACATTTATCTTCTCAGGATAAGGGAAAACCCCTAAAAAAACTTATCCGGGTAACTCACCCTAAACGAGATTCAAACTCACGGACCTTCTGAATGTGAGGCAGACACGCTACCACCATACTACCCAGGCGGGCTCTTATTACTTATTTCCTTGTAAGTAGAAGGGAAATAAGGGAGTACACTAGTCTAAAGTGATAGTCAAATCTTTAGAAAGCTAGCCGTTTTATGAACAATTCAAGTTAGGTTCTCTTTTCATTCTCGGGAGTAAAACACAAAGAGAGATGTAAAGATGGGAAATGGAAGGAGAAGAAAAATACATTTACTGTGTTTTAATGAGATCTACATTTTTTGTGAGGGAAGTTTTTGTATTTCTCTTACGGTTTACCAGTTAGGCAAAATTCATTCAGAATAAACAGACCTTTAGTGGCTATTCTCAGAAAATTCAAGATATACATTAATTTGTTATGTAAATATCTTTAATACTCAGTATTTTAACCAAATTATTAAAGTCATTTTTTTTTCATTTATGGGGTAGTTTAGGGTAGACGGATTATTTTGAAAATGTTGGTGCCACATCCTTGAAAGATACTAAACCTAAATACCAAGTTTAACGTATACAGAAGGTATTTTAATTTGCCAAAAATACCAAACCCAGATTTCACTGGAAATGCATGTTTTGAGACCCCTGGATAAAAAAAACAATTTTAAAAAATGTTCGCGCGTGTGTGTGAGTAGCATAGCACAAAAACAAAAAATCCGTTAAAAACCAAACTTGGTATTGAGTTTTGTTATCTTCCAAGGATGCGACACAAAGATTTTCAAGAAAATCCCCCCACCCCACAAATACCCTATATATTGAAGTTTTTTTTAGAAAATTTTGATTTCCTCAATAATTGCTCTAACGATTTTGATTAAAATGTCGTATGATAAAGATATTTACCTGACAAATAAAATGTAAATCTTGAATTTTCTGGGAATAGCCTCTGAGGACTACTTTATTCTGAATGAATTTTTACGGAATTTTGCATAACTGCTAAACCGTAAGAGATGGAAAAAAACTTACCACACAAAAAAATGTAGAGTACGTTAAAACACACAAGTTATGTTATATACTTTTTTTCGTGGACTTGATCGTTTTGAGATATTCCTTGTTTTTGGTTTCAGCTTTAAAAAACTTATGCTTTTCTCATACAGGAATTTGTCAACTGCTGTCCATACAAAGGAACTTCAGTTCACATAGCAACCAGCTTTTGACTATCACTTGAACCTACGGTACTCCCTTATTTCGCTTCTACTAACAAGGAAGCAAGTAATAAGACTATTTCTACTGATTTTTACCTCGACTAGCATGAAGTATATAAACTATAAATATTTTTATTTTCTCTACACGCACTATGCACATAGTGTAAAGAGAAGATATTTTAATGCACCCAAAATTTCAATACGGAGATTTCACCGAAAATATATGTTTTAAGACCGCCTGAATAAAAAAAAAAAAAAAATTTTTAGAAAAATTTCCCATGTGTGTGTCTATGGACAGCATAGCTCAAAAACGAAAAGGCCATTAAATACCAAAATTGGAATTTAAGTTTGGTATCTTTCAAGGATTCGACAAGATGATTTTCAAGGTAATCCCCCACCCCACAACTACCCTTTATATGGAACCTTTTTCGAAAATTTTGATTTTCTGAAAAGTGGCTCTAACGATTTTGATTAAAATATCGTATATTAAAGATATTTACATGACAAATAAAATGTATATATTGAATTTACTGGGAATAGCCTCTGAAGACTACTTTATTCTGGAAGAATTTTGCATAACTGTAAGAGATGGACGAAACTTACCAGACAATAATTTGTTGCAGAGCTGTAGAGAAGTCATGTGAATGGATGTTTTTAAGAGTGTTATTTTTGTGGAACAGGTAGAGAAGGCCATGTGATGTTTCTCCAAGCAGCCGGTGTAATGAACAGAGGTATAAAAACACACTGCGAGTCAATGAGGTTGCAATCAGCGATCCGCTGGGATCAATATGTACTTTAGTTGCGTTTATTAGCTGAAACAACATCAAAGGGAGCGTGTATTAACTGCCTCCATACATCATTTATTGAGCTTCATGCAGCGTGACTCGGCTGTGCCTGCAGGCTTGTCCACCACCACATTATCCTACTGCAATCCGCAGTCTTGCTCGCTTCACCTCCACCAAATTAAAATCTCAAGTGTTCCAATCACGTGACCTTATACAAGGGACCTTTTTTGTCTTCAACCTCCGAAAGGCTGTAAATAAAAGACCAGCTCATAGAAAACAAGTATTTTATTACTAAAAGTTTTGTACACTTATGGTTACTTTTCAACATAATCACCGAAAAGATTGAGACATTTATCGTACCTATGCACCTGCTGTTTTGAACATCCTCGTACTTTACGACGTTTACGGAGAGCCATTCAAAACAAACGATGAGGAATGCTGACTTGAGGAATTGTGTTTATCCATGACAACGCTCGTCCACACAACCCATCGGCTCCTTGAACAATTTCAATGGGACATTTTCGATCACCCGCCGTACAGTCCTGACCTGGCACCCAGCGATTTTCACCTGAACTGAAGACGTGGTTAGGAGGGCAGCACTTTCAAACCAACCAAGATCTTCAAAACAACGTCAATGCTCATTTGAAATCATTGGCGGCAACATTTTTTGAAGCGGGTATTGCAAAGCTTGTGCACAGGTACGATAAATGTCTCAATCTTTTCAGTGATTATGTTGAAAAGTAACCATAAGTGTACAAAACGTAAAGCACATACATTGTGTGTTTTATTGTGATCTACTTTTTTGTTAAGCAAGTTTTTGTCTATATCTTAGGTTTACCAGTTATGCAAATTTCAATAAAAATCATCCAGAATAAAGTTGTCTTTAGAGACTATTCCCAGAGAATTCAAGATATACAGTTTATTTGTCATGTAAATATATTAAATGTGAGAGATTTTAATCATAATAGTTAGACCCATTTTTGAGAAAATTGAAAATTTCGAATTTTTTTCCAAGTAAAAGGGTAATTTGGGGTGGGGGATTTTCTTAAAAATATTTGTGTCGCATCCTTGGAAGATACTGAACTTAAATATCAAGTTTGGTATTTAACGGTCTTTTCGGTTTTGAGCTGTGCTGCCCACAGACACACACAGACAGACAAACACGCGGACATTTTACTAAAAATGTTTTTTTTTTCAGGTGGTCTCAAAACATGTATTTCCAGTGAAATCTCGGTATCGAATTTTTGGATGCAATGCAATACCTTCTCTATTTACTATGTACAAAGTGCGTATACAGAAAGTAAAATTCCCCACTTCAAATTACCCTTTACATGGAAAAAATTTCGAAAATTTTTATATTCTAAAAAATGTCTAACGATTTTGATTAAAGCTATTTATATTACAAACATCATGTTTATCTTCAATTTTCCGGGAATAGCTTATGAAGACCTCTTTATTCTGGATGAATTTTGCATAAATGATAATCCATAAGAGATAGACAAGCTCGCTACACAAAAAATGTAGATCTCGTCAAAACACACATTTTATGTTACATACATTTATTTCGTGGAGTTTGCAGTTTTTGATATATTCCTTATTATTGGTTTCAGTTTTAAAATAGTTAAAACTTTTCTCATACTGGAACTTGTCAACTCCTGAACACGCAAAGGAACTGATTTCAATGCCTTAGCAACCACATTTTAAACCATTTGAGTGCCGGTTTAGCCTAGTGTATTCCCTTCTACGTATAAGGAACTACGCAATAAGGTGTTTCCGTTAATGTTTATCCCGATTAACAATAGCAGAATAAGCTTATTAAAAATAATTTGTGGAGAAAGTCGTGTGAGTGTAACGCATCCGATATTTTTACCAATAAAAGCGAGTTATAATTACATAGAAGATGAAATGAACAATTCCTAGTACTGGAGTAACAATCAGTCCAGCCATTCTTTATACACACGGAGGTTATTTTCTATTTGTTTCTAACTGGCGAATAGCCGAGCTTGACTCTAGCAGCAGCAGAAAGTCGACATTTTACCGCGCTAGTTGTAGGAACGCAGGATGCTGGCGTGTACACGTTTGGTAGTCATCCTATAGAGTGGGTTGCGGAATGACGTAAGTTCGCAAGTCCGACTTGGAATGTTCCTTGCACACAAGAGATCGATTGTCGTAAGTGATGAATATTTACCTCACTCGAGGACGCTTATCAAACGTGTTCTCGTGAATTAACGCGCCCTACATTTAATCTGCTAATATAGTAGTGCCACCGACAAAACAGTCTAGGAGTAACATGCCTGCCCCTGGTTCTCTAGGTCGCGTGTTCAAACCCGGCGGAGGACGAGGAATTTTTTTCATGCGTAAAAATGTTTACCACTGCCTCCATCGGAAGGGAAGATAAGTCCTTGGTACCATATCATAGATTTATGGTACGTAAATGAACCTCAAGCCTAATAAAGAGATCTCTGAACAAAATTAAGTAGTCTTTCACGGCCAGTATAGAATGGGGCACTAACAAACAAGCAGTTTCAATTTCAGGAACCTCCCAACTAAACTTCCAAAGCCCCCCTACAAGGAAATACGAAGGGCCAGGGAAAGGCAAACTTACAGAATATATTATATTCACTGTCACACTGCACCGAAACACCATCTCCGAAACACGCCAAATGGGGTGAGGTATGATTGGCACGAAATGTAGTGGAGTGTTATTTATGGACGCTCTTTAACTGATGTAGTTCTTAGCATCACATTCTATACTGGGCATGAAAGACTACTTAATTTTGCTCAGTGGCCTCTCTATCAGGTTTGAGGTTCTTATGACACGGGACCATCAGATTTACTTCCCTTTCGATGGAAGCCATGCTAAGGATTGGATAGGGAGTCAGAGCGAAAAAGCAATGCCACACCCGGAATTTGAACCAAGGATCTCCCGATCTCTAACCGGTTGCTCTACCACTGAGGTACCATGGCAACATGCAGGCATGGCATTCAATTTCTCAACTGATTTGCATGTTTCCTGGTAAACCACAAGGTGATGTCAAATTATTTAGAGATGACAACCTTAATGGCGACTTACAATGTTGCAAGTACTTTAAGTCTCAGGATTCATAGTATAGCCAACTGTTTAATGCTATGCCGGCATGTTGCCATGGTAGCTCAGTGAGAGCAGCAGACTGCAGACCGCGAAATTCGTGGTTCAAATCCCGGCTATGGCATTGAATTTTTCAGTCTGACTCCTCATATCCAACTCCTGTCCTACACACGGCTAGAGATCGGGAAATCCGTGGTTCAAATCCCGGCTATGGCATTGAATTTTTCAGTCTGACTCTACCTATCAAACTCCTGTCCTACACACCGCTAGAGACCGGGAGATCCGTGGTTCAAATCCCGGCTATGGCATTGAATTTTTCAGTCTGACTCTACCTATCCAACTCTTGTCCTACACACGGCTAGAGACCGGGAGATCCGTGGTTCAAATCCCGGCTATGACATTGAATTTTTCAGTCTGACTCTACCTATCCAACTCTTGTCCTACAGACGGCTAAGACCGGGAAATCCGTGGTTCAAATCCCGGCTATCCAACTCTTGTCCTACACACGACTTGTGTGAATAAAAACAATTAATCCAATAAGATATTTTAATCTAAATTGTTAGAGCTATTTTGTGAAAATTAAAATTTTCCGAAAAATGTTCCATATAAAGGATAGTTGGGAACTGGATTTTTTTTCTTGAAAATCTTCGTGTTGCATCCTTGGAAGATATTCAACTTAAATACCAAGTTTGGTATATATCAGATATTTCGTTTTTGAGCTATACTGTCCACGGGCACACCGTGTGTGTTACAATGCCTTCTCTGTACATGATGTACATAGTACGTGTAGAGAAAGTAAAAAGTGAATGTATGTGAATTTGAGCGGGTGAAGTTTTGACCTGATAAGGAAGAACAAACCGGAAGACGTGTGCCACAACTTTGCTGAGTATTGGGGTGCTCTCCGCGCTCGGTCGATAAGGCCACTAGCCGAGTTACCTTCCGTTTTGGATTTGCGCCCACAGACTCATTTGAATAAGGCGGGCGGCAGGCACACGATATTATCATAACAATGTTCGGTCGCGTCCTCGACCCGCGTTAAAACCTCCTTTAAATGTACAGCTCTGGCTTCGATTCCAGTTCTACTTTCTCTACACGTACTATGTTCATAGTGTATAGAGAAGGTATTGTAATGCACCCAATAGTTCCATACCAAGGTACGCGTTTTTTTTTGCAGTGTTTAACGCCCACTTTAACTACTTATGGCACCGCAGGTGGTGACACTGATGATACATGAATGAAGATGGAGCACCGGTGGAATGCGATGGCGGGGGAAAACGGAGAACCCGGAGAAAACCCGCCCCAGCACCGCTTTGTCCACCACAAATCTCACATAGGTCGCTTAGGATCGAACCCGGGCCGTCTAATACGCGTTTTAGGGTCCCCTGTATTAAAACATTTTACTTTCTCTACACGTACTACATACATAGTGTATAGAGAAGCTATTGTATTTACCGAGATTTCACCAGAAATATATGTTTTAAGACCCCCTGAGTAAAAAAAAAAAAAAGCATTTCTAAAAATAGGAGCATAGATCAATAACGAAGAAACCGTTAAATACCAAACTTGCCATTTAGATTTAGTATCTTTCGGGGATGCGGGGATTGTGAAGAAATCCCAACCCCCCCACCATAAACTATCCTTTACATGAAAAAGTTTCGAAAATGGCTAATATTTTGATTAAAATCCCGTATATTAATAATATTTACTTGAAAAATAAAATGTATAACTTGAATTAGTCTCCGAATTCCTGGTGAATGTTTTACGTATTTTGCTTAACTGCTAAACCGCAAGAGATAGGCAACAACCTGCTAGAAAAAAAAATGTATATCACGTGAAAACATACAATTTATGTCCTTTGTTTTTGTTTTGGAGGTAACTGTTTTCGAGATATTCCTTGTTATACTTTTCTCAGACAGGAAGTGTCCGTTTTTCTTTTGTTCTACTCCTGGCCAAGCAAAGAAGCGATTTGCAATGACAATCGCATAACGATAGCTTTTAAAACATTTGACTATCATTTTAGCACAGCGCATTCCTTTAGTTGCCTTCTACTTATAAGGAACTAAGTAATAAGAAGATTCTGCTAATGTTTTATCTCGATTAGCATTGTGTAGAAAGAAAAATAACTTCATACACCCAAAGTAGGGGATTCAAACCCGGCGAGTGACGGCCGTAAAAATCTTTAGCATGGCTTCCTTTGGAAGGGAAGTAAAGCCGTTGGTCCCGTGTCGTAGATTTACGGCACGTAAAAGAACCTCAAGCCTGATAAAGAGGTCTCTGAACAAATTTAAGCGATCTTCTCCCACAACAGCTAAAGAGCGTTCATAAATGAAACTCCATTTCCATTTGCTTCCTATGTTCTACGTTGCTAAAGCTTACACTTAATACCTATTAACATCTGTGATACACGTTTCTTTGTTCAATCGTGCGTGCGCACATACATACACACACGAACGTCCCAAAGATACGCAAGTATCTGGTGAAAAATGATACAGAATTTCAGAGCTGAATACTATACGAAAGTTAATTACGCAAACAGAGATGGGTATTTTAGCAGTGTCTGTACCACAGTAATGTTTCTGGAAGTGGTGCGACATGAAATACGAGAGTAATACTTTAAGAGCCATTAATCACGTGACACGCATTAAGAAATTGCTAAAAAGTTTTGTTCGGACTACTCACCACTTTCTCCAGCGCCGTCCTGGACCCCTTCCAACTTCATCGGTACGGACTTGATGCCTGCAACAACAAAATTATCAAACTAATTAAAACTAATGTACCTCAGCTTTTTATCTAATTCCACTCCAACTTCACTTTCTAATTTAATGCAAAGCAGAAATTTCATCTCACGTGGAAATTTCTGTACATATTATAACTAATTTTATACTTATTCTGAAAATTAGGTGTAAAAAAGGCTTCCTGTACTGTTAACAATGACAATTTCGTTCGTGATACGTAATCGTAGGAAGTGGCCAATCCAGTACATTGGCGCGTAAAATTCCAACCGACGGCAGTCCATTATCTCTGCATTTTCATCGGTTTTTTTTTTTTTTTTTTTTTTTTAACGTTCTCTACACGTACTATGTACATAGTGTATAGAGAAGGTATTGGAAATGCACGTTTTAGATTACCTGTATAGAAAAAAAAATAGAAAAGGGTTGTGAGTGTGCCCGTGAACACAATAACTCAAAAACCAAAAGTCGGTGCAGTATTAAATTTGGTATCCAACACTAAGATTTAGAGAAAAAACCTCTCACCTTGAACTACCCACTGCATGTGTTCCATTCGCATGATTGTCTCTACATCTCTGCAACAAATTATAGATAAAAAGCTTATGGTTCTATTTACTGTGTGCTAATCGAGAAAAAATTATCAGAAATTGTCTTATTACTTGCTTCCTTGTAAGTAGAAGGGAAATAAGGGAGTACCATAGGTTAAAGTGATAGTAAAAAGCTGGTTGCTATGTGACTGATGTTCCTTTGTTTGTATGGACAGCAGTTGACAAATTAGTGTATCAGAAAAGGATACTATTTTAAAACTGAAACCAATAACAAGAGATATCTCAAAAACGATCAACTCCACGAAAAAATTGTGTACAACATAAATTGTGTGTTTTAACGAGGTCTACTTTTTTTTTATAGTGAGCTTTTATCTACCTCTTACGGTTTACCAGTTATGCAAAATTCCGTAAAATTCATCCAGAATAAAGTAGTCTTCAGAGGCTATTCCCAGAAAATTCAAGATGTACATTTTATTTGTCAAGTAAATATCTTTAATATAAAATATTTAATAAAAATCATTAGAGCCATTTTTGTGAAGATCAAAATGTTCGAAAAAAGTTCCATGTAAAGGGTAATTTGGGGTGGGGGGGATTTTTCTCAAATTCTTCGTGTCGCATCCCTGGAAGAACTAAACTTAAATACCAAGTTTGGTATTTTACAGACTTTTCGTTTTCTAGTTATAGTGTTCACAAGATACTTTTTTTGGATACAGGGGACCCTACGTGTAGAGAAAGTAAAAATTAACTGCAGCATGGATAATGTTGTTTAGAAAGTAATGCTAACGTTTTTAATAAATAGAAAATCTAAATACTGTTAGTATTAGATTAAACGACAATTATTGTTATTATAATTACTTTTATTTTTATTATTAATATTTATGTACGGATTACTATTCATACTTTATGAGGGGTCATCGTGAGAACCAAAAGCCCGCAACAAAAATTTGTAGCATTCACTTCATCGGAAATAAAACATCCTCACAGTTCCAGATGTGTACACAAAGATTTGGACCTTTTGAAGCAGCACTTTCAGTGAAATGTAGGCAGGAAACCACAAATAACATCGCTCATGGCTTACGCTTCTAACTAAGCACTTAGCATGACACGGAGGACTCACCTGTGGTCATGTAGACGACTAGCGCGGCCGTGGCGGCAGCAGCAAGGATGCACGACACCAGCAGCAGACAACAGAAGGCCAGCACGCGTCTCCTCGCCGTGTGCTCTGTCGGGATGAACTGCAGTTTCCAGCCCCCGGCTCGAAGCTTCATGAGCGTGGCGCATCTTCCCTCGACACCCTCGCCGGACTCCCGCAGGTACTTGGAGGACCGCCTCTGGTTCTGACGGTTCTCGGCGTGGGGTCGCGGCGACGGGGGCCTTAAACCCTGCTGCGACCCTCCAGGGAACCTACAACACCAACAACTCTATGCGAATCAATCGGCGGTATCTATAAAGAAATTTAACACGAGCGAAGAATTTTCACAACCTTCAACAATAAATTGTTATTAATTTCCACTACAACCCAAGTAACTGTGTATTTCACTCATACGACTTTCTCTACGTCTCTGTAACCATTAATAAGCTTATTCTTCTAACCACTTTACGCTAATAGCGATAAACATTAGCAGAAACTGTTTTATTACTCAGTTCCTTATAAGTAGGAGTGAAATAAGGGAATACACTAGGATAAATAAATAGTCAAATGTTTTAAAATGTGGTTGCTATGGGAGTGAAATCCGTTTCCGTGTGTGGCCAGCAGATTAAAAGTTCCTGAATGAGAAAAATTAAAGTATTTTAAAACGGAATATTTCGAAAACGATCAATTCCACGAAAAAAATGTATATGACATAAATTGTGTGTTTTAAAAAAACTCTACATTTTTATGTAGTAAGTTTTTGTCTACTTCTAACGGTTTACCAGTTATGTAGACTTTAAAAACAGCATCCAGAATAAAGTAGTCTTCAGAGGCTATTCCCCGAAAATTGAAGATATACGTTTTATTTGTCAGATAAATATCTTTAATATACGAAATTTTAATCAAAATCGTTAGACATTTTTGAGAAAATCAAAATTTACGAAAATGTTTCCATGTGAAGGGTAGTTCGAGTGGGGGCATTTTCTTGAAAATCTTCGTGTCGCATCCTCGAAAGATACTATACCTAAATATCAAGTTTGGCATTTAACAGTATTTTCGGTTTTGAGCCATGTTTCGGACTTTTTTCTAAAAATATATTTCCGGTGAAATCTCGGGATGGAATTTTTGGGTGCAATACAATACCTTCTCTATACACTATAGTATGTGTAGAGAAAGTAAAAACAGTAAACCTGCAACGAACACACTGAATCTATAAAACGACTTGCTGTCAAACTTTTAGTTGAGAATGTCATGGACTAGAAAATAGTCGTTACTTCATAGAACATGCTCTTGAAATAAGAACAAATGCCGCTGATATTTCTTTCCAAGCAATGCAAATGTTCATGGTCACGATTTAGCAATTAACACACAGCAAAATAAAACAGGATCGAAGCTCTGCTTGCAGTTCCAAGTCAAGTATTTTAATATCTCCACGTAGAAAAGTTTTGCTTTGTATTAATGGTGAAATACTTCGTTTGCACGGCATGCTGAATAATTGTAAAAACCTAATATGTTCCATTCATATGACCTTCTCGACCTATTCTCTAACAAACCTTCTCTACTAGTGCTATGTACATAGTGCATAGAAGAGGCATTGCACTCCATCCAAAAATTCCATACCGAGATTGTAAAGGAAATGTACCTTTCAGTCCGACTGAACACGATAACTCAAAAACGAAAAGTCGGCAAAATACCAAACTTGGTATATAAGTTTAGTATCTTCCCAGGATGTGACATGAAGATCGAGAAAAATACCCTTACTCCAAACTAACTACACCTTTACATGGAAAAATGTTCGACAATTTTGATTTTCTCAAAAATGGCACGATTTTCTCTAAAATGCCGTATATTAGCTACATTTATACGACAAATGCAAAGTATATCTTCAATTTTGTAGGAATAATCTCTGAAGACTACTTTATTCTAAATGAAGTTTGCTCGATTTTTTATAACTAGTAAACCGTAAGAGATAGGCAAAAACTTAATAAAAAAATCCTATGTGTCCCACTCACATGACTTTCTCTACATCTCTGCAACAAAGTATTCTTAAAAAGCTTATGCTTCCATTTACTTCATTCTAATCGAGAAAAAATTAGCAGAAATAGTCTTATTACTTACTTCCTTGTAAGTAGAAGCGAAATAAGGGAGTACCATAGGTTAAAGTGATAGTCAAAAGCAGGCTGCTATGTGACTGAATTTCCTTTGTTTGTATGGACAGGAGTTGTCAAATTCCTGTATCAGAAAAGTAAGTTTTTTAAAACTGAAACTAAAAACAAGGAATATCTTAAAAACGTCCAACTCCACGAGAAAGAAAATGTGTATAACAAATTGTGTGTTTTAATGTGCTCTACATTTTTTGTGTGTCAAGGTTTTGTCCATCTCTTATAGTTTAGCAGTTTTACAAAGTTCTGTAAAATTCATCCAGAATAAAGTAGTCTTCAGAGGATATTCCCAGAAAATTCAAGATATACATTTTATTTGTCAGGTAAATATCTCTATTATACAAGATTTTAATCAAAATCGTTAGAGCCATTTTTGACAAAATCAACATTTTCTAATTTTTTTCCATGTAAAGGGAGTTTGGGGTGGGGGAATTTTCTTAAAAATCATCGTGTCGCATCCTTGGAAGATGCCGAACTTAAATACCAAGTTTGGTTTTTAACAGATTTTTCGTTTTTGAGCTATGTTGCCCATAGACACACATACGGACATTTTTCTAAAAATACTTTTTCTTTGGATTCAGGATATCTCAAAACATGTAATTCCGGTGAAATCTCGGTATTGAATTTTTGGGTGCATTACAATACCTTCCCTATACACTATGTACATAGTAAAAATGACTTACCCTGGGTAGAAGTAGGGCACATTGCCGGAGACACTGGGCACCACGTTGTTGATCGTGATGGTGGGCAGAGTTGTGGATCTACTAAGGACCTTGCCCTTGCTGGTCATCAAGTTGTTGAGGGCCTGCTGGTGTTTCTTGAGCAGCGTCGGGCTCTCAGGGGTGCTACTGCGGTACGTGTTATTGTTGTTCTTGACGAGACACTTTGGCGAGAGAATGTCGAGGGAGGTATCACTAATCACCTCGTTATTCCTCTTCTTCTTGAGGGAGCACGAGGAAGGCACGGAATGGCAGTCCAGCTGCATGTTCTTTAGAGACGACGGTGACAGAGGTTTGAAGTTGTTGGCCTGCAAGATATCGACGGCGGCACCAGTGATGCAGTAGATGTCTCCACTCTGACACTCGCTGCAGCCACCACCGCCTCCGCCAGAGTCCTCCAGGGAGTACCTGGACAGGACGGCACTGTGATCCTGTGTCGCGGAGACCTGCTCCGAGGACGACGTCGAGTGTTGGGGGCTGGTCCATGAGCGCAGCGATCCGGAGAAGCGCCTGTATCTGTTGAGGGACTTCTTTGGTAGGTTGAAGGATGATGAGGATAGCTTGGGGGAGTGAGTGGCCTTGAGCAGTCTGGAACCGTCAGCGATCAAGGGGAGCAGGCGGGGGGTACGGACGGCCACTTCGCCTCCTCCCATCGCGAAGGATGCCTCTTCGTGTTGAAAACCCAAGTTATCCATCTGCAACAACAGAGAAACAGCATTAATGCTAGAGCCAGTACACAGCTGTCATTCAGCTGCTGCAACTTCCGTCTATCATCTAGGACAAGGTATCTCTTTACAGACTAACAACTTTGAAAGAAGAATATACGTAGAAGATGACGCTGAAAAACGGAATATATATCTTGAATTTTCTGGGAAAAGCCTCTGCAGACCCCTTCATTTTGGATGACTTTTGCTGAATTTTATATGACTGATAAACCGTTAGAGATTTACAAAAACTTACTAAACAAAAAATATATATCCCACTAAAGTACACAAATTAAGTCATATTATCACGTGTCATTTGTTAGAGTTTAACTTATATTGTTTTAGTAATATTCTATTAATTAGGAATTAATCTGAATTAGTTGGGAATTTAATCTTATATACTCTTGGAAGAATACAAGCTTTGTTATAAGCTGATTAAGTAACAGGATGGAAGTGAATAGCCTTTTCTGATGGCACTCCTAGTGGACTTTTCGATGACGCCAACTTCTACTGGGCTACGTGCACGTTGTCATGTTTGACGACAATACCGGATATTCTAGAACATTTAAATACACGATGTTGATTACCTTGGTTCAGCATATTAGGAGTACAGTCACCATGCAGACCCGAAACACCTTATCTTGGCTATCAGGGAACCTCTGCTTCGTTTGTGCGTCTCGGAGCGTCACTCAGGGCTCAACAGCTCAACCACTTCATCTGCCTGCTCACTCAGACACACCGTGACACACACTTAAGGTAAGGCTTTGTGTTGGCAACCCCGTAATCAGAATAGATTGCAATTCCCCACCTTTGTAAACCGAGCATTCGCAACCAACAAATTACTTAATCTTTCTCAATATATTAGCTTAATCGTTATCATTCCTCTACCATCTGCCTTCCTTTCACCACCCTCAAATAGCTAACTTCACGTCGTAAAAACTTGTACGCGACAATATTCCACACTTTTTTTCTTCTTTTTTCTTTTTTTGCGTTATTTTGAAGAGTTGGCCGTTTTTCGAGATATTCGAAGTTATTGGCTTCAGTTTTATACTACTTAACTGTTCTCAAAAGGGAGTCATCTTTCTTTTCGGTTTTTTGAACCGAATTTCAATTGTTTGGCTCAGCGACCGACTATCGCCTTAGGCTAGTGTACTCCCTTCTGTTTACAAGGAAGAAAGTATTACTGCCAATGTTTAGCTGGATTAGCATGACGTCATTTTAAAAAATCCTGTGTGTTCCATTCACATGGCTTTCTCTACATTTCTAACAAATCCTTTTTATTCTGCTATCTACATAATGATAATCTCAAACATTAGCGGAAATTGTCTTATTCCTTGGTTCACATGATGTCCTCTAGATGATCGGCAAAAACCCTTTTATTCAAAACATTAATCTGTTATCCACATCATGCTAATCAAGATAAACATAAGTAGAATTAATGTTATTACTAGCTTCCTTGTAAGCGGAAGGGAAATAAGAAAATGCACGGGCTAAAGCGATAGTCTAGCCCTTTAAATGCCGGTCGTATGTGAAACAATTGTATGTCCAATCTCTCTGCTTGCGAGGAGTAAACAACCGAGAAACGAGAAGAAAGATGTCACTTTAAAAAGGCTAAACTTGATACAAATAATCCAGAATATCTCGGAAACAGTTAATTCTACAAAATAGTAAATGACATAAATTGTGTTTTTTAATGAGATTACAATTTTTGTGCAGCAAGTTTTGTATATCCCTTACGGTTTGGCAGTTATATAAAATGCATCCAGAATGAAGAGGTCTTCAGAGGCTATTCGTTTGTCATAACAATATCTTATGAGAAAATACAGTTTTTGAAAATCTTCCATGTAAAGAGTAGTTTGTGTTGGGGGGATTTACTTGAAAAGCTTCGTGTCGCATCCTTGGAGGATGCCCAACTTTAATACAGAGCTTTCGTTTTGGAGCTCTGCTGTTCAAAGACATTTAATGGCATTTTTCTATAAATACTTTTATGGACTCAGGGGACCTCAAAACATATTTCAGGTGAAATCTCGGTATCAAATTTTGGGTGGAATACAATACCTTCTCTATACGCTGTGTACATAGTACGTGTAGAGAAAGTAAACAATAGTATTTTGTAAGGAAAGTTAGTTTGTGGAAGAGCTTGAGAAAGTCATGGGATTCGGCAGGCGGAGCAGCAACTGAGCCAAGAATCGAACCTAATGCGCCCCCAAATTGGGCGCTCACTCCTTCTCCCTGGGGACTTCTACTACTCCATGCTGATAAATGAAAAACGCCCGTGACGTAGCGTTAATACCGCATCCCTAAGGTTTTCGCTTCGTGCCGGCAGATCGCAGCACAGGAGAGTTAATCAAATGAACCGGAGCGCTTCTAGTTTTGATAACAGAGAAAGGAAACAAAAACAACAAAAACAAAAATTGGTGGTGCCTTTGTTAGCAGTAACGGTTCCTCTAAAACATCAACAATGACAGAACAATAGACAAACAAATGGAGGGGCAAATAAACAAAGGAAGAACGAAATTAATTTTCAAAGCTACGCTTTTGTTTTGTTTCGCTTCTGCTTTTTACAAGCAACAATTTGATTTTGTAATGATATCTCTCCGACCTTACTTCATGTTTTTCTTTCCCTGCAGTTACACATGTTGCGTGCTTTCTGAATTTTTTATTTTATTTTATCTGTTACAGCTGCAAACAGAGAACGCGTTTCGGAATATTGCGAACAGTTTACTGTGTATTATTGACATTAATCTTACTGAACACAAATTGTCGAGACATTACACATTTGGCACAAATTCAAACTCTATACCAACAATGAAACAGTAGCATTTTTACTTTCTCTAGCACGTGCAAAAACATGTTTGAGGACCCTTGAATAACATGTTTAAAAAATACTTTCTCTATACGTACTATGTACTAATCTATGGAGACAGTATTGTATTGCACCCAAAAAATCGATACAGAGATTTCACCCGAAATATGTTATGAGGTCCCTTGAATAAAAAAAAAAATTGACTTTGTTTTGAAGATCTTCGTACTTTACGACGTTTGCGGAGATCCTTTCAAAACAAACGAAGAGGAATGCTGACTTGAGGAATTGTGTTGATCCACGACAACGTTCGTCCACACAACCCATCGGCTCCTTGAACAATTTCAATGGGACATTTTCGATCACCCGCGTACAGTCCTAACCTGGCACCCAACGACTGTCATCTTTTCCCTGGACTGAAGACGTGGCCAGGAGGGCAGCACTTTCAAACCAACGAAAATCTTCAAAACAACGTCAATGCTCATTTGAAATCATTGGCGACAACATTTTTTGAAGCGGATATTGCAAAGCTTGTACACAGGTACGATAAATGTCTCAATCTTTTCGGTGATTATGTTGAAAAGTAACCATAAGTGTACAAAACTTTTATTAATAAAATAATTGTTTTCTATGAACTTGTCTATCGGAGGTTAAAAAAAAATCTGATGTGTTCCATTCATATGACTTTCTCTACATCTGTGCACCAAATTATTGCTAGAGAGCTTATGCTTCTATTTACGTCAAGCTAATCGAGAAAAAAATAACAGAACTAGTCTTATTACTTGCTTCCTTGCAAGTAGAAGCGAAATAAGGGAGTACCATAGGTTAAAGTGATAGTCAAAAGCTGGTTGATATGTGACTGAGGTTCCATGGCATGGATAGGAGTTGACAAATTCCTGTATGAGAAAAGTAAAAGTTTTTCAAAGCAGAAACCAAAAACGATGAACTCAACGAAAATAATGTAAATAACAAAAATTGTATGTTTTATCGTGCCTACACTTCTTGTGTATTACGTTTTTGTCCATCTCTTACGGTTTACCAGGTTATGCAAAATTCAGTAAAAATCGTCCAGAATAAAGAGGTCTTTTGAGGTTATTTCCAGAAAATTCAAGATATGCATTTTATTTGGCATCAAAATGTTCTAAATGTTTTCCATATAAAGGGTAGTTTGGGATGGGGGAATTTTCTGGAAAATCTTCGTGTCATATTCTTGGAAGATACCAAACTTAAATACCAAGTTTGGTATTCAACGGTCTTTATGTTTTTGAGCTATGCTGCTCACACACACATGGACATGTTTCTAAAAATACTGTTTGTTTTTTTTTTAAATTCAGGGGGTCTCAAAAATATGTATTTGCGGTGAAATCTCGGCATTGAATTTTTGGGTGGAGTGCAATACCTTCTCTATACACTATGTACAGAGAAAGTAAAAACGGTCCTGGTATAATATGTATGCGAAATGAAGAGTTGCCAGTAAAGCTGGACGGTTGTGTAACACCCTCGACCGTAGGAGTGTCTCCTCAACTTGCTTCAAGCTCTTCAAAATTGATTTTCTTGTTGGTGCTCGAACGGGTAAATTTGAGACATTTTTCAATATTAGCACGCACGTGGGGAAGGTTGAGATTGTGTTTCACCCTCCCTCCCCCCCTGCACACGCCAGGTCGGCCGACTGTGAGTAACTCCCTGGGTATACCTGAGTCACCAACAGCCTATTGACCCCGACACCAGGTTCATTACCCACGTGCCAAAGGTCTCTCGGCCTCTTATCTCCAAACGTCACAAAACATTTCCTTCAACATAAACTATACATCTGCTTTTTACTTGCTCCATAGCGTACAGAAAAAGTATTGTATTCCACCCAAGATATTTACCTGACAAATAAAATGTATATCTTGAATTTTCTGGAAATAGCCTTTCAAGTTTACTTTATTCTGTATGAATTTCACGGAATTTTACATAACTGCTAAAACGTAAGAGATGGAGAAAAACTTACCTTACAAAATAAGTAGAGTACTTTAAAACACACAATTTATGCTATATAGACTTTTGTCGTGGAGTTGGTCGTTTTTTAGGTATTCCTAGTTATTGGTTTCAGCTTTAAAAAAAATGTATACTTTTCTCATACAGGAATTTCTCAGCTTCTATCCATACAAACAAAGGAACTTCAGTCACATAGCAACCAACTTTTGACTATCACTTTAACCTATGGTACTCCCTTATTTCGCTTCTACTTACAAGGAAGCAAGTAATAAGACTATTTATGCTAGTTTTTTCTCGATTAGCATGAAGTAAATATAAGCATTAGGTTTTTAACAATAATTTGATGTAGAGAAAGTCATGTGAATGGAATACTTCAGATTTTTACTTTCTCTACACGCACTATGTACATGGTGTATATATTTTGGGTTCCTCTGTATCCAAAATAAGCATATTTATAAAGTTGTCTGTGGGCAGCATAGCTCAAAAACGAAAAGACCATTAAATACCAAACTTGGTTGGATAAGTAGAGTCAGACTGAAAAATTCAATGCCATAGCCGGGATTTCAACCACGGATCTCCCGATCTCTAGCCAGTTGCTCTTCCACTGAGCTACCATGGCAACATGCCGGCATAGCATTGAATTTCTCAACTAACTTGCATGTTTCCTGGTAAACCACAAGGTGATCTCAAATTATTTTGAGATGACAACCCCAATGGCGACTTACAATGTTGTAAGTGCTTTAAGTCCCAGGATTCATAGTATAGCCAAATATTATGCAAAATTCATCCAGAATAAAGAGGTCCTCGGAGGCTATTCCCAGAAAATTCAAGATATACATTTCATTTGCTACGTAAATATAACTGTAACCACTATGTATATTGTACATGTAGGCTAGAGAAAGTAAAAGCTTGTAAATGTTGTAATTTGTGTTATGCGCCTTGCTCGTGCGCTAGGTCAGGTATCCTTGTTCGATCCCCAGTTCCTAGAATAGCTACTCAAGACGTTAGTGACTAATTGCCCTCCCCCACCCTGATGAGCTTCTTGATCGCCTTCCGTCCCGACCTGGAACCTCTGGTACAATCTGATAGCACTCTTATCGATTGTTACCTGCTGCAACAATGACTTCTCACGCGACGTGTGGGTGCAGTGTACAGCCACTTCCAAAACCTTTCCCCTCTAACCCTTTCTTACTTGCATTGAATAGGAAGTAACACGTCTGGTACAGCTATGTACAAAAAATCTTGTCCTGCAGTTTGGTAGAGTCATCCACCTCTTACAATGAACTGAAGTGAGCGAAACAGATTAACTCTTAGATCTCTTTAAAATAAACAATGCTTCTTACTTTCTCTAAACAGTACGGTCAGCAGGAAAAGTGGACATACGGCAGAAAGAAATTATAAATGTTAAACATTTCGATCATCTAGGTGTAACATGACAGGAAAATGGCACAAGAACACTGAGTTTACAAAACACAAAGGGATTGGAAAACTTGAATTGATCCGGATACCAGTAAAAACATTACAAACTATGTATTGGGCAATGCTTAGGTCTTCATTACAATAAGGAAGCGAGGTGTGGAGATGGGATACTCTAAATAAAATACAATGTCGTTTTGGAAACGTATTCTCGGATTGGTGAGGGGAACTTCTAATCACGGTGTTCTTCGTGAGGTAGGATGCTGGGAAGATGCTAAATTAAGAGTAGTTAGATACTGGCTGCGAATAATTAAAAGTAATCAAACAACTCTAAGAGCAATATGTTATCGGCATCAATGAATAACATACAACATCTAAAATGGTGGGCTACAACGGGGATTATCAAAGATCGGCTTAAACCATATTTGGCAAAAGGCCAGCGAAAATAGATATAACGTTGTGAATAAAGTAAAAATACGACTATGCGATATAAACAGAATCTGAATGTAGAAAATAATCGTCATAGCAGTTACAAAACGAATTAAAAATTGAGTGGGGTAGAAAAACTTATATTCTAAAATTGGGTATGAAACTAAGGTCGGGAATAGTGTGGCTGAGGTTATAGAGAGTGAAAAACTGGTAGGCGGAATTGCCCTTATGCGGGTATCAAGAAGACTGGAAGCATATTTTGGCAGATTGCGTGCAGATGGAGGATGCTAGGAAAAATTACTGTCGAAAGTATTTTTAGCTTCAAACAGACGAAGGACAGCATTCTGGGATTTGATTCTAAACAGCCAAAACTGACCAAGCCTGGGCACATACTTAATGGAAGTTCGTGCACTAAGGGATAAAATATTGGTGTAAATATTGTATAGACTTATTTGGTGTTTGACTAATATATATGTGTGAATACGTGGTGTAGTTGTGTGTGTGTGTGTGTGTGTGTGTCTGTGTGTATTTCCAATGTTGTTAAGACATAGAAAACAGATATCTAGCTAATATTCTAAATTCAAGTATTTTAGACATCATGTACTGTCAGCCGACACATGCAACTTATGATGCAAATAGTGTAATATTATAAACTTAATAAAATACTACATCTAATACTACATTGCACCAAAAATTCGATACCGGAAATACTCCTTTTAGGGTCCACGGTATAAAAAAGGACATTTTTAGAAAAAGGTCCGTGAGTGTTTTCGTGTATTTAAGTTTAGTACCTTCCAAAGAAATGGTTCGAAAATTTTGATTTTCTCAAAAATTGTCAAACGACGTTGACTGAAATATCGCATATTAAAGGCATTTAGATGAGAAATAAAATGTATATCTTGAATTTACTGGGAATAGTCTCTGAATACCTCTTTATTCTGGTTGATTTTTGCAGAACGGTTAAACCGTAAGAGATAGAAAAACTCTTATGTAATCCATTCACATGACTTTCTCTATATCTCTGCAACAAATTTCTGTTACAAAGTCTATGCTTCTATTTACTTCATGCTAATCGAGAAAAAATTAGCAGAAATAGTCTTATTACTTGTTTCCTTGTAAGTAGAAGCGAAATAAAGGACTACCATAGTTTAAAGTGATAGTCAAAAGCTGGTTGCAATGAGATTGAAGTTCCTTTGTTTGTGTGGACAAATTTCTCTATAAGAAAAGTATAAGTTTTTAAGGCTGAAACAAAAACAGGGAATATCTAAAAAAATGTATATAACATAAATTGTGTGTTTTAATGTGCTCTACATTTTTTGTGTGATAAGGTTTTGTCTATCTCTTATGGTTTACACGTTACAAAAAATTCCGTCAAATTCATCCAGAATAAAGTAGTCTTCAGAGGCTATTCCCAGAAAATTCAAGATATACATTTTATTTGTCAAGTTTATATCTTTAATATATGATATTTTAATCAAAATCATTAGCCATTTTTTAGAAAATCAAAATTTTCGAAAATTTTTCCATGTGAAGGGTAGTTGAGTTGGGGAGGATTTACTTGAAAATCTTCGTGTCGCATCCTTGGAAGATACTGAACTTAAATGCCAAGTTTGGTATTTAACGGTCTTTTCGTTTGTGAGTTATGCTGCCCACACACATGCACACAAACAGACACGGGCATTTATCTAAAAGTGCCTTTTTTTTTATTATTCAGGTGGTCTCAAAACATATATTTCCGGTGAAATCTCATTATCGAATTTTTGGGTGGAGTGCAATACCTTCTCTATGCACTATGTACATAATACGTATAGAGAAAGTAAAAAGCTTACTACGCAAAAAATTTAGATATCGATAAAGCACATGTCATATGCATTTTTGTCGCAGAGTTTACCGTTTCCAAGATATTCCTTGTTATTAGTTCCAATTTTAAAATACTTAACACTTTTCGCAGACAGGAAGTGTTCATTTTACTTTTGTTCTACTCCTGGCCAAGCAAACAAGTCAATTTCAATGATACTCGCATAACGATAGCTTTTAAAACATTTGACTATCACTTTAGCACAGCACATTCCTTTATTTCCCTTCTACTTATAAGGAACTAAGTAATAAGAACATTCTGCTAATGTTTATCTCGATTAGCATTAGGTAGAACAATTAGAGAATATCATGCGAGTGTAACACATTAGATTTTTAGAAAAAGGTCCGTGTGTGTGTCCGCGTGTCTGTGAACACGATAACTCAAAAACAAAAAGTCAGTAAAATACCAAACTTGGCGACCAAGGATGCGACACGAAGATTTTTAAGAAAATCCTCCCATTTCCAACTACCCTTTACACGCGACATTTTACGCAAATTGAAATTTTTGTCAAAAATTGCTAATGATTAATTTTATTAAAATGCCGTACGTTTAAGATAGTTTTATGACAAACTAAATGAATATCTTGCATTTTCTGAGAATAGCCTCTAAAGACCTCATTATTCTGGATGACTTTTGTATAACCGTAAGAATTGCACAAAAACTTACTTCACAAAAAATAAAAATCAATATTAAAACACACATTTTTTGTTATATACTTTTTTTTTTCGTGAAATTGACTCTTTCTAAGATATTCCTTGTTTGTTTCACATTTAAAATACTTTAACTTTTCTCACACTGAAATTTGTAAACTCCAAGTTATGCATGCCAACCAGCTTTTAAAAAACTTAACTGTCAGTTTAGTCTAGTGTATTCCCTTATTTCCCTTCTATTTATAAGGAACTAAGTAATAAGACCATTTCTGTTAATGTTTAACTCGATTAGCTTGAAGTAAATAGAAGAATAAGATTACTAGCAATAATTTGTTACAGAGATGTAGAGAAAGTCATGTGAGTGCAGTACTATGCAAGGACTACAAAACACGTCTCCGCTGACGATTTAAGCTCCCCATTGGATTAAAAGTTACTTGCCAACTCCGAACTTGCTCAGTTCAGAGAACAGACGAAGCAAAACAGCTGTTAGAGCAAATCATATCGCACTTCGTTGACTTTTACCACTCTAATAACACACGAGTAATGTCTTCTTGGATGATGACTTTCTTTTTAACTAAACCAATTTTTACTTTCTATAGACATACTATACACACCGCGTATAGATAAAGTATTGTACTACACCAAAAAAATCCCATACGGAGATTTCACCGGAATTGCACGTTTTAGAACCCTCTGAATCCAAAAAATAGAAAAAGGCCTGTGTGTTTGTGGGCAGCATAGCTCAACAAAGAAAAGACCATCAAACACCAAACTTTCAAGGATGCGACACGAAGATTTTCAAAGAAATCCCCCCACCAAGAACTACCCTTTACATGGAAAAAGTTTCGAAAATTTTAATTTTCTTAAAAATTGCTCTAAATATTTTGTTAAAAATCCCGTATATTTAAACTATTTATATCGGAAATAAAATGTAAATTTTGAATTTTCTGGGAAAATATTCTCAAGAACTGTTTATTCTGGGTGAATGTTGCTTAATTTTGCATAACCAGTATACCGTAAGAGATAGATAAAAACTTAAAACACAAAAATGTAGTGCACATTAAAACAGACAATTTATGTTATATACAATTTTTTCGTGGAGTTTATCGTTTTTAAGATACCCCTTGTTATTAGTTTCAGCTTTGAAAAACTTCTACTTTTCTCATACAGGAATCTGTCAACTCGTGACCATACAAACAAAGGAACTTCAGTTACATAGAAACCAGCTTTTGACTATCACTTGAACCTATGGTACTCCCTTACTTCGCTTCTACTTACAAGGAAGGAAGTAATAAGACTATTTCTGCTAATTTTTGCTCGTTTAGCATGAACTAAATAGAAGCCTAACCTTTTAACAATAATTTGTTGTAGAGATATAGAGAAAGTCACGTGAATGGAACACATCAGATTTTTATACAAACATATACAATTCTTATTGATAACAGGCAGCATTATGATGAAAGTGCGATATGTATTGTACAATTGGAAATGTTGATTCCTTGTAATGAGGTACTAGGTGTGTTTGTGTTGCTAAATTCAGACATACTATTATTATCAGGTGGTATTGGTATTATAAATATTTTATAACTCTAGAGTTATAAAGAACAATTATTACTTCGAGTGTTTTGTGTAACAAAAAATTACTTTTAGCCTGTCTAAAATAGTATTTTATAATATTTATTACAGTATAGTTTTATTTTTAATTGCTTAGATTGCTTCAATCTTAAATTCTGTGTCATTTGTAACGAGACAGTTTTAACTGTTACAGGAAAATAACGGTTAGTCGCACCTCATTTCTCTGCTTACATGCACAAATGTTCTCTGTTTATAATATGGATATTCCTGTATAAACTCTACGTATAACCAGAAGGTTGATGTAGTAGATAATGTTGCCAGAAGGTGGCCGTAAAAGACTTCAAAGAGAGGAGATTAGGTGAAGAACTCTGTGAAATATGAACGCACTTCAACTCCTCTACGTCAAATAAAACGTAAGGAATGTGTTCCCCAGATCTCTCGCGCGCTTTACGACACCTTCCAAGCTTCTGCGCCAGTTAGTTCCGGTTCCTGACGCTGTAGCAGCAGTGTTCCATTTATATGCCTTTCTCTACAACATATTATTGTTAAAAAGCTTGTTCTTCCATTTCTTTAATGCTAATTGAAAAAAAAATAGCAGAAATTGTCTTTTTTACTTGTTTTCTTATAATTAAAAGCTGGTTGCTATGTGATTGAAGTGCCTTTCTTTTTATGGCATAGAGTTAACAAATTTTAGTATTTTAAAACAAACTATTAACAAGGGATATCTCGAAAAAAATATATACAGCATAAATTTATGTTCTAATAAGCTCTACAAGTTTTGTATAGAACGTTTTTGTCCATCTCTTACGGTTTACCAGTTATGCAAAATTCCATAAAATTCACGCAGAATAAAGTAGTCTTCAGAGGCTACTCCCAGAAAATTCAAGATATACATTTTATTTGTTAAGTAGGTAAATATATTTAATATACGATATTTTAATCAAAATCGTTAGAAACATTTGAGAAAATTAAAATGTTCCAACATTTTTCTATGTAGTTGGGGTGGAGATACTTTCTTGAAAGTTTGGCATTTAACGGTCTTTTCGTTTTTGAATTATGCTGTCAAACACACACACACACACATGGACCTTTGTCTAATTTTGTTTTGTTTTAGGGAGACCAAAACATGTATTTCCGGGGAAATCTCGGTATCGAATTTGTGGGTGCATTACAATACCTTCTCTATACACTATGCACATAGTACGTGTAGAGAAAGTAAAAAATGGCGAACAACCTTAATGAAGCCGATTTTATTACTTTCTGTAGCCCGTATGTAAAATATACAGAGTGCATAGACAAGGTATTACATTCCACCCAAAAATTCAATGTCGACACAAATATGTTTTGAGGTCCCCTGAGTCCGAAAAAGGCATTCTTAAAAAATATCCGTAAGTGTATGTAGTTTGGTATTTAAGTTTCGTATCTTCCAAGGACGCGACACGAACATTTGTAAAGAAAATTCCCCCACCCCCAACTATACTTTACATGGAAAATTTTTCGAACGCTTTAATTCACTCAGAAATGCCTAAAACTACTTTGATTAAATTACCGTATATTAAAGATATTTACGTGACAAACAACATATATATCTTGAATTTTCTGGGAATAGCCTCTGAAGACTACTTTATTCTGCGTGAATTTTTTGGAATTTTGCATAACTGGTAAACCATAAGAGCTAGATAAAAAATTACTAAACAGAAAACGCTACAGTTCATAATTCATGTTATATACATATTTTTGGTGGAGTTGACTGTTTTTGTTTGTGTCAATTTTAAAATATTTGTTCTTTTCTTATAAAGGACTTCGTCAAATCTTGTGCATACAAACAAAGGAACATCAGTCACATAGCAACCAACTTTTGACTTTCACTTTAACCTATGGTACTCCCTTATTTCGCTTCTACTTACAAGGAAGCAAGTAATAAGACTGTTTCTGCTAATGTTTATCTCAATTGCCATTAAGTAGATAAAAGAATAATTGTTTGTAAGAAAAGTTTGTTTGCAGGACAAGAGTAATGTGGATGGAGCACATCAGATTTTTCTGCGAGATAGCATGACTGCCCTTCAAGCTTCAGGTTCTAATGGGATATTCTATGGTTTCCGTCTCAGATATCAGATACCGTTTCCTTATGGGGAGAACTTGCAGATGTAGACACTCTTCTCAGATATGTTGCCTCATTTTGTCCAGTCTTTTTACTTTCTCTACATGCACCATGTACATAATGTATAGAGAAGGTATTGTATTGCGCCCAAACTTTCAATACTGAGATTTCAATGGAGATACATCTTTTGGGACGTCGTTAATCCAAAAAAAAGTATTTTAGAATAATGTTCGTGTGTGTGTCTGTGTGCAACACGGCTCAAAAATGAAAAGACCGTTAAATACCAAACTTGGTATTTAAATTTGTTATCTTCCAAGGATGCGACACGATTTTCAAGAAAATGCTCAACACCCAACTACCCTTTATATGGGACTTTTTTCGAAATTTTTTTTTTTCAAAATGGTTAATGATTTTGATTAAAATATTGTATATTTAAGACATTTACCTGACAAATAAAATGTATAACTTGAATTTTCTGGGAGTAGCCTCTGAAGACTACTTTATTCTTGATGAATTTTACAGAATTTGCATAACAGCTAAACCGTAAGAGATGGACAAAAACTTGCCAAACACAAAATGTAGAGCACTTTAAAACACACAATTTATGTTATATACATTTTGGTGGAGTAGATCGTTTTTTAGATATTCCTTGTTTTTGCTTTAAAACTTACTTTTCTCACACAGGGATTTGTCAACTCCTATCCTAACAAAGAAAGGATCTTCATTCACATCGCAACCAGCTTTCGACTATCACTTTAACCTATGGTACTCCTTTATTTCGCTTCTACTTACAAGAAAGCAAGTAATAAAGACTATTTCTGTTAATTTTTTCTCGATTAGCATGAAGTAAATAGAAGCATACGCTATTTAACAACAATTTGTTGCAGAGATGTAGAGAAAGTCATGTGAATGGAACAAATCAGATTTTTCTCGATGTCCCTTGTAAACAGATTTGAATAGAGAGTAAGGCCTAACCTAACGCCTGTAGCAGGCAGGATGTACCACACCGCTGCTCGACGGGTTGCCGCCGTCTCACGGGGAACACTTCTCTGTATTATTACGTTGGAGCAAGTCAGCATATTATATAGCAGGAGTTATGAACCGTAGTTAATCAGTTCGTGTAATTAGCAATCTGAAGCACAGCATCTGTAGAAGCTACTCCTTATGGTCCATTTAGAATGATTACTGCGTTAAGATACAGCAAGGTGTTAGGTTTATCTTACCAGAATGAAAAAATAATGAGTCTTATTACTTACTTCCTTGTAAGTAGAAGCGAAATAAGGGAGTACCATAGGTTAAAGTGGTAGTCAAAAGCTGGTTGCTATGTGACTGAAGTTCCTTTGTTTGTGTGGACAGGAGTTGACAAATTCCTGTATGAGAAAAGTATAAGTTTTTCAAAACTGAAACCAAAAACAAGGAATTTTTCTTAAACGATAAACTCCTCGCAAAAAAAAAATCACACAACATAAATGGTGTGTTTTAACGTGCTCTACATTTTTGTATGGTAAGTTTTTGTCATTTCTTACGGTTTAGCGCTTAAGCAAAATTGCTCCAGAATAAAGTAGTCTTCAGAGGCTATTCCCAGAAAATTAAAAATATACATATTATTTGTCAAATATCTTTAATATACGATATTTCAATCAAAATCGTTAGAGCCATTTTTGAGAAAATCAAAATTTTCGAAAAAAAGTTCCATGTAAGGGGTAGATGGCAGTGGGGGAGATTTTCTTGCAAACCTTCGTGTCGCATCCTTGGAAGATACCAAACTTAAATACCAGGTTTGGTATTTAACGGTCTTTTCGTTTTTGAGCTATGCCGTCCACAGACACACACACACGGACCTTTTTACAAAAATGCTTTTTTGGATTCAGGGGGACGAAAACGTGTATTTCCGGTGAAATTTCGATATCGAACTTTTGGGTGGAATACAATACCTTCTCTATACACTATGTACATAGTACGTGTAGAGAAAGTAAAAATGTCCGTGTGTGCCCGTGGTGAGCATAGCTCTAAAACGAAAACGCCGCTCAATACCAAACTTGGTATCTTCCAAGGATGTGTCATGAAGATTTTTCAAGAAAATTCCCACCACAGCTACCCTTTGCATTGAAAAATTATCGAATCCTTTGATTTTCTCAAAAATTCATCTAACAATTTTGATTATAATCTCTTATATTTAAGATATTTACACGAGGAATAAACTGCATATCTTTAAATTTCTGGGAATAGCCTCTAAAGACCTTTTTATTTTGGATGATTTTTATTGAATTTTGCAAAACTGCTAAACCGTAAGATATAGACAAAAACTTACCACCCAAAAAATGTAGATCCCAATAAAACACACAATGTATGTCCTATAAATTTTTTCGTGCAGTTGATCGTTTTTGAAATATCCCTTGTTTTTGTTTCAGATTTGAAAAACTTCAACTTTTCCCATACAGCAATTTCTAAGCTCTTGTCCAAACAAACAAAGGAGCTTCAGTCACATAGCAACCAGCTTTAGCCTAGTGTATTCCCTAATTTCACTTCTACTTACAAGGAAGCAAGTCTATTTCTGTTAATTTTATCTAGTCATGGAACACATCAGGTTTTTATAGTGCTGCTGTACACTCTGGAACGCAGATTCATCAGGACACCCAGCAAAGACTATCTATACCGACAAGTGTATACGTCCACCGTTGTGGAACAAACACCAGGTTACCAGTTCATTACTGACTCTTGCTCTAACATCAACTTAGCACAGTTACACAAGCTATTGCATTCCACCCCAAAAAATCTCATGTGTTCCATTCACATGACTTTCTCTACATCTCTGCCACAAATTATTGTTAAAAAGCTTATGCTACTATTTACTTCATGATAATCGAGAAAAAATTAGCAGAAATAGTCTTATTACTTGCTTCCTTGTAAGTAGAAGCGAAATAAGGAAGTAGCATAGCTTAAAGTATTGGTCAAAACCTGGTTGCTATGTGACTGAAGGTCCTTTGTTTGTATGGACAGGAGTTGACAAATTCCTGTATGAGAAAAGTGCAAGTTTTTCAAAGCTGAAACCAAAAACAATAAATATCTAAAAAACGATCAACTCCACGAAAAAATGTATATAACATAAATTGTGTGTTTCAACGTGCTCTACATTTCTGTGTGTAAGTTTTTGTCCATCTCTTACGGTGTAGCAGTTATGCAAAATTCCGTAAAATTCATCCAGAATAAAGTAGTTTTCAGAGGCTACTCCCAGAAAATTCAATATATACATTTTATTTGCGATCGGATTATAACAAATTCATTAATTATTTTTGAAAAAAAATTACATGGAAAGAGTAGTTTAGAGTCAGGGGATTTTCATAAAAATCTTCGTGTCGCATCCTTGGAAGATACCAAATAGCAACTTTGGTGCTTCGATTTTGAACTATGCTCTCCAATGACACACACTGACCTTTTTATAAAAAATGTTTTTTTTTTTTTTTTTTTTTTTGATTCACGGTGTCCTAAATCATGTATTTCCAGTGAAATCTCGGTATCGAATTTTTGCGTGGAATACAATACCTTCTCTATCCACTATGTACATTGTACATGCGGGCTAAAGAAAGTACAAAAACATTTTTATAAAAATATCTTATGAGTGTGTATCCATGTGTCTGAACACGATAGCTCAAATACGAAAAGTCGGTTAAATACATTTATAGGATAGCATTTTCCAAAGATTTTCAAGAAAACTTCCCACTTTAAAATACATTTTAGGATAAATTTTTGAAAATGTTTTCCTCAAAAATACCGTATATTTAAGGATATTTACGTCACTCATAATTTATATTTTGAATTTTCTAGGAATAGCCTATGGAGAATTCTTTAGACGGACAAAAACGTAATACACAAAAAATGTAGATGTGATTAAAACAAGCAATTTATGTCATACGGATTCTTCTTGTAGAGTTCAACTTTTTCAGATATTCCTTGACACTTTCTCTTCACGTACTATGTACATGTATAGAGAAGGTATTGCAAGTTTTAGGTCCCCTTTAGAAAAATATCCGTATGTTTTATGTGACTGAGCAGCATAGCTCAAAAACGAAAAGACCTTTAAATACCAAACTTGACATTCAAGTTCAGTATCTTGCAAGGATGCGACACGAAGATTTTCAAAAAAATCCTCCACCCCAAATTTGTCTTTATATGGAAAATCTCTCATATTTGAGATACTTACCTGACAAATAATATGTATACCTTGAATTTTCTGGGAATAGCCTCTGAGGACCTCTTAATTCAGGTCGATTTTTATTGAATTTTGCATAGCTCTTAAATCGTAAATTTAACGCACAAAACATGTAAATCTTCTTAAAATACATAATCTGTTATATACATTTATCTTATAGACTTGACCGTTTGAGAAATTGCTTTTAATTAGTTCCAATTTTAAACTACCCAACTTTTCTCAAATGTGACCATGCAGAGCGAACTGAACCTCAATTGTTTCAAATAGCGACCAGCTTTTAAAATATTTGACTTTCGTTTTAGCCTAGTGTAGTCCTTTATTTTCCTTCTACTTACAAGATAGTAACTAATAAGACCATTTCCGCTAATGTCTATCTCAATTAGATGATTTAGCTAAAACAACAATATTATTACTTTCTCTACACGAACCATGTACATAGTGTATAGACAAGGTATTACATTGCACCCAAAAATCGGTACCGATATTTCACCGGATATGCATGTTTTGATACTCCCTGAATCTAAAAAAAAAAAGCATTTTTAGAAAAGCGTCCGTGTGTGTGGGGGGCACCATATCTCAAAAACGAAACGACCGTTGAAGTCCAAACTTGGTATTTAAGTTTGGTATCTTCCAAGGATGCGACAAGAAGATTTTCAAGAAAATCCCCCTACCCCAAACTACCCTTTACATGGAAAGAAATTCGAAAATTTTGATTTTCTTAAAAATGGCTCTTACGATTTTGATTAAAATATCGTATACTAAATATATTTACCTGGAAAATAAAATTGTATATCTTGAATTTTCTGGACCTCTTTATTCTGGATGAATTTTGCGGAACACACAATTTATATCATGTGCATTTTTTTCGTGGAGTTTGTCTTTTTTAAAATATTCCTGGCTTTTCGTTTCAGCTTTGAAAAACTTATACATTTCTCATACAGGAATTTGTAAACTCCTGTCCACACAAACAAAGAAACTTCAGTCACATAGCAACCAGCTTTTGACTATCACTTTAACCTATGCTACTCCCTTATTTCGCTTTTACTTACAAGGAGGCAAGTAATAAGACTATTTCTGTTTTTTTTTTTTTTTTCCTCGATTAGCGTGAAGTAAATAGAAGCACAAGCTTTTTAACAATAATTTGTTGCAGAGATATAGAGAAAGTGATATGAATGGAACACATCAGACTTTTTTGTGAAGAATGGTTTACAGAACGGATAGAGAAAATGGTGTGAATAAAACACATACGAGTTTTCTTCAAAAAATGCAATCGGCTACTGTAAACGAATATTTATCACAAGGCGATACAAATGTATCGCGTGACCATCACAGTAGTTTCTATACCCACTCTCCAGTACTTTGACAAACTGCTTAAATTAATAAGCACGCAAAAACCTTATTTCTTGCTTATCGAGACTTCCATTCATACAGCGCCTACTTCAAGCTCACCAATAACCTCGGATATTAACCAAAATGTATCCGATAGCGCATTCCGTTTATAAACCATAACAGTGATTAATATAGGTGGCGTGGGATGAGAGTTTACGGCACGCAAACCAGTGCCACGTCTTCAGTTCAGGGAAAAGGTGAAAGTCGCTGGGTGCCAGGTCAGGACTGAACGGCGGATGATCGAAAATGTCCCATTGAAATTGTTCAAAGAGTCGATGGGTTGTGTGGACGAGCGTTGTCATGGATCAACACAATTCCTCAAGTCAGCATTCCTCTTCGTTTGTTTTGAATGGCTCTCCGCAAACTCGTAAAGTACGAAGATCTTCAAAACAACGTCAATGCTCATTTGAAATCATTGGCAGCAACATTTTTTGAAGCGGGTATTGCAAAGCTTGTACACAGGTATGATAAATGTCTCAATCTTTTCGGTGATTATGTTGAAAAGTAACCATAAGTGTACAAAACTTTTAGTAATAAAATAATTGTTTTCTGTGAACCTGTCTTTTATTTATAGCCTGTCGGAGATGTAGAGAAAGTCGTTTGTGAATGGACCACATCAAGGTTTTATAAATTTCTGTCAGGTGTTTAATATGGAGCACAATAATATCAGATATTTCATTGCGTCGTTGACGAAAGAAACAAGACCATTGCGTGTCCTATGCCAATTTGAGATTTTTATAACAATCCCATAAAGCCATATGATTTCAAGAGGTTCTTCCTGACCCATTGCATAAAGGCCTGGCACTTGGTGGTGAAGATGAGTGGGATTTTAGGGCACTTAACTGAGCCCTTAGAAAACTAAAATTGGCAGAAGCCCAGAAAAATAAGGCAGTACATAGGGCAAAGTGATAGTCAAAAGCTGGTTGCTATGTGAAGTTTCTTTGTATGAACACGAGTTAACAAATTCCTGTATGAGAAAATTACAAACTTTTCCAAGCTGAAACAAAAACAAGGATAATCTAAAAAAAGATCACGTCCACGAAAAAAATGAGCATAACATAAGTTGTGTGTTTTAAAGTGCTCTACATTTTTTGTGTTGTAAGTTTCTGTCCATCTCTTACGATTTGGCAGTTATGCAAAATTCCGCAAAATTCATCCAGGATAAAGTAGTCTTCAGAAGCTATTCCCAGAAAATTCAAGATATACATTTTATTTGTCAGGTAAATATCTTTAATATATGATATTTCAATCAAAATTGTTAGAGCAATTTTTGAGAAAATCAAAAATTGCGAAAAAAAAGTTCTATGTAAAGGGTAGTTAGGGGTCGGGGGATTTTCTTGAAAACTTAATACCAAGTCTTTCCATTTTTGATCTATGCTATCTACACACACACACGCACTCACCTGCTTCTGTAAATGCTTTTTTTTTTTTTTTTTTTTTTTTTTTTTTTATTCAGGGGGTCCTAAATCATGTATTTCTGGTGAAATCTCTACATCGAAGTTTTGGGTGCAATACAATATCTTCTCTATTCACTATGTACATAGTACGTGTAGAGAAAGTAATAATTCACGAGGAAGATACGGAGTAATGTTTATAGCAGAACCGTAAAAACCACAGATTTTTAACTCAAATAGTTTTCATAATACACATGAATAAACATTATGTCGCCAGGCAGATTTGCTTGCTCAGTGTGCGAGTGAGAGGGAAATATGAAAAGAGCGGCCTGGCAACGCAGAGCACGATAACACATCTCATTCTCTGCAGAGTAGAACTCTTCCCATTCGAAAAACATTATAGTATAATATCACTGGGCTGTTTGACTGCCGATTTTGCTGCCAAATCCGACAGTTTATTCCCCGAGAACTTTGTTCGAGCCCCGTAAGGTGTTCTTTTAAGAAACGATCCTCACTCACCATTATGACGAGATGGGGAAAACATTATCACCTGTTGTATGATGCTCCACTTGCGTGAGCCTAGTGGGGAATTTAATATTATTTCATAACAGGCGGCCCCGGTTCGATCCGGTATACGAAGCGGCGTCTGGGCGGGTTTTCTCCGGGTCCACCGGTTTTCCCAGTCACTCATTCCACCAATTGTTCCAGCATCACCTTTCCAATCATCCACTTCATGGTCTTGCCTAGCTACGAGCCGACCCCTCATAACAGGTTCTCCATTCTGTGGTTTCGTGCGGTTGGCTCCCCGACAGGCTTCAGACTCAAAATATACATTTTATTTTTAACGTAAATATATTTAAAATACGTTAGAGCCATTTTTGAGAAAATCGAAATTTTCAAAAATGTTTCCATGCAAAGGATAGTTTGTGGTAAGCGGATTTTTTTTTTTTTTTTTAATCTTAGTGTCGAATCTTTGAAATATACTAAAGTGAACACCAAGTGTGATATTTGACGGTATTTTCGTTTTTGAGCTATGCTGCCCACAGACACAACACAAAGAATATCTTGGAAACGGCCAATTCTACAACAAAAATGCATACCTATGACATAAATTACTTATTTTATTGTGATCTACATTTTTTTGTTTGGCAAGTTTTTGTCTATCTCTTGCGGTTTACCAGTTATGCAAATGTATGCAAAGATTTCTTCAGCGGCTTCTTCTAGAAATCTCAAAATATACATTTTATTTGTAATGTAAATATCTTTAAAATACGTTAGAGCCTTTTATGAGAAATTAAAAGTTTTCAAAAAATGTTCAATGTAAAGGATGGTTTGTGGTGGGCGGATACACACACACACATATATGTTTTTGGACTCGAAGAACCTGAAAACATACATTTCTGGTGAAATCTCTATATCAAAATTTTAGATGGAATACAATACATGTACATACAGGCTAGAGAAAGTAAAATTGTCGTGAGCGTTTCTTCACGCTACAAAGGTATATTATATTAAGTAATCGGTAGGGTTTATTAGCCACGCGAGATATTTTATATCGACAAGACTGCACGTTATTGTTTTATCGCGAAAACAAACGAGTAATGCAGAAATGATCATCGGGGCGCCACACAAAGGCCAAAAGTTCACAAACACGGGGGCATTGGCTAGACACAAAATTGCATTCGTGCCTTTGATTGTTAATGTTGCTTATAGGAATATGCAAACCACTGTAAAAAAAAAAAAGTACAATTTGGCCACGAGCGGCGTTATTATACTAAACATCAGTTTTAGAAAAAAAGTATTTCAAACAATTCCGCACATACCTATACACATGATAATTCAGTTTAAAGCTGTTTTTATACCATTATTACATTTTACACACGCTAGATGGAAAATGTCGAGTATTCTAATAAAAACATTCAGTTTCCATCACTGTACATAATACAAAAAATCCGATGTGTTCCATTCACATGACTTTCTCTATATCACTGCAACAAATGATTCTATTTACTTCATCTAATGGAGCAAAAATTATCAGAAATAGTCTTATTACTTGCTTCCTTGTAAGCAGAAGCGAAATAAGGGAGTAGCATAAGTTAAAGTGATAGTAAAAAGCTGGTTGCTATGTGACTGAAGTTCCTTTGTATGGACACGAGTTCACAAAGTCCTGTATGAGAAAAGTGTAAGTTTTTATAGCTGAAACCAAAAACAAGGAATATCTTAAAAACAATCAGCTCCACGAAAAAAAATGTATATTACATAAATTGTGTGTTTTAACGTGCTCTACATTTTTTGCGTGGTAAGTTTTTGTCTATCTCTTACGGTTTAGCGGCTACACAAAATTTCTTAAAATTGATCCGCAACTAAGTATTCGTCAGAGGCTATTTCCAGAAAATTCAAGATATACATTTTATTTTCAGGTAAATATCTTTAAGATACGACATTTTAATCAAAATCGTAAGAGCCTTTTTTTAGAAAATCAAACTTTTCGAAAAAAAGTTCCATGTAAAGGGTAGTTGTGGTGGGGGATTTTTTTGAAAATCGTGTCGCATCCTTGGAAGATACCGAACCTAAATACAAATTTTGGTATTTAGCGGTCTTCTCGTTTTTGAGCTATGCTGTCCACAGGCAGACACGGACCTTTTTCCAAAAATGCTTTTTTTTTTATTCAAGGGACCCAAAACATAATTGTTCCGGTGAACTCTCGGTATGGAATTTTTGGGTGCATTACACTACCTTCTCTATACACTATGTACATAGTAGTGTAGAGAAAGTAATTTTGTTAATATTGTTAAAAATCATATTCTTCTATCTACTTTATATAATCGAGATAAACATCAGCAGAAATTGTCTTAATTACTTGCTTAAGGGAATGCACTACGCTAAAAAGCTGGTTGCTATGTTAAGATCCTTTTCTATGCAGGGCCGTGTAAGCAAAGTTTAAGTATTTTAATCTGAAACAAATAACAAGGAATATCTCTGAAATTATCAATGCCACGAAAAAAAAAAACGTAAGCAAAGCCGCTGGTCGCGTGTCGTATATTTCCGGCACGTAAAAGAACCTCAAGCCTGATAGAGAGGCCTCTGAGCAAAACACGCCATTTACTTTTTGCCTATCTCTTATCCGTTACGCAAAATTCAGCTATATTCATAATAAAGAGGTTTACAGAGACTATTCCAGAAAATTCAATATGCATCTTATTTGTAGCGCCAATATATTGAATACCTATACTCGTTAATGCTATTTTAAAGGAAAACCAAATTTTTAAATATTTTACCATGTAAAGGGTAGTAAGAGGTCGAAGAATTTAATCGGAAATATTGGTATTTAAGTTTGGTATCATCCAAGGTTGCGACACGATGTTTTTCAACCCCCCCCCCAACTACCCTTTACAGGGAACATTGTGATTTCCTCAAAAATGGTTAACGATTTTGATTATTCAGGGGGTTTCAAAACGACATCGAAGGAAACTGTGGACCTTGTTGGTCATACCGTACGTGATACCTGAATATAATTTTCAGCTCTAAACTCTACACATACAAAAACTGCTATAAAATCACCATGGATTAGGCAGTCGTACATAACCAAATGGCACATGCCTGGCCCACTCTAAGAGAGATGTCGGTTGGTAGCGAAAGTCCCAGTCGCGTGGTGTGCAGGTAGTTTGTTAAGACACGCCGGCGAGACACAGGTCACCTTAGTAATGGAAAACGTAGCATGTGGGTTTTGTTATGTGTTTCGTATAACACATTCTGAGGTCGTTTACGTGGCTTAAGACAACCGTTGTTAATTCGCTGCCTAATCCCAAATGAGTGCGATTTTTAAACACACATAAAACTTTAAATAGAAGAGTTTGAAAGTTGCGACATCCAGTTTCGGACAAGTCTGCTATCTTCGTTTAGTGACGTTTTGAAATGGCCTGTATACCATAATTTTATTATTAAAAAAACCATGTTCTTAATCTTTTTCTCTACTTTAACTATGTACATAGTATGTAGAGAAGGTATTGTATTGCACCCAAAAATTCCATACCGAGATTTCACCGGAAATATGTTTTGAGATCCTCTGAATCCAAAAAAAACATTTTTAGAAAACTGTAGGTGTATGTGTCCGTGGGCAGCATATCTCAAAAACTATAAGAGCGTTAATACCGAATTTGGTATTTAAGTTTGGTATCTTCCAAGAATGCGACACGAATATTTTCAAGAAAATTCCTCCACCCCAAACTACTCTTTATATAGAAAAAAATCGAAAATTTTGATTTCCTAAAAAGTGGCTCTAAAGATTTTTATTAAAATATTTAAGATATTTACATGTCAAATAAAATGTTTATCTTGAGTTTTCTGGGAATAGTTTATTCTGGATGATTTTTATTGAATTTTACATTACTGGTAAAACGTGAGATAGACAAAAACTGCATCACGATAAAACACGTGAGTCGAACATTCACATTTTTGTCAAATTACAGAGATGTTTAGCGTTAAATAATTCACGTATAAACAACATGTTTGGACCACAATCTGAGCGCGTGTCCTCCGACACAAATTTGTTTGTTCTTAATTAGATGTGATGTAGCTATAAAGCACATCCACTTGACGGTAACACGGCAAGAAAAAGTTCATCGCTCGCCGGAATGGTTTACCGCGCCCTCACATGCGAAATGGTTTCTGTCACGTCATTACTTTATTGCGTCTGGTGCGTGTCACAAGAGTCTGTGCTTCGAACCCCTTCTGCCCAACACTTAGCTACCTACTTATACAAAAGTTTTCATTCTGGGAAAGCTTAGAGCTACACGTCAACATAATTCCAGGTAAATGTTTTCAGTAACAATAACCTTTCTAACTTTATCGGGATAATTATGTTCTATCGACCGATCTTGAACTGGGCTGATTCCTTACTCTTCGTATATTCTGAACACGTCATTACATGGCGGTTCAATAACTACCCTAGTTACGAATGAATAATTTACTTTCTCTACACGTACTACCGAGAATTCACCGGAAATACATGATCTGAGACATCTCGAGTGCAAAAAAAGCATTTTTAGAAAAAAATATCCGTGTGTGAGTCTGCGGGTAGCATAGGTCAAAAACGAAATTTCCTTTTTCAAAAATGGCTCTAACGTTTTTGATTAAAATCTTTTATATTTGAGATATTTGCATGACAAATAAAATGTATATCTTGAATTTTCTGGGAATATGCTCTGAGGACTACTTTATTCTGGGTGAGTTTTGACGAATTTAGCTTAATTACTAAACCGTAAGAGAGAGACAAAAACTTGCTACACAAAAGTGTAGATATCAATGAAACACACAATTTAAGATACACACATTTTTTCGTGGAGGTGACCGTTTTCGAGATATTCCTTGTTATTTCCTTCAACTTTAAAATACTTATACTTTTCTCATAACGGAACTTGTCAACGCTTGACCACGTAAAGAAACGGATTTCAATCCCATAGCAACCACATTTTAAAACATTTGACTGTTGACTCAGTTTAGTGTATTCCCTTATTTCCCTCCTACTTATAAATAACTACATAATAACACCGTTTCTGTTAATGTTTTAGCATGAAGTAGATAGAAGAATAAGCTTTTTAACAATTTTTACACAGATGTAGAGAAAGTCATATGAACGGAACACGTCAGATGTTTTTACTTTCTCTAGCACGTTTGTAGAATGCACATAGTAGGCAGAGAGGCTGCCGTATTCCACCTATATTTTCGATAACTGATTTCACCGAAAATACATGTTTTGAGGATCCATGAATCCTAAAGAGAATTTATAGAAAAGGTCCGTGTGTATATGGACAGTACATTTGAGAAACGGAAAGTTCGTAAATATCAAGTTCAGTAGCTTCCAAGGATTTTCAAACTCCATCACCAATGTGATTCGTAAATTTTGATTTCCTCAAAAATGGCTCTAACGATTTTATTAGCTTACCTTAAGATATTTTATGACTAACGAAATGTACACATATCTTGAATTTTCTGGGAATAGACCAATTTGTTCTGGTTGACTTTTGTATAACTGGCAAACCGTAACAGTTATACAAAAACTTAATACACAAAAAATGTAGAGCTCATTAAAACACATCATTCATATTATACGCATTGTTTTTGTAGAGTTAATTGTTTTCAATTTTAAGTATTTGAAAACTGAAACCAATAACAAGGTATATCTCAAAAATGGTCAACACCTAAATTGAGTTTTAACGAGATCTACATTTTTGTGCAGTAAGTTTTTGTCTTTATCTTACGGTTTGCCAGTTATACAAAATTCGTAAAATTCATCCAAAATAAAGTAGTCTTCAGAGGCTATCCCCAAAATATTCAAGATAACATTTTATTTGTCAGGTAAATATCTTTAATATATGACATTTTAATCAAAATCGTTACAGCTATTTTTGAGAAAATCAAAATTTTCGAAAAAAAGTTCCACGTAAAGGTTACCAATCTCAGTACTTACAACATTGTAAGTAATGGTTACCATGCTAACTTCATACACCCAAGGTCGCGGGTTCAAATCCGGCGGAGGACGATGGATATTTTCGGATGTAAAAATCCTTAGCATGGCTTCCTTCGGAAGGGAAGTAAAGCCGTTGCTCCCATGTCGTAGGTTTACGGCACGTAAAAGAACCTCAAGCCTGATAGAGAGGCCTCGAGGCAAAATTAAGCGGTCTTTCACACCAAATTTAGAATGGGACGCTGAGAACCACAGTAGTTAAAGAGCGTCCATAAATAACACGCCATTTACATTTACAACATTGTAAGTCGCCATTGGGGTTGTCATCTCAAAATAATTTGAGAACACCTTGTGGTTTACCAGGAAACATGCGAGTCAGTTGAGAAATTCAATGCTATGCTGGTATGTTGCCATGGTAGCTCAGTGGAAGAGCAACCGGCTAGAGATTGGGAGATCCGTGGTTCAAATCCCGGCTACGGCATTGACTCTACCTATCAAACTTAAATACTTTCACAGTCGTTTCGTTTTTGACTATGCTGCCCACAGACACACAGACAGACACACAGACAGATTCAGGAGGTCCCAAAACATATATTTCCAGTGAAATCACGGTATGGAATTTCTGGAGTCATTACAATATCTTTTCTATATACTGTGTTCATAGTACGGGTAGAGAAAGTAAAAAGAAGGAGCCGTATAATCCAAGTGACCTCGATATCACCTCTATATTTGATTCAATGAGGTTAAGAAGTTTATTTCTTCACTGCAGTTTGCAGTAATTTTACATATTCAAAGTATGATTGTTATCACGCAATAGTTCACTTTTGGAGACGAGGTCAAGGACCGTGTGAGGTTATGTAAAGCGAGCGATATTTCGATAATCGATTGTAGCGCACACGAAATGTCTTGAATGAATCACCAGTTTGTTTGCAGTTTTCTTGTACCGGACATTTGAAGCATGAATTATTTATGGCAGATCTTGTTCCGTAGTACTGGGTCGTGGCTTTGTCAACTTGAATAGGTTCTCTCGCTATCTTCCCGGGAAGTTGCGACACTCGCACCTCAGTTATCGGCTTTTTCGACTGCGCCTCTGCTAATAAGATTTTCTTATGACTCGTTTTATCAATATTTTCAAATTAGCCTCTACACAGCACATACTGTGTATAGTGTATAGAGGAAGTATTGTATTGCACGCAAAAATTTGATACCGGAACTCTCATAACTTTCTCTAGCTGTTCTACAAACGTCTTACATAAGATTAATCTTCTAGCAGTTAGCCCGCCTGGGCGGCGTGGTGGTAGCATGCCTGCCTCACGTTCAAAAGGTCGTGAGTTGGAATCTCGCTTAGGGTGAGTTACCCGGGTAAGGTTTTTTTTCGGGGTTTTCCCTTATCCTGAGCAGGAAAATGTCCAGTAACTTTAAGCTCCATGGACCCCGAGATCATTTGAGCAACATGTCATCAATTGCATTCATCATCCGATATGACCAAACCAGGTTAAAGGACGTTAAACTAAAAAAACATTACCAGAATGTTCTTATTACTTAGTCCCTTATAAGTAAAAAGAAAATAAGGGAATACGCTGCTAAACCGATGGTCAAATGTTTTAAAACCTGCCGTTATCCGACTGTCATTGCAAATCGCTTCTTTGCTTGGCCAGGGGTAGAAACAAAGGAAAACGCGCACTTACTGTCTGAGAGAAATATAGTACTCACAACTGAAACCAATAACAAGGAATATCTCGGAAACGGTTACCTCCCCAACAAAAATGTAATGGACATAAATTGTGTGTTTTGATCATATCAACATTTTCTATGTACTAATTTTTGTCTATCGCTTACCGTTTAGCAATTGTGCAAAATTCATCCAGAATGAAGTAGTCTTCGGAGGTTATTCCCAGAAAACTCAAGATATACATTTTGTTTGTCAGGTAGATATCTTTAATATACGGTATTTTCATAAAAAACGTTAAAGCCATTTTTAATAAAATAAAAAATTTAGAAAAAAGTTCCATGTAAAGGGTAGTTGGAGGCGGGGGGGGGGGATTTTCTTGAAAATCTTCGAGTCGTATCCTTGGAAGATACCAAACCTAAATACCAAGTTTGATATTTAACGATCTTTTCGTTTTTGAGCTATGCTATCCACACACACACACACACACACACACACACACACACACACATATATATATATATATATATACACACACGGACCTTTTTCTGAAACTGTTTTTTTTTTATTCAGGGGGACCCAAAACTTATATTTCCGGTGAAATCTCGGTAAGGAATTTTTGGGTGCAATACAATACCTTCTCTATACACTATGCACAGAGTACGTGTAGAGAAAGTAAAACACCCTCCAATCACTATTGTGGCAGTTATCGGTAGAAGACGCCGACCGACTGGTCGAGTGAGAGCATAACGCCCAAAGTAAAATTCCAGAAATATTTGTCGAATGATTATTGCCCTTGAGCTGAACTTCTCCACGCCTCAAGAACATTACAACGGTATATAAGCCAGTGTACCACTTGACGAGTTTTTAGTGTCAAAGTGCGTTCTCCGAGTGAGGTTACGAGGTCGTAACGTACAGTTTCTGTAATAAGCTGAAAGACAAGGAAGAACTGAATTGGACCACATTGGTGAACATTCAAGTAACGGCAATATAGTGAAGGGACACTGAAAATGTATAACGGTCACCCTAGGTAAGTAACAGACTGATTTAACTTTATATGTGGGCGCTCTTTATCTGCTACATCCCTCAGCATTCCATTTTATATTGGGCGTTGAAGAGGCCTCTTTTTTAGGCTTCAGATTGTTATAAGTGCGTAAATCTACCACTTTACTTCCCTTCATAAAAAAGCTATGCTAAGCATTTTTACACCCGAAAAAAATCCATTGCCCACCGCCGGGTTTGGAACTAGAGGCTATCACATTCACCCCAGACCTCGGAAGACGACGTAAGTGATAATCAAAACTAAGTGAAGTGTAGGAAAATTGAACCGCGTGTTATTCATGAAGTGACAGTGAGAAACACACGAAGTGCAGGGAAAACTGAACTAGATCGCATTAGTGAAGTGACAGTGAGAACTATGAAGCCCCTTGAGAACTGAACTATATGATCTTAGAGAAGCGACAGTGAGAATTAAGTAGAGTGACATGGAAAATTGATCATATTGATGAACTGGCAAGGAAAATAGTACCAGGTTGCATTAGTGATGTGACAGGGACAATTGAAATAGATCACATTTATGAAGTGATACGGAAAATGAACTAGATCACATTAAGATTGATACATAAAATTGAACTTGATTAACTTTATTGCTGAAGTGGCCAGAAAATGGAACTAGATCTCATTAGTGAAGTGAACAAAAAAATTGAACTAGGTCACATTAATGAAGCGATACTGAGAATTACGTGAAACTTGAAACCTAAACTACACTGCATTAGTTAACTGACAGATTTAAGTGAAGGGACAGGGAAAATAGGACTAGATCACATTAGTGAAGGGACAGGGAAAATAGAACTAGATCACACTAGTGAAGGGACAGGGAAAATAGAACTAGATCACACTAGTGAAGTGACACTGAAAATAGAACTAGCTCACATTAGTGAAGTGACACGGAAAATAGAACTAGAGAACATTAGTGAAGTGACACGGAAAATAGAACTAGACCACATTAGTGAAGTGACACGGAAAATAGAACTAGATCACATTAGTGAAGTGACACGGAAAATAGAACTAGAGAACATTAGTGAAGTGACACGGAAAATAGAATTAGAGAACATTAGTGAAGTGACACGGAAAATAGAACTAGCGAACATTAGTGAAGTGACAAGGCAAATAGAACTAGATAACATTAGTGAAGTGACACTGAAAATAGAACTAGATCACATTAGTGAAGTGACACGGAAAATAGAACTAGATCACATTAGTGAAGTAACACGGAAAATAGAACTAGATAACATTAGTGAAGTGACACTGAAAATAGAACTAGATCACATTAGTGAAGTGACACTGAAAATAGAACTAGATCACATTAGTGAAGTGACACGGAAAATAGAACTAGATCACATTAGTGAAGTGACACGGAAAGTAGAACTAGATCACATTAGTGAAGTGACACGGAAAATAGAACTAGATAACATTAGTGAAGTAACACATAAAATAGAACTAGATCACATTAGTGAAGTGACACGGAAAATAGAACTAGATAACATTAGTGAAGTGACACGGAAAATAGAACTAGATAACATTAGTGAAGTGACGCGGAAAATAGAACTAGATAACATTAGTGAAGTGACACGGAAAATAGAACTAGATAACATTAGTGAAGTGACACTGAAAGTAGAACTAGATCACATTAGTGAAGTGGCAAGCAAAATAGAACTAGATAACATTAGTGAAGTGACACGGAAAATAGAACTAGAGAACATTAGTGAAGTGACAAGGAAAATAGAACTGGATCACATTAGTGAAGTGACACAGAAAATAGAACTAGATAACATTAGTGAAGTGACAAGGAAAATAGAACTAGATAACATTAGTGAAGTGACACTGAAAATAGAACTAGATCACATTAGTGAAGTGACACGGAAAATAGAACTAGATAACATTAGTGAAGTGACACTGAAAATAGAACTAGATCACATTAGTGAAGTGACACTGAAAATAGAACTAGATCACATTAGTGAAGTGACACGGAAAATAGAACTAGAGAACATTAGTGAAGTGACACGGAAAATAGAACTAGATCACATTAGTGAAGTGACACGGAAAATAGAACTAGATAACATTAGTGAAGTAACACATAAAATAGAACTAGATCACATTAGTGAAGTGACACGGAAAATAGAACTAGAGAACATTAGTGAAGTGACACGGAAAATAGAACTAGATAACATTAGTGAAGTGACACGGAAAATAGAACTAGATAACATTAGTGAAGTGACGCGGAAAATAGAACTAGATAACATTAGTGAAGTGACACGGAAAATAGAACTAGATAACATTAGTGAAGTGACACTGAAAGTAGAACTAGATCACATTAGTGAAGTGACACTGAAAATAGAACTAGATCACATTAGTGAAGTGGCAAGCAAATTAGAACTAGATAACATTAGTGAAGTGACACGGAAAATAGAACTAGAGAACATTAGTGAAGTGACAAGGAAAATAGAACTGGATCACATTAGTGAAGTGACACGGAAAATAGAACTAGATCACATTAGTGAAGTGACACTGAAAATAGAACTAGATCACATTTGTGAAGTGACAAGGAAAATAGAACTAGATCTTATTAGTGAAGTGAAACGGAAAATTGGACTACATCTTACTAGTGAATATACAGTGAGAATAAATTAAATGACACATAAAATGAATTAGAGCGCATTAATAACATAACGGGGAAAATAAACTGTGGTAACAATTTCATCTATCATCTTTTATATTTATTGATAAAACGCATAAAGTTAACATTGTCATTCTGAATTCCTGAACCCCATTAAACCATAATCGTTTTTGTAGTCATGCTGTCCCGGAATCAAAATTTGAGAACGAGTGCTATACATCATGAGAAGCATTCTAAGAACAGTACTGAAACTTGAATGGTAGGTGGGCGAGTATTTGCATGGAGAACATAAGGCGCCAGGGACATGTGTTTAGGCTCGTATACACCATCTGGTGGGCCGCAGGTGTGCCATATCATTTCCAGGTTTCTGTTTGCTTCCAGCAAAGGTGTTCCTCGCTCTTGACATGGGCTTTAGTCGCAAGCGTCGCACATGAAAACAGAGCATCCAAAATGGTGGGCTACAGCGGGGATTACCAAAGATCGCTTAAACCATATTTGGCAAAGGGGCAGCGAAAATAGATATAACGTTGTGAATGCGACTATGCGACATAAACAGACTGGAAATAGAATCTGAATGAAGAAACAAATCGTCATTGCAGTTACAAAACGGGATAAAAATTGGGTATGAAACAAAGATCAGAAATAGCGTGGCTCAGGTGGGTGGAAAACCCGTAAGGTAGTTGATGAAGCTGGTAGGCGGATTTGCCCATAATGCGGGATCAGGAAAGACTGAACGCATATTTTGGCAGATTGCGTGCAGATGGAGGATCCTAGGAAAAAAAATATTTCCCGAACTATTTTTAGCATCAAACAGACGAAGGACAGCATTCTGGGATTTGATTCTAAACAGCCAAAACTGGCCAAGCCTGGGGACATACTTAATGGAAGTAGTTCGTGCACTAAGAGATTAAATATATGTGTAAATATTGTATACATTTATTTGGTGTTGGGTAATCTATGTGTGTGTGTTTCCAATGTTGTTAAGAGATATAAAATAGATATGTAGGTAATATTTTAAATTCAAGTATTTTTTGACGGCATGTACGGTCACTTGACCCTTGCGACTGTGTGACGCAAATATTGCATTATTATAAACTTAACAATAAAATACTACTACTACTTTCTGTAAACTCGGTAAAGAAGGTATTGTATTCCACCCTGATTTAACGTTAATTTGTTATCTACGTCACGCTAATCCGGATAAACATAGGCAGGACGAGCTTCCTTGTAAGGGAAATAAGAAAATGCACAGGCTAAAGCAATTGTCACGTCCATTAAAAGTCGGTCGCTATGTAAAACAATTGAAATTCCAAACAAACCAAACAAAATGAAGAAAAGTGTCTTCCCGTTCGAGGAAAATTTACGGGGCTAAAGTTGAAACCAATAAATCCGGAAAATCTCGAAATCGGTTAATTCTACACACACAAAAAAATATGATGTGTTCCATTCACATGATGTCCTCCAGCTGTTCGCTAAACAAACCTTTTATTCAAAACATTAATCTGTTATCTACATCATGCTAATCAAGATAAACATAAGCAGAATTAGTCTTATTACTAGCTTCCTTGTAAGTAGAAGGGAAATAAGAAAATGCACAGGCTAAAACGATAGTCCAATCTATTTGCTTGCCAGGAGTAAACAAACGATATATGAGAAGAAAGATGTCTTCCCGTTTGAGAAACGTTTAAGTGGCTAATATTGAAGCCAATATTCTGGAATATCTCGAAAACGGATAACTCTTTTTTATATATATATATATATATATATAAACAACAACAACAACAACTGTATATGACAAACTGTGTGTTTTAATGAGATCTACATTTTTTGTATAGTAAGTTTTTGTACATCTCTTACGGTTTGCCAGTTATATAAAATTCATTCAGAATAAAGTAGCCTTCAGAGGCTATTCCCAGAAAATTTAAGATATACATATTATTTGTTAGGTAAATATCTTTAATCAAAATTGTTAGCTATTTTTGAGAAAATCAAAATGTTCGAAATGTTTTCCATGTAAAGGGTAGTTGGGATTTTCTTGAAAACCTTCCTGTCGCATCGTTAGAGGACACAAATACACACACACACACACACGCGCGCGCGCGTTTTCTTCTATACAGGGTGTCTCAAACATATATTTACGGTGAAATCTCGGTATTGCATTTTTGGGTGCAATACAATACCTTCTCTATTCACTATGTATATAGTACGTGTAGAGAAAGTAAAAATATACATTTGGAAGTTTTGGGGGTGTGGGTCTGTGAACAGCATAACTAAAAACGAAACTTCGATTACATACCAAACTTGGTATTTAAGTTCAGTATCTTCCAAGAATGCGACACAAAGATTTTCAAGAAAATCCCCCCACTCGAACTACCCCTTACATGGGACATTTTTCAACAATTTTGATTTTCTTAAAAATGGCTCTATTTTGATTTAAATCACAAATGAAATGTATATCTGAATTTTCTGGGAATAGCATAACTGGTAAACCATAAGAGAGGACAAAAACTTACCACACAAACAATGTAGAGCACGTTAAAACACACAATTTATGTCATATACATTTTTGTCGTGCACTTGACCGTTTTCGACATATTCCTTGTTAGTTTCAGTTTAAAAATACTTAAACTTTTAATTATTTTTTTTTATCCCCACACAAGCCATGTATAGGACAGAAGTTTGACTGAAAAATGCAATGCCATACCCGGGATTTGATTCAGGGATCATCCAGTCTCTAGCCGGTTGCTCTACCACTGAGCTACCACGGCAACATGCTGGCATGGATTTAAATTGACTCGCATGTTTCCCGGTAAACCACAAGGTGATCTCAAATTATTTTTAGATGACAACCCCAATGCCGACTTACAATTTCGTTAGTACTTTAAGTCCCAGGAAGAATAGTATAGCCAGCTATTATGATCAACTTAAAGTACTCACGACATTGTAAGTCGCCATTTCAAATCAATTTTAAATCACCCAATGCTTTACCGGGAAACATAACAATCAGTTGCGAAAGTGTTTCCCAACCTTTTGAAGTTCACGGCACCCTTGTGAATAACATTTAACACCAGGGGCACCCTTCCTTCAATTAAAAGAAAATTAAGCTTAATATGTTAATTTATTGAAATATTATATAATAATAACGTACACCATAACATAATACAGTAAACTTTACTACAATCACTGAGTAAAAATACATCAATAAATTGTGTTCGATTAATGATTAATGTGAAACTTGTGATTGATGCTTAGAGCAGATATGTGATGTCGGGTCTTACAGTTAACAGTGAAATACGCAAATCATCCTCAAGGTTATTCAGTCTATTTCTTGCTTTGCATTTTATTGTCACCATAGCAGAGAAGGCTTGCTCGCATAGATAGGATGTTGAAAAGGGCAAAAGTGCGTTAATTGCTTTCTTCATTAGGTTAGGGTACTCCTCTCTCCGTTGAAGCCAAAAACTAGCCACCGACGCCTCACTCTTGGTGAACTTACCTTTGAGTGTGGAATCAGCGCAAAGATCAATACATTTTTCTCGTTTGCAAGCAGTGAAATCTATTTCCTCTGCACTATCTACGAAATCAAATGGTGAGACAACCCAGTCGAGATTCGTAGTGGAAATAGTTGGAAAGTACACATCTATTGCATCTTGCAATCTTGATAAGTGATCACAAATGCGGTCTTTCAGTTTACCCAGATCTTTATCTCCTGCCACATTAAGAAGAGATGGAAAGTTTGACAAATCTTCTTTTTGAACTGCAGACTTCCAAGAACTAAATTTTCTTTTAAAACCTTTCATTTTATTGGTTGAGGAGATTATTATTTCATGTCGACCCTGCATCGAAACATTCAGTTCATTCAGCTTATGAAAAATATCTGCCAGATACGACAGTTCAAAACACCAAGAATCACTTAGTAAGAGCTCATGAAATGTGTCTTGATTTTCATCCTTAAAAAAAGTTTTTAGCTGTTCTTTAAGTTCGAGAAACCGGTTCAATACACGACCCCGCGACAACTACTTTACTTCTGTGTGAAGTAACAAAGAGGTATGAGCTGCATCCGTTGCGCGACATAACTGTTCAAAAAGTCTGCACTTTAAAGGTCGAGACTTCATATAGTTCACCATTTTCACAACTTGGTTAAACACTTCAGCAAAATCTTCATTACACGCTTTCACGACTAATGCCTCTCTATGCAGAAAACAGTGAGTTATAATAATGGATGGATTTTCATTGAGAGCTCTGGCAGTAAAACCTTTAATTTTCCCAGACATAGATGGTGCACCATCTGTACATATACCACAACAGTCTTTCCATGAAAGATCATGGTCATTGAGATAGGAATTAATAGAAACGAAAATATCATGGCCTGTGGTTGTAGTCTCCAGCGGTCTACAGAACAGAAACTGTTCACTAATATCTTTTTCATCAATATATCTGATAAAACCAAGAAGTAGCTATTTGTCACCAATATCGAGACTCTCATCTACTTGCAAAGCAAATGTTCTATAAGTTTTTATTTTCTCCGTGACTTGTTCGTTAGTATTGCATGACATTTCAGATATCCTGCGGCTGATTGTGTTGTTGGACAGAGGAACTTTCGAAATTTGATTAGCTGCTCCTTCGCCAAGTATTGTTGAAACTATAACTTGACATCCAGGGCCAATGATTTCCTCTCCAAGAGTATGTGGTTTCTTTTGTTTAGCTATCAGTTCTACTACTTTAAATGAGGCTTCAAGAGCAGTATCACCTATGGTCATTCTCTTTACCATTCGCACAGCTGTTTTCTTCTCCCCTTCTAATATATGTGAAAAATACATTACACTTTTCTGTGACACACTAGGATGCTTTGTTGTAAGATGCCGCTTCAGTTTGCTAGGTACCATGGCCTCGTTGCTAAGTGTTTCGCCACAAACTAAACACACAGGGATAGGGTTTTCCTCGTTGTTATTCCACTTAAATCCATACGCCAAGTAACTGTCCTGGTATGTTCTTTTCTTTCGTTTGTCTTCTTTATGTGGTGAATTCGACGATCCGGGAGAAACTGTAAGATTTGGCTTCTTAAAGCAAGCAGTAGGAGCCGACTGTTCACTTTCACTGTCCTGGCGTTTACGTTTAACAATGAACTTATCCATAGCTAAACACTGTGAATCAACGCGAGGAAGACAACTGAAAGCGCCAAGCGGCGTACACTTTTATATATTCATCTGTCGAAGTCTTGGGAATGTTCGTGAGGAAGCGAGTAGTCTCGGGAATGTTCGGCAGGGTATGGCTGTAATGTCATCTGTGGGATACTAGTATAACTGAATTATTGAAATGAATCGACCACTATCACCATCTGCCGTGCATGAGAGTAATTGATTTGACTTATTTTATTTCAAGACCTTACAAGACTTAAGGCTTCAGTAGAAGGTATTTTTGTTTTGTTTATCTCAATATCTCGCGGCACCCCTTAGCCAATCACACGGCACCCTAGGGTGCCGGGGCACACCGGTTGGGAACCGTTGATATAGCAGCATGTTGCCATGGTAGCTCAGTGGTAGAACCACCGGCTAGGAACCGGGAGATCCGTGGTTCAAATCCCGGCTATGGCATTGAACTTTTCAGCCTGACTCTACCTATCCAATTATTTGGCATACAGGAACTTGTCAACTCCTGGCCACGCAATGAATCGGATTTGAATCCCATAGGGGTCGCCCTCCGTGGTGTAATGATTACCATACTAACTTCATATTCCGAAGGTCGCGGACTTTTTCGGGATTAAAAATTCTTAGCATGGCATCTTTCGGAAGGGAAGTAAAGCCATTGGTCCCGTATCGTAGATTTACGGCACCTAAAAGAACCTCAAGCCTGATCGAGAGGCCTCTGAGCAAAACTAAGCGGTTTTTCACGCCTTAGAATGGGACGCTGAGAACCACAGCAGTTAAAGAGCGTCCATAAATAACAAGCCATTTTCATTTTTAATCACATAGCAACCACATTTTAAAACGTTTGACTGTCGGTTTAGCCTAGTGTATTCACTTATTTCTCTTCTACTTAAAAGGAATCAAATAATAAAACCATTTCTGCTAGTGTTTATATCGATTAGCATGAAGCAGATAGAAGAATAAGCTTATTAACAATAATTTGTTACAGAGAAAGTAATGTGAATGGAACACGTGAGACTTTTTTAAAGTGCTAACTCGCCATTCGTTAGATCTCTCGATAAAAACTCAAAGAGTATGGAATTAAAGTAGGTATGAATTGAGGTTCTTGAAGCAGTAACGAAATGCGATGTTTATCAATGAATTGCTTGTACCTACTTCATTTTGATATTTGGTGGAGGCGCCGAGCTAGTGCCGCATTGCGTGACTGTAAATTGCTAGGAGCGGTGCATGAACCTAACCTGCCGAACAATCGATCTCAATGCAATGACATTTCTTTACTGTGTCACTTGCAGATAATTTACTGTTTAATGAGCAAACTGCTGCTGGGGTAGGCAAACGTTCTTTCTTTCACACAATTTACATTAAGGCTACCGAGCGGGTAACCTTGTCGACTCGTATTCGGAAGGTCACGGGTTCGATCACCGGAGACTGTGACCCATGACGTCGCAGGCGAATGCCGGTGTGGTTTCTCATTTAAGGGGGCTGTCCCAGAAGTACCCGACCTGACGCAGAGATAGCAGTTGTTTTAAACAACATCAGTGGTAAAAAGTGCCAACCTTAGAAAGCTTAAGTTTGAAGTTTGGTGACTTTCCTTAGTTTAGCATTGTTTGAAATTGTCGATGTTATCAAAATGACTAATAAGATTTTGATTAAAATACCACATATTAAGCATATTTTCGGAAAGAATAACCAATATACCTTGAATTTTCTGGAAACCTATCCTGAAGTCCTCTTCGCTCTGGATGATTTTGCATAATTGATGAACCGTAAGACACACAGAGACAGAGAGAGAGAGACAAAATACAAAACACCAAAAATCTCCATATCTTTTGTACAATTTATGTTCAATATATTTCCGAGATATTCTCTATTGGTTGAAACTCTGCAATAATTTCTCAAATGGGAACTTATCATTCGATTTTTGTTTACTCCTGACCGTGCAAAGAGAATGGATTTTCAACGTCATCATTTAGCTATCATCATTTAATATATTTGACTATCGCTTTAGCCTAGTTCATTCTCTTATGTCCCTTCTGCTTACAAGGAAGCAAGTAATAAGACAATTTCTGCTACTGTATTTCTTGATTACTATGAACTAGATACAGGACTGTTCCAGAAGAACCTGTCCTGACATAAAGATAGCGGTTGTTGCTTCAAACAATAACAATGGTAAACAGTACTAACTTTAGAAAGCTTAAGTTTGACGATTTTATATTGTTTAGCATTTGTTTGGTAGCCATCATTAGTGAATGCTCTCCGCAAATTTCTAAACATGGATAAAACTGGTCATCGTTATGTGATACAATATTTTCATTTGAAAGGTCTTAGTCCAACTAATATTAAAGCTGAGCTAGATTCTACTTTGGGGGAGTCTGCTCCTTCGTTTACAACAGTGAAATATTGGGTGGTAGAGTTTAAGAGCTGCCAAGACGAACATCGCAGTGTTCGACCAAATGAGGTTAGCAGTCCAGAAATTGCAAAGAAAATCCACAAAATGGTATTAAATTACCATCGACTGAAAGTGCACGAGCTACCAGACATTACAGGCATTCCTAAAAGTTCTGTACATTGCATTCTGAGTGAAAATTTGGACATGAGAAAGTTGTGTGCAAGGTGGGTGCGATTGGTTACAACAGAACAAAAACAGCGTCGTGAGGATGTTTCAGTGGGTGTTTGACAATGTTTCGCCGCAATAAACCTGAGTTTTTACGTCGATTCATAACAATGGATGACACATCGGTCCACCACTTCACACCAGAGACGAAGCAACAATCAAAACAGTGGATTGAAAGAGGAAAATCGGCTCCAAAGAAGGCGAGGACAATTCCGTCTGCAGGTAAGGTCGTGGCGTGAGTTTTGTGGGACGCACGCGGGATAATGTTCATTGACTATATGCGAACTTGTTACAGTGTTTGAGTGATGAAATCGAGCAAAACCGGCCGCATTTAGCGAAAAAGAAGGTTTTGTTTCATCACGACAATGCCCCAGCTCATATGTCCATTATCACCATGGCCAAAATCAATGAGTTAAAGTTAGAGTTGCTTCCTCATGCACCCTTTTCGCCAGATTTAGCCCCCTCTGATTATTTTGTTTCCAAACTTGAAATGGCTTGGTGGTAGAAGATTTGCCAACAATGAAAAGGTGGAGTCTGCAGTTGATGGCTATTTTGCAGACCACGATAGTTCTCACTATAAACAGGGTATCGAAGCTATTGAACAAGTGCATCGAGCTGAAAGGAGACTATGTAGAGAAATAAAGATGTTTTCCTCCAACTTTTTGTTCTTTCTTTGTTAGGTTTGGTACTTCTGGGACAGCCCTTGTATCATGATATCCTTTCCCCTTCGTTCCGTTTCCTTCTCGTGTTTCAGGCGTGCAGCCATATTCGTTCAGGCGTGGATTCATCCTAAATGGAACGATTGCTCCCCGTGAACTTCAGGACGGTGGCCCGGAATAGGACGGGTCATCAGCCCTTGAAACGTTAGGGACTTCCACACGTCTTTGGTGGCCTGTCTACCTATGGCCGCATCTCATCCCTGCTTTGGGGGGGGGGGGCGTTAGCTCAATATATCTTCACACGTCGCAGTATTCGTCCTTCGTGGAGTCGTGGTTACCAGACTGGCCTAATATACCCAAGGTCACGGGTTCAAACGCGGCGGTGGTTTTTTTCGGGCAAATCCTTAGCATGGCTCCCATCGGAAGGGAAGTAAAGCCGTTGGTCCCATGTCAGATTTACGGCACGTAAAAGAACCTCAAGCCTGATAGAGAGGCCTCTGAGCAAAATTAAGCTATCTGTCACGCCCAGTATAGAATGGGACGCTGAGAACCACAGCAGTTAAAGAGCGTCCTTAAATAAAACTACATTTTCCATACGTCGCAGTGCAAGAGGTGTCACCGTCCATTGTTCACCCTTTACTGTACTGCTCTTCTGTAACACTTCTCTACCCAACCAACAAAAATATTGTAATAAAAGCTTATTACTTTCTCTGTGATGTATATGTACAATGCAGATGGTAGATAGACAAGGTATTGTATTCCACCCAAAAACTCGAAACCGGGATTTCGCCATAAATAATACATATGAGGCCGATTAAATAATAAAAAAAAAAGCATTTTTAGAAAAAGGTGCGTATGTATGTTTCTGTAGTGTCTGTATGTGTATTTAACGGTTTTTTCGTTTTTAAGCTATGCTCTCCAGACAGACAGGCAGACACACACACAGATTTTTTAAACGTTTTTTTCGGACCCAGGGGACATATTTCCGGTGAAATCTCGGTATTGAATTTTGGGTGGAATACAATACCTTCTCTATTCGCTGTGTACATTGTACATTGTGGCTAGAGAAAGTAAAAAGTGGATCGTTAAATGATGACTTTGAAATGGGAGCTAAAATATGGTAAGGTTAAGAAGTATTCTCGAATAAAAATTGATCTGTTGTATAAATACTTTTACACAATATCATTGTTTCATCGTCACCATGATAATCGAGATAAAATTAGCAGAAATAGTCTTATTACTTGCTTCCTTGTAAGTAGAAGCGAAATAAGGGAGTGCCATAGGTTAAAGTGATAGTCAAAAGCTGGTTACTATGCGACTGAAGATCCTTTGTTTGTATGGACAAGAGTTGACAAAGTCCTGTATTAGAAAAGTATGTTTTTCAAAGCTGAAACCAAAAACAAGGAATATCTCAAAAACGATCCTCTCCACGAAAAAAATGTATATGACATAAATTGTCTTTTACTGTGATCCACATTTTTGTATAGTAAAATTTTGTCCATCTCTTACAGTTTACCAGTAATGCAGAGATCAATAAAAAAGCATTCAGAATATTTTATTTCGAACATAAATATCTTAAATAAAAATCGTTAGTCATTTATGAGAAAATTTAAGTTTTCAACATTTTTTCCATATAAAGGATAGTTTGGGGGTGGGATTTTCCTTAAAATCTTTGTTTGCATCCTTGGAGAATACAAAAATTGAAATGAAATTCCAAGTTTGGTATTTTACTGACTTTTTGCGCACGTTTTATATACATACCTTTTTTTTTAAGCAGGAGACCCTAAAACGTGTATTTGCGGTGAAATTTGGGTCTCGAATTTTTGGGTGGAGTGCAATAGCTTCTAAAAGCAGTTATAAAGTTAAGGTCTGTTCACACGGAGCGTTTAATATTGCCGGTAGACGCGCTTTGCCAGGCCTGGAACCCAGGCTCGTCTGTAACAATAAATCACGTAGCAGCACACTTGTAAGCGGATTGGGAAGCCCCACATTGTTGACGTGGACGATGCACGTGGACACCCTCACATTTGTATGGTTTGCCTAACCGGATTGCGGCACAAACACACAAATTAACGACAGGGCTCATCATTGGGTTAAGGTTAAGGCATTTCCCCCTCCAGATTTACGATTCACATTTGTTGTGTACTTACTGCGTGTCGTGACCCTAACGCTAAACAAATGGTCCAGTTTTAATTGTTGACAACAATATCCGCATCGAGGCAAATTCTACTCGCCAGTAAATTCACTGCCACAAAGAGTTGGGTCGAGCGATTTATTTTTACTTTCTCTACACGTAATGTACATAGTGTATAGAGAAAACATATTGGTATTGCATCCAAAAATTCTATACCGAGATTCCACCGGAAGTATATGTTTTGAGACTCCCTGAATCAAAAAAAAAAAAAAAATAAAACCACATTTTTAGAAAAATGCCCGTGTGTGTGCATGCAGCATAGCTCAAAAACGAAAAGACCGTTAAATATCAAACTTGGTATTTAAGTTAGGTACCTTCCAAGGATGTAGCACGAAGATTTTCAAGAAAATCCCCCACACCCAATTACCCTTTACATGGAACTTTTTCGAAAATTGTTTATTTTCGAAAAAATGGCTCTTACGATTTTGATTAAAATATCGTATATTAAAGATATTCACCTGACAAATAAAATGTATATCTTTAGTTTTCTGGGAATAGTCTGAAAAATGTTTATTCTGGATAAATTTTGCCGAATTTTGCTTAACTGCTAAACCGAAAGAGATAGCGCAAAAACTTACCACACAAAAAATTTAGATCTCGTCAAAACACGCAATTTAAGTTCTTTTCATTTTTGTTGTAGCGGTAACCGTTTCCGAGATATTCCTTGTTATTGGTTTCAATTGTAAAGTTACTTATACTTTGCTCAGTGTCCGTTTTTCTTTTGTTCTACTCCTGGCCAAACAAAGAAGTAATTTTCAATGAAGATCGCATAACGACAGCTTTTAAAACATTTGACTATCGCTTTTGCATAGCGCATTCCTTTAGTTTCCTTCTACTTTTAAGGAATTAAGTAATAAGAAAATTTTGATTAGCATTGTGTAGAAAGAAGTTTGTTTGTAGAGCTAGAGAAAGTCATGCGAGAGTAACATCAGATTTTACTGTTAGCAAACGGAAGCTAAGGAGTGTAATGCCCATTTAAACTCGCTGTTTTTATGTAGTTAATATTAACGAGATAGAGGACATATTTGGAAAGTTGGCATGTCCTAAACGTCGCCTGATGGTATCAAGAGTTGTTGACAAATGACTATCAGGGTGAAAACCCGCCTTCCGTGGGAACTGCACGCTCTCTACGTAACCCTGTAATTTGCTTAAGTCTGTTGTTCTGTCAACTGCTACGCCTTATTAAACTGCGGAGAACTAACTTTTCGTTGCTACGTGTACAATAACTGACATTAGTATTCCAGCTATTAGTCAATCTCGTCAGTAAACACATCGCTTTGTTACAATTACCACAGTTCCATGGGTCCAATTCTAAGAGGGCCGTTTTTTTTTTGTTCTTTTTTTTTCCCCCAAACCTCCAATAGGCTATAAACAAAAGACAATTTCATAGAAAGCAATCATTTTAATACTAAAAGTTTTATACACTTATCGTTACTTTTCAACATATTCATCGAAAACATTGAGACATGTATCGTACCTGTGCACAAGCTTTGCAATACCCGCTTCAAAAAATGTTGCCGCCAATGATTTCAAATGAGCATTGACGTTGTTTTGAAGATCTTCGTACTTTACGACGTTTGCGGAGAGCCATTCAAAACAAACGAAGAGAAATGCTGACTTGAGGAATTGTGTTGATCCGTGACAACGCTCGTCCACACAACCCATCGGCTCCTTGAACAATTTCAATGGGACATTTTCGATCACCCGCCGCAGAGTCCTGACCTGGTACCCAGCGACTTTCACCTTTTCCCTGAACTGAATGCGTGGCCAGGAGGGCAGCAAAACAAGTGAACTGCGCCTAGCGAGTGAATAGCAAACTAAAATGGCTGGCAGAGACGAGTGTGTGGCAGCATTCGTGCTCATGAAGACTAGAGCAGCCAATTAGCTTGAAGTTTTATTACTTTCTCTACACGTACTATGTACATAGTGTATAGAGAAGATATTGCACTCCACCCAAAAATTCGATACCGAGATTTCACCAGAAATACATGTTTTAGGGTACCCTGAATCCATAAAAAGCATTTTTGGAATAAAGTCAATGTGTATCCGATCGCGCATGTGTGTCTCTGTGGACAGCATAGCTCAAAAACTAAAAGACCCTCAATATCAAACTTAGTGTTTAAGTTTGCTATCTTCCAAGGGTGCGACAGAAGATTTTCAAGAAAATCGCCCCACCCTCAACTATCCTTTACATGGAAAAATTTTCGAGAATGTTGATTTTCTCAAAAATGGCTCTAACGATTTTGATTAAAATGCCGTATATTAAAGATATTTACATGACACAAAAACTGAATATCTTGAATTTTGTGGGAATAGTTTCTGAAGAAATCTCTATTCTGGATGCATTTTTTCCCGAATTTTACTTATCTACTAAACCGTAAGAAATAGACAAAAACTTACTGCACAGAAAATGTCGTTTATGTCATTTGCGTTTTTGTTGCGGAGGTAACCGTTTCCGAGATATTCCTCGAGGTTGGTTTCAAATGTAAAGTACTTATAATTTTCTCAGACGGAAGTGTCCGTTTTTCTTTTGTTCTACTCCTGGCCAAGCAAAGAAACGATTTGCAATGACAATCGCATAACGACAGCTTTTAAAGCATTTGTCTGTCCTTATTTGCCTTCAGGTGGTATTTTTCTGCACGTGTCGACGGAAGTTAGTTCACAACAATCAACACCTTGCCACTTTCACGGCAACAAGTATATCAGAGGGAAATTGCTCTCCCACGCAGCTTTCTTTTGTTTTCCTCTCATTGTGACATCTTCAGAGAGCGCCTGGGAGCGGGAACGCAAGGCATTTCCCTCTCTGTTGCTGCGTGAGACATTTCGGTTTAATCATCCAAACATTGTCTTCGTTTAAATTACTTTATCCTATAGACACCGTTGCTATGCAGAAACCACTTTAAATCTAAGTGGAATAAAGTACATAAATAAATGTTGATAACTACACATTTTCTATAACCTTTTAACTCTTTTTCGTATAATTTGCGTGAAGTCGATGGTAATAAAGCCTCAACTGCTCCATTTAATATTTCATTTGGAACCGACATCCATCGTAAACTTAATCAATTTGAAACTAGCATCAATAAAAACATTATAGCCTAACTTAATCATTAACTTTTTATTTATTTTTTTTTTATTTATTTTTTTTTTATTTTTTTTTATTAAATTGGTGAAATGGTGCTCAAATGATCTTGGGAGCTTAAAGTTTCTCGACATTCGTCTTCTCAGGATAAGGGAAAACCTTATCCGGGTAACTCGCCCTAAGCGAGATTCGACCTGTTAAATATGAGGCAGACATGCTACCACCACACTACCCAGACGGGCGCGTTTTAAATTGTTTCCTGCCATGTATAATAAATAAATATTATCGAGCGTTCGGAAGGTTCTGGGTTCGACCCACTCTGGCCCGCGGTTATCACACTCACGCAGTTCTTCCAGGTTCATAGTACATGGTAGATGGCTCTCAAATGGGACCTTTCCCATTAACAATAACCATTAGCAAACAAAACACGACCCTGTACTAGAGGCAATGTGGTAAAATCTGTTTCCTGGAGTTACTGTTTGCAAGTCGAGAATCACACCTCAGTTAAGGGACCCGTAAGTGGAGGTTTGGCTTCCAACCGCACACATCCTAATCCCGAAATTTAAAGTCTGGTCAACTTTGGAAGAAGAATGGGACAGGGTCATCATGAAAAACCTTTTGTGTAAACTCACCTGACTTTCTCTACATCGTTATAACAAACTATTGTTAAATATGCTTATTCTTCTATCTACTTCATGCTAATCGAGATAAACATTAGCAGAAACGGTCTTATTACTTAGTTCCTTATAAATAGAAGGGAAATAAGGGAATACACTAGGATAAACCGACAGTCAAATGTTTTAACATGTGGTTGCTATGGGACTGAAATCCGTTTCTTTGCTTGACCAAGCGTTGAAAGAGTTCCCGTATCAGAAAAGTTTAAGTATTTTAAAACTGAAATCAATAACAAGGAATGTCGCGAAAACATTGAACTCCACGAAAAAAATGTATATGACACAAATTGTGCGTTTTGAGGAACTCTACGCTTTTTGTGTTGTAACTTTTTGTGTAGATATCTCTTACGGTTATGCAAAAAGTCGACAAAATTCAGTGGCTATTCCCAGAAAATTCAAAATATGTGTTGTGAATAGCTTTAATATACGGGCAATGTTTGAGAAAAACAAAATTTTCAAAAATGTATCCATGTAAGGGGTAGTTTGTGGTGGGGGGACTTTCTTGAAAATCTTCGTGTCGCATCCTTGAAAGATACTCAACTTAAATACCAAGTTTGCCGGTCCCCATGGCCACGCTCGCTAAGGCGTCTCGCTTTGGTGCTTCGTGGGCAGGAGATCGTGGGTTCGAGTCCCGCTTTAGGCATGGGTGTTATATGTTTGTGAAATGTACTCCGGTACTGTTTTTTAAAAAAAAATTGGCACTTTACCGAGTTTTTGTTTTAGAGTTATCGTGTTCAAGGACACGGTCTTTTTCCTTTTTTTTTTTTTCTTTTTTCTTTCAGGGGGACCCAAAGCATGTATTTCCAGTGAAATCTCGGTATGGAATTTTTGGGTGCAGTACAATACCTTCTCTATACACTAGAGAAAACACGCGGACTTATCTATCGTGTACCGTTTTGTGTGTACATGTGCCGTAACACAGGCGCCCAGTCACGGAATGCAGGAGGGCCGTGTTTGTTCTAACTCGTGATGAATCGCGTGTTATTATGCAACGTGGAAGGCACAAGTTACGTTTCCATGCTATAAATAATGTCGGCCTGCCTTCGTGTAACATACTCTTTCACTTTAAACATTTATTATTAGCGCTCTCTGAGAAAACCTTGACAATTTCTCAAAATGCATATTCTAACCACCTAAGAAAAACTCCAAAGTGTCAACTTCTTTACCGACAGCAATTAAAAAGCTGGAAATACGAAAACCTAAATAAAGTATTTTAACTTTTGTTATCGGTTAGATAACCTAAGTTAAAGTAAAGTTTACATTGGATCCATAACGTCGATATCTACGACGGCAATCTAGAGATAAACAATAACATAAGTTATCAACACAAAACTTTATTTACAAAGTTACACTAGCTTACTCTATTTCTCAACGTAATCTCTATATTGTCACCTGGTACCGGTTTTTCAATACAGATTTCATTCTTTTCTGCCGCCAAAGAACGTATTCGTTTTTACTTTCTGTACACGTACTATGTCCCTTAAATCTATGTTCTGAGAACTCCCGAATAGGAAAGAAAAAACAATTACAACAATGTGCGCTTGTGTGTGTGTCTGTAGACAACATAGCACAAACAAGAAGAGTTTGTTAAATACCAAAATTTGAATTTAAGTTCACTATCTTCCAAGGATGCGAAACGAAGATTTTCTCAAAAATGGCTCTAACGATTTTGATTAAAATATCATATATCAAAGAAATTTACATGACAAACAAAATGTATATCTTGAATTTTCTGGGAATAGTCTCTAAAGGCATATTTATTTGTATGTATTTTGCATAACTTAAGAAACAGACAAAAACTTAACTTCATGAGAAATGGATACTTCGTTAAAACGGACAATTTATGTTACATACATTTTTTCGTGGAGTAGACCGTTTTTGAGATATTCCTTCTTTTTTGTTGTGCCTTAACGTCCTTTAACCTGGTTGGTCATATCGGACGATGAATGAAATTGGTGAAATGATGCTCAATTGATCTCGGGGTCCACGGAGCTTAAAGTTACTCGATATTCGTCCTCTCGCGTTATGGTAAACCTCCGAAAAAAACACCTTATCCGGGCAACTCGCCCTAAGCGAGATTCAATTCCTTGTTATTATTTTTAATCTGAAAATACTTTAACTTTTCTCATACAGGAACTTGTGAACTCGTGTCCATACAAACAAAGGAACTTCAGTTACATAGCAACCAGCTTTTCACTATCACCTTAACCCATGGTACTCCCTTATTTTGCTTCTATTTACAAAGCAGTAATAAGACTATTTCTGATAATTTTTTCTCGATGAGCATGAAGTAAATAGAAGCATTAGCTTTTTAACAATAATTTGTTACAGAGATGTAGATAAAATCATGTGAATGGAACAAGTCAGACCCTAAACCGTATATATCCGGTGAAATCCCGGTATCAAACTTTTAGGTGGAATGCAATATATTTGTATACACTATGAAGGTAGTACGTGTTGAGAAAGTAAAAATTGATAACGCTAAAACGAAGCATCTGTTTACAGGAACCTATTTTCTTGTTTCGGTGTCAGGAAAATCGATCCCCAAACATTGTTAAAAACAACCTAAATCCCAAGGCATGAAAGACGGTTTCAACTGTATCTGAAAATGATCTCTGGGAACTCGTGTGTTGAGCACATTAAATTTCATGACTGCTTGATCCAGGGCGCTGTTGACTGAATTAATTTGCATGCAATGGTCAACACAGTGGTACACCTCGTTAATATTCAAAAGCGAAAGAAGACACTTCTTGAGAGCATTGTTTTAATTAATGCGCGCAGCAAGGCACCAAAGTGTCCGGGACACAATATTGCATGCAATGTGTCTATCATCTTTTTTTCCTTTGGCAAGGCACATCGTCTCCTCACAAACAATTCCTGGGAACACAGATTCTTTCTCAACAATTTGCCAACTGAGAGACTTCTAGAACAATTTACATTCCGCCACGTTGGATACACTGCAGGGAATACTAAATTGAAAATGCGTTACATGCCTTACATACGCATGTAATTACGACCCATCAAGATCAATAATGACACCACCCAAAGCGTCGATGTACAGATCCAACAGAAATAACGTTTTGAGGTGTGCTAAGAAAAAGTAGTTTTAAAAACAGCTCTGCGTATGCCCCTTGAACCAACAGAAATTATTCCTGCAAACATTTATCTCGATTGATGTGAAGTAGATAAAAAAAAACTTGCTGTGTTCCATTCACACAACCTTTTCTCTTCTGCAAATGAAATATTCTTACAACATATTATTACTTTATCTATATCTTGTAAATCAAGACAAACATTAGCAGAAATGGTTTTATTGCTTGTTCCATATAACTAGAAGTGAAATACGGGAGTACACTAAGAAAAACCGAGTCAAATGTTTTAAAACGTGGTTTGTCATTGACATTCTGTTCTCTTGCAAAGCCCAGGAGCAAAATAAAACAGATATGAAAAAAATGATAAAGTTTTCTCAAACGGAAAATTAATTAAAAATTTAAACCAATAATAAGGAATATTTTATTTTATTTATTTAATTTTCTTTTTGTTTTTGTATTTTTTACAGTTTGCCAGTTATACAAAATCATTCATAATGGGTAGGACTTCCAATATAAATTTTATCTGCATTGTACACAGCTTTAGTATACAGCAGTTTAAAAAAAGCGTTTGAGCAATTTTTGAGAAAATGTGTTTCCATGTAAAGGGTAGTTTAATTGGCGGGATTTTCCTCAAAATCTTAGTGTCTCAGCTTTGAATGATACTTAACTTACATACCATATTCGGTATTTTACCAATTTTTTATTTTTGAGTTATCGTGTTCACAGATATATGGACACACACACAATGGATCTTTTTCTAAAACGTTTTTACTTTCTCTATACGTACTACGTAGATACATAGGGCATACAGAAGGTATTGTATTGCACCAAAAAAATCCATAAAGAGATTTCACCGGAAATATATGTTTTGAGATCCCCCTGAATAAAAAAAACATTTTTAGAAAAAGGTCCGTGTGTGCGTGTTCGTGAGTGTGTCAGTGGGCAGCATAGCTCAAAAAAGAAAAGAGCGTTAAATACCAACTGTCAACACAAAACCATGCTTATGGTTATGAGAATAACAGTGCTACTTTCCGCGGTAAACACAAGAAATGTTGTGACGTATATTTCCATTGTTATCTGTTCGACTGCCTTTTGTTTTGATGTCCAAGTTTTCCAAATGTCCTAGACAAACGTGACGCTATTAATAAGCAACATTCCTTTGTTCTTTGCAATGAGCGCCAAACGCGGAACAATCTGTTGTGTACCACTCACATGACTTCCTCTACATCTGTGACGAATTATTCTTAAAAAGTTTATTCATCTATTTACTTCATGCTAATCGAGAAAAAATTAGCAGAAATAGTCTTATTACTTGCTTCCTTATAAGTAGAAGCGAAATAAGGGAGTACCATAGGTTAAAGTGAAAGCCAAAAGCTGGTTGCTATGTGACTGATGTTCCTTTGTTTGTATGGACACGAGTTGACAAATTCCTGTATGAGAAAAGTATAAGCTGAAACCAATTACAATCTTAAAAACACTAACATATATTTTGTGTTTTGATCAACTCCACAGGTTTTGTTAAGCAAGCTTTTGTCCATCTCTTACTGTTTACCAGTTATGCAAACTTCCGTAAAATTCATCCAGAATAAAAGAGGTCTTCAGAGGCTATTTCCAAAAAATCGAAGATATACATTTTATTTGTCATGCAAATATCTTTAATATACGATATTTTAATCAAAATCGATAGAGCCATTTTTGAGAAAATCAAACATTTCGAAAATGCTTCCATGTAAATGTTAACTGGAGGTGGGGAAGTTTTCTTGAAAATCATGTCGCCTCCTTAAGGATATTAAACTTAAATACAAAGTTTGGTATTTAACGGATTCTTTGTTTTTGAGCAGTGCTGTCTACAGACACACATTCCGATGAAATCTAGTGTCGAAATTTTGGGTGGAATACAATCCCTGCTCTATCCACTATGTACATTATACATAGTAAAGTAAGTAAAAATATAGATTTCGTTAAAACACACCACTTAAGTCATATAGTTTTTTTTTTTTTTCAGAGTTAACCGTTTCCGAGAAATTCCTTGTTATTGGTTCAAACGTTAAAATATGTACTTTAAAGTGTTCTCAAAAGGGAGGTAATCTTTCGTTTCATCTCTTGTTTTACTCCTGGTCATGTAAAGCAAACCGAATTTCAATTGTTTCACTAAAATTTGACTATCACTTTAGCCTAGCGTATTCCCTCATTTCCCTCCTACTGAACAAGGAAGCAAGTAATAAGAGCGTTTCTGCTGTTTAACTTCATTAGCATGATGTAGATAAAAGAATGATATTTTATAAAAATAGTTTGCTTGCAGAAAAGGCAGAGAAAGTCGTGTGAATGAACACATCACATTTTTTACCTTCTCTACACGTACTATTAACATTGTGTATACAGAAGGTATTTTAGTGCACCCAAAATTCGATACCGAGATTTCACCGGAAATACATGTTTTGGGTCCCCTTGAATCAAAAAAAGCATTTTCAGAAAAAGATGTGTGTGCAACATAGCTAAAACACGAAAAGACCGTTAAAAACCAAACTTGGTATTTAAGTTTGGTATCTTCCAAGGATACGACACGAAGATTTTCAAGAAAATCCCCCACTACACTTTACATGGGAAAAATTTCGAAATTTTTTATTTTCTTAAAAATGACTCTGACTTTGTTTAAAATACCACATATTAGAACCATTTCTATCACAAATAAAATGTATATCTTGAAACTTCTGGGAATAGCTTCTAAAGACCTGTTTATTCTGGATGAATTTTGTATAATTTGGTATTATTAGTAAACCGTAAGAAAAACAAAGCTTACAACACAAAAAATGTAGATATCGATAAAATATACAAGTTTTGTCATATACATTTTTTTACTTTCTCTATATGCACTATGTACATAGTGTATAGAGAAGGTATTGCACTCCACCAAAAAATTCAATACCGCGATTTCACCGGAAATGTATGTTTTAGGATCCCCAATATCCAAAAAAAGCATTTTCACAAAAAGGTCCGCGTGTGTGTATGTATGTGTGTGTGTGTGTGTGTCGGTGTGTCTGTGAACACGATAACTCAAAAACGACAAGTCGGTAAAATATCAAACTTGTTATTTAAGTTTAATATCTTCCAGGGATGCGACACGAAGATTTTGAGAAAAATCCCCCCAACCCCAACTACCCATTACATGGAACATTTTTCGAAAATTTTGATTTTCTAAAAAATGGCTCTAACGATTTTTATTAAAATGTTGCATATTAAAGATATTTACCTGACAAATAAAATGTATATCTTGAATTTTCTGGGAATAGCCTCTGAAGAGTAGTTTATTCTGGATGAATTTTACTGAATGTTGAATAACTGCTAAACCGTAAGAGATGGACTTAAACTTACTACACAAAATATGTAGAGCACGTTAAAACACACAATTTTAGTTATATACATTTTTTTCGTGAATTCGTCGTTTTTGAGACATTCCTTATTTTTGGTTTCTGTTATGAAAAATGTATACTTTTCTGATACAGGAACTTGTGAACTCCTAGCCATATAAACAAAGAAACTTCATTGACATAGCAACCAGCTTTTGACTATCACTTTAACCGATGGGAGTCCCTTATTTCGCTTCTACTTACAAGGAAGCAAGTAATAAAACTATTTCTGCTGATTTTTTCTGATTAGCATAAAGTAAATAGAAGTATAAGCTTTTTAAGAATAATTTGTTGCAGAGATATAGAGAAATTCATGTGAATGGTACACATCAGACTTTTTTTCGTTGAACTTACCGTTTTCGAGGTATTCCTTGTTATTAGTTTCAATTGTGAAGCACTTACTTTTCTCAGATGGATGTGTCCTTTTTTCTTTTGTTCTACTCCTGGCCAGGCAAAGAAAGATTTGCAATACCAGTCGCATAACGACAGCGTTTAAAACATTTGACTATCACTTTAGTCTAGTGCATTCCCTTAGTTCCATTTTACTTAGAAGGAATTAAGTAATAAGATTCTGCTAATGTTTATCTCAAATAGTATGGTGTTGAAAGAAGTGTTATCTTTGTAGAGTAGCTTGAGAAAGTCAAATGAGTGTAGCATCAGAACTTTCTAACAATAATTTGCCGCAGAAATGTAGAGAAAAGCATGTGAATGGAACACATTTGATTTTCGCTTCAACTACGAAATGTAAATGTTTTGCAAAAGAATGGGTGAGGCAAGTAATGCGAATGGCAGTTTTAGTGTCTGTATGATAGAATCAAGAAAGAATGCCTTCCGTCCAACAAATCGATATGGAAGTTTTATCAGAATTACAAGATCTGGCAGATTTATTTGCTTAATGCGACATCTCCAAGTTGAGAACTAGGGCAGCCGAGTGAGTCCTGAAGGAATGCCAACACGTCACGTTTGAGGCTTGCATGAGGTACACCTCACATAAAATGTTACAACTCCACGCGAAAACGGGATTCTGACACATTTCTGGCATATCTTCTTGCTTCAAATTAATGTTAGCATATACTTCCTTCGCCCTACTACTACCTAGAGCTGAATCATTGCTTAAACTACACTTAAACGATGGCATAACTTAAATCATATGTTATTTTCACATGACATTCTCTACATCTCTTCAACAAATTATTGTTAAAAGGTTTGTTCTTCTATTTACTTCATGCTGATCCAGAAAAAATTAGCAGAAATAGTCTTATTACTTGCTTCCTTGTAAGTAGAAACGAAATAAGGGAGTACCATAGGTTAAATTGATAGTCAAAAGCTGGTTGTTATGTGACTGAAGTTCCTTTGTTTGTATAGACACGAGTTGACAAATTTCTTCATGAGAAAAGTATGTTTTTAAAGCTGAAAAAAAAGTAATATCTCAAAAACGTTAACTTAACCACAAAAATGTATATAACATAAATTGTGTGTTTTAATGTGCTCTACATTTTCTGTCGGATAAATTTTTGTCTATCTCTTACGGTTTAGCAGTTATGCAAAATTCCGTAAAATTCACTCAGAATAAAGTAGTCCTCAGAGGCTATTCCCAGAAAATTCAAAATATACATTTTATTTACCATGTAAATATCTTTAATGTACCATATTTTAATCAAAATCGTTAGAGCCATTTTTTAGAAAATCAAAATTTTCAATTTTTTTCCCATGTAAAGGGTAGTTTAGGGTGGGGGATTTTTCTCAAAAACTTTGTGTCGCACCTCTGGAAGATGCTAAACTTAAGTACAAATTTTGGTATTTTACCGACTTTTCCTTTTTGAGTTATCGTCTTAAAACACACACGGGCCTTTTTTTCCTATAAACACTCTTTGGATACAGGGACCCTAAAACGTGTATTTCCGATGAAATCTCGGTATCGAAGTTTTGGGTGCAATATAAAACCTTCTCTATACAATATGCACATAGTACGTGTAGAGAAAGTAAAATATTATGAACTAATCAAATGCAAAACCTTTAAAATGACCGTTAATGTGTTTTAGAGTGCAGGCGAATACCTTCCAGAGTAATTTCCTGAAGGTATCCTCCGAGATGTGCCCACTGGAGCGAAACGCCTCTAGCTGGAGTCGAACTGCCGACACCTGTTCCATAGCCAGTCGGTTTCCGTTCTCCTGGTAGTGAAGGCTTTTTTGTCGCCTTAGCAACGCATTTGCGATTCTAACTTGTTTCTCATGAGTGAAATTGAACTTAATTGATACATGATTTCCAACAACCACTTCAGCTTTCTGAAACGTCAACTTTTACAGCATTTCGAGATTCCATCCTCGTACCAAGCACGTGGGTTTACTTTACTTTCTCTGTACGTACTATGTACATAGAAGGTATTGTATTCCACTCAAAAATTCAATACAGGGATTTCACCGGAAATATATCTTTTGAGACCCCCTGACACCAAAAAAGAGCATTTTTAGAAAAATGTCTGCTGTGGGCAGCATAGTTCAAAAACTAAAACACCGTTAAAAACCAAACTTGGTATTTAAGTTTGGTATCTTCCAAGGATGCGACACAAAGATTTTCAAGAAAATCCTCCACCCCAAACTACCCTTTACTTGGAAAAAAATTCGAAACTTTTGATTTTCTTAAAAATGGCTTTAACGATTTTGATTAAAATCTCGTATATTTAAGATATTTACTTGACAAATAAAATGTATATCTTGAATTTTCTGGGAATAGCCTCTGAAGACTACTTTATTCTGGATGAATTTTACGGATTTCTGCATAAATGCTAAACCGTAAGAGATGGACAAAAACTTAAAACACAGTAAATGTAGAGCACATTAAAACATACAAGTAATGTTATATACATTTTGTCATGGAGTGATCGTTTTTAAGATATTCCTTGTTTTTAGTTTCAGGATTAAAAACTTATACTTTTTTCATACAGGAATTTGTCAACTCGTGTCCATACAAACAAAGGAACTTTAGTCACATAGCAACCAGCTTTTGACTATCATTTTAACCTATGCTACTCCCTTATTTCACTTCCACTTACAAGGAAACAAGTAATAAGACCATTTCTGCTAATTTTTTCTCGATTAGCATGAAATAAATAGAAGTATAAGCTTTTTAACAATAATTTGTTGCAGAGAAGTGAGAAACTCATGTGAATGGAACACATCAGATTTCTTTTACTTTCTCTAGCCCGTATGAACAATGTACATAGTGAACAGAGAAGCTATTGTATTCCACCCAAAAATTTGATACCCAAATTTCACCGGAAATATGTTTTAGGTCCACTGAATCGAAGGCTTTTTTAGAAAAAGGTCCACCTGTGTGTCTGTGGATATCATAGCTGAAAAACGAAAAGTCCGTTAAATACCAAAGGATGCGCCACGAAAATTTTCAAGAAAATCCCAACTTCAAATATCCTCTACACGAAAAAAATTCAAATATTTTGATTTTCTCAAAAACGGCACTAAATATTTTGATTCAAGTCCCTTATATTTAAGATATCTACATGAAAAATAAAATATATATCTTGAAGTTTCTGGGAATAGTTCTGAAGACCTTTCTTTCTAAATGATTTTTTTTTTTTTAATTTTGCATAACTAGTAAACCGTAAAAGATAGACAAAAACGTACTACAAAAATGCAGATCTCCTCAAAACACACAATTTATTTCGTATACATTTTTAGTTTCTCTAGCCCCGTATGTACATGTAAATAGAGGCAGAGAAGTATTGTATTCCACTCAAAAAGTCGATTTCACCGGAAATATGTTTTGGGGCCCCCTGACTCTGAAAAAAGCATTGTTAGAAAAAGGTCCATGTGTGTGTGTGTGTGTGTGTGTGTGTGTGTGGACATCATAACTCAAAAACGAAAAAAACAAACTTCGTATTTAAGTTTACTATCTTTCAAGAGTGCAACACGTAGATTTTCAATAATCCGCCCATCCACACTAACTTTTAATTGGAACATTTTTTGAAATTTACAATTTTCTAAAAAATGACTGACGATTTTGGTTAAAGATATTTACATAGCATCTAACATGCATATCTTGAATTATATGGGAATAGTCTATGAATACCTTTTCACTCTGGGTAATTTTGCATTAAGAGATTAGATAAACACATGGCACGACAGCTCGCGGGGAAACTTGACCTACCGCCCGGCCGCTGCGTGCCCCATCTCGGTGCAATATTGGAGGGTGAGACGTGGTCAGCGCCTCGAATCCCTCCCGGCCGGTTAATGTGCTCCTCATGACCTGGAGCCGCTACTTGTCCATCAAGTAGCTCTTCAATTGCCCCCCCCTAGGGACCTCATGTGGCTGAGTGCACCCTGGTACTAGGTCTCCCGCTTGGCTAGCAGCTAAGGGGACGACCAGATAAACATTTACTGCAGAAGAATAGTTTAAAAAAGGTCTGATGTGTTCCATTCACATCACTTTTGCCAACTGCTCCGTAAACAAACTTTCCATATAAAAGATGATTTTTATCTGCTATGCTAATCAAGATACACGTTGCTAAGGTTCGCCCGCTACTTTGTAAGTAGAAGAATAATTCAGATCATTTAAAAGCCTGTGCTAAGTGAATAAATTGAAATTAGGCTCTTTTTGCTTGCTAGGAGGAAAGATGTCTTCCGTTTGAGAAAGGTATCAATTACTCGGAAGAGCTCGAAATCCTTTAACTCTAGAAAAAAACTGTATATGGTATAAATGGTGTGTTTTAATAAGATCTACATTTTTTGTAAAGTAAGTTTTAATATGTCTCTTAAGATTTATCAGTTATGCATAAGTCGTGCACAATAAAGATGTCTTCAGAAAATTCATGATATACATTTCGTTTGTGATAAAAGTTTTAGAGAAATGTTCCATGTAAAGGCTAGTCTAGGGTGGGAGATTTTCTTTAAAATCTTCGTGTCGCATCCTTGGAACATGCTCAACTTATATCCAAGTTTGGTATTTAAGTATTTTAGTTTTTGGGCTATGCTGTTCACACACAAACGGACATGTTTCTTAAAATCTGATGTGTTCCATTCACATGACTTTCTCTACATCTCTGCAACAAACTATTGTTTAAAAAGCTTATGCTTCTATTTACTTCATGCTAATCCAGAAAAATTAGTAGAAATAGTCTTATTACTTGCTTCCTTGTAAGAAGAAGCGAAATAAGAGAGTACCATAGGTTAAAGTGATAGTCAGAAGCTGGTTGCTATGTGACTGAAGTTCCTTTGTATGGACAGAAGTTGACAAATTCCTGTATAAGAAAAGTAGAAGTATTTTACAACAAACTAATAGCAAGGAATATCTCAAAAACGATTAAATCCAAGAAAAAAAATGTATATAACAATAATTGTGTGTTTTAAAAAGATCTACATTTTATGTTTTATAAGTTTTTGCCCATCTTTTATGGTTTATTAGTTATCTAAAAAGCCCACAAAATTCACCCATAATAAAGATGTCTTCAGAGGCTATTCCCAGAAAATTCAAGATATACATTTTATTTGGTGTTTAGATATCTTAAATATAAGAGATTTTTAACCAAAACCGTTAGAGCCATTTGATAAAATGACAATTTTCGAATTTTTTTCCAATTAAAGCGTAGCTGGGGGTGGGGGGATTTTCTTGAAAATCTTCGTGCTGCATCCTTTGGTACTTAAAGGTATCTTAGTTTTTGAGCGAAGCTGTCCACAGACACATACACGGACCTTTTTTCTAAAAATGCCTTTTTGAGTCAGGGATATCAAAACATATACTCGCAGTGAAATCTCGGGTTCTAATATACACTACGAACGTAGTACTTGTAGAGAAAGTAAAAGTGGTGCTGCAATGGATGGAAGTAATTGTGATTATACGGCAGGTGGTGGTATGAATGGCGGGGGACGCCGCAGAACCCGGAGAAAGCTTGCACAGACGCCGCTCTGTCCACTAGAAATACGAGTACCACGGCCAGGTCGCTGCCATGCATCGACTTTTTAAGTTAAATTTTAAATTCTCATTTTGTGACTCTAAACTTGCAGCTCTTGAAGATTTAACGAGTTGTGATTGGAGGATAAGCGACGTGCACCAAAATGACATCACTGACCCGTAATGGGAAACAAACGATCCAATGAAATATCCATTAAGTCCGATCGTATCGGCGAAAAGTAATCTGTTTGTTCCAACGCGATACATCACCACCAGATGGCACAAAACACTGTCACAATTCGTGAAGAAACTTTCGCTAATTTCCCCAGAGTCAAACTTTGTGCACACGTCTACATTAAAATCAGTTTTAATTTCTCTGCATTGGTCGGAAAGGTACTTCATTCCACCCCAAAAATGGATATCGAGAAAAGCACGTGTGTGTGTGCGTATACGAGGGTCATCCACAAAGTGACAGATGACTGAATGCGAGCCAAAGTTACAATACCTTATTCTATTTTTCAACGTAATCGCCATTGCTGTCAATGTATTCATTGGATATACAGATTCACACTGAAAAATGCCTTGCCATAACCACGGATCTCCCAGGCTCTAGTCGGTTGCTTTACCACTGCGCTATCATGGAAACAAAGCCAGCAAGGTATTAAATTCCTCAACTGACTGGTAAACCACAAGGTGACTTCAATGTTGTAAGTACTCTAAGTCCCAGGATTCACAGTATAGCCAACTATTATGGTCCGTTGGTATTGATTTCACTTGTTTATATATATATATATATATATATATATATATATATATATATATACACACAAGCCATATGTAGGACAGAAGTTGGACCGATAGAGTCAGACTGAAAAATTCACACATTTCTTGAAAATCTTCGTGTTGCAAACTTGGAAGATACTAAGTTTGGTATTTAACCCACTATTCGTTTTTGAGTTATCGTGTTCAAAGATACATTGGCCTTTTTTTTTTTTTTGTAAAAATGTTTGTTTGTTGTTTTTAACGGGATATGGTGAATTTGTGAGCGTGGATAGCATAACTCATAAACGGTAAGTTCAGTTATCTTGAAGGAATGGGCACGAGAATTTTTCGGGAAAAGCCATCTATTTCCAGATATCCTTTACAAGAAACATTTTTCGAAAATGTTTCTCAAAATTGAGTGGGAATAGCCTCTCAAGATCTCTTCATACTGGATGACTTTTGTATAACTTGTAAGCCATCAGAGAAAGACAAAACTTACCACACAAAAAATATAAATCTCGTTAAAAAAATACAATTTATGTCATATACTTTTTTTTCTGTAGAGTTAACCGTTTCCAACACTTTCCTTGTTAGTTTCAATGTTATGCTACCTAAACTTTTCTCAAACGGGAGGTCATCTTTCGTTTCATCTCTCATTTGTTTTACTCCTAGCCACGCAATTTCAATTGTTTCACATAGCGACCAGCTTGTAAATCATTTGACCATCTTTTAGCCTAGTTACACCCTTTTCTAAAAGTATAAGGGAAATTTGTCAACTGCTATCCATACAAACAAAGGAACTTCAGTCACATAGCAACCAGCTTTTGACTATCACTTTAACCTGTGGTACTCCCTTATTTCGCTTCTACTTACAAGGAAGAGAGTAATGAGACTATTTCTGCTAATGTTTATCTCGACTAGCACGTTTTAATTAAGTGGGTTTGCAGAAAGGTAAATCATTTCATGTGAGTGGAACACATCAGAGATTTTAAAATCGTTTGACAAACTGGTGGGAAAAGAATATGAAATAAATGCTACTGTGGGTGTTTAGTAGATTTAAGATATTTTCATAACAAACAAAATGTTTATTTTGAATTTTCTGGGAATAGCTTTTGAAGAACTCTTAGTAAGATATAGATAAAACTCTGATGTGTTCCATTCACGTGACTTTCTATACATCTCTGCAACAAACTATTGTTAAAAAGCTTATGCTTCTACTTCAAGCTAATCGGCAAAAAATTAGCAGAAATAGTCTTATTACTTCCTTCCTTGTAAGTAGAAGCGAAATAAGGGAGTAGCATAGGTTTAAGTGATAGTCAAAAGCTGTTGCTATTTGACTGAAGTTCCTTTGTTTGTATGGACAGGAGTTGACATACAGGAGAGTTCCTGTATAAGAAAAGTATAAGTTTTTAAAGCTGAAACGAAAAACAAGGAATATCTCAAAAGCGATCAACTCCACGAAAAAAATTGATATAACATAAATTGTGTGATTTAATGTGCTCTACATTTCTGTGTGGTAAGTTTCTGCCTATCTCTTACGGTTTAGCACTTACGCAAAATTTCGTAAAATTCGCCCAGAATAAAGTAGTCTTCAGAGGCTATTCCAAGAAAATTCAAAATATACATTTTATTTGTCAGGTAAATATTTTTAATATACCATATTTAAATCAAAATCGTTAGAGCCATTTTTGGGAAAATCAAAATTTTCGAAAAAAAGTTCCATGTAAAGGGTAGTTTGGGGTGGGGGGATTTTTCTTAAAATCTTCGTGTCGCATCCCTGGAAGATACTAAACTTAAATACCAAGTTTGGAATTTTACAGACTTTTCGTTTTTGAGTTATCGTGTTCACGGACACACACACGGACCTTTTTCTGAAAATACTTTTTTTGGATACAGGGGACCTAAAACATAGGTTTCCGGTGAAATCTCGGTATGGAATTTTTGGGTGGAGTGCTATACTTTCTCTATACACTATGTACATAGTACGTATAGAGAAAGTAAAAACTTAACACACAAAAAATGTAGATCTCGTTCAAACGCACAATTTATGTCGTATGCATTTTTTTCGTGGAGTTCATCATTTTAGAGATGTTCATTGTAATTGGTTTCAGCTTTAAAATGCCTAAATGTTTCAGAAAGGAATTTCAACCACATGGCAACCAGCTTTTAAAATATGTAACTCACTTTGGCCGAGTGTGTTCTCTTATTTCCCGTCTGCAAGTAATAAGACCATTTCTGATAAAATATATCTCGTTTTGCACGATGTAGATAAAAGAATAAGCTTTTGTGTCTTTGCAGAACAGGTAGAGAAAGTGTTGCGAATGGAACAAATCAGAATTTTTACTTTCTCTACACGTACTGTGTACATAATGTATGGAGAAGGTAATGCATTCCACCCAAAAATTTCATGCAGAGAATTTATTGGAAATAAACGTTTTATGGTCCCTGTATAAAAAAAAAAAAAAACATTTATAAAAAACGCTCCGTGTGTCTGCGAACATGACTCAAAAACGAAAGTCGGTAAAATACCAAACTTGGTATATAAGTTTAGTATATTCCAAGGATGCGACACAAAGATTTCGAAGAAAATCTCCCCACCCCAAATTACCCATTACATAGAGAAATTTTCGAAAATTTTGACTGTCTCAAAAATGGCTCTTAATGATTTTGATTAAAATACCGTATATTAAAGACATTTGCACGGCAAATAAAACGTGTATCTTGAATTTTCTGGGAATAAATAGCCTCTGAAGACCACTTTATTCTGGATTAATTTTACGGAATTTTGTACAACTGTAAATGACAGATAACAGCTTACCTAACAAAAACGTAGATGTGATCACAACACGGAATAAATAACATATATCTTCGTGGAGTAGACAGTTTTCGAGATATTCTTCGTTATTGGTTTCAGCTTTAAAAAACTCACACAGGAATTTGTCAACTCCTGTCCATACAAACAAAGGAACTTCAGTCACATAGCAACCAGCTACTTTAACCTATTTCTCGATTAGTATGAAGTAATTAGAAGCATAAGTTTTTAACAATAATTTGATAGAGAAATGAGGAGAATTTCATGCGAATGGAACACATCAGAAGCATTTGACAGGAAAAGAAAGGTGGATGTTTGTTTACGAAGCACCCGGTGTTGCTCGTGGGGATGTTGTACAGGGTACATAATGTTGTGACATGCCACATCCTGAAGGTCGGTTTGGATTGAGTGTACTTGAAAATCTCCAACACAAAACACGACTCCCGTATAATCTCGCATCTTTTGGCAGGAGCTGTACTGCAACAACGACTCACGTCCATCAACCAAACACGTGACATTTGCTTTTCAAAACAAAAACATCACCACTTTTTCTATAGCTTCTCTCAACTATTTTATGGAAATGTTTCTCCAGTTTAAAATTCTATGCAAGTTTCGTAGGTCCTCTGAATAAAAAAAAAGTTTTTGGAAAATTTCCCTGTGTGTGTTTCTGAGAGCGGGAGTCTATTAATCTCAAAGCTCAAAAAAGAAAGGTCGGAAAAACACCAAACTTGGAATTTGTGTTTAGTATCTCCCAAAGATAAGATACAACTATTTTTTAAATAATCTGATGTCTTCCATTGTCATGACTTTCTCTACATGTATGCAACAAATTATTGTTAAAAAGCTTATACTTCCATTTACTTCACTCTAATCGGGAAAAAATTAGCAGAAATAGTCTTTCTACTTGCTTCCTTGTAAGTAGAAGCGAAATAAGGGAGTACCATAGGTTAAAGTGATAGACAAAAGCTGGTTGCTATGTGACTGATGTTCCTTTGTTTGTATGGACAGGAGTGGACAAATTCCTGTATGAGTAAAGTATTAGTTTTTTAACGCTGAAAACCAATAAAAAGGAATATCTCAAAAGTAATCAACTCCACGAAAAAATTTATGTAACATAAATTGTGTTTTAATGTGCGCTACATTTTTATATGGTAAATTTTTGCCCATCTCTTACGGTTTAGCAGTTATGCAAAATCCCGTAAAATTCATCCAGAATAAAGTGGTTTTCAGAGGATATTCCCAGAAAGTTCAAGATATACATTTAATTTGTCAGGTAAATATCCTTAATATACGATATTTTAATGAAAATCGTTAGAGCCATTTTTAAGAAAATCAATATTTTCGAAATTTTTTCTATGTAAAAGTTAGTTTGTGGTGGGGGATTTTTCTCAAAATTTCGTTCTCTTATAATTACGGTATTTACATAACTGCTAAACCGTAACAAAAGGTCAAAAACTTAGCACACAAAAAATGTAGAGCACGTTAAAACACACAATTTATGTAATATACATTTTTTTTTTCGTGGAGTTGATCGTTTTGTCGATATTCCTTGTTTTTTGGTTTCAGCTTTGAAACACTTACACTTTTCTCATACAGGAATTTGTCAACTCGTGTCCATACAAACAAAGGAACATCAGTCACATAGCAACCAGCTTTTGACTGTCACTTTAACCTATGTTACTCCCTTATTTCGCTCCTACTTACAAGGAAGCAAGTAAAAAAACTATTTCTGCTAATTTTTTCTCGATTAGAGTGAAGTGAAGTAAATAGAAGCATAAGCTTTTTAACAACAATTTGTTGCAGAGATGTAGAGAAAGTCATGTGAATGGAACACATCAGATTTTATTTTGGATGCAGCGGACTCTAAAACATATATTTCCGGTGAAATCTCGGTAGCGAATTTTTGGGTGGAGTGCTCTAGTTACGCACCAGAGAAAGTAAAAGTGAATCGCAGACCAGAGTCACTTGTATCGCTCTACCACGCAGTCAGTTCAATACGTGCAGTTGAGATGAAGGACCTAGTAATGATTTCAAATTAAGTGGACACAGTCAGGGGAAGGGTTAGTATCGAAAAAAACCGGAAATAGAGCTAGGGTGAGTGACGTCACTCAGGTATATCATGGGGAACCCACTTCCGGTTTGACAGGCGGCGCCATATTGCCCGTGTGTTACCTCATACATACTTTACGTCAAACAGAACCAACAGCTGTTCCATTGAGTGCGTCCATCAGGCTTCAGCCCGACTTTCCTTATATCACAAAACTGCAAGTTTTACTTTCTCTACACCTACTATGTACATAGTGTATAGACAAGATATTGTAATGCACCCAAAAATTTCATACGAGATTTCACCGGAAATACACGTTTTGGGTCCCCCCTGAATCCAAAAAAAACATTTTTTAGGAAAAGGTCCGCGGTTGGGTGTGTGTCTGGACAGCATAGCTCAAAAAGCTGATAAATACGGGAGTAGCTGGTCAAAAGCTGTTGCTATGTGACTGAAGGTCCTTTGTATGGACACGAGTTGACAAATACCTGTATGAGAAAAGTATAAGTTTTTAAAGCTGAAACCAAAAACCAGGAATATCTCAAAAATGATTAACTCCACGAATAAAAGTGTATATGACATAAACTGTGGGTTTTAATGTGCTCTACATTTTCTGTAATGTTAAGTTTTTCTCCATCTCTTACGGTTTAGCAGTTATGCAAAATTACGTAAAATTAATTCAGAATAAAGTAGTCTTCAGAGGCTATTCCATAAAATTCAAAATATACATGTTATTTGTCAGATAAATATCTTTAATATACGATATTTTAATCAAATTCGTTAGAATCATTTTTGAGAAAATCAAAATTTTCGAAAAAAGTTCCATGTAAAGGGTAGTTTGGGGGGGGGTTATCTTGAAAATCTTCGTGTCGCATCCTTGGAAGATATCAAACCTAAATACCAAGTTTGGTTTGTAACGGATTTTTCGTTTTTGAGCAATGCTGCTCACAAACACACACACACATACAGACAGGCACACACGGACATTTTTCTGAAAATGCTGTTTTTGGATCCAAGGGGTCTCAAAACATGTATTTCCGGTGAACATCTCGATATCGAAATACCAGTTCTATACAGTATGTACATAGTATGTGTAGAGAAAGTAAAAATGGGAACATTTCTAAAAAATGTCCATGTGTGTGCAGCAGAGCTCAAAAATTAAACGACCAAACTTGGTATTTCAGTTTGCTATCTTCCAAGGATGTGACACGAAGATTTTCAAGAAAAGTCCCCCACTCCAAACTGCCCTGTATATGGATAATTTTTCGAAAATTTTCATTTTCTCAAAAATGCTCTAATGATTTTGATTAAATTACCTAATGTTACGGTTATTTATATTCCAAATAAAATGTATATCTTGAATTTTCTGGTAATAGCCTGTGAAGCCTACTTTATTCTAGATGAATTTTACGTAACTGGTAAACCGTAAGAGATAGACAAAAACTTACTACACAAAAAATGCAAATCACGTTAAAACACACAATTTATGTCATATACGTGCTTTTCATAAAATTGACAATTTCTTCAAAATTCCTTGTTATTTGTTTCAGATTTAAAATACTTGAACTTTTCTCACCTGGCAAGTTGTAAGCTCCACCATACCACATGGCAACCAGCTTTTAAAACATTTGACTACCGATTTAGCCTAGTGTATTCCCTTATTTCCCTTCTACTTACAAGGAAGCAAGTAATGTTTATCTCGATTGGCATTAAATAGATAGAAGAATAAGCTTTTTAACAATAATGTGTTACAGCGATGTAGAGAAAGTCATGTGATTGGAAAACAGCGAGTTTCTCCGGTCCGTTAGGCAACGCTGAATTGGTTTCTCTCTTACAAATATCCTGCCTCCGTGTCATTCCATTCAGTCTTCACCCCAGTGGTCTGTTGCAGAGTTGCAAGTAGCGGTGATAGTGTTTCGGTGCAGCGTGGCAAGAAAAGATGATGCGCTCTGTGTAACTTTTACAGAAACGGGCGTCTCCGGTCTGCTGGTACATGACACACTGAAAACAGTAGGCACGTTGTCATTACCGTGTCGCCACTACTGGTTCCGGCTTCCCGGTTTTCTCGCCTCATCCCTTCTTCCCTATCCTACCTACAAAACTATAAAAACGTCTCCTTTGCCAAGTCGTAAAACGTCTTGCTGCACGTTTCGTAATCGACAATCCCTACCCGAATGTGTAGGACTGACACCCCCTAGGACTTATAAGTCAATGCCTAGAGGTCAGAAGCCTGTCGGGGAGCCAGCGACACGAAACCACAGAATGGAGAACCTGGAACGTTGGGTCGGCCCATTGCTAGACATGGACATGAGGAAGTGGAAGTAAGCGAAGTTGATGATGGAGCAATTGGTGGAATGAGTGGCGTAGGAAGCCGGAGAACCCGGAGAAAACCCGCCCAGACGCCGCTTCGTCCACCACAAATCTCAGGTGTGGGCACCTGGACATTTCACCGGAAAATATTTTAGTTAAAATCTGATGTGCTCCATCACATGCTTTTCTCTACATCTCTACAATAAATTATTGTTAAAAAGCTTATTCTTCAATTTCTTCACGCTAAACGAGAAAACATTAAGTAAAAGGGAAATAAGAAAATACACTAGGCTAAATTGAATGTCAAATGTTTTAAAATGTGGTTACTATGAGACCGACATCTTTGTTTTTATGGCCAGAAGATACATTGCCCGTATGAGGAAAATATACGTCTTTTAGGGTTACAACGAATTAACAAGGAATATCTCAAAAACGGTCAACCTCACGCAAAAATGTATGTAACATAAATTGTGTGTTTTAGTGAAATCTAGATTTTATTTCTAAGTTTTTTTTTTTCTATCTCTTACGGTTTACCATTTAAGCAAACTTCCTCAAAATTTATCCAGAATAAACATGTTTTCAGAGGCTATTCCCAGAAAATGAAGATATACATTTTATTTGTCACACAAAAATAACTTAAATATAAGAAATTTTAATCAAAATCGTTAGGGGCACTTTGAGAAAACCAAAATTTTCAATTCTTTTTCCCATGTAAAGGGTAGTTTGGAGTGCGGGGATTTTTCCCAAAAGCTTCGTGTTGCATCCCTGGAAGATACGAAACTTAAATACCAAGTTTGGTTTTTAACGGTCTATTCGTTTTTGAGCTATGCTGCCCTCACACACACGGATATTTTTTCTATTTTTTTTATTCAGGGGATCTCAAAACATATATTTCCAGTGAATTCTCGGTAGAGAATTTTTGGGTGCAATACAATACCTTCTCTAAAAAATGTAAATAGTGTGTTATTTATGAACTGCTGTGGTTCTCAGCGTCCCATTCTAAATTGGGCGTGAAAGATCGCTTAATTTTGCTCAGAGGCCTCTCTATCAAGCTTGAGGTTCTTTTACGTGCCGTAAATCTGCTTCCCTTTTACACCCAAAAAATCGTCCTCCGCCGGGTTTGAACCCGCGACCTTGGGCATATGAAGTTAGCATGGAGGGCGACTTACCTTCTCTATGCAATATGTACATAGTACGTATAGAGAAAGTAAAAATCTGATGTGTTCCATAGCTGTCCCACAAACAAACTTTTCTTACAAAAGATTATTTTTCTATTTGCATCATGATAATATTAGGAGAAATGTTCTTAATATCGGCTTACCCTTAGCACTCACACTGCTCTAGGGCTTACAAGCGGATGCCTAGGGAGCCAACAGCATGAAACCACACCTTACGAGAGGTCGGCATGATAATGGAGCCACTGGCGAGGACCCGGAGAAAGCCCGCCCCATCACAAGTCACACATACGGGTGTCTTTGTGTAGACGTATCGATCTAGAGTATATTGTATATGATAAATGTTAGTACCGTGGACGATGAACCTGGCGGAAGAGGCAGATGATTTACTTCTTCCTTCCCGAACGACTGGTTTGTTTAAACTGGCTCGTGCTGTCTAAACAAACCGGTAACTTCTGAGGGTTTTTTGTGCCTTAAGATATTGGCTCTCCTGCACAACTCAAAGCAATTTATCACACGGCAACTTCGTCTTCTAATGCAACTCAAGTTTACAACAGGTCAACACTTTAATTTCGGGTCGACCCTTTAAGTAACAGGTACTGTATTTCACCCAAAAATTCGATACCGCGATATAACGATAAAAAAAAAATACCGATGTGCTCCATTCACATCACTTGCTCTACAATTCTACACTAAATTACCGTTCAAAAGCTTATTCTTCTATTTACTTCATGCTAATCGAGAAAAAATAGCAGAAATAACCTTATTACTTGCTTCCTTGTAAGTAGAAGCGAAAGAAGGGAGTACCGTAGGTTAAAGTGATAGACAAAAGCTGGTTGCTATGTGACTGAAGTTCCTTTGTTTGTATGGAGAGGAGTTGACAAATTCCTGTATGAGAAAAGTATAAGTACTTTAAAGCTGAATATCTAAAAAACGATCAACTTCACGAAAAAAAAAAAAGGATATAGCATTAATTGTGTGTTTTAACGAGTTCTACATTTTTTATGGTAGGTTTTTGTCTATCTTTTACAGTTTACCAAATATGCAAAATTAATCCAGAATATACACGTCTTCAGAAGAAATTACCAGTACATTGAAGATGTACATTTTATTTGCTACGTACATAATTTAAATATAAGATTTTAATCAAAAGCATTAGACATTTTTGAACAAATCAAAATTTTGGAAAATTTTTCCATGTAAAGGGTAGTTGGGAGTGGGGGGATTTTCTTGAAAATCTCCGTGTCGCATTCCTGGAAGATGCTGAACTTAGCCGGTCCCCATGGCCACGCTCGCTAAAGCGTCTCGCTTTGGTGCTTCGTGGGCAGGGTATCGTGGGTTCGAGTCCCGCCTTGGGCATGGATGTTATATGTTTGTGCAATGTGTATATGTTTGTAAAGGAAACAGTAAAACCAGTAAACCAGTAATCAGTAAAACCTACGGGGGGAAATTTAAATAGGGATACAGTACCGGAGTCCAGATCAGACTCCGTTACTGTTTTAAAAAAAAAAAACTTAAATACCAAGTTTGGTATTTAACACTGCTCTCGCGCGCACACACACACACATGAATATGTTTATAAAAGTTATTTTTTTTTACTTTCTCTACACGTACTATGTACATAGTGTATAGAGAACGTATTGCACTCCAATTTTTTTTTCAAAAATTCGAAACCAATATTTAACTGGAAATACATGTTTTGGGTCCCCCTGAAACGAAAAAGAAAAGCATTTTTGGAAAAAGGGCCGTGTGTGTTGTCTATGGACAGAATAGCTGTAAAACGAAAATACTTAAATACCTACCTTGGTATTTAAGTTTGGTATCTTCCAAGGATGCGACACGAAGATTTTCAAGAAAGTTCCCACACCCCTAACTACCCTTTACACAGAAAAGTTTTCGAAAATGCTGTTTTTCTTAAAAATGGCTCTAACGATTTTGATTAAAATGCCACATATTAAAGCCATTTCTATCACGAATAAAATGTATATCTTGAATTTTCTGGGAATAGCCTCCGAGGACTTGTTTATTCTGGATGAATTTTACGGATTTTTGCATAACTGCTAAACCGTAAGAAATGGACAAATACTTGCCACACACAAAATGTAGATCACATTAAAACAGAATTTATGTTATAAACATTTTTTCCGTGTAGTTGATCGTTTTTGAGATATTCCCTGTTTTTTGGTTTCAGCTTTGAAAAACATACTTTTCCCACACAGAAATTTGTCAACTCGTGTCCATACAAACAAAGGAACTTCAGTCTCATGGCAACCAGCTTTTGACTATGGTACTCCCTTATTTCGCTTCTACTTACAAGGAAGCAAGTAATAAGACTATTTCTGCTAATTTGTTCTCGATTAGAATGAAGTAAAAAGAAGTACAAGCTTTTTAAGGATAATTTCAATAGCAAATGTTTGGTTTTAACGTGTTAGATTGAGCAAGAGTGTGGAGGACACATTGTTTCCACTGCAGCCTTGAATCAATCACTATAGCAACGGAAATCAGCTTCCTGTAACGTTCCCTGAATAAATAAAACACATTCCTCTAGCGGCCGCATCCTGCCTTTCCCACGTGAATTGGGCAACGCGGAAGATTTCCAGGATCCGTTGCAGCTGAGTTTCGTTTTCATACGCCTTCCTGTCGGCTATCCTCAAGGACCCTCATATTATCTATTCTGCAACGACTACTCTTACAAACAAAGATCTGACGTGTTCCATTCACATGACTTTCTCTACATCTCTGTAACAAATTGTTCTTAATAACCTTATTCTTCTATCTATCTCATGCTAATAGAGATAAAAATAAGGGAATACACTAGGCTAAACCGACAGTTACGTGCTATGGCCAATTTATGTCACACTTTTGTTATAAAGACTTAACCGTTTCCGAGATATTCCTTGCTATTGGTTTAAATTTTAAGCTACTGAAACGTTTCTCAAATGGAAGGTCATTTTTTATTTCATCTCTCTTGTTTTACTTCTAGCCGTGAAAAGCGAACCGAATTTCAATTGTTTAACATAGCAACCAGCTCTTTATAAGTTTTGGCTACCGCTTTAGCCAAATGCATTGCCTTATTTTCCTTCTACCTGAGAAAAGCATGTGAATGGAATTTAAGTTTTACTTTCTCTACACGTACTATGTACATAGTGTACAGAGATACCGAGATTTCACTGGATAGATGTTTTAGGACCCACTAAATCAAAAAAAAAACATTTTTAGGAAAATATCCTTGTGTGTGTGCGCGTGTGGACAGCATAGCTCAAAAACGAAAAGACGGTTAAATACCAAACTTGGTATTTAATTTTGGTATCTTCCAAGGATACGACACGAAGATTTTCAAGAAAATCCCCCCACCCCTAACTACCCTTTACATGGAAAAATTTGCGAAAATTTTGTTTTTCTTAAAAATGGTTCTAACGATGTTGATTAAAATATCACCTATTAAAACCATTTCAATCACAAAATGTATATCTTGAATTTTCTGGGAATAGTTTCTAAAGACCTGCTTATTTTGTATGGATTTTACTTAATTTGGCATAACTAGTAAACTGTAAGAGACAGACAAAAACTTACTACACAAAAAATGTACATCTCGTTAAAAAAAAACACACGTTAGGTCATATACGTTTTTTTCGTGGAGCTTACCGTTTTCGAGATATTTCTTGTTATTAGTTTAAATTGTGAAGTACTTATACTTTTCTCAGACGGAAGTGTCCGTTTTGCTTTTATTCTACACCTGGCCAAGCAAAGAAGCGACTTGCAATGAAAATCTATAACGACAGCTTTTAAAACATTTGACAATCACTTTAGCATAGCGCATTCCTTTAGTTGCCTTCTACTTATAAGGAACTAAGTAATAAAATTCTGCTAATGTTTACCTCGATTAGCATTGTGTGGGAAGAAGAATTTTCTTTTGTAAGACGTTTGTTTTAGAGTAGCTAGAGAAAGACATGTCAGTGTAACACATCAGATTTTTTTTTTCTTTTCAAGGATGCTCAAACATGCATTTTTGGTGACATTTCGGTATCGATTTTTTGGGTGAAATGCAATACTTTCTGTAGTTACTCAGGATAAGAAGAAGAGAAAGTAAGGAATGTTTTATTCGGGATATTATACCCAAACATGTCTTTTCCAATATCTTACGGAGTAGGGGTCGTGTCCTTAGCGCGGTGGTAGCGTTGCTGCTTGCCTAGCGGGAGACCTGGGTTCGATTCCCAGTGCTGGTGTGGGGAGACCTGGACCGGGGTGCACTCAGCCTCGTGAGGTCCCTTTTCTTTTTTTGGTAGTGTTTAACGCCCGCTTTAACTACTTATGGCACCGCAGGCGGTGACACTGATGATACATGAATGAAGATGGAGCACCGGTGGAATGCGATGGCGGCGGAAACCGGAGTACCCGGAGAAAACCCGCCCCAACGCCGCTTTCTCCACCACAAACATCACATGCGGTCGCTTAGGATCGAACCCCGGCCGTCTAGGTGAGAGGTGAGTGGTCTACTGCGTGGCCCGTGAGGTCCCTGGGGGGCCAATTGAGCTTCTTGATGGAGAAGTAGCGGCTCCAGGTCGTGAAGACCGCATTAACTGGTCGGGGGGTTCGAAGCGCAGACCCCATTCATGACGTCTGTAATGGACCGAAATGGGGGACGCAGCGGCCGGGCGGTAGGTCAAAGCTTCTTAGTGAGCTGTGCCATCGAGTAGGATGGGTTTCTGACAGTGAAACATGACTATCAACTTTTTGGGTTGAATGCACTGCTTCCTCTAAGGTAATAATTTTGGAGTAAAAATGAAGAAAAAGTAATAAAACAACGCAGGAAGTTGGAAATATAAGCATAAAAGAGTATGAAAAGCAAATGTAACATCGCAGACCGTAACGTTCATAACAGCGAATTCTGTGGGAAAAACACGACTCAAGCGGGCGAGAGCAGTCTGAATTCGTCTGTTCCCGACAGGAAACTCGCTCGGGAAAATTTCTGTTGGTAATGTAGTGGAATTTAGCAGACTTCCTTGTCATTAACAATATGCTGTATCTCTCATACTCAAAAATCCTGCGTTTTTTTTTTTTTTTTTTTTTTTTTTTTTTGTTTTTTTACTCAAAAATTGACTATGTGCATAGTGTATAGAGGCAGTATTCTATCGTACCCAAAAATTCCATATCGAGATTTCACCGGAATTACATGTTTTGAGTGTGTGTGTGTGTGTGCGTGATCAACACAGCTTAAACGAAAACATCGTTGAATACCAAGCTTGGTATTTAAGTTCAGTATCTTCCAAGGATGAGACACGAAGATTTTCAACACAACCTTCCCCAACCAAAACTATTCTTTACAAGTAAAACATTTCAAACATTTTTCATTTTCTTAAAAATGGCTTTAACGATTTGATTAAAATACCGTATATCAAAGATATTTACATCGTAAATAATATGAATATGTTGAATTTTCTCGGAATAGCTTCTGAAGACCTTTACTCTCGCTGAATTTTGCATAACTGGTAAACCGTTAAGAGATACACAAACACTGACTACATAAAAAATATACATCGCGTTAAAATACACAATTTATGTCATTTACAACTTTTACGTGGATTGACAATTTTGGATACATTCCTTGTTATTGGTTTCCGTTCTAAATCACTTAAACTTTTCACATACGAAGATTTATCAACTCCTGACAATGCAAAGAAAAGGTTTTCAACCACATGGCAACCAGCTTTCAGAAGATTTGACTGTTGTTTTAACCTAGTGTAGTGCTTTATTTTCCTTCTACTTACAAGGAAGCAAGTGATGAGACCATTTCTCCTAATGTTTATCTCGACTACCACCACTTTTTTTTTCCAACTACCAATAAGCTATAAGTAAAAGACAAGTCCATAGAAAACAATTATTTTATTACTAAAAGTTTTGTAGATTTATGGTTACTTTTCAACATAATCACCGAAAAGATTGAGACATTTATCGTACCTGTGCACAAAATTTGCAATACCCGCTTCAAAAAATGTTGCCGCCAATGATTTCAAATGAGCATTGACGTTGATTTGAAGATCTTCGTACTTTACGACGTTTGCGGAGAGCCATTCAAAACAAACGAAGAGGAATGATGACTTGTGGAATTGTGTTGATCATGACAACGTTCGTCCACACAACCCATCGGTTCCTTGAACAATTTCAATGGGACATTTTCGATCATCCGCCGTACAGTCCTGATCTGGCACACAGCGACTTTCACCTTTTCCCTGAATTGAAGACGTGGCACTTTCAAACCAACGGAGATCTTCAAAACAACGTCAATGCTCATTTGAAGCAACATTTTTTGAAGCGGGTATTGCAAAGTTTGTGCACAGGTATGATACATGTCTCAATCTTTTCGGTGATTATGTTGAAAAGTAACCATAAGTGTACAAAACTTTTAGTAATAAAATAATTGTTTTACTTATAGCTTATCGGAGGTTGAAAAAACAAAACGGGCCTCGTGTTATTAATCTGCAGGTTTTGTCTCTGAGAAAATTCCTTGTCAGTGTGGATGTAACGTCAAGAAGGCTTCGCTACAAGAAGATGTAACTCGAGATCCACAGGCAGTTTAGATGCTAATCTGGAATAAGCAGTTAAGTTGAATATCGAATTTCGACAGCATACAGCCATCCCTTTTTGTGACCGCTCTATCACAAAATGTGAACTAAACATTCCTTTTATTACATTCTCTACACGTACATAGTGTACAGAGAAGGTATTGTATTGCACCCAAAAATTCCATACCGAGATTTCACTGGAAATATATGTTTTGGGCCCCCCTGAATCAAAAAAAACATTTTTGGAGAAAGGTCCGTGTGTGCGTGCGCGCGTCTGTGGACAGCATAACTCAAAAACGAAAAGACCGTTAGAAACCAAACTTGGTATTTAAGTTTGGTATCTTCCAAGGATGCGACACGAAGATTTTCAAGAAAATCCCCCCACCCCAAACGACCCTTTACGTGGATCTTTTTTCGAAAATTTTGATTTTCTTAAAAAGGTTCTAACGATTTTTATTAAAATATCGTATATTAAAGATATTTACCCGATAAATAAAATGTATATCTTGAATTTTCTGGGAATAGCCTCTCAGGACTACTTTATTCTGGATGAATTTTACAGGATTTTGCATAACTGCTAAACTGGACAAAAACTTACCACACAAAAAATGTAGAGCACGTTAAAACGCAATTTACACCACACAATTTTTTCGTAGAGTTGATCGTTTTTGAGGGTTTCAGCTTTGAGAAACTTATACTTTTCTCATACAGGAATTTGTCAACTCCTATCCATACAAACAAAGGAACTTGCTCACATAGCAACCAGCTTTTGAGTATCACTTTAACCTATGCTACTCCCTTATTTTGCTCCTACTTACAAGGAAGCAGGTAGTAAGAACATAATCACATCTCGATTAGCATGGTGCAGATAAAAGAGTAATTTTTTGGAAGAAAAGTTTATTTCCGGAAAACCTAGAGAACACATCAGATTTATTAATCCTTTTTAAGCTTAACGTCCTTTAACCTGGTTGATCATATCGGACGATGAATGAAATTGGTGAAATGATGCTCAAATGATCTCGGGGTCCATGGAGCTTATACACGTCTTCTCGGTGTAAGGGAAAACTCCGAAAAAACTTTATCCGGGTAACTCACCCTGAGGGAGATTCGAACTCGCGACCTGTGTAATGAGAGGCACCACGCTAACCAGGGGGGGGCTGTTATAATATTATATAATGACAAAATAAAAATAATATAATATAATACTATATACAACAATATAATAGACTGCATCACCTGGAGGTCCCGGGTTCGATTCCCGGTAAGGGCGGGGAAGTTTTCTTTAGCCAGATTTATTCCCTATCCCCCACAGAGTCTGGAAGTGTGTGTGTGTGTAAAATAAAATGATTTAAACCGAACGTAAGGAAACTACAGACAACGAGCAAAGTCTCCGATATGACCTTAGTGTTAAAGGGGGCTATATAAATGAAACAATAAACTCCATGGCACGACCGCCCGGCCGCTGCGTCCCCCATCGCGGTCCATGCAGTATTGGAGGTGAGACGTGGTACGTATCTCGAACCCCCCCCCGGCCGGTTACTGCAGTCCTCATGACTGCTACTTCTCCAACAAGTAGCTCCTCAATTGGCCCCCCAGGGACCTCACAAGGCTGAGTGCACTTCGGGCCAGGTCTCCCTACGTCGGTACCGGGAATCGAACCCAGGTCTCCCGCTTGGCAAGCAGCTGCACTGCCACCGCGGTAAGGAGACGACCCTAATATAAATGATGTATTGTTATAGTGTTGTAAACAACTGAAATGTTGCGAGGCTAGCTGGAATATAAACTACTGTTAGGCGGCGCCGGTCAGTTCCCATGCAGTTTACGTAACAGACAGTATGTTTCTCAGATCACGATAAAGTCCGGACGTTACCTAACTCTGCCGGAAACGGGATAGATGGGATGCTGTGCTGGTGCCGACCTCACTGCCCTCTAGACGTGACGAAACAAGTCCGAAAAACGTCCTGCAGTGCGCCTTCTTACACGTACTATATACACAGCGTATAGAGAAGCTATTGTATTGCACCCAAAAATTCAATACCGAGATTTCACCGGAAATACATCCCACCCGGAATCCAAAAAAAATTGATGTGTTCCATTCACATTACTTTCTCTACATCTCTGCAACAAATTATTGTTAAAAAGCTTATGCTTCTATTTACTTCATGCTAATCCGAAAAAAATGAGCAGAAATAGTCTTATTACTTGCTTCCTTGTAAGTAGAAGGGAAATAAGGGAGTAGCATAGGTTAAAGTGATAGTCAAATGCTAGTTGCTATGTGGCTGAAGTTCCTTGTTTGTATGGACAGGAGTTGACAAATTCCTGTATGAGAAAAGTATAAGTATTTTAAAGCTTAAACCAATAATAAAGAATATCTCAAAAAAGATCAACTCCACGAAAAAAAAAAAATAAATAAAAATAAAGTATATAACATAAATGTTGTTTTATTGAATTCTACATTTATGTAGAATAAGTCTTTGTCTATCTCTTAAGGTTTGCCAGTTATACAAAATTCCATAAAATTCATCCAGAACAAAGTAGTCTTCAGAGACTATTCCCAGAAAATTCAAGACATACATTTTATTTGTCAGATAAATATCTTTAATGTGCGATATTTTATTCAAAATCGTTAGAGCCATTTTTCAGAAAATCAAAATATCAAGTACACACGGACCTTTTTGTAAAAATGTTTCTTTTTAATCCATGCGGAACCAAAACATATACTTCCGGTGAAATCTCGGTATCTAATTTTTGAGTGGAATACAATACTTCTCTATCCACTATGTAGAGAAAGTAAAAAGTCTGGCATGAATCGATAACGTTAGTAGTAATGGAAGGTATCATTCTTCCAAAAGATTACCTCAACTGTCAGAAAGGGCTTTGTCATTTGTTAGTTTTATTTTTGAAATTTACGAATGTTGACATAGTAATGGTTGCGTGTGTTTTATCATTTCGCGTAGTCTTTGTATTTCCGCATAGCGTTTCAAACTTCCGTGATGTTGCGGGTGCACGCCATACAAGTTGCTATCAAAGATTGAGTAGTAGTGACCTTGGTAGAGAGAAACTAGCACCAAGGGTATAATACACTCCCATAGAGGGGAGTCGCTATTTCATTAACACTTAATGAGAAAAGATCTGAGGTCTACCATTCACATGACTTTCTCTACACCTCTGCAACAAACTTATGCCTTTATTTACTTCATGCTCAACAAGGAAAAAATTAGCAGAAATAGTCTTATTGCTTCCTTGTAAGTAGAAGCGAAATAGGTTAAAGTGATAGTCAAAAGCTGGTTGCTATGTGACTGAAGTTCCTTTTTTTTTATGGAAACGAGTTGACAAATTCCTGTATGAGAAAAGTACAAGTTTTTCAAAGCTGAAACTAATAACAAGAAATAACTCAAAAACGATCAACTCCACGAAAAAACTTTGTATAACATAAATTGTGTGTTTTAACGCGTTCTACATTTTTGTGAGGTAATTTTTTTGTCCATCCCTTACCGTTTAGCAGTTATGCAAAATTCTGTAAAATTCTCCCAGAATAAAGTAGCCTTCAGAGGTTATTCCCAGAAAATTCAAAATATACATTTCATTTATCAGGTAAATATCTTTAATATACGAAATTTTAATCAAAATCTTTAGAGCCATTTTTGAGAAAATCAAAATTTTCGAAAAAAATGCCACATAAAGGGTAGTTTGGGATGGGGAGATTTTTCTCAAAATCTTCGTGTCGCATCCCTGGAAGATCTTAAACTTAAATACCAAGTTTGGTATTTTACCGACTTTTCGTTTTGGAGTTATCGTGTTCACACACACACAGACCTTTTTCTGAAAATACTATTTTAGGATACAGGGGACACAAACATATACTTCCGGTGAAATCTCGGTACCGAATATTTTGGTGGAGTGCAATGCCTTCTCTATACACTATGTATATCGTACGTGTAGAGAAAGTAAAAACAGACTCTCGTAAGAATAGCTTGTATGGACAGATTTGTAACGATAGAGAATGGAGAAAGTCATGTGAATAAAAGGCTTAAATGTGTTCATTGTAAGATAAATGAAAAGGAACACGTTTATTGTTGTTGAGGTTATATAATTGTAACGTAATTATTTTGTGAGGCAGGCCACGGCCTACTACCTAATCTGAGCGGTAGTTCCGGTATGTTCAAATTGTCTTCACTCCCTTCCGTAATTCTCTTCACGGCAACCGAAAAAATGCAAGGTCAACGGAGCGAGTCATCCCAAGGTCGGTCGGCCTCTATACATCCATCCCCTTCAGCAACTCCTCCATCTTCCTCGCAGCGCAAATCTCACTCTAATTCTTCATTATCCAGAAAAACTTACTTACACATTTCCTATCAAGTACAGCAAGAATGAATAAGTTGGCTAAACTGATATATCACATTTGCTTTTTACTTTCTCTAGCCCGTATATACAATGTGCTTAGTGGATAGAGAAGGTATTATATTCCACCCAAATATTCGATACCGAGATTTCACTGGAAGTACATGTTTTGGATCCCCCTGAATCCAGAACAAGCATTTTTGGGAAAAATAAATTTGTGTGTATGCTGTAGACAGCAAAGCTCCAAAACTATAACACTGTTAAATATCAAACTTGGTATTTAAGTTCGGTATCTTCCAAGAATGCGACACAGAGATTTTCAAGAACCCCCCCCCACTCTCCAACTACTCTTTACATGCAATTTTTTATTTTCTCAACGATTTTTATTAAAATATGTATTTTAAAGATATTTACATGCCATCTTGAATTTTTTGGGAATAGCCTGAACACCTAGGATGAAAATTACGGAATTTTGAATAACTGATAAACCCTAAGAAACGAACAATAACTTACAACACAAAAAATGTAGAACACGTTAAAACACGCAATTTATGTTATATACATTTTTTTTTTTTTTTCGTGGAGTTGGTCGTTTTTGAGATATTCCTTGTTATTGGTTTCAATTTTAAATTACTTAAAACTTTTCACATACGAGAATTTGTCAACTCCTGGCAAAGAAACGGGTTTCGTCCACACGACAACTGGCTTTTAATAGATTTGACTATCGTTTCAGCCGAGTGTATTTCCTTATTTCTCTCCTACTAACAAGAAAGCATTTCTGCTAATGTTTATCTCGATTAGCATCAAGTAGATAGAACAAAAATTTGTTACAGAAAGGCATTTGAATGGAACAATCAGAGTCTTTAAATACAAAAGAGTAAAAGGCATGCCACTGCAGTCAAATGTAATTCTACATTCACAATGAGATGCAAGCGCAGATGTAACGTAACATAAGCGCAGACGCAAGGAAACACCATTCACAATACAGTCGTTAACTCAACGCAAGAAGTTGGCACGGGTTTCTAGATCCGCAAGTTACAAACTGAATAACATAACCAATAATACCACATAAGAAGATTCACTCAATATTTTACAAAATAAATAGGTTATAAAAGTGCATACTAACAACTGACGCTCGCGGCAGTGACGTTGCTCGTTTAAAATTATTGAAAATAGTACAAGCATAGAGACTGCAGAAAGTGATAAAGCTACACATTTAATGAACTAAGAATTATCTCTCTGCGTCTTCCATTTATGAGAACCAAGAAATCTATACACATGATAGTTACACCCATTAAATCTAAGAAGGATTCGCAAGGAGACTGTCATAACCTCTTGAGGGAGATTAGAGATGGCGCGGCACTGCACGGCCCAATAGAAGAGTATGCATGTACAGCAGGCCCTGTAAAATCTCGCAGTGCGATCGTCTGTTGTTGAATTCATAGGCAATGCATAGAGAAAAGAAGCAGAATTGCTCCTCTTTGCACGCAACGCAAGGATAAAGTTTGGAATTTGCTTGCGTTGCATCTTGCGTGTTTCTATGTGAATGCTTACATTAAATAATATGAGTCCAAATGCACTTCATTGCGAATGTAGCATAACTCCGTCTGCATCTCACCGATTATTTCACTTGGGCCCTCCCCATCCTTTCGAATTATTGGACGAATTGCTATAATTTCTATGCTTCCTGTATAGTAATGGATATCATTTGAAATTAACCCTGTTTTACACTTTTCCTCTCGATACCTAAATTGATGTTGGAAAGTTTAAAATGAGTAATGTATGTGTCACTAGTTTATCATTGTCTATGTGGTTCACCTGCATTGTTTTGTAACGTCTGACTAAGAGCAGATTGCGATTGGTAAACGTTGGAAGAAAACAAGTGTTCTTAAATACACAGTAATACTTTTGAAATAAACCACCACCTGTAAACTTAACCTTTAATTGCATGGTGTTACATATGTGCAACAAAGATTATTAATTAAAGCTTTTAGTATTTTGATGAACTTTGTTTACTTTCTCTACACGTACTATGTACATCGTGTACAGATAAGGTATTGTAATGCACCCAAAAATTCCAAGCCGAGATTTCACCGGAAATACATGTTTTGGTATTCGTCGGTCTTTTCGTTTTTGAGCTATGTTGTCCACAGACACACACGGACCTTTTTCTGAATATTTTTGGACTCAGGGGGTCCTAAAACTTGCATTTTCATCTCGGTATGGAATTTTTGGGTGGAATACAATACTTATCTATCCCTATATACATTGTACATACGGGGCTAGAGAAGATGGTTTAGGTGCAAGCATCTTTCCTCTATCTATACATTTATCCACATCTACGTACAATGCTCGTAAAGAATCACATCTCATCTTATATTTTCATTTACCACCCTGATGAAGTTTACATTTATGTCACGTCTTTTACCACAAATACAGCCTTGGAAACTTTTTCTTTGTGTTTTTATAACCTCTCATTCCTTTTATCAAGGTTATTTATTCTTTTTAGATCATTTGTGTCTACTTGTAAAATAAGAACCTCAGGATTTTTACTTATCCAGCACGTATTGTCATATTAGCTAGACAAGGTAGTATATTCCAACCAAAAATTTGAAATCGAGATTTCACCAGAAATACATGTTATGGATCCACCTGAATCCAAACAAAGCATTTGTAGAAAAAGGTCCGTGTCTGTGTGTGTGCCTGTGGACCGTTAAATACCAAACTTGTTATTTACGTTTGGTATCTTGCAAGGATGCGACACGAAGATTTTCAACAAAATCCTCCCAACCACATCTACCCTTTACATGGACTTTTTTTCGAAAATGTTTATTTTCTCAAAAATGGCTCTAACGATTTTGATTAAAATGTCGTATATTAAAGATATTTACCTGACAAATAAAATGTATATCCTCAATTTTCTGGAAATAGCCTCTGAAGACTTCTTTATTCTGGATGAATTTTACGAATTTTTGCATAACTGCTAAACCGTAAGAGATGGACAAAAACTTACCACGCAGAAAATGTAGAGCACGTTAAAACACACAATTTATGTAATATACATTTTTTGCGTGGAGTTGATCGTTCTTAAGTTATCCCTTGTTTTTATTTTCAGTTAGAAAAACTCTACTTCTCTCATACAGGAATGTGTCAACTCCTGTCCATACAAACAAAGGAGCTGCAGTCACATAGCAACCAGCTTTTGACTATTACTTTAACCTATGGTACTCCCTTATTTCGCTTCTACTTACAAGGAAACAAGTAATAAGACTATTTCTGCTAATTTTTTCTGGATTAACATGAAGTAAATAGAAGTAAGAGCTTTTTAACAATAATTTGTTGCAGAAATGTAGAGAAAGTCATGTGAATGGAACACGTCAGATTTTTTTTGTTAAGCGACTTATGCTATACTTGCGCGGCCCATGTAGGGGCCACGAGCCACAGTTTGAGAGTCTCTGGCATGTAAAGAGGGCCAAACCGCTACAATATGAGAAGGCAGAGAGGCGCCATCAATCCCGAGGTACAATCAGGCAGGTGCGTACGGGGGATGCGGCCATATATCAGTTGGAAGCGCGAAAACGCCTAACCGCTAGCAGTTAACAAGAAAACATGAGCGTGGGTGTCCAGGCAGTCTCCACGTGTTGCATGTATTACTCATGTCATCGACACTTTCCTGCCAGAACACACTCTCATTCTTCATACCGACTCCGCCCTCCGCGTTCCATATCAAATACTCATACATGAATTACTGAGCACGTTAAAATGACATTTTTCTATAAGCTGTAAAAACGTCACTTTTATTCCGATATCGTCAAACGTCACCAGGAAAAAAAAAAAGAAATCGCATGTGTTACACTAGCACGACTACAAACTTTTTACAAAAGATTATTCTTCTTTCTACACAATACTAATCGAGATAAACATTAGTAGAATTTTCTTATTACTTAGTTGCTTATAAGTAGAAGGCAACTAAAGGAATGTGCTATGATAAAAGCGACAGGCAAATGTATTAAAATCTTTCGCTATGCGATTTTCATTTCAAATCGCTTCTTTGCATGGTCAGGAATAGAACAAAAGAAAATCGGAGGACACTTCTGACTGAAAAAAATGGCATGTTATTTATGGACGCTCTTTAACTGCTGTGATTCTCGGCGTCCCATTCTAAATTGGGCGTGAAAGACAGCGTAATTTTGCTCAGAGGCCTCTATCTTTTACGTGCCGTAAATCTACGACACGGAACCAACGGCTTTACTTCCCTTCTGAAGGAAGCCATGCTGAAGCTTTTTACACCCGAAAAGAGCCATCGTTCTCCGCCGGGTTTGAACCCGCGATCTTGGGTATTTGAAGTTAGCATGGTAAGCATTACACCACGGAGGCGACACTACTGACTGAGAAAAATATACATAAGTGCTTTACAATTCTAACCAACAAGGAATATCTTAAAAACGATCAATTGCACGAAAAAAAAAATGTATATAACAAAAATTGTGTGTTCTAATGTGATCTACATTTTTTGTATGGTAAGTTTTTGTCCATCGCTTATGGCTTAGCAGTTATGCAAAATTCCAGAAAATTCATCTAGAATAACGTAGCCTTCAGAGGCTATTCCCAGAAAATTCAAAATATACATTTTAATTTTCAGGTATATATCTTTAATATACCGAATTTTAATCAAAATCGTTAAAGCCGTTTTTGAGAAAAGCAAAATTTTCTAAATTTTTCCCATGTAAAGGGTAGTTTGGGGTGGGAGGATTTTTCTCAAAATCTTCGTGTTGCATCCCTGGAAGATTCTACACTTATATACCAAGTTTAGTATTTCACCGACTTTTCGTTTTTGAGTTACCGTGTTCAGAGACACACACACACACACACACACACACCTACGGACCTTTTTCTATAAAATTTTTTTTGAATACAGGGGACTCTAAAACGTATATTTCCGGTGAAATCCGGTATGGAATTTTTGGGTGGAGTGTAATACCTTCTCTATACATTATGTACATAGTGCGTGTAGAGAAAGTAACAAGAATAGCAATAGTCATATGTTTATAATAACTGAACGCTTTGAAAGTCCATACAGTCGCGAGAAACTGACTAAAGACAGGATATTAAAATAATGACATAGTATTGATCAATACAAATCGTTAATAACAAATCTCGGAAATGAACCCTCGTACCGTCCAGGGAAAAAGTCCGTGGCTTTCCCATTAGTTTCGGCGACTATTTTATAAACCGAAAACAACAAAAATGTAAAGAACATAAATTGTGTATTCTGACTACCACTAAATGTTTATTTTCTCTACACATACTATGTACATAGTGTATAGAGAAAGTATTGCACTCCACCCAAAAATTCGATACCGAGATTTCACTGGAAATATATGTTTTAGGGTCCCCTGTACCAAAAAAAAAAAAAAGCATTTTCAAGAAAATGCGTGTGTGTGTCCGTGAACACGATAACTCAAAAACGAAAAGTCGGTAAAACACCAAACTTGGTATTTAAGTTTAGTATCTTCCAGGGATGCGACACGAAGATATTGAGAAAAATTCCCCCAACCCAAACTACCCTTTAGATGGAACCTTTTTCGAAAATTTTGATTTTCTCAAAAATGCCTCTAACGATTTTGATTGAAATATCGTATATTGAAGATATTTACCTGACAAATAAAATATATATCTTGAATTTTCTGGGAATAGCCTCTGGATGCTACGCTAAAAGAGCGCAAACGCATTTCGATGGAAACAGCAGAGCACTTCCCAAAACAAAAGATGTACGTCAGAGGAAGATGTGGCGACCATGTCCGGACGATGGCGAAACAGTTTTTTTACCAGCACCGAAAGAAAAGTGTTTGTTCAAGGTGAGGAACTGCATTACTTGTACAGAATCTTTCCAATCACCACATTTGCAGATATATATTGCAATAACCAACGCGTTGATTACCAAACAAGAAACATTCCTTTCCAAACGCTGGTAAATGGCGCACTGCAGAGCATAACCAGAGAAGGTATTGCATTCCACTCAAAACACTTCATACCGAGATTTCACTAGAAATATGGGTTTTAGAGCAACCTGTGCAAAAACATGCTAATCGAGATAAACATAGGGAATGCACTAGGCTAAAGTGATACTCAAATGTTTTAAAAACTGTCATTATGCGATTGTCATTGCAAATTGCTTCTTTGCTTGGCCAGGAGTAGAACAAAAGAAATGCGGACGGACACTCCCGTCTGAGAAAAGTGAAGTAATTCACAACCGAAACTAATAACAAGGAATACCTCGAAAACAGTAAGCTCCACGAAAAAAATGTAAATGACATAACTTGTGTATTTTAACAAAAACTACATTTTTTGTATAGTAACTTTTTGTCTATCTCTTACCGTTTACTAGTTATGTCAAATTAAGCAAAATTCATCCAGAATAAACAGTTCTTTAGAAGTTATTCCTAGAAAATCCATGATATACATTTTATTTGTGATAGAAATGAATTTAATATATGGTATTTTAATCAAAATCGTTAGAGCCATTTTTAAGAAAAACAAAATTTTCGAAAATTGTTCCATGTAAAGAGTAGTTAGGGGTGGGGGTATTTTCTTGAGAATCTTCGGGTCGCATCCTTGGAAGAGGAAACATTTAAATATCTCCCCCACACACACAACACACACTCGCGAGCGCTTTTGTTGCATTCAGGGGGACGTCAAACGTGTATTTCGGTGAAATCTCGGTATCGAACTTCTGGGTGCGTTACCTTACCTTCTCTATACACTATGTACAGAGTACGTGTAAACTATTTCGCTGAATTGTCCTGTCAAGTACAACTCTCAGGGCAAGAGAATTTGTGAACTTTGAACCTTCTGTAAGACGCATGTTCGGTTGATTTCATGTCATTGTAATGTGACTAGAACTTTGTTCAAACATCGATCAGTTGATAAACATAAATTAATCACTAGAGCTTGATGTTGCATGTCAAGTTTCCTCTATTTGCGCCAAACAAAAGTATTCGCCCGATAATTTTAATGCCGCAATAATAGTTCCTATTGGTCGAATGGTTGTGACTTGATGATTTATGAGGCCATATTAATTATATGCCGTGCTTTGTCCACGCGAACACATTAGTTCATTATTTTATTACCTGCAATAAACATGGCACGAAATAGCTACTCCACTAAACTTATGTTTCGTCGCGTTATTTCCTTTTCTTTTCTTGTTCTTTCTCAACACGACTCTGTATAGACAACATATTTTATTCCACCCAAAAATTCGATACGAGATTTCACTGGAAATATGTTTTGAGTCCCGCGTTTTAGAAAAAGGTCCGTGTGTCTTTCCGTGGATACCATAGCTCAAAAATGAAAAGTTCAGTGTCTTCCAAGATCGCAAAACGAAGATTTTCAAGAAAATTTCCCCTCCCCCAACTATCCTTTACATGGAAAAATTTTAGAAAATGTTGATTTTTTTGAAACATGGCTGTAACGATTTTTTTTTAAAATATCGTATATTAAAGATATTTAAATCATAAATAAAATGTGTATCTTGAATTTTCTGGGAATAGCCTCCAAAGACCTTTATTCTGGATGAATTTTGCGTAACTGGTAAACCGTAAAAGATAAGACAAAAACGTATTTAACAAAAACTATATGTCTCGTGAAAAATTTTTGAATTGATAAAATAATAAAACAATTTATTCATGAAAGTCCTTCAAACACACAATTTGTCATATACAATTTTTTTTGTGGAGTTGATCGTTTTTGAGATATTCCTTCTTTTTGGTTTCAGCTTTGAAACACTTATACTTTTCTCATACAGGAATTTGTCAACTCGTGTCCATACAAACAAAGGAACTTCAGTCACATAGCAACCAGCTTTTGACTATCACTTTAACCGATGCTACTCCCTTATTTCGCTTCTACTTACAAGGAAGCAAGTAATAAAACCAATTCTGATCATTTTTCCTCGATTGGTATACAGTAAATACAAGATTAAGGTTTTTAAGAATCTTTGTTGCAGAGATGTAGAGAAAGTCATGCGAATTAAAAATATCATACTTTTTAAATGACTATGTACGTACTTAATAGGTGGAGGTGTTACATTCCAGCGAAACATTCCATACCTGCATTTCACCAAAAATAATACATGTTTTGAAGACCTCTGAATAAACATGCTGAATTTTAAAAAATGTCCGTGTGTGTTTGTGGGATGCATAACCCAAAAATCTGATGTGTAACAAATTATTGTTAATAAGCTTATTCTTCTGTCTACTTCATGCTGATAGAGATTAGCAAAAACTATCTTATTTCTTGGTTCCTTATAAGTAGGTGTGAAATAAGGGAATACACTAGACTAAGTCAACAGTCAAATGTTTTAAAATGTGGTTGCTATGGGATTGAAATCCGTTTCTTTACGTGGCCAAGCGTAGACAAGTTCCCGTATGAGAAAAGTTTAAACATTTTAAAACTGATATACATAACAAGGAATATCTCAAAAACGGCCAACTCCACGAAAAAATGCATTTGACATAAATTGTGGGTTTTAACCAGATCTGCACTATTTCTATAGCATGCTTTTGTCTATCTCTTACGGTTTGCCAGTTAAACAAAATTTGTCCAGAATAAAAAGGTCAATAGAGGCTATGCCCATAACATTCAAGGTATACATTTTATTTGCCATGTAAATATCTTTAATACACGGTATTTTAATCAAAATCGTTAGCCTTTTTTGAGAAAATCAAACTTTTCTCAATTTTTTGCATGTAAAGATTAGTTTGGGATGGGGGGATTTTTCTCAAAATCTTCGTGTCGCATCCTTGGAAGATACTAAACTTAAATACCACGTTTTCGTATTTTACCGACTTTCCGTTTGAGTTATCGTGTTCACGTTTTTATAAAACGTGCATTTCCTGTGAAATCTCGGTATCAAATTTTTGGGTGGAATGTAATACCTTCTCTATACACTATGTACATAGTACGTGTAGTCTTCGAAAACGTGTATTTCAGGTGAAATTTACGTAGTGAGCTTTTCAATGGAATACAATAAATATTTCCTCTACCTACTATGTATGTGGTAGAATGTATAGGAGTGCTACCGTCACTTTTTCAGAAGTTTCATCAAGCACGTCTTCTTATCAACCAGATGGAACTGTCATATAGACTCCCTCGCAAAACAGGAAAGAAAAGATGAAAATCTATCTTATATTTTCCTGTCTCGTCAAGAAAGTGTTTGACAACTGCTGACGCACTAAAATGGGCGGGATGTAGTCTCCATAGCAACCTCTCACTCAAATTAGATGAGAAAAACTTTATGTGTTCCATTCACATGACTTTCTCTAGCTCTACTACAAAACACTATTCTTTTATCTACCAGGGCCGTTTTTTTTTATACCTCCGATAGGTTATAAATAAAAGACAAGTTCATAGAGAACATTATTTTATTACTAAAAGTGTTGTACACTTATGGTTACTGTTCAACATATTCACCGAAAAGATTGAGACATTTATCGTACCTGTGCACAAGAATTTGCAATACCTGCTTCAAAAAATGTTGCTGCCAATGATTTCAAATGAGCATTGACGTTGTTTTGAAGATCTTCTTTGGTTTGAAAGTGCTGCTCTCCTAGTCACGTCTTCAGTTCAGGGAAAAGGTGAAAGTCGCTGGGTGCCAGGTCAGAACTGTACGGCGGATGATCGAAAATGTCCCATTGAAATTGTTCAAGGAGCCGATGGGTTGTGTGGACGAGCGTTGTCATGGATCAACACAATTCCTCAAGTCAGCATTCCTCTTCGTTTGTTTTGAATGGCTCTCCGCAAACGTTGTAAAGTACGAAGATCTTCAAAACAACGTCAATGCTCATTTGAAATCATTGGTGGCAACATTTTTTAAAGCGGGTATTGCAAAGTTTGTGCACAGGTACGATAAATGTCTCAATCTTTTCGGTGATTATATTGAAAAGTAACCATAAGTGTACAAAACTTTTAGTAATAAAATAATAGTTTTCTATGAACTTTTATTTTATTTATAGCCTATCGGAGGTTGAAAAAAGAAAACGGCCCTCGTACATCATACTAATTGAGATAAACACTAGCAGAAATGGTCTTATTACTTGCTTGCTTGTAAGTACAAGCAAAATAAGGGAGTACACTACCATAAACCGATAGTCAAATATTTTAAAAGCCAGTCGCTATGAGAAACAATTGAAATTCCGTTCTCTTTGCTTGCCATGAGTAAACAAAGGAGAACCGAAAACAGAGATGGCCTCCGTTTAGGAAAAGTTAAAAGTAGCTTAAAACTGAAGCAAATAACTCGGAAATTCAACACTACAAATCATGTATATGACATTAACTGGGTGTTTTAATGAAATCTATATTTTTGTATATGTCTTACAGTTTGCTATTTATAAAAAAGTCACCCAGAATGAAGAGGTCTTCAGAGGCTATTCTCAGAAAAATCAAGATATACATATCATTTGTCGTGAAATTATATCTTAATGGTATTTTAAGCAAAATGTTCGTGTCGTATTGTTGGATATTGAATCGACTTTTCATTTTTGAGCTTGCTGACCGCACGCGCACGCACGCACACACACACACGGACATTTTTGTATAAAAAAATGTTTTTTTGCATTAGCGGACCTCAAAACATATTCCCGGTGAACTTTTGACATTCATTTTATTGTGTAATACAATACCCTCTCTAGCTACCATGCACGTTCCATTCACATGAGAAATTCTATCTAAACTGCAAACAAACCTCGTATAAAAGATTATTCTTCTATCCACTTTATGCTAATCCAGATAAACATTAGCAGAAATTGCCTTATTATTTAATTCCTTATAAGTAGGAGAAAAATAAGGGAATACATTAGACTAAAGGGATAGTCAATTGTTTTAAATTATGGCTGCTATGGGACTGAAATCCGTTGAAAAGTTCCCGTATGAAAAAAGTTTAAGTACTTATGTTAAAACTGAAATCAATAGCAAGGAATATTTCGAAAACGGCCAACTTCACGAAAAAAATGTATATAACATAAATTGTTGTTTTATCGAGATCTACATTTTTTGTTAAGTATGGTTTTGTCTAACTCTTATGGTTTACCAGTTATGCAAAAATTTAATAATAGCCATCCAGAATAAAGAGGTCTTCAGAGGCTATTCAGAAAAAATTCAAGATATACATTTTATTTGGCATGTAAGTATATTTAATATACGGGATTTTAATTAGAATCATTATAGCCATTTTTGAAAAAAGCAATATTGTCAAAAATTTGTCCATGTAAAGCGTAGTTTGTGGTGGGGTAATTTTCTTGAAAATCTTCATATAACATCCTTGGAAGATACTAAATCTAAATAATAAGTTTGGAATTTAACGGTCTTTTCGTTTTTGAGCTATGCTATCCACAGAAATCTCGGTATGGAAATTGTTTGTGCAATACAATACCTTCTCTATACACTATGTACATAGTACCTGTAGAGAAGGTAAAAATTGTATACTCTTTTGTGAACTTTGTAAATATAACCTCAAAACATTAGGAGGTAACCGGGGAATGATTTCATTCTTTAGATTAGGAAACATACACATGTACGTGGGTGAATGTTTGCTTTCCAGCGTTATAGCTAATTGTTGCACGTGGGTGATCAGCTGTCACACCTGCAAGCTTTACATAAAAATAAGGCACTGCAGCATCTGTGTGCAAGTTTGGACATGTGTGTGATTTACTCACGCAATAATGACTTCGAATTTCTGGAAGTTTCTTGACAATCGTCGAGTAAACATCTGATGTGTTTCATTTACATTACTTTCTCTAGAAATTCTTAAAACAGTTTATTCTTCTCTCTATTTGGTAATAATCAAGATAAAGCTAAGATTCTTATGAGTAGAAGGAAAATTAGGGAGCACACTACGCTAAAGCGATTGTTAATTACTTTCTCTATACGTAATATGTACATACTTTATAGAGAAGGTGTTGTATTTTATCTAAAAATTGATATCTAGATTCCAACAGAAATACATGTTTTGGGGCCCCCTGACTACAAAAAAAACATTTTTAAAAAGTCCGTGTGTGTGTGTCTAGCATAGCTCAAAAACGAGAAGTCCGTTAAATACCAAACTGGATATAGAAGTTCAGTAACTTCCGAGGATGCGACTGTAAGATTTTGAGAAAAATCCACCCACCCCAAATTCCCATTTACATTGAAAAAATTTCGAAAATTTACTGCTGAAAAGATTTTGATTAAAATGCCGTATATTAAAGATACTCATATTATAAACAAAATGTATATTTTGAATTTTCTGGGAATAGTCTCTGAAGACTACTTTATTCTGGGTCAATTTTACGGAATTTTGCATAACTGCTAAACCGCAAGAGATGCACTAAAACTTACCACACAACAAATGTAGAGCACTTTAAAACATACAATTTATGTTATATACATTTTTTTTCGTGGAGTTGATTGTTTTTGAGATATTCCTTGTTTTTGGTTTCAGCTATAAAAAACGTATACTTTTCTCATACAGGAGTTTGTCAACTCGTGTCCATACAAGCAAAGGAACTTCAGTCACATAGCAACCAGCTTTTGACTATCACTTTAACCTATGGTACTCCCTTATTTCGCTTCTACTTACAAGGAAGAAGGTAATAAGACTATTTCTGCTAATTTTTTCTCGATTAGCAGGAAGTAGATAGAAGCATAAGCTTTTTAACAGTAATTTGTTGCAGAGATGTAGAGAAAGACATGTGAATGGAACACATCAGATTTTTTAACTAGTACGCAATAGTTCGCTGAAGTTTGGATCTCATCAAAGAATGCTGTTCGAGTTGAAACATTTCCGCTGAAATTTCCTGCTCGTTCGTCCACAGAAAAATGATGGTGGGCCGCTGAGGAAATGTTAAGGATTGATTGTCTGGAACACGGCCATGCAATCATTGGCAAGTATTGGAACATCGTCAGTCAACCAACTTGGGGATTGAATTAGGAGCAAAGGAGAGCCAACATATCAAATAGAATTAATTCTCTCATATGAGCACAACTCTTCCATTGGTTTTGGGTTCAACGAATAACTGACCGGCAGTCTATTGCAAATCCTGTGTAAGGAACCACGATACTGTCTTTGGATATGTTTAAAAAACTTGATTAGCTCGTCTAAATGAAATAGAAGTTTATTTATGGGCGCCCTTTAAGGAATGAAGATCAAAAAGTGCAAAAAATCTCACACCTTTTACTTTTCACTATGTACATAGTGTATAGAGGAGGTATTGTATTGCACCAAAAAATTCAATACCGAGATTTCACCGGAAATACATGTATTTTCAAAACAAAAGCATTGGTGTGTGCGTGTGTCAGGTATTTAAGTTAGGTATCTTCCAAGGATTCGACACGATTTTCAAGAAACTCTCCCACACCCAAATACTCTTTACGTGGGATATTTTTCGAAAATTTTGATTTTCTCAAAAACGACTAACGATTTTGATTAAAAGCTCTTGTATTTAAGTACATATTTACATGACAAAATGTGTATTTTGAATTTTCTGGGAACGCCCTCTTATTCTGAATAAATGTTGCTGCGTTCTGCTTAGAAGGAATTAAGTAATAAAGACCATTTTTGTTAATGTTTATCTCGATTAACTTGATGTAAATAAAAGAATATTTTATATAAGTACAGATCGAGAAAGTCGTGTGAATATAGTGGATTTTGAAGACAGAACACCCAGGTGGGGTGGAGCGCGCCGTGCCAGGTGTTCTGCGTATCTATCGTAACATAGGCAGGTGTACAGAATTAGTCACAGTAGACGCGTTATCAGTCGGCTTTTGTTTCGCAATGGAGTTTTTACTTCCGCACGCCCACAATATCAGCCATACCACGTTTCCATGGTAACCGAATACTGATAGGTCGCGTAATAAGGGTACGTTATAGAAAACACACACTACCATAACTACAGAGATAAATCAAGCCTGCCATCTTCATCAGAAAAATGTGTTCCTTTCTCTACATCTCTGTAACAAAGTATTGTCATTAAGCTTATGTTTCTATTTACTTCCTGCTAATCGAAAAAAATTAGCAGAAAAGTATTATTACATGCTTCCTTGTAAGTAGAAGCGAAATAGGGGAGTAGCATAGGTTAAAGTGACAGTCAAAAACTGGTTGCTATATGACTGATGTTCCTTTGTTTGTATGGACAGCAGTTGACAAATTCCTGTATGAGAAAAGTATAAGTATTTTAAAGCTAAGAGTAATTACAAAGAATACGTCAAAAACGGTCAATTCCACGAAAACAATGTGTATAACATAAATTGTGTGTTAACGTGCTCTACATTTCCTGTGTGGTAAGTTCTTGTCCATCTCTTACGGTTTACCAGTTATGCAAAATTTCGTAAAATGTTGAGAGAATCAAGTAGTTTTCAGAGGCTACTCCCAGAAAATTCAAGATATATATTTTATTTGCTATGTTAATATCTTTAATGAATGGTATTTTAATCAAAATCGTAGTCACTTTTGCGAAAATCAAAATTTTCGGTTTTTTTTTTTTCGTGTAAAGGGTAGTCAAGAATGGGGGGATTTTTCTCAAAATCTTCGTGTCGCATCCCTGGAAGATACTAAACTTAAATACCAAGTTTAGTATTTTACCGACTTTTCGCTTTTGAGTTATCGTGTTCACAGACACACGCGGACCTTTTTCTAGAAATATTTTTTGGGGTCCAGGGAGACCCTAAAACGTCTATTTCCGGTGAAATCTCAGTATCGAATTTTTGGATGGAATGCAATATCTTCTCTAAACACTATATGCGTAGTACATGTAGAGAAAGTAAAAAAAACTGATGTGTTAGAATCACAAGACTTTCTCTGCATCTCTGTATTAAATTATTGCTTATTCTTCTACCAATGTCATTATAATTGAGATAAACATTCGCAGACATTGTCCTTTAAAAGCCCGTCGCTGTGTCAAATCTTATGTGTTACATTCACATGGCTTTCTCTACATTGCTGTAACAAATTGTTGTTAGAATAAGTGGATAGAAATACAACTTATGATAATTCAGATAAACATTAGGTATTTTCATCAAAATCATTAGAGCTATTTTTGAGAAAGTCCAAGTTTTCGAAAAATCTTCCACGTAAAGGGTAGTTGGGGGTGAGGGGATTTACTTCAAAATCTTCGTGTCGTATCCTTGGAAGATAAACTTAAATAGCAAATTTGGTATTTAAAGATCTTTTCGATTTTGAGATATGCTGTCCACCCACCCACACACACGGACATTTTTCTAAAAATTTTTTTTTAGATTCAGGGGGTCTTAAAAACGTGTATTTCCGGTGAAATTTCAGTATCTAATTTTTTGGTGCAATACAATACCTTCTCTATACACTATGTACATAGTTCGTGTAGAGAAAGTAAATATTTAAATTCCAAATTCTTTGCTTTCCACGAGTAAACAAACGAGAAGAAAGATGTCTCCCCGTTTAAGAAAAGTTGAAGTGGCTAAAACTGGAACCAATATTCCGGAAAATTTCGAAAACGGTCAACTCGACAAAAAAAAAAAACTGTATATGATATAAATTGTGTGTTTTAATGAGATCTACATGTTTGTGTGGTACGTTTTTGTACATCTCTTATGGTTTACCAGTTATATGAAAGTCAGCCAGAATAAACGGATCTTCAGGGGCCATTTCCAGAAAATTCAAGATATAAATTTTATTTGTCACATAAATATCTTAAATATAAGAGACTTTAATCAAAAGCGTTAATGCCATTTTTAAGAAAATCAAAATTTTTCCATGTAAAGGATAGTTGAGCGTGGGGGGATTTTCTTAAAATCTTCGTGTCGTATCCTTGGAAAATAGTGATTAAAAGTATCAATTTTGAACTTTAACGGACTTTTCGTTTTTGAGCTATGCTGCACACACATACATTTTTCTAAAAATGTTTTTTTATTCAGGGGGTCTCAAAACATGTATTTCCGGTGAAATCTCGTTTTGGCATATTTTGGTACAATACAATACCTTCTCTATTCACTATGTACATAGTACGTGTAGAGAAAGTAAAATTATTTATGGGTCCAGCGATACCAAAACAAAACATTTTCAATACAATCTAGACATCAAATTTGTGTCGATTTCAATACTTCCCTAGTGCAGATTTGTGGCACAGAAAATATTACAAATTTTACGAAAGCATCCTGTCCCCAAGTGACACATAATTTCTTCCAGAAATTTTATCCCACCCAATTATCAACCGTCTTGTAAAGTTCTATCAAATTTTGTTTCAAAAACGAATATTTGACATTTAAAAACTTGTGCATGTACATTTTTACTTTCTCTAGCCCTGTATGAACAATTTACATAGGGATAGAGAAGGTGTTGTATTTCAACCAAAAATTCGATACAGAGATTTCACAGGAAATGTGTGTGTGGACAGCATTGCTCAAACACGAAAAGACCATTAAATACCAGCTTGGTATATAATTTCAGTATGTTAGGAGGATGCGACACGAAGATTTTCCAGAAAATCCCGCCACCCCTAACTACCCTTTTACATGGAAATATTTTCGAAAATGTTGTTTTTCTTAAAAATTACTATTTTGATTAAAATATCACATATTAATAGCATTTCAATCAAAAATAAAATGTATATCTTGAATTTTCTGGAAGTCCTTGAAGAGTACTTTATTCTGGATGATTTTTCCGGAATTTTGCATGACTGTTAAACTGCAAGAGATGGACAAAAGCTTACCACACAAATAATGTAAAGCACATTAGAACACGGTTTATGTCATATGCATTTTTTCGTGGAGTTGGTCGCTTTTGAGATATTCCTGTTTTTAGTTTCAGCTTTGAAAAACTTATACTTTTCTCAACTCCTATGCATACCAAGGAACTTCAGTCACATAGCAACCAGCTTTTGACTATCACTTTAACCTATGGTACTCCCTTATTTCACTTCTATTTACAAGGAAGCAAGTAATAAGACTATTTCTCCTATTTTTTTCTCGATTAGCATGAAGTAAATAGAAGCATAAGCTTTTTAACAATAATTTGTAGCAAAGATGTAGAGAAAGTCATGTGAGTGTAACATCTTATTTTTTACTCGGGGAACCCAAAACATGTTATTTCCGGTGAAATCTCGGTGTCGAATACACTACCTTCTCTACACACTATGTACATTGTACGTGTAGAGAAATTAAAAATATGTTAACGACGCTGTCAATTGCCAGGTTCTGATCAGCACCGCCAGTGTGCCGGAATTTCGTCCCGCAGGAGTTTTTACATGGCAATAAACCTATGATACGGGGCTGTCGCTTATAAATGTATTTAAAAATCAACGGAGTGGCTCGGGATTGACCAGCATTAAGTACATTGTAGCTAGAAAAGGTATTGTATTCCACCCAAAAATTCGATATCGGAATTTCGCCGGAAATATGTTTTGAGTTCACCCCGAGTCCAAAAAAGCGTTTTAGAAAAACGTCCGCGCGTATGTGTGTGTACAGAATAGTTCAAAAACGAAAAGTCCGAATAATATCAAAATTAGGATTTATGTTTAGTATCTCCCAAGGATACGACAGGAATATTTTCAACCCCAACTACCCTTTTCATTGTGACATTTTTAAAACTTCCGATTTTCTCAAAAATGGCTCTAACGATTTTCATTAAAATATCGCATATTAAAGACAATTACATAACAAATAAAATGTATATCTTGAATTTTCTGGGAATAGCATCTGAAGAGCTCTTTATTCTGGATGACTTTTGCAACATTTTGCATAACGGTTAAACCGTAAGAGATGGACGAAATTCTTCTACACAAAAATGTAGGTTTCGTTAAATCACGCAATTTAAGTCATTCACGTTTTACCTGTAGAGTTGACCGTTTTCGAGATATTTCTTGTTATTTGCTTCCTAAACGGGACTATGCAAAGCGAATCGAACCTCAGTTGTTTCACATAGCAACCAACTTTTAAAATATTTGACTATCGCTTTAGCCTAATATATTCCCTTGTTTTCGTTCTACTTACAAGGAAGCAAGTAATAAGACTATTTATCTCGATTAGGATGACGTAGATAGAAGAAGAATATTTTGTAAGAATAGTTTGTACATGGAAGAGCTAGAGAAAGTTACGTGCATGTAACACATCAGATTTTTGCTCTAAAACCCCATATCAAGCTATCAACTCACAAGGCAAAGAATATTTTACAACCGAAAAATAAATGCACTACTTGTTTAAATAGGTTATTTACTATTGACAGTGAGCTTGCAGAATCGCAACATAAATAGGAAAGGAAAATCAAAGCATACAAATTCAACAATAATTCTGTAATGAATACAATCCCTTTGTCAAGTAAAGGTAAAATGAACTGTTATTGACGTTTCTACCAAGTACATAATTCTATTAAAAGTTGGCCTTGAAATAATCACACAATATACATCGCGTAGCAATTTTGTTTGATCGATAAATGAAAAAACAGATGCCGGCTTTTGTACACCTTATAGTATGGAAGGTTTTATTTAATAACGCACTGGTATATCTTAAAATAATGTTTTATGTTCGCCTGCCTTTAAATTTGCCCCATTTCTTAACAAAAAGTTAGGGTTAACTTTAGTGCGCAACAACAATAAAACTAAAATATTTAGGTACACACGAGGTTATACATTGTTGGTAATTTTTGCATTGAAGATGTTGACTAAAAGTAGCAATTTCGACAAGAGGTTAGTATATGTTCATATTAAAATCCATGCAGTTTACTAAAAATTCGTACTAAAAATAATTACTTTATGCAATGTAAGGCTTACCTTTGAGAATCCGTTTCAAGTAACCATGAATTTGAGACGGGCAGGTCAAGTTTGCGCTGTTAACCACGACATATTTTACGACAGAGCGATTTCCACTGACGTATACACATATTCAAGACGGACATGCACACACAAGTCTAGCTGTTCCTGCTTCGGCGGGCACTTGGAAAATATAACCAAAACAGCCGCTCACGTTCCGCTTGCTTTCTCATGCTGCCGCAAGCTGTGACGTCACTGGTACGTCATACTATGCTGCAGCCACCTGTCGACAGAGCGGTCAAACATTTGGATTAGAGCTGGCAAATGCGACAAGAGATGGCAAACACTACGCCAGAGAGATGAAAATGTGGTCAACATATTAAAAAACTGATTATTTGCCTTATATTTGTAATATATACATTAATTATGAACTAATACATGTTATTTTATAATATAGAGTTCGTTCGCAAAACTTTTAATGGTGTTTTCATACAGAAAACTCGATAAATATAGAGATATTTTGATATAAAGCAGCTCCATACATCAACCACTAGATGTCAGCATAGTACAAGCCAGAGAATATTAACTGCGGATAACAGAAAGTTGTAAAAACTTATCAAAAGAAGTTTAATTACTCAAAATTCTTTTTAATAATGCAACTAGCTTATTCAGTTGCAATTTTATTGTCACTGCAACTTTTAAATACGATGGAAGAAGGATACACAGCGAGACGTCATATGATTAACAATCAGGTTAAAGTGACGGCAACCTTCTATGTGATACTTTCAGTACAGAACTGTCAGTGGTGGCGTAAAGGCGGTGTGTGTGTATGTTAACAAGATTTTGAGTATAGTGTGAACGGTGCGCGCGTGTGTGTGTGTTTATATAACATATCTTAAGAATGCTTCTGTGACCATTCTTCTTCATAGCGTAAGGACGTATGACAATTTCAGCAAAAGGTAAATGTTTTTATTTGTTTAAACCAATTTATTAATTTTTATTAACATTTATGCAGTAATATTTAAAAATAAACAAGTAAAGACCTATTGCAGCCAAAATAATTTGGTTATGGGCTATTGTTTGTGCTATTTATGTTTTGTTTTCTTTGGAAACATAATAACTTAGCCCTTTAAAAGAATGTGGCACAGTTTTGGGCTGCTTGTAACGGGATATGTTTAGGATTTAAACTCTGCTCTACGCTGATACTGTGTATCTTTCAGATGCACATGGCATTGCTTTTTAACGTACAAAATCCTAAATTAAATTAACCATTGATATTTTAGAGTTTCTCCAGTTGTAAATATAAACTTCCATTCCTGTAGGTTAACTATCAGAAATTATTTTCATATAATTGTCCCTTAAAGGCTTGCTGCGTGACAATTTAAATGAACTCAAACAGTAACACTTCAAACATTATTAAAGTTTTTCAATACAAGTGATTGTTAAAAAATTTTCTTTCGAAGCAAACTTCGAGCAATTAGATTTATGTACCAGAGATTCTTTACATCCTAATAAAGAACCATTTTAAGAAAGCCCGCCTGGGTAGTGTGGTGGTAGCGTGTCTGCCTCATATTCAACATGTCGTGAGTTCGAATTTCGCTTAGGGTGCGTTACCCAGAAAATTCGGGGTTTTCCCTTATCCTGAGAAGACGAATGTCGAGTAACTTTAAGCTCCGTGGACCCCGAGATCATTTGAGCATCATTCACCAATTTCATTCATCGACCGATATGACCACCAGGTTAAAGGACGTTAAACTACCCCCAAAAAATTAAAAAAGTTACATTAATTATACATAAATAATAATGGAGTAATATAATATTTTTACTTACTTTACTACGTTCTTAAAGTAATTACAGAAGTATTATATTCCATCCAAAAATCTTATAACGAGATTTCACCGTAAATACCGCTATGTTTTGAGGCACCGTGAACCCCCCCCCCAATAAAGTAGTTTTAGAAAATCGTCGTGTATGTGAACAGTGTAAATCTAAAATGAAGAGTCCAATGAATACCAACCTTTTTTTTTATGTATCACGCCCGCTTTTACTACTTGTGGCACCGCAGGCGATGACACCGATGATACATGGAATGATGATGGAGCACCGGTGGAATGTGATGACGGGGGAAACCGGACAAAACCCGCCCTTGCGTGCTTTGTCCACCAGAAATTCCACTTGCGGTCGCCTGGGATCGAACCCGGGCCGCCTAGGTGAGAGGAGTGGTCTAAGCACTAGGCCACGTCGCTACTTGGTATTTAAATTCATACCTTCAAGATATAGCGATACTACGAACATTGTTCGTTATTTTTGATTTCTCAAAAATAGTTCTACAATTTTGATTAAAATGCCACATGTCTAAGATGTTTTCATTAATATGGATATATATTGGTATATAAATCCGCATGTTTCACATATTTTCATGAAAATATATGTGTAATACTTGTGTGTAGAAATACATATACATAGAATATTACACGAAAAACTTGCGAAATCCTCTTCGTTCTGAATTACTTTTGTATAACTAGTAAACTGTAACAGCTAAACAAAATCCTACTACACAAAAAAAAACTTATGTGTTCCATTCACATGACTTTCTCTACATATCTGTAACAATTTATTGTTAAAAAGTTGATGCTTCTATTTACTTCATGCTAATCGAGAAAAAAGTAGCAGAAATAGTCTTATTACTTGCTTCCTTGTAAGTAGAAGCGAAATGAGGGAGTAGCATAGGTTAAAGTGATAGCCAAAAGCTGGTTGCTATCTGACTGAAGTTCCTTTGTTTGTATGGACACAAGTTGTCAAATTCCTGTATGAGAAAACCACAAGTTTTTTTAAAGCTGAAACCAAAAACAATAAATATCTCAAAAACGATCAACTCCACGAAAAAAAGTTTATATAACATAAATTGTGTGTTTTAATGTGCTCTACGTTTTTTGTGTGGTAAGTTTTTGTCCATCTCTTACGGTTTAGCAGTTATGCAAAATTCCGTAAAATTCATCCAGAATAGTCTTCACGGGCTATTCCCAGAAAATTCAAGACATATATTTTATTTGTCAGGTAAATATCTTTAATGTACATTTTAATCAAAATCGTTAGAGGCAATTTTGAGAAAATCAACATTTTCGAAAAAAGTTCCATGTAAAGGGTATTTTGGTTTGGGGGGATTTTTATCAAAATCTTCGTGTCGCATCCCTGAAGGATAGTAAACTTAAATACCAAGTTTGGTATTTAACGGTCTTTTCGTTTTTGAGCTATGGTATCCACAGACACACACGGACCTTTTTTCCAAAAATGCTTTTTTTGGACTAGGGGGAACCAAAACATGTATTTCTGGTAAATTTCAGTATGGCATCTTTGGGTGCATTACAATATCTTCTCTATACACTATGTACGTAGTATGTGTAGAGAAAGTAAAAATGGTGATATTTTAAGGAACACAAATTAGTTTAAATAAAAATGTTTGTGGAATTAGACATTTACGACAAATTGTTGACTATTAATTGAAATGTTCAAACTTATACATTTCGTCTTTTACCTTCATGGCCATGCAAAGAGAACGGAATTTCAAAGAGATTCATAGTAATCAGTTCTTAAAATATTTGATTGTCTCTTCAGTCTACCATTATTCCCATTGTACTTACAAGAAAATATGTAATAAAACTGTCTTCTGTAAATATCTAACTCTGATAAGATAAAGTAAGCTAATTTGTAAGTATAATTTATTGGAAAATGGTTCAAAAATGTCGTGGTAATTAACAGCATTTTTAAGGAGGTATTCCTGGTTATATCGTCTCCTTAGCGCGGTGGTAGCGTTGCTACTTACCAAGCGGGAGACCTGGGTTCGATCCCCAGCACCGGCGTGGGGATTTTTCCCCCGCTGGGAGACCTGGCCCGAGGTGCACTCAGCCTCGTAAGGTCCCTGGGGGGCCAATTGAGGAGCTACTTGATGGAGAAGTAGCGGTTCCAGGTCATGAGGACCGCATTAACCGGCCGGGGGGATTCGAGGCGCTGACCACGTCTCACCCTCCAATACTGCACCCCATCCATGACGTCTGTAGTGGACCGAGATGGGGGACGCAGCGGCCTGGCGGTAGGCCAAGGTTCCCCGTGAGCTGTCGTGCCATGGAGTAAAAAATTCCTGGTTATAAGTCTGGAGTTTTTTTTTTTTTCTTTTTTTTTTACAAAAATTTAAAAACTAAACTGTTTTATATTTTGTATTTTTGTAGCGCAGTGTCTAACCCTTTTAGCCCGATTTTTTTACTTTCTCTACACGTACTATGCACATAGTGTATAGCGAAGATATTGTATTGCAACCAAAAATTTGATACCGAGATTTCACGGACATACATGTTTGGGTCCCCCTGAATCCAAAAAAAGCATTTTTGGAAAAAGGTGCGTGTCTGTGTGCGTGAGTGTGTGTCTGTGGGCAGCATAGCTCAAAAACGAAAAGGCCGTTTAATACCAAACTTGGTATTAAGATTTTCTAGAAAATTCCCACATTCCAAATTACCCTTTACATGGAAAAAAATCGTAAAATTGTATTTTCTCAAAGATGCCTCAACGATTTTGATTAAAATCTCTTATTTTTAAGATATTTACATGACAAATAAAATGTATATTTTGAATTTTCTGGGAACTGCCTCTGAAGACTACTTTATTCTGGATGATTTTTATTGGATTTTGCATAACTGGTAAACCGTAAGAGATAGACAAACACCTTAAACACAAAAATGTAGATCACGATAAAACACACAATTTATGTCATATACATTTTTGTCGTGGAGTTGATCGTTTTTTTTTTAGATATTCCTTGTTTTTTGTTTCAGCTTTAAAAAATATACTTTTCTCATACAGGAATTTGTCAACTCCTGTCCATACAAAGGAACTTCAGTCACATAGCAACCAGCTTTTGACTATCATTTTAACCTATGGTACTGCCTTATTTCGCTTCTACTTACAAAGAAGCAAGTAATAAGACTATTTTTGCTAATTTTTTGTCGTTTAGCAGAAGTAAATAGAAATATAAACTTTTTAACAGTAATTTGTTGTAGAGATGTGCAGAAAGTCATGTGAATGGAACACATCAGACTTTTTGCACTAGGCTCAATCTAGACTGGGATGGAGTATAGTGACCTGCGCTCTGCATCTGTCGTGACTCCTTGGGCCGGCCGCCCTCTGACCTCTCTCGCCTAATCCATTCTCCCGCGGTTGCTCTGCAAAGGGCATGAGCACAAATTACAGGGTGTGCGAAAAGACCCTGTCCACCGGGATAAATAATATCTGTGTGCATCCCAACAGTATCAACGCACAGTTGGTTTATTCATCCTCTTCAACATATCTGGTGTGACTGTTGTAAAGGCAGCACGAACTGCTTCCTTCACGTCATTATTTGTGGTGTATTGCCGGCGCAAAACTTCTGGAATCGTGACCCTGACCGCCAACCCAGCTACAGAGCCTAGCTAATAGGAGTTTGTGCTTTGATACTTAGCTTACTTAAAGTCACAGCGAGCAAACTTTGTACAGTCTGTATCGAAAGTTTCCCGCAAATGTTTGTAATCAAAGTGAGCAGTAAATAGTGTTCATTTTATTTATTTTATTAACCATGGCTCCTACGTTTTCAAAGTGGCAAGGTATTACTTAGTCAGAGCAGAAAAATAATTGCAAATGCCCTTGACTTCATGAAACAAGAGGCAGAGTTCTTTAAAAGCCTGCAAGATTAGCCAAAGCAACTGATATTTCACTGAGGTCCGTTTTCAGGGATCTCAAAGATAAGAAAGAAAAACAAAACTTAATATAACGTTTGTAAATTAAAAGATGTGGAACAGTTGTGTCGCCAGCGAGTGGCAGAAATTGGCAGGCCAACATGGGAAAATGTTTGTGGAGTTGTTGAGAACATTGAAAGAATTGTAGAAAATCAAATAGAAAGAATTCTAATCCAGGATAATGGTGCATAAAGTAGCGATAGCGTTGATGATGACAATGACGTGAGCGAAGACGAAGAGCTGTCAGGTGTGGAAGAATTGGAGGCAGACGATTGACATTGTTTATATAGTAGGCCATTTGTATAGATGTTTTGTAGATATGAAAACACGTGTTTATCAGTGCAGTGCATAAGAGGTGACAGACATTTAACATTGACTGTGACAGACATTGCGAACTGCTTATCTGAAAGTACAGCTCGCTTCCTAGCTCTCATTTAGATTTTCACATGCGCCAGTTATACCCATGTTTCTGCACAGAGTGCATTGTTCAGTGTGGTGAGGTCAGCTCTTATTGGAAAGCAGGACAATAGGACAGCTCATCCTCAACCAATTCACACGTTTGGAAAAACTTGGTTAAGGCAGCTTTGAACTGACAAAGCAAAATGAGGTGTAGCACCGTCCTGTTGAAACGTAACGGTTTCCATTAATCCTCTGGCTCTCAGCTGTGGGCACAACCACTCCTTCAGCATCCTCAGATAAGTTTCTTGATTTACTGACCTATCAAAAAATAAAACTGATGCAGAAATAGTCTTATTACTTGCTTCCTTGTAAGTAGAAGCGAAATAAAGGAGTACCATAGGTTAAAGTGATAGTCAAAAGCTGGTTGCTATGTGACTTAAGTTCCTTTGTTTGTATGGACACGAGTTGACAAATTCCTGTATGAGAAAAGTAAGCTTTTTAAAGTTGAAACCAAAAACAAAGAATATCTAAAATCGATGAACTCCACGAAAAATATATGTTACATAAATTGTGTGTTTTAACGTGCTCTACATTTTTTGTGTGGTAAGCTTTTGTCCATTTTTTACGGTTTAGCAGTTATGCAAAAATCCGTAAAATTTATCCAGAATAAAGTAGTCTTCAGAGGCTATTCCCAGAAAATTCAAGATATACATTTTATTTCACAGGTAAATGTCTTTTAATATACGCTATTTTAATCAAAATCGTTAGAGCCATTTTTAAGAAAATCAAAATCTTCGAAAAAAAAGTTCCATGTAAAGGGTAATTGGAGGTCGGGGGATTTTCTTGAAAACCTTCGTGTCGCATCCTTGGAAGATACCAAACTTGAATACCAAGTTTGGTATTCAACGGTCTTTTCGTTTTTGAGCTATGCTGCCCGCAGACACACACACGCACACGGACCTTTTTCTGAAAATGCTTTTTTTTCCGGTGAAATCACATTATCGAATTTTTTGGTGGAATGCAATACCTTCTCTATACATTATGTACATAGTACGTGTAGAGAAAGTAAAAAATGTAGATCTTGTTAAAGTACACACTTTATGACATATACATTTTTGTTGTGAGTTATTTCCGAAATATTCCTTATTATCCTTGCTATATGTTTCTCAAACAGAAAGTCGACATCCGTTTTTCTTTTGTTCTACTCTTGGCCATATAAAGATTAGCGAATACCATTTGTTTCACAAAGCAACCGGCCTTTGTTCTCGTATATCGCTTCTACTTATAAGGAACTAAGTAATATGATCATTTATGGTAATGTTTATCTCGATTAGCACGAAGCAGAAGGAAGAATAGCTTTTGTAAGAAAAATGTTTTTGCTGAACAGGTAAAGAATTTCATGTGAATGGAACACATCAGAGTTTTACTTTCTCTACACGTACTATATACATAGTGTATAGAGAAGGTATTATAATGCACCCATAAATTCGATACCGAGATTTCACTGAAAATATGTGTGCATATGTCCTGTGAACGTATTAACTCAAAAACGAAAAGTCGGTAAAATACAAAACTTGGTATTTTAATTTTGTATAGTCCAAGGATGCAATTCGAAGATTTTCAAGTAAATCCCCCCACCCCAAACAACCTTTTACATGAAAAAAAAAATTAGAAAATTTTGATTTTCTCAAAACTGGCTCTACAATTTTTATTACTTTCTCTAGCCCCATATGTACAATGTACATAGGGATAGAGAAGTATTGTATTTCACCCAAAAATTCGATGCCGAGATTTCACCGGAAATACATGTTTTAGGACCCCCTGTATCCAAAAAAAGCATTTTGAGAAAAAAGTCCGCGCGCGCGCGCGCGTGTGTGTGTGTGTCCGTGTGTCTGTGAACACGATAACTCAAAAACGAAAAGTAGCTAAAATACCAAACTTGGTATTTAAGTTTAGTATCTTCCAGGGATGCGACACGATGATTTTGAAAAAAATCTCCCCACCCCAAACTACCATTTACATAGAACTTTTTTCGAAAATTTTGATTTTCTTAAAAATGGCTCTAACGATTTTGATTAAAATATCATATATTAAGGAGATTTACCTAACAAATAAAATGTATATCTTGAATTTTCTGGGAATAGCTTCTGAAGAGCTGTTTATTCTGAAAGAATTTTGCTTAATTTGGCCTAACTAGTAAACCGTAAGAGATAGACAAGAACTTACTATACAAAAAATGTAGGTCTTGTTAAAATACACAAGTTATGTCATATACATTTTTTTCGTGGAGCTTACCGTTTTCGAGGTATTCATTGCTATTAGTTTTAGTTGTGAAGTACTTAAACTTTTCTCAGACGGGAGTGTCCGTTTTTCTTTTGTTCTACTCCTGACCAAAAAAAGAAGCGATTTGTAATGACAATCGCATAACGACAGCTTTTAAAACATTTGACTATTGGTTTAGTCTAGTGTATTCCCTTATTTTCTTCCTACTTATACGGAACTAAATAATAACATTGTGCTAATGAGTACCACGAATAGCAAGGTGCAGAAAGAAGAAGAATCTTGTGTATGAAGTTTGTAGAACAGCTAGAGAAAGTCATGTGAGTGTAACACATCAGATTTTTAAAATACTGCATATTAACGCAATTTATATGGCAAATGTATATCTTAAAGTTTCTGGGAATAGCCTCTGAAGAGCTCTTTATTCTGGATGAATTTTGCGTAGCTGTTAAACCGTAAGAGATGGACAAAAACTTGCCACAGAAAAAAATGCAGATCTCGTTAAAATACACAAGTTATGACAAATACATGTTTTCGTGGAGTTTATCGTTTTCCAGAAACTCCTCGTTATTAATAAGAACATTTTGCTAACGTTTATCTCGATTAGCATGGTGTAGAAAGAAGAATAATCTTATGTAAGAAGTTTGTAGAGCAGTTAGAGAAATTCATGTGAGTGTAATACATTTTATTTTTATCGGAAAGTTTATGTTTGAAAGCAATTTCTGAAGAAGAAAAATGTTCCATATAAATGCCCCATTATTTCAGAAACTGACATTTTTACCACATATTTGCACCTATATAGACTTTATTTTAACTTAAAAGTTTTCATGTATATGGATTATTTATTTTTTCACCATTTTTCAATAAAATTTTAAGAATTTTATTTTTTTAAAATCTGATGTGTTACATTCACATGACTTTCTCTAGTTGCTCTACAAACAAACTTCTTACAAAAGATTATTCTTCTTTCTACACAATGCTAATCGAGATCAACATTAGCAGAATGTTCTTATTACTTAGTTCCTTATAAGTAGAAGGGAAATAAAGGAATGCGCTCTGCTAAAGCGATTGTCAAATGTTTTAAAAGCTATCGTTATGTGATTTTCATTGAATTAGGCTTCCTTGCTTGGCCAGGAGTAGAACAAAAGAAAAACGGACACTTCCTGTTTGAGAAAAGTATAAGTACTTTACAATTGAATTCAATAACAAGGAATATCTCGAAAACGTAAGCTGCACGATAAAAACGTATATGACATAAATTGTATTTTAACGAGATCTACATTTTCTTTGCAGAAAGTTTTTGTTTATCTCTTACGGTTTAGAGGTTATGCAAAATTAATGAAGCTTTTCCCAGAAAATTCAAGATATGAATTTTATTTGAGATGGAAATTGTTTATGTATGTTGTACTTTAATCGAATTGGTAGAGCCGTTTTTAAGAAAAACAAAATTTTCGAAAATTTGTCCATGTAAAGGGTAGTTTGGGGTGGGGAGATTTTCTTGAAAATCTTCGTGTCACATCCTTGGAAGATACCAAACTTCAATACCAAGTTTGGTATTAAACCGTCTTTTTGTTTTTGATCTATGCTGTCCACTGGCACACAGAAGGACCTTTTCCCGAAAATGTTTTTTTTTTTTTTATTCAGGGAGTCCTAAAACATGTATTTCCGGTGAAATCTCGGTATGGAATTGTGGGAGGAATGCAATACGTTCTCTATACACTCTGTATATTGTATATACGTGGCTATAAAAAGTAAAAACTTGGCTCATATTTTAAATAAATGTTGAGATGAAGGGACAATTGACAAGATAGAGCGTTTCGACTCGCCTTAGAAATGATCTCGTCTACTGCGTTGGGCCTTAATAAAGCAATTATGAGATGATTAACTCCTCTAATAGCTCTTAGTTAAGGCTCCGCCAGTTATAAATGGGACAAGGAAGGTTTGTAAAACCTGCTCTGGACGTACTTTTCCGTAATGTGAACAGATTCCTTGGTTTTCCCCGATACAACCTTGAACTTCACCACATATCTACACTTTCACCATGCACTTGTAGAGCTAATAACAGAGTTGGCACCTACCAGTCTTCAGCAGGTAAGTTCCTTGCTTTTTAAAAGTAGAGCTGTGAACCTAACCTATATCTATAGTATATGCTCGCTAGACGTGTACATAACAATGCGATATGATCACTTGGGGGCGAGGATTAGCGGTAAAGCCATAGAGTAGGTAATGCTTGGCACAAGTAGGTTACTAAACTGCATTCTTTACTCACACCAATTTCTTTTCCAATGTATTAGCCTACTTTCCTCGTTTTTAAACGGAATTCGTTGCACACATTCGTTAAGGGATACAGCAACAGCATCCGCCAGCAGTTCATCTTTTGTTTCCCATTTAGCTGCGCATTCGTATTGTCGACAATTGCTACAAACAAGGCAATAATGCGAGCTAGGTTAGCATGGCGACACTAGCGGTGCCAAGCCGGTTCATCTGTTTATTACTGCGTTGTTTATTTCTCCATGTTGGATTCATTTCCCATAACCTTAAAGTACGTAAAATTAGTTCTTGTATTTAATCATATAAATGTATTAAACTTTCAGACGGTAGCGTTTCTAAGGTTTTTGAATCTGTATTGCACTACTATATTGCACATGCTATTTATAACAGATATTAGCTTTAATGTCAAGATTTGCAATTATTATCTTAAGTCTTTCGGGTTTTATAAGCTTTTTATTTTAGATTTATTTGACATAAGCGTACCATACGGGCTGAACAATGCAATTGTAGCATATTTATAAATTACAGAATTTACATACGGTGCTGTTAAACGCATGTACATTGTACATAGTGGATAGAGCAGGTATTGCATTCCACCCAAAAATTCGATACCGACATTTCACCGGAAATAGACGTTTTAGAGTCGCCTGTATACAAAAAAAAGTATTTTCAGAAAAAGATCCGTGTGTGTCTGCGTGTGTCTTTTACGCGACAACTCAAAAACGAAAGGTCGATAAAAAACCAAAATTGATATTTACGTTTTCTTCTTCCAGGGATGCGACACGAAGATTTTGAGATAAATATCCCCACCCCAACCTACCCTTTACATGCGAAAAGTTTATAAAATGTTCATTTTCTCACAATTTGCTCTAACGATTTTGATTAAAATATTAAATGTATATTAAAAGTTTTCTGGGAATAGCCTCTAAACACATGTTTATTGTGGATGAATTTTGCGTAACTAGTAAACCGTAAGAGATAGACAAAAACTCACTATACAAAAAATGTAGATCTCGTTAAAACATACAGCTGACGAGATATAAGTTTTTTTTTTTTTTTTTTTTTTTTTTTTTTTTTCCGTTCAGTTGACCATAATCATTGTAATTTATTTCAGATTTAAAATACTTAAAATTTTCTCTCGCGGTAATTTTTAAACTCCTAGCGCTGCACAAAAACTGATTTCAACCACATGGCAACCAGTTTTTAAAAGATTTGACTATAATTTTAGGCTAGTCTATTCCGTTATTTAGTTTCTATTTCAAGGAAGCAAGTAATTAAGATAATTTCTGCTAATATTTATCTCGATTATCATGAAGTAGATAGAAGAAGAAGCTGATAAAAAGATTGTGTTACAGCGATGTAGAGAAAGTAATGTGAATGGAACACTAAAACGTGTATTTCCGGTATGGAATTTTTTGGTGCAATACAATACCTTCTCTATACACTATGTACATAGTACGTGTAGAGAAACTAAAAAGAATAGGCATTTGCCTAATATTCGCTATGTACTAATGACACTTCTAGTTATCAAGAAAAACACGTGAAGCACGAATCTCGACGAAAATAAACATACGCCTATCTTAAAGTTTCTCTGAAATGGCGCAATACTTTCGCAGTTTGTTTTCGTAAACTCATTTATATTATACTTTATTTATTTGGAATGGAGATGATGGTATGAACCGTTAAAAACCATTTCACTGCCGCAGGGTGGATGCATGTCCGCCTAACCTCCAAACGTCAGACGGGAACCGTGGCGCCACTTACACCCACGTGGTCTTCCTCGCTCCAGAAAACAACACACAAACGCTTTCCTTAATTGATAGGTATATTTTATTGCTTTCGGAAGATAGGTTAGGACCTAAGTAAATATTGGTAAAATTGCATTACTCTAAACATTCTTCGTTATGTACACGTGCATTTTATTTTAAAGAAAACATACGATATAACAGTGTAAATGTTCTGGCGTTTTTCACGAACTTTCATGTAAATAGTTTTATAATTTTTATTTTAGCTGCACGTAGATAACGGAAATGCATGTTTTGAGAACCCCTGAATAAAAAAAAACTCTTTAGAAAAATGTCCTTTTTTTCTGGGGGCAGCATAGTTCAAAGTTCAGTATCTTCCAAGCCTGCAACTTGAAGATTTGCAAGAAAATCTCCCCACCCATACTACCCTTTACATGGAAATGTTTTTGAAAATGTTTTTCTCAAAAATGGCTCTAACGATTTTGGTTAAAATACCGTATATTAAAGATATTTTCATAGCAAATAAAATGTATATTTAATGGGAATAGCCTGTGGAGACGTCTTTATTCTGGATGAATTTGCATGACTAGTAAACCGTAAGAGATAGACAAAAACTTACTCTGTTCGTAAAAAAACTTAATTTATGTCATATGAATTGTTTTCCTGGGGTTGACCGTTTTTGGAGATATTCCTTATAATTGGTTTCATTTTTAAAATACTTATTATTTTTTCACATGGGAATTTGACAACTTTTTACTTTCTCTATGCGTACTATGTACATAATGTATAGAGAAAGTATTGTAATGCACCCAAAAATTCAATACCGAGATTTCACCGTAAATACATGTTTTAGGATACCCTGAACAAACAAACAAACAAACAAAAACATTTTTAGAAAAATGTCCGTGTGTGTCTGTGAGTATGTGTGAGTATGTGTGTGTGTGTGTGTGCGTGCTTGTGTCTGTGGGCAGCATAGCTCAAAAACGAAAACATCGTTTAATACCAAACTTGGTATTTAAGTTCAGTATCTTCCAAGGATGCGACACGAAGATTTTCAAGAAAATTCCCCACCCGCAACTACCCTTCACATGGACAAATTTTCGAAAATTTTGATTTACTAAAAAGTGGCTCTAAAGATTTTGATTAAAATATCGTATATTAAAGATATATACCTGACAAATAATATGTATATCCTGAATTTTCTGGAAATATCCTCTAAAGACTACTTTATTCTGGATGAATTTTACGGAATTTTGTACAACTGGTAACAAACAATGTAGAGCATATTAAAACGCACATATGTTGTTATGTTATATACTTTTTTTCGTGGAGTTTATCGTTTTTTAAATATTCTTTGTTTTTGGTTTCAGCATTGAAAAACTTATACTTTTCTCATAAAGTAATTTGTCAATTCGTGTCCATACAAACAAAGGAACTTCAGTTACATAGCAACCAGCTTTTGACTATCACTTTAACCCATGGTACTCCCTTATTTCACTTCTACTTACAAGGAAGCAAGTAATAAGACTGTTTCTGCAATTTTTTTTCTGGATTAGTATGAAGTAAATAGAAGCATAAGCTTTTTAATAATAATTTGTTGCAGAGATGTAGAGAAAGTCATGTGAATGGAACACATCAATTTTTGGATTGAATATAAACTTGCTATACTTAATTACATTTGAGTAAGTACGTAGAAATGGGGGTTTTGTGTGTGTTAATCTGTTTGGTAGACTTGAATGTGGAGTTTCATTAGCACAGCGGCCGTTTAGCGTTAGTTGTTACAGGAGGCCTTGAAACAGACGAGCTGCTGTCCCAGGCAGTCGTTGTTCGAGTCTCGATATCCGAGGAATGTAGGTAGATCCGGAAACTGCGTGACGTAACAAGGATGTGTCCTGCGTCCTCGAAACTAGCCAACCTAACCTCTTGTTTACTTTCCCTTGATGCTCTTGAAAGGATTCTCGCCCGACTGTGACTGGGAATGCTACGAAATATAGAACACCAATTTCTGTTGTCAATTTATTTGTATTTGATGCAAACAAAAGAATGGTGACAGAAATACAGCGTATCAACGAGATATCAATTTTTTCTATTATGTTTTGTATGTGATTTACGATTGACCAGTTCCATAAAATTAATCCAAAATAAAGTAGTCTTCAGAGGCTATTCCCAGAAGATTCAAGATATACACTGTATTTGTCAGGTAAATATCTTTAATATACGATACTTTAATCAAAATCGTTAGAGCCATTTTTGAGAAAATCAAAATGTTCGAAAAAAGTTCCATGTAAAGGGTAGTTTGGGTTGGGGGGATTTTCTTGAAAATCTTCTTGCCGCATTCTTCGAAGATGCTGAACTTGGCCGGCTTTGGTGCTTCGTAGTGCAGGGGATCGTGGGTTCGAGTCCCGCCTTGGGCATGGGTGCTATATATGTGTGTGTAAAAGAAGAAAACAACAAAGTAAAAACATTAGGTAAATAAAAGTAGGGTATACAGCGCCGGAGTCCCGACCAGACTCCGGAACTCTATAGTGTATATACACCTTAAATACCATATGTGGTACTTAATCTTTTTTTTTATTATTACTTTCACTACACATACTATGCACACAGTGTATAGAGAAGGTATTGTATTGCGCCCAAAAATTTGATACCGAGATTTCACCGGAAATATATGTTTTCAGACCCCCTGAATCCAAAAGCGCATTTTTAGAAAAATGTGTGTCCGTGTGTATATGTCCTGGGCAGCATAGCTCAAAAACGAAAATACCGTTAAACGCCAAACTTGGTATTTACGTTTGGTATTATCCAAGGACGCGACACGAACATTTTCAAGAAAATCCTCCCACCCCAAATACCTTTACACGAAAAAATAATTCAAAGATGTTTTTACTCTCAAAAATGGCTCTAACAATTTTGATTAATATCTCTTATATTAAAAATATTTACCTGATAAATAAAACGTATATCTTGAATTTTCTGGGAATAGTTTCTAAAGACTACTATATTCTGGATGATGTTTATTGAATTTTGCATAACTGGTAAACCGTAAGATATATACAAAAACTTACTACACAAGAAATCTAGATCAGAATAAAACACAATTTATGTCGTGTCTATATATATATTGTGAAATTGGCCGTTTTCCAGATATTCCTTGTTGTTGGTTTTAGTTTTAAAATACTTAAACGTTTCTGATACCGGAAGTTGTCAACGCTTGGCCACGCAAAGAAACGGACTTCAATTCCATAGCAACCACATTTTAAAACATTTGAATGCCGGTTTAGGCTAGTGTATTCACATATTTTTCTCGTACAGGGTGATTTACATAGAGCTGACACATTTCTTTCATTAATTGTTTCAAAACGTGTTATGCTAGCGACAATTTATTATACCTAAATTGTAGAGGAATTTTGGGAGATTATTTACCTCTATAGCAAATGTTGAAAATGTCCTCCATCCTGCATAAGACACAACTCAACACGTCGTACTGGCCACTCGTTGGAGGACTCTGTTGTCAATAGCTTGAATCTCCTTTGTGATGTGCTTCAGATCGTCCAATGTCTGGGGACGTGTGGCGTAAACCCTGTCTTTTAAGTAACCCCATAGAAAGAAGTCCGGCGATGTCAAATCCGGAGATCTCGGTGGCCACAGGTTCCTGGAAATGATCCAGTCGTCAAAGAAACTTGCAATTAGGTTCATGGATTCATTTGATGTATGGCATGTAGCGCCATCTTGCTGAAAATATCCTTGACTCAGCTCTACATCGTACTGCATTTTCACGTTGACTACAAGAACAAAATGACGAAACAGCTGTCAACAATGCAATTAGGAGTAAAACATAAACACCTGCGCATGTAGTGAGAAGGAATCGAAACTCCAGGACATTCTGCTTAATTAGGTGCTAAAATTGAGCCATTGAATGAATTTCCAACGGAATAATTAAATAAATAAATAAATAAATGTGTCAGTTCTACATAAATCACTCTGTACTTATAAGGAACTAAGTAATAAGACCGTTTTCTGCTAATGTTTTACCATGAAATAGATAGTATAATAAGCCTATTAACAATAGTGTGTGTAGAGAAAGTCATGTGAATGTAACACAACTGTGAAGACGCCAGGATGCAGCAGCAGCATCAGTTAGGAATTCCGGAAGAAGGCCACTACCTGGTGATGACAGTCGAGTGGTGGGCGTTTGACCGATATTTATGAATGAGATGACCTCCTTATGTCGTCATGGCGGATGGCGACACAAATAAAACACTTCATTTACCATCTATTCTTAGACAACTTTTACTTTCGCTTATTTGGAAAATTCTACTTACGGGTACTCACTACTCCCTATCTTACCATTTTTACTTTCTCTACACGTACTATGTACATAGTGTATAGAGAAGGTATTGTATTGCACCCAAAAATTCCATACCGAGATTTCACCGGAAATATATGTTTTAGGGTCCCCTGTATCCAAAAAAAAAAAAGCATTTCAGAAAAAGGTCCGTGTGTGTGTGTTCGTGTATCTGTGAACACGATGGCTCAAAAACGAAAAGTCGGTAAAATACCAAACTTAGTATTTAAGTTTAGTATCTTCCAGGGATGCGACACGAAGATTTTGAAGAAAAAAAGTCCCCCCACCCCAAACTATCCTTTACATGGGGCTTTTTTCGAAATTTTGTATTTTCTCAAAAATGGCTCGAACGATTATGATTAAAATATCATTAATTTAAAGACATTTACCTGACAAATAAAATGTATATCTTGAATTTTCTGGGAATAGCCTGTGAAAACTACTTTATGCTGGACGAATTTTACGGAGATTTGTACAACTGCTAAACCGCAAAAGATGGACAAAAACTTGCCACACAAAAAATGTAGAGCATGTTAAAACACACAGTTTATGTTATATTCATTTTTCTTCGTGGAGTTGATCGTTTTTGAGATATTCCTTGTTTTTGGTTTCAGCTTTGGTAAACTTATACTTTTCTCATACAGGAATTTGTCAACTCGTGTCCATACAAACAAAGGAACTTCAGTCATATAGCAACCAGCCTTTGACTGTCACTTTAAGCTATGGTACTCCTTTATTTCGCTTCTACTTACAAGGAAGCAAGTAATAAGACTATTTCTGCTATTTTTTCTCAATTAGCATGAAGTAAATAGAAGCATGAGCTTTTTAACAATAATTTGTTGCAGAGATGTAGAGAAAGTCATGTGAATGGAACATATCAGGTTTTTTCCTCTTGTATCATAACTATTTCGCGTACTACATGCCTTTGCAATAAAACGAACGCACCTGAAGTGTAACAGAATGCCTACATTTAGGAGCTGGTGGTTCAGCACCCAGACAGGAGAAATCTTTTTGAAACACCTTGTGAGCACGGAGTATTAAAACACATGGTGTGCGCTTCGACATTTTCACAGTACAAAAGAGCGGAAACTGTGTCGGAAGTAGAGTGAGTGACAGTGGCGGAATTAAGTGGAACGTGCAACTTGTGACGTTCACGGCCTCCTTGAAACATCTGCCAGCCGACCGATTAAAATACTGTGTGTCTAGCTGTAAGTACAGGCGCCTTTGATTCTAGGCGTTGTGAACATATTTATCCGTTGCATCATTTAAGCGAAGCGTCAAAATGATATTTAAAAAATCTAATGTGCTCCATTCATTACTTTTTCTACATCGCTGTAACAAATTATTGTTAATAAGCTTATTCCTTTATCTACATCATGCTACAACATTAGCAGAAATTGTCTTATTACTTAGTCCCTTATAAGTAGAAGGGAACTAAGGGAATACACTAGACTAAACCGACAGTCAAATGTTTTAAAATGTGGTTGCTATGAGATTGAAATCCGTTTCTTTGCGTGGCCAGGAATTGACAAGTTCCCGTATGAGAAAAGGTTTAGTATTTTAAAACTGAAACCAATAACAAGGAATATCTCGAAAACGGTCAACTATACGAAAAAATGGATATGACACAAATTTTATGTTTTAAGGAGATCTTTGTTTTTGTAGTAAGTTTTTGTCAAACTCTTACGGTTTACCAGTTATAAAAAATTCAATAATTGCATCCAGAATAAAGGTCTTTAAAGGCTATTCCCAGAAAATTCAAGATATACATTTAATTTGTTATGTAAATGTATTAAATATAAGAGATTTTAATGAAAATCGTTTGAGCCATTTTTCAAAAAACAAAAACTTTTGAAATTGTTTCCATGTAAATGGTAAACGGGGGTGAGGGGATTTTCTTGAAAATATTTGTGTCGCATCCTTGGAAGATACTGAACTTAAATACCAAGTTTGGTATTTTGAGCTATGGTGCCCAAAGACACACACACACACACACACACACACCCTACAGTTTTCAAGAAACCTTAATAGGTATTATAATTGAGGTTGAACATGAATTACTACTCTTGTCTCTATCACAGGCCTGACAAGGAAAGCGCAAGAGATATGAACTTACGCTCTTTCAACAGTCACGTAGAGCCAAAGAAACCGGTTCACTCAGTGCAGTGGTGGTTTACATGTGCAATATGATTGGACGGCAAATGTTTAATCGGGCTGGGAGAACAAGTATTTTTTTTTCAAGAAAAACCGCCACTGTTGCACACGTAACCCCTCCGCTTCTCTGCCAGGTGAAAGGAAAAAGGACGGGGCGACTGTACGAGTAGAGTATTTGACACCGCCACTGCTTATCTTACCGGCTCCGGTATATACTGTGTGTACTATATACATAGTGGATAGAAAAACCATTGTATTCATGTAGGGCTTTCACCGGAAATGTTTTGAGCTCCCTTGTATCCGAAAAAAGAATTTTTAGAAAAACGTCCGTATGTGTATGTGTCTGTAGACAGCATAGCTCAAACACGAAAAGACCGTTAAATAACAAACTTGGTATTTATCATTAGTATTTTCCAAGGATGCGACACGAAGATTTTCAAGAAAATCCCCACCCCCAACTACCCTTTACATGGAACTTTTTTTGAAACTTTTTATTTTCTTAAAAATGGACCAAACTATTTTGTTTAAAATATCGTATATCAAAGATGTTTACCTGAAAAATAACATGTATATCTTGAATTTTCCGGGAAAAGTCTCTGAAGACTACTTTATTCTGGATAAATTTTAGGAAATTTTGCATTACTGCTAAACCGTAAGGGATGGACAAAATCTTACCACACAAAAAATGTTCAGCACGTTAAAACGCACAATTTTTCATATACATTTTGTTCGTGGAGTTGATCGTTTTTTTAGATATTCCTTGTTTTTTGATTTCAGCTTTGAAAGAAAGTATACTTTTCTCATACAGTAATTTGTCATCTGCTGTCCATACAAAGGAGCTTCATTCACATAGCAACCAGCTTTTGAATGAAGTAAATAGAAGCATAAGCTTTTTAACAAAAATTTGTTGCACAGGTGTAGAGAAAGTCATGTGAATAGAACACATGAGATTTACGATTGTTTACAGCTTTACGCTACGTCATTTCTGGGATTACATCAATAAACTGTTATGGAGACAATTGAGGACGAAGTTACACAATGCAATAGAAATTCAAAGTCCGCCGTTTCTTGTATATGGGTCATATTTTGTGCTCCCAAGTAACTGGTGATATGCTGCTATTCGCCACTGTCGCATTAACTTAAATAGCTTAATTTGTAGGTCGACAGTATTACCTCATGCGCAGCAAACATAGCATTTTCACGGCCACCTGTTCACCTCATTTTGTATCAGATAAATAAAGCAGAAGTAACTTCATTTCATGGCCGTCTATACTGAAGCTTGTTTTAACAGCAAATAGTTCTGCATGTTTTTCCACAAATTCGAAGGTCGCCTTCCTCGTGTTTGTGTGGCGTGTAAAACAACTAAATAACGAGCTGATAGCAGAATTAGTCACACTGTGCATTTTTACTTTCTCTACACGTATTATGTACATAATGTATAAAATACTGTACTGCGCCCAAAAATTCGATACAGAGATTTCACCGGAAATACATGTTTTGGGTCCCCTAAATAAAAAAAAGGCATTTTTAGAAAAAGGTCCATGTGTGACTGTGGACAGCATAGCTCAAAAACGAAAACACCGTTAAACACCAAACTTGGTATTTAAGTTGAGTATCTTCCAAGGATGCGACACGAAAATTCCCCCACCCACAACTACCCTTTACTTTTTTCGAATTTTGTTATTAACTCAGGAGCAGGTGCCTGTTTGAAAAGCGGCTATGGCATAGTTGCACTGTTAAGGTATTTGGTTGTTTAGGAGTTGAGGAAAACAAAATACATTTGGAACATGTGTACAAATTTCTAATCTATCGAATAAAATATTAGAATTTTTTTGTCAAAATTTGCACATAATTGTTGTGCTTAGACAACATTTTGCGTTATTCAATGTTCTCTACATTTATAGAAATAAATGTATTTTAAGACCTCCTTTGCCACAATGACACTATTTCCACGGCCGCCTGAAAGCTATTTTCGATATTCTTTATAGATGAAGAAACAAATGAATTTCGACCCACCTGGGGGTCTGCTTTATGTTCAACAGGTCGTGAGTTTGAGTCTCGCTTATGGTGAGTTACCCGAATAAGGATTTTTTCGGGGTTTTCCCTTATCCCGAGAAGACGAATGTCGAGTAACTCTAAGCTCCATGGACCCCGAGATCATTTGAGCATCATTTCACTAATTTCATTTATCGTCCGATATGACCAACAGGTTAAAGGGCGTTAAGCTACCAATAAAAAAAAAATATCCACGGCCTCCTAAATCATTGGCATCATTTCCACTGCCACCTGAAAGCTATTTTCGATATTCTTTATATATGAAGAAACAAATGTATTTTTCCACGGCCACCTGAAAGCTATTTTCGATATTCTCTATAGATAAAGAAACAAATATATTATTCCACGGCCTCTTACATCATTGGCAGCATTTCCACGGTCACCTGAAAAGTATTTTCAATATTCTGTATAAATGAAGAAACAAATGTATTTTTCCACGGCCACCTGAAAATTATTTTCGATATTCTCTATAGATGAAGAAACAAATATATTATTCCACGGCCTCTTACATCATTGGCAGCATTTCCACGGTCACCTGAAAGCTCTTTTCGATATTTTGTATACATGAAGAAAGAAATGTATTTTTCCACGCTCTCCTAGATCATTGGCAGCATTTCCACGGCCACCTGAAAGCTATTTTCGATGTTCTATATATATGAAGAAAGAAATGTATTTTTCCACGCCCTCCTAGATCATTGGCAGCATTTCCACGGCCACCTGAAAGCTATTTTCGATATTCTGTATATATGAAGAAAGAAATGTATTTTTCCACGGCCTCCTCGGCAGCATTTCCACGGCCATATAGAAGCACAGTTTGACGACCGGTTTCGTGAGAGGCAGCAGCCGTTTGATAGAGGTCAGGAACGGTTTACCGCTACGTAGATACATTTGTATACGAGAGTGAACGCGCGTTTCTGTGATGTTACCCAACTGTGTGATACATGCAACTTGCATTACTACTCAAGGTGACATCGCCAACATGGCATAGTTATATCAGACTTTGGGGTTTACTCGTTTTCAGGATCCATCACAAGAGTAACTAACAAACAGTTCGCCGAATGTCTTTTCACTTTCTCTACACGTACTATATACATAGGGTATAGAGTGTATTGCAACCAAAATTTCGATACCGAGATTTCACCGGAAATATATGTTTTGAGACCCCCAAATGCAAAAAAAAAGTATTTTTAGAAAAATGTCCGTGTGTGTGTATGTCTGTCTGTGTGTGCCTGTGGGCAGCATAGCTCAAAAACGAAGAGACCGTTAAAAACCAAACTTGGTATTTAAGTTTCGTATCTTGCAAGGATGCGACACGAAGATTTTCAAAAAGAAATCCTCCCACCCCCGACTACCCTTTCGAAAAATGCTATTTTCTCAAAAATTGCTCTAACGGTTTTGATTAAAATATCTTATATTTAAGACATTTACCTGACAAATGTATATTTTGAATTTTCTGGGAATAGCCTCTAAAAACCTCTTTATTGTGGATGATTTTTATTGAATTTTGCATAACTGTTAAACCGTAAGAGATAGACAAAAACTAACCACACAAAAAATGTAGATTACGATAAAACACACAATGTATGTCATATACTTTTTTTCGTGGAGTTGATCGTTTTTCAGATATTCCTTGTTTTTGCAAGTAATAAGACTGCTAATTTTTTCTGGATTAGAATGAGGTAAATAAAAACATAAGCTTTTTAACAGTAATTAGTTGCAGAGATGTAGAGAAAGTCACGTGAATGGAACCCATCAGATTTTTTTAAAAACAATTTAGCTAAGAGCTCAGATTCGTAAGATCTTCTCTACCCATCCTCTACAAACTATTCTCACATAATTTAAACCGTTTTCTCAGAGAAAGCGTGTGTAGGACAGGGGTTGGATAGGTAGAGTCAGACTGAAAAATTCAATGCCATAGCCGGGATTTGAACCACGGATCTCCCAGTCTCTAGCTGGTTGCTCTACCCCTGAGCTACCATGGCAACATACCGGTATAACATTGAATTTCTCAACTCACTCGCATGCTTCCTGGTAAACCACAAGGTGTTCTCAAATCATTTTGAGATGACAACCCCAATGGCGACTTACAACGTTGGAAGTCATAGTATAGCCAACTATTATGGACAATTAGTATTGATTTAATTGTTTTTTCACATAAGCTGCTTATGGTCTGTGGTCAAATCCCGGCTATTTTTCAGTCTGACTCTACCTGTTCTATTCTCACACAATCTTATTACGTTCTCCACCACTTACAATGTACATAGTAGGTAGACATTGCGTTACACTCACATGTCTTTCTCTAGCTGCTCTACAAATATACTTCTTACCAAATGAATAAATGACGTGTTATTTATGGACACTCTTTAACTGCTATGGTTCTCAGCGTCCCATTCTATATTGGGCGTGAAAGACCGCTTAATTTTGCTCAGAGGCCTCTCTATCAGGCTTGAGGTTCTTTTACGTGCCGTAAATCTACATATATATATTGTTTTAACGATATCTACATTTTTGTGTAGTAAATTGTTGTCTATTTCTTGCGGTTTAACTGCTAAGAAAATTCTGCAAAAATCAACCAGAATGAAGTGCTCTTCAGAGGATATTCCCAGAAAATTCAAAATATACAGTTTATTTGTGTTGCGAATAATTTTAATATGCGACATTTTAATCAGCTATTTTTTAGAAAAACATTTTCAAAAACTTTTTCCATGTAAAGGTTAGTTTGCGGTGAGGGATTTTCTTGAAAATCTTCGTATCGCATCCTTGGAAGATAGTAATCTTAAATGTCAAGTTTGGTATTTAACGGTCCACACACGGACCTTTTTCTAAACTTTTTTTTTTCAATTCAGGGGATATCAAAGCATATATTTCCAGTGAATTCTCGGTATGAAAATTTTGGAGGAATACAGTACTTCCCTAGCTGCTTACTGTGCAGGGGAGCGCACGTGAGAAGTAGCGGTGTCTGGGCAGGTTTTCTCCGGGTTCTCCGGTCCCCCCCATTCATTCCACAGATTGCTCCACAATAATGCTTCTTGTCATCCATTTCACCGTAATTTCATCTACTTGCTCACTTTCATTCCAGGCACCGGGCTGATCCCCCATCCTGGCTTCTCTCTGCTCCTCAACAGGCCCTGGCTTATAAGTCCTGGGGTGTAAACCCTACACACAAGGAAAGTATAGAAAGAAAAAGAGAAAGGAAGGATTGGAGGAAGGTAGGGAGAAGGGAAGAGAGGAAGGTGGTTAACAGAGAGGGAGAGATGGAGGAACCCAGTTTGGAAGGAAGGAAGAGAGGAACGAAGGAAATGAGGAAGGGAGTTACGAAAGAAGGAGGAAAGGCGGAAGAAAGGACGAGAGGATGGAAGAAGGTAGAAAGGAAGGAAAGAAGGGAGTTAGGAAGGATAAGAGGAAAGGGAAAAGAAAGGAAAGAAGGAAGGGAGTTAGGAAGTGGAAAAGAAAGGAAAGAAGGAAGGGAGTTAGGAAGGATGAAAGGAAGGTAAACGAGAGGAACGGCGAGAGGGATGTTTGGAAGCAAGTTAAGAAAGAATACAAATTGTGGGGAGTCAAACTAGTTAGGTGTTAGATGGAGAGAATATGAACCAAGTTGGGAATATCCGGGTGAAGGTCAACCACCATACTCAAGGTCGTAGCATCCTCTCGACTGGGCGTGGATCAAAAAGTCGTTAAATAAAACTCCATAACTGTGAGGCTAAAGAAACGTTACTCGGGGGGAAATAAACCTCTTCTGGGCCCCTGTTACTTAAACCTTGACTGATCATCGACTCCCAGCATCTGTTGACAAGTACGAGGTCGCGTCCGTTACTGTTAATTCAGTTTCGTTGTGCATAGTGATTATCGGATTATTCGATAGTCGCCTAACTATCGGTTACACAAGCAATCGGTTTTTCATTCCGTTATAAAAAAAATTAGCTGTGTTCCATTCATATGACTTTCTCTAAATCTCTGCAACAAATTATTGTTGAAAAGCTTATGCTTCTAATTACTTGCTACCTTGTAAGTAGAAGCGAAATAAGGGAGTACCATAGCTTAAAGTGATAGTCAAAAGCTGGTTGCTATGTGACTGAAGTTCCTTTGTTTGTATGGACACGAGTTGACAAATTCCTGTATGAGAAAAGTATAAGTTTTTCAAAGCTGAAACCAAAAACAAGGGAATCTCAAAAACGATAAACTCCACGAAAAAAATGAATATAACATAAATTACATGTTTTAACGTGTTCTAAATTTTTTGTGTGGTTAGTTTTTGTCTATCTCTTACGGTGTAGACGTTATGCAAAAATTTTATCCAGAATAAAGTAGTCTTCAGAGGCTATTCCCAGAAAATGGAAGATATACATTTTATTTGTCAGGTAAATATCTTTAATATACGATACTTTAATCAAAATCGTTAGAGCCATTTTCGAAAAAAGCTGCATATAAAGGGTAGTTGGGGTGCGGAGATTTTCTTGAAAATCTTCGTGTCGCATCCTTGGAAGATACCAAACTTAAATACCAAGTTTGGTGTTTAACGGTCTTTTCATTTTAGAGCTATGCTGCCCACAGACACACACGCGGACATTTTTCTGAAAATGCTTTTTTGTATTCAGGGGATCCTAAAACATATATTTCCGGTGAAATCTCGGTATGGAATTTTTGGGTGCAATACAATACTTTCTCTATACGCTATGTACATAGTGCGTGTAGAGAAAGTAAGAATAGCCCAGGTACATTTGCTCAACAAATATATTTTAGTGTGTATTTGTATTATGGTTTTGAGATGTGTGTCAGAGATTTGATTGAGTTAGGTAGTTGAAAGATACGAACCTCTTCCAGAGTAATAAATAGGGATAGCATCTTCGGGAGCGATAGCGGGACACAATCCAAGTTAGCGCAGCATGGTATATAGTTGTGATGTGTTGACAATGTAGGGTGTACTGATAGAAGGAAACTGGGGCAATGGTAGACTGTGATGTTTTCACTAGCAGTGGAAGGCGATTGAGGTTGGGTGTGTGCTAAACATAAATAACACTGATTTATTTGTTTTATTTTCTCTCAAGATACATAGACTACAAAGCACAACATAATTCGTAACGTCTCAAATGGGAATCGTCTCCGATTGGCACGTAAACAGGCTTTATATTGTGAAAAACTTCGCTCACATGATGTGATTGGAGCAAAACGACACATCATCGACTATTGGTTAAGGTACTCCATCAGCAGTTATTTCCATAGCATATTTTTTCCAAACTCTGTCTTCACTTTCTTTTTCACACTTCTAAAACAGGTATCACGGATCTCTGATTAATGGCTTGCACAAGTTGCTTTCAGGACTCGAGGCATTTCAATGTTTCCAAATATGTGTTAGTGTTGTAGATATATCTGCAAAGTTCTTTGAACTGCAAATCTTCATGCAATCTATTTTAAGCAAGAGATTTTACAATATTGATTGAAGAGCATGCTGGCATTAATTGCCTGTAAAACTGTATTGTAATATACAGCATAGTAAACTGCTGCGTCGAGCTACGTTCCCTACTACACGTTGTTTACATGCGACGCAGGTCGGTCTCCACTCGGTAGGTATGCGACTGGTATCAGTCTCCAAGATGCTATCCCTAGTGATAATGAGAACAGCAAGTTTAATCTGTGGTTGATCGTTAAGTTTATTTGTTGTTTACGTACACTGTGCTGCTGTTTTGAACTGCACTAAATTCCAGCCTTCTCTAAACCGTGCCACGCTACACCAGCGCCCTCCCCAAACAACTGCATTCTTTCATCAGACAGGTAGTACACACATTTCTTAGTAAACAAATGGACTACATGAGCAGTAAGCCCCCTTTTTTACCTCAAGCCTTCTTCTCCTGGTCCAACAATAAGCAGTTCTATCTCACAAGTACTTTCCCTTGTAAACAGCGGCGCATCAGTAGGTCACTCCGTTACTCACTTGTTTGCGAATTGAGTAGAGGAGACCGTGACTTGAACTCGTCGAGTTTAGCGGCCGAGTTTCTGCAATAAAAATAATCTGATGTGGTCCATTCACATGACTTTCTCTACATCTCTGCAAGAAATTGTTGTTAAAAAACTTATGCTTCTGTTTACTTCATGCTCATCCAGAAAACATTAGCAGAAATAGTCTTATTACTTGCTTCCTTGTAAGTAGAAGCGAAATAGGGGAGTACCATAGGTTAAAGTGATAGTCAAAAGCTGGTTGCTATGTGACTAAAGTTCGTTATCTTTGCATGGCCACACGTTGACCAGTTCTCATATGAAAGTATTTTAAAACTGAAAGCATAAACAAGATATACCTCGGAAATACTTAACTCCACAAAAAATTGAGTATGACATAAATTGTATGTTTTAACGATCTCTACATTTTTGTGGGTTTTTGTATATCTCTTGCAGTTTACCAGTTATATAAAAGTCATCCAGAATGAAGAGGACTTCAGAAAACTCAAGGTATACTTCATTTTTTTACTTTCTCTACCCATACTATGTACTATGCGACACGAAGATTTTCAAGAAAATCCCCCCCATCCCCAAGAAAATGTTGATTTCTCAAAAACGGCCCTAACCATGTTGATTAAAACATGGATATTACAGATTTTATATGACAATTAAAATGTATATCTTGCTATTTCTGGGAAAACGTTTTTATTCTGGAATTTTGCATTACTAGTAAACCGTAAGAAATAGACAAAAATGTAATCTCATTAAAACACACATCTCAAGTATAATACAACTATTTGTAGAGTTTATCCGAGACACTCCTTGTTATTGGTATAAATTTTAAAAACTTTTCTCATACAGGAACTTGTCAACTCCTGGCCACGCAAAGAAACGGATTTCAATCCCATAGCAACCACATTTTAAAACATTTGACTGTCGGTTTAGTCTAGTGTATTCCCTTCTACTTACAAGGAACTAAGTAATAAGACCGTTTCTCCTAATGTTTATCTCGATTATCATGAAGTAAATGAAAGCAAAAGCTTTTTAACAACAATTTGTTGCAGTGATGTACGGAAAGTCGTGTGAATGGAACACATCACATTTTTTGTGCATATCGTCGTGTTCAATAAATGTTACATCTAATTGGATGTTCCTAGTTCACGTTAATTGCATTTGAAAGGCGCACTGGGTGGTTCTATAAGTAACTTAGAGCACATTGTTTGTTGGTGACGTGAATGCCGCTATTGTTGAACACTTCCGTTCAAGAGCTGGTGATCACGCACGAGGTGAACCGTCTGGAGCATTAACCTCGCCAAACAATGACCTTCCTTCACGACTCAAGGCTGGGCTTATCTCACGTCTTGCATCACACGCAGATGGCTATCATAGTCTTAACTTCTTCGTCCTGAACGTTTCATTTCATAGATGCAAGGGGCAATAAGTTTGTTAAGAGCGAGTCGCTATATGATGACTTAAAAATACGGTCTATTTACGTGACCAGGATGAAAAAAGAAGGAAATTAAAACGAAGAATGACGACTCCTCATTTCATAAAAAGTCTGATGTGCTCCATTCACATGACTTTCTCTACATCCCTGCAACAAATTATTGTCAAAAAGCTTATGCTAATATTTACTTCATCCAATCGACAAGAAATAAGCAGAAATAGTCTTATTACTTGTTTCCATGCAAGTAGACGCGAAATAAGGGAGTACCATAGGTTAAAGTGAAGTCAAAAGCTGGTTGCAATGTCACTGAAGTTCCTTTGTTTGTATGGACACGAGTTGACAAATTCCCGTATGAGAAAAGTATAAGTTTTTAAAGAATGAAACCAAAAACAAGGAATATCTCAAAAACGATCAACTGCACGAAAAAAATGTGTATGACATAAATTGTGTGTTTTAATGTGCTTTACAATTTTTGTGTGGTAAGTTTTTGTCTATCTCTTACGGTTTAGCAGTTATGCAACATTCCTCAAGAATAAAGTAGTCTTCAGAGGTTATTCGCAGTAAATTCAAGATATATATATTATTTGTCAGGTAAATATCTGTAATATACGATATTTTAATCAAAATCGTTATAGCCATTTTTTAGAAAATCAAAATTTCGAAAAAAGTTCCATGTAAAGGGTAATTGGGGGTGGGGGATTTTCTTGGAAATCTTCGTGTCGCATCCTTGGAAGATGCCAAACATAAATACCAAATTTGGTTTTTAACGGACTTTTCGTTTTTGAGCTATGCTGTCCAAAGACACACACACACACGGGCCTTTTTGTACAAATGCTTTTTTTTATTCAGGGGGACCCAAAACATGTATTTCCGGTGAAAAATCGGTATTGAATTTTTGAGTGGAATACAATACCTTCTCTATACACTATGTACATAGTACGTATAGAGAAAGTAAAAAGTATAACAATCGGTAAATTTAAACCTAAAACAAGGAATATCTCGTAATTGATTAATTCCATCAAAAAGTATATGACATAAAATGTGTGTCTTATGAGATCTATTTTTACTTTCTCTGCACTTACTATCTACATAGTTTAGAGAGAAGGTATTGTATTACACCCAAAAAGCATTTTTCTGAAAAGGTGCGTGTGTGTGTCTGTGGACAGCATACCTCAAAAACGAAAAGACCGTTAAATACCAAACTTGGTATTGAAGTTCAGTATCTTCCAAGGATGCAACACGAAGATTTCCAAGAAAATCTCCCCACCCCCAACTGCCCTTTACATGGAAAAAATTCTATATTTTTTATCTTCTCAAAATTGGCTCTAACGATTTTGATTAAAATATCGTATATTAAAGATATTTACACGACAAATAAAATATATATCTTGAATTTTTGGGGAATAGCCTCTGAAGACTAGTTTATTCTTGATGCATTTTACGGGATTTTGTGTAACTGGCAAACCGTAAGAGATAGACAATATTTTACTACATAAAAATTGCATTTTTTTTCGTGGGATCGACTTTTTTTGAGATATTCCTTGTTTTTGACTTCAGCTTTAAAATACTTATACTTTTCTCATACAGGAATTTGTCAACTCTTGTCCATACAAACAAAGGAACTTCACTCACATAGCAACCAGCTTTTGACTATCACTTTAACCTATGGTACTCCCTTATTTCGCTTCTACTTACAAGGAAGTAAATAATAAGACTATTTCTGGTAATGTTTTCTCGATTAGCATGAAGTAATAGAAGCTTAAGCTTTTTAACATCACTTGTTGCAGAGATGTAGAGAAAGTCATGTGAATAGAACACATCAGTTTTTTTTTTCAAGTAATTTTTTTTCTATCTCTTACGGTTTACCAGTTATACAAAAGTCATCCAGAATAAAGAAGTCTTCAGAGACTATTTCCAAGCTATACATTTCTTTTGCAATGTACATATTTTTATTTTCTCCATACGCACTATGTACATAGTGTATAGAGAAAGTATTGCACTCCACCCAAAAATTCGATACCGAGATTTTACCGGAAATATATGTTTTAGGGTCCCTAATATCAAAAAAAAAAAAAAAAAAAAAAAAGCATTTTCACAAAAAGGTCCGTGTGTGTGTGTGTGTGTGTCCGTGTGTCTGTGAACACGATAATTCAAAAACGAAAAGTCGGTAAAATACCAAACTTAGTATTTAAGTTTAGTATCTTCCAGGGATGCGACACGAAGATTTTGAGAAAAATCCCCCCACCCCCAACTACCCTTTACATGGAACTTTTTTCGAAAATTTTGATTTTCTCAAAAATGGCTCTAACGATTTTGATTAAAATTGCGTTTATTAAACATATTTACCTGACAAATAAAATGTATATATTGAATTTTCTGGGCATAGTCTCTGAAGAGTAGTTTATTCTGGATGAATTTTACTAAATTTTGAATAACTGCTAAACTGTAAGAGATGGACAAAAACTTACTACACAAAAAATGTAGAGCACATTAAAACACACAATTTATGTTATATACATTTTTTTCGTGGAGTTCGTCGTTTTTGTGACATTCCTTATTTTTGGTTTCTGCTATGAAAAACGTATACTTTTCTCATACAGGAACTTGTCAACTCCTATCCATGTAAACAAAGGAACTTCATTGACATAGCAACCAGCTTTTGACTATCACTTTAACCTACGGCTGTCCCTTATTTCGCTTCTACTTACAAGGAAGCGAGTAATTAGACTATTTCTGCTATTTTTTTTTTCTGATTAGTATAAAGTAAATAGAAGTATAAGCTTTTTAAGAATTATTTGTTGCAGGGATATGGAGAAAGTCATGTGAATGGTACACATCAGATTTTTAGTATATAGCATTTTAATCAAAATCGCTACAGCCAATTTTGAGAAAATCTAATATCTCGGAAACGTGCTCCACGTAAAGGGTAGTTTGGAGTGACGGGATATTCCTGAAAATCTTGTGTCTCATCCATAGAAGACACTTAACTTAAACACCAAGTTTTGTTCTTATCCACTTTTCGCTTTTGAGTTAATGCTGCTCTAGGACATACAAACGCGAATAATTTTCTAAAAAGGTATTTCTTTTACTGAAGGGACCTCAAAACATACATGCCTGTTCAACTCTTCACATCGAATTGTTGGTTGGAATACAATACTTCCCCTACTTCCAATACGTAGTAGATAAAGTAATAACCTTTCGTAAGTATTGTTTGTAGAGCCACTGATAAACGATAAAGGAAAGAGAGAATGTAGCACCTTGAAGTTTTTCCTTTACTTTGTTTACTAGCAAGGAACAGTTGAAGATCGGGTAGTAAGTAAATTCATAGAAAGTTGACAGTCAAGTGTGACAAGGTTATTTCGAACAAGATTACAGCTACAGACGGACACTCTTGGTCAATGTAAAATGGCACACTGAAGTCAGTAGTGCAGGCGAGGATACAATATCCAAGAGTGAATCTTGTCGATAATTCACGACCGGAGCGAAGCGACGTCCTAAGAGATGAGAACACCAGTTGTATTTGATAAGACAATTCAGGGAAATAATTTATAGTATATAGGAAGGGAGATTTTATCATTGTAATACTTACATTAGTTCTCAAATGCTACATGACGCATTCGACCATGTTTATTTACTGAATGTTTTTTTTTTTTGTACTTTCTCTACACTTACTATGTGCATAGTGTACAGAGAAGGTATTGTACTCCACCTAAAATTTAGATACCGAAATTTCACCCGAAATACATGTTTTGGGTCCCCTGAATCCAAAAAAAAAAAGAATTTTCATAAAGAGGTGCTTGTGTGTGTATGTTTGGAGAGCATAGTTCGAAAACGAAAGGACCGTTAAATACCAAACTTAGTATTTAAGTTTGATATCTTCCAAGGATGCGATACAAAGATTTTCAAGAAAATCCCCACACTCCAACTACTCTTTACATGTAAAAAATTCGAAAATTTTGATTTTCTTAAAAATTCCTCTTACGACTTTGATTAAAATATCTTAATTTTAAGACAGTTATATGAGAAATAAAGTGTATATCTTCAATTTTCTGGGAATAGCCTATGAAAACCTCTGTATTCTGGTTGAATTTTGCGGAATTTTATATAACTGGTAAACCGTACGAGATAGACAAAAATTTACTGCACAAAAAATATAGATTTCGTTAAAACACACAATTTATGTCATACACATTTTTTCGTGGAGTTTATCTTCTTTGAGATATTCCTTGTTTTTGGTTTCAGGTTTGAAAAACGTAATTTTCTCATACAGGAATTTATCAACTCTTGTCCATACAAACAAAGGAACTTCAGTCACATAGCAACCAGCTTTTGGCTATCACCATATTTTTAAAAGGTGTTGTGTAGGATGTATACTCGTATTCGGCAGATTTTCAAGTGGGTTGGCCAAGTAACTTGATGAAGCCGCGTCTCAGTTTGTGGATGCCTGAGATGAATACTCAAGACATTCATAACGGCAGTAGATGACAATAGTATCATATTTAGTGTGAGGTCGACCGGCGACCGTTAATCGTGCAATATCGTGAGATAGGGGACAGCGGCGGAATGGCTTCCAGAGCTGAGAATGGTTGCCAAGGTAACGCAATAATTAGTGCCTACAGTACTGCTAGTATTATTGATACAGCGGCGGAATGGCTTCCACGGCTGAGAATAGTTGCCAAGGGAACACAATAATTAGCGCCTACAGTACTGCTAGTATTATTGATACAGTGGCGGAATGGCTTCCAGAGCTGAGAATTATTGCCAAGGGACGAAAATTAGTGCCTACAGTACTGTTAGTCATATTGAGACAGTGGCGGAATGGCTTCTAGAGTTGAGAATAGTTGCCAAGCGAACGCAATAATTAGTGCCTACAGTACTGCTAGCATTACTGAGACAGTGGCGGAATGGCTTCTAGAGTTGAGAATAGTTGCCAAGCGAACGCAATAATTAGTGCTTACAATACTGCTAGTATTATTGAGACAGTGGCGGAATGGCTTCCTGAGCTGAGAATGATTAGTTATAAGAAACAAGGATCAGTCACGTGCTGAATAATACGGAGCAAAGTTATATGGAACATACCTTAGTAATATCGTGAAATAAGTGACAGTGGCGAAATGATTATTTGAAGGGCGTTTTAAAAGCCCCATAACGAGGAAAGCAAATGGCTTTCTTTAGCTTCAATTTGCGCGGCTATGGTGGAAAGGCTTCCAGATGGTCGTGTTAATATCCCTAATGACAAGAATGGTTTCTAAAGGAATGTAGTAAACTCCGTTAAACGTGCAATTAACAAGCTGATCATGGACTGTACACAATTGACAATATCTTGACAGAATGGAGATTACTTTGAGAAATAGAGTAAGGTAGTGTAATTTTGTAAATAAGGTTTTGTGTTGATAACTTTCGCTATTATTTACTGGATGGCCCTCGTATAACGAGTTTCCAAGGAAACAATAATTACCAGATACCCCACTTCGTCTTCAACAGCAATTTGCTGTTTGCCTGGATTAGCATGTTACACTGATACGAGAAATAGTTTGTCCTTGACTCTGATAGCAGAATACACAAGTCAGACAGGTTTAAAGTTTGCTTGAAAAACAACTGCTAATGTCTGACATCATAGCACTAAACGGATAGTAACAAAGCGAAATATTGTATTCAACCAAAATATTAGTATAGAAATATCACAATTACATGTTTTGAGCTCCTTAGGGGCATTGGATAGCTGCAAGTCAAGTTTTAGACTGCTGTTTGAACGAGTTACTTGGTTGATTGTTGGGTTGGTTGGTTTTTCAGTTAGTAGGTTATTCGGTTGGTTTTTTGGTTGTTCGTTTTTGAGTCATCGTGTTCACAGACAGACACAATGACACACACGGTACTTTTTATAAAGGAGACCCAAAACATGTATTTCCGGTGAAATCTCGGTGTTGAATTTTTGGGTGCAATACAATACATTCTCTATACACTATGTACATAGTACGTGTAGAGAAAGTAAAAACGAATGTGTCCTTTGGCGGTTGAAAAGTATAACATCTGCATTGAAAAACCGGTACCACGTGACAATAAATCTTGACAGAATGGAGATTACGTTAAGAAATAGAGTAAGGTATTTAGCTATGTCAAATCGTCTGTTACTTTGTGGACGGTTCTCGTAATAATTATTGTGTGGGCGCGTGCAGGATATTGTGAGTCATGCCCGTGATCGTCACTTTTTCCTGTCTTCTGGGAATCACTATGGCAACGCCTTGTCTGTCCATCTTTGTTCCAATTCCGACGATTTCACTACCAAATACTTCACGCAATGTCTTCTTTCGAACACGATGTGACCAAAATGAGTTTAAACCCACAACTTCCGCATCCTTGAATCATATAGAAGATAACCGACTCTTTATTTTTGGTTAGCGTGTGAGAGCAGAAAACAGGTTTGTGACACGCAGAGTTAATAAGACGAAAAATGAAGAAAAAAAATAATTTAGTCCAAGCTGTAAAAATGTTATTGAAGCTATCAACATATACAACAAAAATGTTCATTTTCTTTGCTAGATCAGGAGAAAAAGAAAAGAAAAATACATGACGACTCCCCATTTTAAAAAAGAAAGAACGAATACTTCGTAAATGTTAGCTTTAAAAAATCTGACTTTACATCTCTGCAACATTGTTAAAAAGCTCATGCTTCTATTTACTTCATGCTAATGGAGAAAAAAGTAGCACAAATAGTCTTATTACTTGCTTCCTTGTAAGTAGAAGCAAAATAGGGGAGTACCATAGGTTAAAGTGACAGTCAAAAGCTGGTTGCTATGTGACTAAAGTTCCTTTGTTTGTGTGGACAGGAGTTGACAAATTCATGTATGAGAAAAGTATAAAATTTTTAAAGCTGATACCAATAACAAGGAATATCTCGAAAACGGCCAACTCCACGAAAAAAATGTATATGATATAAATTATGTTTTAATGTGCTCTACATTTTTTTGTGGGTTAAGTTTTTGTCCATCTCTTAGGGTTTAGCAGTTATGCAAAATTCCGTAAAAATCATCCAGATTAAAGAGGTCTTTAAAGGTTATTCCCAGAAAATTCAAGATATACATTTTATTTGTCAGGTAAATGTCTCTAATATACGATATTTTAATCATAACCATCAGAGCCATTTTTGAGAAAATTAAAATTTTCGAAAAAAGTCCCATGTAAAGGGTAGTTGGGGTGGGGGGATTTTCTTGAAAACTTAAATGCCAAGTTTGGTATTTTAGCGAATTTTCGTTTTTGAGTTGTCGTGTTCACAGACACATGGACCTTTTTCTGAAAATGTTTTTTTTTTGTTATACAGGGACCCTAAAAGATGTATTTCCGGTGAAATCTCGGTATGGAATTTTTGGGTGGAGTGCAATACCTTCTCTATACACTATGTACATCGTAGTGTAGACAAAGTAAAAATGCGGTAACCCTAGAAACACATCAGACCTTTAACTTCTATTCTATTTTTATAGTTTATAAAAATTCTATCGGGTGAGAACCCGGGAACTCTGAGATGTAAACCTTAGGGCTAACTACTCAACCACAAAGTGAATTTCTCAAATATTAGAACAGCAAGTTACGTCTTCCCTGCTGCGCAAAACGACTACAATGCCACAGTGAAGTTATACATCACTATGTTATCTGGGGCCGCTGCTCCAAATAAACAACCAGCTGTGTGTTTGATGGTCCACTTTAACAAGAAATCTGCTATCACTCCGATTAACAGGCTCTCCCTATTCTGTAAAATTGCATCGATATTTCTAACTCAAGTGAGTAAAGCATTTTCGGAAAAATGTATGTGTGTGTCTGTAGGCAGCATAGTTAAAAAATCTGATGTGTACCATTCACATGACTTTCTCCATATCCCTGCAACAAATAATTCTTAAAAAGCTTATACTTCTATTTACTTTATGCTAATCAGAAAAAAATAGCAGAAATAGTCTTATTACTCGCTTCCTTGTAAGTAGAAGCGAAATAAGGGACAACCGTAGGTTAAAGTGATAGTCAAAAGCTGGTTGCTATGTCAATGAAGTTCCTTTGTTTATATGGATAGGAGTTGACAAGTTCCAGTATGAGAAAAGTATACGTTTTTCATAGCAGAAACCAAAAATAAGGAATGTCACAAAAACGACGAACTCCACGAAAAAAATGTATATAACATAAATTGTGTAGTAAGTTTTTGTCCATCTCTTACGGTTTAGCAGTTATTCAAAATTCAGTAAAATTCATCCAGAATAAACTACTCTTCAGACGCTATTCCCAGAAAATTCAAAATATAATTTCATTTGTCAGGTAAATATGTTTAATATCCGAAATTTTAATCAAAATCGTTAGAGCCATTTTTGAGAAAATCAAAATTTTCGAAAAAAGTTCCATGTAAAGGGTAGTTTGGGGTGGGGGGGATTTTACTCAAAATCTTCGTGTCGCATCCCTGGAAGATACTAAACTTAATTACCAAGTGTGGTATTTTACCGACTTTTCGGTTTTGAGTTATAGTGTTCACAGACACACGGACCTTTTTGTGAAAATGCTTTTTTTGGATATTGGGGACCCTAAAACATATATTTCCGGTGAAATCTCGGTATCGAATTTTTGGTGGAGTGCAATACTTTCTCTAAACACTATGTACATAGTGTGTATGGAGAAAGTAAAAACGAAAACACCGTTAAATACCAAAGTTCCAGGAAAGCGACACGAAGATTTTCAAGAAAATTCCCTACCATGGAAAACAATTCGAAAATTTCGATTTTCTCAAATAGGCTCTAAAGATTTTGATTAAAATCTCTTATTTATAAGATATTTACCTGGCAAATAAAATGCATATCTTGAATTTTCTGAGAATAGCCTCTGAAGACATCTATTCTGGATGAATTTTGCGGAATTTCGCATAACTGTTAAACCATAAGAGATAGATAAAAACTTCCTCAGCAAAAAATGTAGAACTCGTTAAAACACGCAATTTATGTTATATACATTTTTTCTTGGCGTTCACCGTTTTTCAGATATTTATCGTTTGCCTAGTGTATTCCCTTCTACTTACAACGAAACAAAAAGACCTTTTCTGCTAATGTTTATCTCGATTATGTTGAAGTCGATAGAACAATAATTTGTTACACAGGTAGAGGAAATCATGTAAATCACATTTTTTTAAATAGAATTAACCGTTTACGAGTTCTTGCATGTTATTGGTTTCAATTTTAAATTACTTAAATTTTTATCAAAGGAAAATCTTGGAAAATGTTTCGAAAATGTTGATTTTCTCAAAATGGCTGTAAAGATTTTGATTAAGCATGAGAAATGAAATGTATATCTTGAATTTTCTAGGAATAACCTCTGAAGACATCGTTCTGAATGACTTTTACATGACTAGTAAACCGTAAGAGATAGACCAAATTTTAATACACAATTTATATCACATACTTTTTTTTTTAATTACTCATTTAGACTCATTACATGTGATTCATTTCAATTTTAAACTACTTAAACTTTTCTCAAAGGAAAGTCACTTTTCGTTTCGCCTCCCTTGTATTTTACTCCTGGTCTTGGAAAGAGAACTGAATTTCATTTCAGCTTTTAAAAGATTTGTCTGTCGTTTTAGCGCAGTGTATTCTCTTATTACTTACAGGGAAGCAAGTAATAAGACAATTTCTGCTAATATTTTATGTACCTATGTATTCTCTGCAGTTGGGTATTGCCCGGTGGATGAGTTAAATGTACAAAATTCACTTACAGTAACAATCTTACAGTTAATAATAGTAATACAAGTAACATATTAGATATACATGTTTTTTTTTTTTTTTTTTACTATGTACATAGTGTATAGAGAAGGTATTGTAATGCACCCAAAAATTTGATACCGAGATTTCACCGAAAATACAAGTTTTGGGCGCCCCTGAATCCAAAAAAAGCATTTCTGGAAAAAAGGATTGTGTGTACGTGTGCACTAAATACTAAGTTTGGGATCTCCCAAGGATGCAACACGAAGATTTCCAAGAAAATCCCCTACCCTCCAATTACCCTTTACATGGAACTTTTTTACAAATTTTTTTATTTTCTCTAAAATGGCTCTAACGATTTTGATTAAAATATCGTATATTAAAAATATTTACCTGACAAATAAAATGTATATCTTGAATTTTCTGGGAATAACTTCTGAAGACTACTTTATTCTGGATGAATTTTACGGAATTGTGCGTAACTGCTAAACCGTAAGCGATGGACAAAAACTTACCACACAAAACCTGTAGAACACATAAAAACACACAATTTATGTTATATACATTTTTTTCATGCAGTTGATCGTTTTTGAGACATTCCTTGTTTTTGGTTTCAAACTAAGCTACTCCCTTATTTCTCTCCTACTTACAAGGAAGCAAGTAATAAGACTATTCTGCTAATTTTTTCTCTATTATCATGAAGTAAAGAGAAGCATAAACTGTTTAACAATAATTTGTTGCAGATATGTAGAGAAAATCATATGAATGGAACACGTCAGATTTCTTTAAACATCTAAGTGCTTATTATTCAGTATAGCAACACTTATGTCAATTACCAGCATGTTTATAAACGTGAATAGCCATAGAACAGTTTTGAGAACCTTAATTGCTTCACAATATTTAACATTTATTCTCTTTAAATTCTCCTTAAACTTCTTTAAGGTCAGAGGGCAGCCCTGAAAGGCTGCTACGGGCAATTCATTCCATTCTTCAATGGTCCTATTAACAAAAGAAAAGTCCTATGTCGGTTATTGCGATTAGCATGAAGTAGATAAAAGAATAACCTTTTGTAAGGAAACTTTGTTGGTGGAACAGCTAGAGAAAGTCGTGTGAATGGAAACGCGACACTGAATAAGCATAAAAAGCGGCATGATCAAGAGTAAATGTTTATCAACTGAGGACATAACTTTCCCAAACAGCGCGAATACCAGTGTTGCAACTTTGGATCTCAAGGGTAGTGTTAGCAGCTGTTTCGTAACACGTCATCATCGGGAACGTTTCCAGATCACGTCCAGGGACTATCAACGCTTTCTATCTTTAACCATTCGAAACACAAAGACCTTCTCAGAATTTCTTATACTGCATGATATCTATATTTATAGAATATGTCACGCCTCTTGTATTTCATTTGCAATCCAATCTAGTAGCGACAGTCAACTTGATGGCAGCAATAATGAAAAAAAAAAAAAAAAAAAAAAAAATGATGTATTCCATTCACATTACATACATTTTTGCAACAAATTATTGTTAAAAAGCTTATGCTTCTATTTATTTCATACTAATCGAGAAAAAATTAGCAGAAATACTCTTATTACTTGCTTCCTTGTAAGTAGAAGCGAAATAAGGGAGTAGCATAGGTTAAAGTGAAAGTCAAAAGCTGGTTGCTATGTGACTGAAGTTCCTTTGTTTGTATGCACACGAGTTGACAAATTCCTGTATGAGAAAAGTATAAGTTTTTCAAAGGTGAAACCAAAAACAAGGAATATCTCAAAAGCGATCAACTCTACGAAAAAAATGTATGTAATAAAAGGATGTGCGTTTTTGTTATGTAAATTTTTGCCTTTATCTTACGGTTTACCAGTTATGCAACATTTCGCAAAATTCATAAAGAATAAACCTGTCTTCAGAGGCTATTCCCAGAAAATCCAAGATACACATTTATTTCATTTGGCATGTAAATATCATCAATATAAGAGATTTTAATCAAAATCATTATAACCATTTTTGAGAAAATCAGAATTTTCGAAAATTTTTCCATGTAAAGGTTAATTGGGGGTGGGAGGATTTTACTGAAAATCTTCGTGTCGCATTCTTAGAAGATACCAAACTTAAATACCAAGTTTGATATGTAATGGACCTTTCGTTTTTTGACCTATGTTGTTCACAGATACGCGGACCTTTTTCTGAAAATCCGTTTTTCTGTATTCAGGGGGGTCCTAAAACGTATTTCCGGTGAAATCTCGGTATCGAATCTTTAGGAGCATTTCAATACCTTCTCTATACACTATGTACGAGGGCCGTTCAGAAAGTAGCCTCCGGTTGATTGCAAGAAATTCACCAAGTTAAATAAAAATATTTTAATATATACATCTTACAACTACATCTTTGCACTATTTTTCTACATAGTTTCCATAACGATTGAGGCACTTATCGTATCTGTTCACAAGCTTTGAAATTCCTTCTGCATAAAAATCACCCGCTTGTGCCTGGAGCCAGCCTGTGACCGCATCTTTGAGCTCTTCGTCGTCATCAAACCGCTGGGACCCGAGCCATTTCTTCATATGCATGAAGAGGTGATAATCGCTTGGCGCCAGATCTGGGCTGTAAGGTGGATGGTTGACAACGTCCCACTTGAAGGACTCAAGAAGGGCTGTTGTTCTGCGAGCAGAGTGAGGACGGGCGTTATCGTGCAAAAAAACGATACCGGAAGTCAGCATACCACGGCGTTTGTTCTGTATAGCCCGTCGTAATTGTTTTAGTGTTTCACAGTACACGTCTTGATTAATGGTCGTCCCATGTTCCATGAATTCAACCAACAACACCCCTTTTGCATCCCAAAACACCGTTGCCATCAATTTTCGGGCAGAAAAATCTTGGTTTGGTAGGCGAATTTGAATGTGCCCACATCTTTGATTGTTTTTTTGCCTCAGGGTTCACGTACTTAATCCAGGTTTCGTCCCCGGTCACGATTCTGTTTAACAATGGTTCACCTTCGGCCTCATAACGTGACAGAAAGTCTAATGCAGAGGCCATTCTTTGAGTTTTGTGGTGGTCGGTAAGAATTTTGGGCACCCTTCGTGCACAGAACTTACGGTAACCCAATCTTGCTGTCACTATCTCGTACAAGAGAGTCTTAGAAATCTGTGGAAAATCAGTAGACAACTCCGACATTGTGAAACGTCGGTTTTCACGAACTTTTGCATCAACTGTCTGAACGAGTTCGTCCGTGACCAATGATGGTCTACCACTCCTCTCTTCATCATGAACGTTTTCTCGTCCACTTTTAAATAAACGTACCCATTCACGGACCACTCCTTCACTCATAACTCTTGGTCCGTACACGGCACAAAGCTCACGATGAATAGCTGCTGCAGAATATCCTTTGGCTGTAAAAAACCTTATAACAGCACGCACTTCACATTTGGCGGGGTTTTCTATTGCAGTACACATTTCAAACGGCCACAAACACTAAACTAGCGCAGGTACGACTTTCACTCGACCACGGCTTGATGCCGACTGACCTGCTGAGTGCGTGAGTGCACAGATGGCGTCGCTACTCCCCCCACTACCCGCACTGTGACCGATCGGAGGCTACTTTCTGAACGGTCCTCGTACATAGGTGTAGAGAACGTAAAAAATCGGTAAAAAAACATGGTCGAATGCGTCATGTACCATTTGAGAACTAATGTGGGTATTACAATGATAAAATGTCCCTTCCTATACATTACAATAGTCTATTGACTTGTCAAATACAACTCGTGTTTTCATCTCTTAGGACGTAACTGAATTCTTAGCCACATTTTGTTAGTGGACCGCAATCTGTGACTGTAACGGTCCGACTCTCTCCTCTGAGAAAGTGCGCTCTGCTAGTGTATGTTCAGAATACAGAATGGCATTATTAGTGCGCGTGACAACACGCACACCTCAAATTTATAGCCACTCGGCACCATAGTGTCCTAAATAATACAACATAATTAAACTCGCTATAGTCATTATAGACAGAAATCATAAATCTTCTAAGTGATGGATACGTAAGTAGAAGGGAAATAACCAAATAAGGGAACCCTAGGCCATAGCAATAATGACATATTTTAAAAGCTAGTTAAAGTGCGTTTCTTTGCATCGCCACGAGTTGACAAATTCCTGTATGAGAAAAGTATTTTAAAACTGAAAAAAAGGTATAACCTGTGTGTTTTAACGAGCTCTACATTTTTTGTGCAGTAAGTTTTCATCTATCTCTTATAGTTTACCAGTTATGCAAAAGTCATCCAAAATAAAGATGTCTTCAGAGGACATTCCCACAAAATTCAAAATATATATTTTATTTGCCAGGTAAATATATTTTATATACGATATTTTAATCAAAATCGTTAGAGCCATTTTTGAGAAAATCATAATTTTCGAAAACAGTTCCATGTAAAAGGTAGATGGGGGTGGGGGAATTTTTTTTTGAAAATCTTCGTGTCACGTCCTTATAAGATACCAAACTAAATACCAAGTATGGTATTCAACGGTCTTTTCGTTTTTGAGCTATGTTGTCCACAGACACACATAGACGGAAATGTTTTTTTTTAAATTCAGGGGGACCCAAATACCTGTATTTCCGGTGATATCTCGGTATCAAATATTTGAATAGAATACAATACCTCACCTATGTACATTGTTTATGCGTGGTAGAGAAAACAAAAAATACGGAAACACGCAAATGCCGAGGTTTGTTCATGAAACACAAAATCTCGCCATCTAAGTCTCTGATAGAACACTAAAGTGAACGACGAACCCAGAACATGAACTGGTGAAAGCAACATTTATGCAAATAGCATCTCCTAAATGATTTTCGTCCTTCACGCGTTCCTGATTTTCACACGCATGGAGATTATTGAAAACGGATGTTGTGGTTGCGGACTTAGACCGGAACAGGAATTTTCACGCAGAAGTAAACAAATGAGGATACAATGTCAGTAACGTGCCGTAACCATGGATACGCTACAGAAAACAATCGACTGCGCATACCGGAAACAGTAATTGCATTATACACGGTCCATAGTCTCTGTTCGGCCAGATTATTGCGTTATAAATCCTCTGCCCAAGAAAATCTAAGAAAAACATTTTTAAAAACCTGATGTGTTGCTTTCATATCACTTTCTCTACCTCTCTATGACAAATTATTAGTAAAAAGCTTATTCTTGTATTTGCTTAATGATAATGGAGATAAACATTACCAGAAATTGTCTTAGTACTTGCTTTGTTGTAAGTAGAAAGGAAATCTGGGAATACACTATGCTAAAGCCTTTAAAAGCTGGTTGCTATGTTGACAATAGCCTGTATGAGAAAAGTTGCAGGTATTTTAAAATTGAAACAAGGAATGTCTCAGAAACGCCAGCTTTACATAAAAATCATATAGAATATAAATTATGCTTTTAACGAGATCTACAATTTTTACTTTCTCTGTACGTACTGTGTACATAGTGTATAGAGAAAAAATTCGATACAAAGATTTCACCGGAAATATATGTTTTAGGGTCCCCTGTATCAAAAAAAAAAAGTATTTTCAGAAAAAGGTCCGTGTGTATGTGTCCGTGTATTAGTGTGTCCGTGTGTCTGTGAACACGATAACTCAAAAACGAAAAGTCGGTAAAATACCAAACCAAATATTCCAGGGATGCGACACGAAGATTTTGAGAAAAATCCCTCCACCTCAAACTACCCTTTACATGGAACTTTTTTCGAAAAATTTTATTTTCAAAAAAAATGGCTCTAACGATTTTGATTAAAATATCATATATTAAAGATATTTACCTGACAAATAAAATGTATATTTTGATTTTTCTGGGTATAGCCTCTGAAGACTACTTTATTCTGGGTCAATTTTACGGAATTTTGCATAACTGCTAAATCGTAAGAGATGGACAAAAACTTGCCGCACAACAAATGTAGAGCTCTTTAAAACACACAATTTATGCTATCATAAAACATAATAAAATAAACGAAAGGAATAACATACTGTTAACCCTGTAGAAAAAAATATAGAAAATACATAAATATATTTAAATTTCTTAAAGAAACCACCTCTAAAATGATATCCTTAGAATAAAATTCGGCTAAAAAGGTAATCCACATAAAGCAAAATTATATATTTTTTTTGTGGAGTTGATTGTTTTTTAGATATTCCTTGTTTTTGGTTTCAGCTATAAAAAACTTATACTTTTCTCATACAGGACTTTGTGAACTCCTGTCCATACAAACAAAGCAACTTCACTCACTTAGCAACCAGCTTTTGACTATCACTTTAACCTATGACACTCCCTTATTTCGCTTCTGCCTACAAGGAAGCAAGTAATAAGACTATTCCTGCTAATTTTTGTCGATTAGAGTGAAGTAAATAGTTGAATTCTTGTGTGGAATGCAATGGAATAGCACGCCACGTGGTGCGCTGAGGGAAGACCCACACATACAAGTATGCCCATGATCTAGGTCAACCTCTGTACAACACACAAGTAGAACACTGGCTGTGTCGCGTGCCTTTACTCTGGTCCATGGGATCTCCGGGATGTCACACGTAACGTGATTCGAAACCCTTCAACATTTACATGTGACAGTGTCTTCCACGAACCGCTAACAACCAGCTTAAAAACTATGGATTCAATATACAAACACCCACCTTTGGCTTTCTCTACATCTCGACAACAAATTATTATTAAAAAACTTATGCTACTATTTACTTCATGCTAATCGAGAAAAAGTTAGAGAAATAGTCTTATTACTTGCTTTCTTATAAGTAGAAGCGAAATAATGGAGAACCATAGGTTAAAGTGATAGTCAAAAGATGGTTGCTATGAGGCTGAAGTTCCTTTGTTTGTATGGACAGAAGTTGACAAATTCCTGTATGAGATAAGTATAAGTTTTTCAAAGCTGAAACTAAAAACAAGGAATATCTCAAAAACGATCAACTGCACGAAAAAAAGTATACAACATAAATTGTGTGTTTTAATGTGCTCTACATTTTCTGTGTGGTTAGTTTTTGTCCATCTCTTACAGTTTAGCAGTTTTGGAAAGTTCTCTAAAATGCATCCAGAATAAAGTAGTCTTCAGAGGCTATTCCCAGAAAATTCAAGATATACATTTTATTTGCGATGTAAATATCTTTTATACACGGCATTTTAATCAAAATTGTTAGAGTAATTTTTGAGAAAGTAAAAATTTTCGAAAAAAGTTCCATGTAGAGGGTAGTTTGGAGTGGGGGAATTTTTTTCAAAATCTTCGTGTTGCATCCCTGGAATATGCAAAACTGAAATAAAAAGTTTGGTGCTTTACCGACTTTTCGTTTTTGAGTTGTGTTCACAGACTCACGGACACACACACGGACCTTTTCCGAAAATGATTTGTTTGGAACCAGGGAACCTTAAAACATATATTTCCGGTGAAATCTCGATATCGAATTTTTGGGTGGAGTGCAATACCTTCTCTGTACACTATGTGCATAGTACGTGTAGAGAAAAATAAAAAGCTTAGGGTTCTGTTTACTTCATGCTAATCGAGAAAAAATCGTGAAATCTCGATATCGAATTTTGGGTGGAGTGCAATACCTTCTCTATACACTATGTGCATAGTACGTGTAGAGAAAAATAAAAATCTTAGGGTTCTGTTAACTTCATGCTAATCGAGAAAAAATTAGCAGAAATAGTCTTATTACTTGCCTTCTTGTAGGTAGAAGCGAAATAAGGGAGTAGCATAGGTTAAAGTGACAGTCAAAAGCTGGTTGCTATGTGACTGAAGTTCCTTTGTTTGTATAGACACGAGTTGACAAATTCCTGTATGAGAAAAGTTCAAGTTTTTTAAAGCTGAAACCAAAAACAAGGAATATCTCAGCAACGTTCAACTCCACGAAAAAAAAAAATTATGTGTTTTAACGCGCTCTGCAGTTTCTGTTAAATAAGCTTTTGTCTATCTCTTACGGTTAGCCAGTTATGCAAAATTCAATACAAATCATATAGAATAAACATATCTTCACAGGCTATCCCCAGAAAATTCAAGATACACATTTTATCTTAAACATAAGATTTTAATCTAAAATCGTTACAGTCATTTCTAAGTTTTTTTCTAATATAAAGCAGAATTAGAGAAGCAATAGTTCAAATATCTGTCTTTATCTGCAACTGATTGGAAATACAAATCACACACAGTATCTGGTAAAAGAGGAAAATGTATAAAGTTTCTATTTTCTGGAAACTTTGAATCTCAAGTATTTAAATAATTAAGTTAATGAGTCCCATATGCATTCTAGGGTTAACTTACACATCGGATATACTAGGGTGGGCCGATAAGTCCCGGGCCTCTCATGAAAACAGTATTTAAAACACTTTTTTTTTTTTGCTTTATTTCTCAACATAATCTCCAGAAGGGTAATACATTTGTCATATCGGTGTTCTAACTTAACTAAACCATCTCTATAGTGCGATTTATCAAGGTCCTCAAAATAGCTGTTTACCGCATCAATGACCTCCTCGTTGCTGTGAAATCTTCGTCCTCCAGGACATTTGTTGCGGTTTGGGAACAGGTGGTAGTCACTGGGTGCTAGATCTGGCGAATAGGGTGGGTGTTCAAGCAATTCCAACTTTAATTCGCACATTTCTCCCCTTGCAATGACTGAACGATGGGCCGGAGCATTGTCGTGATGAAACAAGACACTTTTTTTGTCAAATGAGGTGTTTTTCTATTCACCTCATCAGTCAAACGTTGCAGTAAGCTAGCGTAGTAGTCACCAATGATACTTTTACCCTTTTCCAAGCAACCAATAAAAATAAATAACTGCGCATCCCAGAAAACACTTACCATAACCTTGTTAGCTGACAAAATTGACTTTGCCTTTTTGAGCTTGGTTCACCTGGCGCAATCCACTGTTTTCACTGTGATTTAATTTCTAGAGTGAAGTGATGTATCCAATTTTCATCCATGGTAATAAGCTGTCTCAAAAATTTACTGGGATTTTTACGGTAGAGCTCCACATTCTTAACAGAAACAGTTTTTCTTTGCAACTTTTGATTAGGTGTCAACAAACGCGGCACCCATCTTGCACAGACCTTGTGAAAGCCCAAAACATTACTTAAAATATTACCTGCACGTTCTTTTGATATGTTTACAGCCTCTGCTATCTCAAACAACTTTAATCTGCGGTCTTCCCGTACTAAACGATGAATTTTTTCAATGATCTCTGGAGTTGTCACTTCTACAGGGCGTCCAGAGCGAGGCTCATCACTAGTGCTCGTACGTCCCATTTTAAACTCTGCAACCCACCTTTTAATAATTGAATATGAAGGGGCAGAGTCTTTCAATGTACTGTCCATTTCCTCCTTGATTCCTTTAGGCGTTAAAACTTTCAAATGGAAGTATTTAATCACTGCTCGTTTTTCCAAATGCTCCATTTTCGTGAAAACTCTAAAGTTGTCTTGTTTAAAATGCTGTCATTGGAAAACTAAACAACCTATTGACCTGTAACTATGGTTACAAGCTAGTCTACGATTTTACCATATGTGTGTGAGGTCCGGGACTTATTCGCCGACCCTCGTAATGTTCCGCCTTGTTGCAAAGCCAACACCAACTGCCTGCCGTATTCTGTCCTTGAGAACTAATATCTAGATGGCCATGTGCGGGTGATGTCACAACCTTGATCTTCAACTGTTTTTACATGCGTGTCTCAATATAGGACAACACGGAAGTGATCGCAATACGCAGCGGCGCTGATGAAATGGAAATGAACTCATTGAAAAAAAAAATCTGAATGGTTCCATTCACATGACTTTCTCTACATTACTTTGACATTGACAAAAACGCTTGCGTAAGACTACATCTTTTATATCACACGGGTAAATCCGCAAGAAAAGCGGATAGGTACCGTGGTGATTTGCCCCCGCCCGAGTACACTCGGGCGACTAGTTCCTGCTCCTGGCTCCTCTACATCTCTGTAACAAATTATTGTTAAAAAGCTTATTCTTCCATCTACTTCATGCTAAACGAAATAAACATTAGCAGAAACGGTCTTATTGCTTGCGTCCTTTATAAGTAGCAGGAAATAAGGGAATACACTAGACTAAACCGACAGTCAGATGTTTTAAAATGTGGCTGCTATGGGATTGAAATACGTTTCTTTGCGTGGTCAAGCGTTGACAAGTTCCCGTATGAGAAAAGTAGTTTAAAATTGAAACCAATGACAAGGAATATCTCGGAAACGGTCAACTCTGCAACAAACTTTTATATGACTTAAATTGTGCGTTTTAATGAGATCTACATGTTTTTATGTAATAAGTCTTTGTCTATCTGTTGCGGTTTAACCGTTATGCAAAAGTCTGCAAAACTCAACTAAAATGAAGAGGTCTTCAGATGCTATTCCCAGAAAATTCAAGATATATATTTTATTTGCGATGTAAATAGCTTTTATACAGGTATTTTAATCAAAACCGTTAGAGCCATTTTTTTAGAAAAACAAAATGTCCATGTAAAGGGTAGTTGCAGTGGAGGGATTTTCTTGTAAATCTCGTGCTTGGAAGATACTGAAATTAAACAACAACTTTGGTATTTAACTGACTTTTCTTCTTTGAGCTATACTGCCCTCACACACGGACCTTTTTCAAATAATGCCTTTTTCTATTCAGGGAATCCTAAAACATGAATTTCCGAAGAAATCTAGGTATCGAATTTTTAGTGCAATACAATGCTTTCTCTATACACTATTACATAGTGCATGCAGAGAAAGTAAAAATAACAATTTCGTAAAAAAAGCAGCTAAAAGAAATAGAATGGAGATATGTATTAGAAAGGGCACGCAGTGGTATTACAATAAAAGGATGCCAGACAGACAGAAGAAAGTTTCACTAACAAGTGACAGGCGGATGTGTGTGCAGGAGTTTCTAATCAATCAACTCACATTGTTATCTAAATCGAATCATATGCGCAAACCTGTTTGAAGAACACTTGGTGCTAGATGTATATCTATACTTAAAATGAATTACTAAATATCTAAATTAAAAAAAAAAAAAAAAAGCTTATTCTTTTATCTTCTTTGTGCTAATCGAGATAAACATTAGCAGAAACGGTCTTATTACTAGATCCTTATAAGTAGAAGGGAAATAAGTGAATACACTAGGCTAAACCGACAGTTAGATCTTTTAAAAGCTGGTTGCCATGTGGTTGAAATCCGTTTATATGCAGAACCAGGAGAAAAGTATGAGAAAAGTTTAAGCATTTTAAATCTGAAACAACTTAAAATATCTCAGAAATGGTTAATTCCACGAAAAAGACGTATATGACATACATTGTGTGTTTTAACGTGATCTACATTTATTGTGAAGTAAGTTTTTGTCCATCTCTTACGTTTTTACCAGTTATCCAAAATCCAGCAAAATTCATTCAGTATATATATAGTGGAGTTGACCATATTTGAGATATTCCTCGTTATTGATTTCACCTTTAAAATAGCTCAAATTTTTACGGGAATTTGGCAGCTCCTGGCAATACAAAAAACAAACAAAAAAAAAAAAAAGGATTTCAACCACATGGCAACTATTTTATAAAATATTTGACTATCGTTTTAGCTTAGTGTATTCCCTTATTTCCCTTCTACTTATAAAAAAGCATTTCTGCTTATGTTTATCTTGATTAGCATGAAGTAGATAGAAGCAGAAGTTTTTAACAATGGTTTGTTACGGAGATGTAGAGAAAGTCATGTGAATGGAACACATCAGATTTTTAAAAAAGGTCCGTGTGTATGTGTGTGTGTATGGGTGGGTGGATAGCTCAAAAACGTAAAGACCGTTAAGTACCAAACTTGGTATTTAGATTTAGTATCTTCCAAGGATGCGACACGAAGATTTTCAAGAAAACCCCCCACCACAAACTACCGTTTACTGGCTTTAACGACATTTATTAAAGATATTTACATCGCAAATAAAATGTATATCTTCAATTTTCTGGGAATAGCCTCTAAAGGCTTCTTTATTCTGAATGAATTTACCCGAATTTTGCTAAATCGTAAGATACACACAAAAATTACTGCACAGAAAATGTAGATATCGTCAAAACACATAATTTATGGCCTTTGCGTTTTTGTTGTGGAGGTAACCGTTTCTGAGATATTCCTTGTTATTGGTTCCAGTTGCAAAGACATGAAGTGTCCGTTTTTCTTTTGTTGTATTCCTGGCCAAGCAAAGAAACGCATAGCGACAGCTTTTAAAACATTTGACTGTCACTTTAACATAGCGCATTCCTTTAGTTCCCCTCTACTTATAAGGAACTAAGTAATAAGAACATTCTGCTAATGTTTATCTCGATTAGCATTGTGTAGAAAGAAGAAGAATCTTTTGTAAGAAGTTGTAGAGCAGCTTGAGAAAGCATGTGAGTGTAACACAGCAGATTTTTCCCCTGGATGTGTTTTGCTGTTCTGCTTGAGCGCCAAATCTACATCACTGTTTGATGACAATAAAGGTTCAGCTGGTGATAGCAGAGTAGATAACGCCACTATGTAAACACCTGTAGTTTGCATTGTGTAGAGCTAAATGCACTCCAGTAACACTTACTCTCATTAGATAACATTTATCAGCAGACGATTCAAAGTCAACTGATTATAAAGTTTTTCAAATGGGAAGACCTCCACTCTGCAGCGACCGAGATGCGTTATCGTGCTCTGCGTTGCCAGGTCGCTCATATTTCCTTCTCACTCGCACACTGAGCATGCAAATCTGCCTGTTTATTCGTGTGTATTATGAAAACTATTTGAGCTAAAAATATGTGCCTTTTACGGCTCTGCTACATCTTCCTCGTGGATTATTGTAATGCACCGAAAAATTCGATACCGAAATTTCACCGGAAATACATGCTTTGAGACCCCCTAAATAAAAAAAGCATTTTAAAAAAAATGTCCGTTAAAAACCAAACTTGATATTTAGGTTTGGTGTCTTCCAAGGATGCGACACGAAGATTTTGAGAAAAATATCCCCCACCCTAAACTACGCTTTACATGCAACTTTTTTCAAAACTTTTGATTTTCTCAAAAATGGCTCTAACGATTTTGATTAAAATTTCATATATTATAGATAATTACCTGACAAATAAAATGTATATCTTGAATTTTCTTGGAATTTCCTCTGAAGACTTCTTTATTCTGGATGAATTTTACGGAATTTTGCATAACTGCTAAACCGTAAGATATGGAGAAAAGGTTACCCTACAAAAAATGTAGAGCACGTTAAAACACACAAATTATGTTATACACATTTGTTTCGTGGAGTTGATTGATTTTCTCTTATTTCGCTTCAATTTACAAGGAAGCAAGTAATAAAACTATTTCTGCTAATTTTTTCTCGATTAACACGAAGCAAATAGAAACATAGCTTTGTAAAGATTTTCAGTGGCAAGAGTTGGAATCAGAACACCTGCAGTGGTATCGCTGCTCCATATGGCAGCTGACGTCCATTATGGAATGAAGTCAGATATGCTTCGCGGCCATTGTTTCACTTCCTGGTAAACAAGTGAAGAACAATGAGCGGCCAGTGTCGTCATGACCATTTTCGTGATCAAGCACTGATCAGATTACACACCCCGGAACTCGCTCAAAACACCGGCAGCATCCTGATCTGCAACCACAGGAATACCCATAGTATTAACCACTTCCGATTGTGGCTTTCCCTAGAGTAATTATTGCATCCGTTACACAGATTTCACCCGATATACAAATATTGTTAATAAGCTTCCTCTATCCACTTCAGACTAACCCAGATGTGTTCCATTCACATGACTTTCCCTAAATCTCAGTAACAAGTTATTGTTAAACAGCTTATACTTCTATTTACTTCATGCTAAACGAGAAAAAATTAGCAGAAATAGTGTTATTACTTGCTTCCTTGTAAGTAGAAGCGAAATAAGGGATTAGCATAGGTTAAAGTGATAGTCAAAAGCTGGTTTCTGTGACTGAGTTCCTTTGTATGAACAGGAGTTGATAAATTCCCGTATGAGAAAAGTATAAGTTTTTGAAAGCTGAAACTAAAAACAAAGAATATCTCAACTCCGCGACAAAAATGTATATAACATAAATTGTGTGTTTTAGTGTGCTCTTCTTTTTTGTGTGGTAAGTTTTTGTCTATCTCTTACGGTTTACTAGTTACACAAAATTCATTCAGAATAAAGAGATCTCAGGATATTCCCAAATAATTCAAGATATACATTTTATTTGGCATATAAATATTCTAATATACATTATTTAATAAAAATCGTTAGAGCCATTTTTGAGAAAATCAAAATTTTCGAATTTATTTTCCATGTAAAGGATATTTTGGTTTGCGGAGATTTTTCTCAATTTATCGTGTTTACAGACACACGGACACACAAAGGGACCTTTTTCTAAAATTGCTGTTTTTAGGTTCAGGGGTACCCAAAACATATATTTCCGGTGAAATTTCGGTATTACAATACCTTCTCTATACACTATGTACATAGTACGTGTAGAGAAAGTAAAAATGTAGATCTCGTTAAAAAACATGGTTTATCAGTTTTACGAAAATGTACTACAACGAATCAGTCTTCTCATGCTATTCCGAGAAAATTAAATATATGTCATGAAAATATCTTTAAAATGTGGCTTTTTAATAAATATCGTTAGAGCCATTTTTGAGAAAAAAAATTAAAAAAAAAAAGTCCATGTAAAAGGTAGTTGGGGGTGGGGTGATTTTTCTTGAAATTCTTTGTGCCACGTCTTTGGAAGGTACTAAACATTAATACCAAGTTTGCTAGTTTTTGATTTCGGTTTTGAGCAATGCTCTTCACACACACGGACCTTTTTTTAATTTGTTTTACTCAGGGGACCTCAAAACATATTTGCATTGAAATCTTGTCATTACCTTCTCTATACACTATGTACATACGTGCCAGAGAAAGTACAAGTGTTGGACTAGATAAGAATTTGTGGATGGGACGATTATAGCGATGTGATATTATATGTAAGTGCCAGAAATTCGTCCTCTACTTGACCTTGAAGTGACACCAGTCTGTCCAGGAGAGCAGTAGAAAGGTATACATTCTCTCACTCCACTTTCAGCATCCAATTACTGGACCAGCACTTTCTAACGCCTGTATTTATAAGCAATACGTGACCTATATCTTCATTGTTCTACTCAACACAGGCTTCTAGCGCTTAGCGGCTTAAGGCTGCAGCGGAGAAATCCACACATGCATGAATTCTAAATAATATCATTTAGAAATAATTAAAATGGAATATAATTGGAAGTTTAAAATACCCTACTTAAGTTTGAAAAATCCGATGTGTTCCCTTCACATGACTTTCTCTAGATTTCTGAAACAAATTATTGCTAAAAAGCGTAAGCAGAAATAGTCTTATTACCTGCTTCCTTGTAAGTAGAAGCGAAATAAGGGAGTACCATAGGTTAAAGTGAAAGACAAAAGCTGGTTGCTATGTGACTGAAGTTCCTTTGTTTGTATGGACACGAGTTGACAAATTCCTGTATGAGAAAAGTATCAGTCTTTTTTTAAAGTTGAAACCAATAACAAGGAATATCTCAAAAACGATCAACTCCACGAAAATAATGTACAAAGCATAAATTGTGTGTTTCAACGTGCTCTATATTTTTGTGTGGTAAATGTTTGTCCATCTCTTACCGTTTAGCAGTTATGCAAAATTCTGTAAAATTCATGCAGAATAAAGTAATCTTCAGAGGGTATTCCCATAAAATTTAAGATATACATTTTATTTGAAAAGTAAATATATCTAATATACGGTATTTTAATCAAAATCGTTAGAGCCATTTTTGAGAAAATTAAAATGTTTGAAAAAAGTTCCATGTAAAGGGTAGTTTGGGGTGGGGGGATTTTTCTCATCTTCAAGTCGCATCCTGAAAAATACTAAACTTAAATACCAAGTTTGGTATTTTACCGACTTTTGAGTTGTGTTCACAGACACAAATACACGGACCTTTTTCTGAAAATGCTTTATTTGGAATACAGGGGACCCTAAAGCATATATTTCCGGTGAATTCTCGGTATGGAATTTTTGGGTGGAATGCAATATCTTCTCTATACTCTATGAACATAGTATTTGTAGAGAAAGTAAACATTACTAAGTAACTATTTTACTTCTGCATGGAAAATGTCCGAATTACGTAATCCTCATAAAGCGGAAACAATTATGGTTAAATCAGAAACTGTATGAAGGAGAGTTATTTTCATATTTACAAAAGCACAAAAAGAAGCATAATTATGTTGTAAATTGTAGTCGGAATTACTGTATACATTTGTAAGTGAACAGGTATTCACACGCCAAAAGGATTCATAAGATCAAACTAAAGAAATCAACTATAATTATTTACAAGTTGGGCCGATAACTCTCTGCGCTGCAACTTATGACAGTTTTGCACTCTAACGGGACCGGTGTGGTTAGAGAGGGATTGTGGGTGGGGAGATGGTTTAAATAACTAATGTTGTATCCATTGCGCTGTTAGGAGTTGTTGGAAATATCGATAATGAGGTACTACCACGATATAAAATTAGAAACATAAATTTATATACACACACTAACCTAAACGGATTGGAACCTAACCTCGCGCTAAATTTGAAATCCACAGGCTTTGAAATTGTCATCATAAATACAAAGTCAATCAATCGCACTTAGTTTCATTCGATTTTAGAGTGGCCGAAGTTCTGCATAATAAAATTCACTGAACAGCTGTGAAACATACTTGTCATACATCAGCACAGCGTCTAGCGATATATGCCGGTGTTGCATTCCACAACACTGTTCGCCTGCCGCCGACAATGAAACTCAGGTTTTAGGCACTTTAGCGTGTAGTATTATTATATATTTACATTGCAAAAGTACTACAAGACTTCTTTATTTATATTCTACTCCTTCTAGGCAGCATACTTCATAAATACTCACAAAAAAGGATCGCTACATGCACGTAATAAATTAGCGTTTAACTTAATTACGGAGCTTTTCCGATAAAAAAAATTGGTGAAAACGTAACAAGTATAAACCAAACTTGCAGTCAAACCACAATTTCTTTAATTTCTAGAGGGGCCCAAGTTCTCTATAATTACCAAATCAACTTTCATTGTATAAAAGATGAGATTTTGTTTTTACCATAGTAACATAAGCTAATGGCGTAGATTGTATAATACAACCATGCATTCTGGCTTAATTGCATTGATATTAATACACATGAAATATCTATGGAAAAAACAAAAGAATGATAATCTTATGTATGAAGATGAGATTTTGTTCTAACTATGGTTACCAAACAAACATTGTTTGAAAAAGTTTTCACTCTCAAAAGGATAAAAAAATTAGCGTTGTGTATTTTGGATGGACGAGTGTTATAAACCTGGATATTCCTAAATATATAGTACACTTCCAGTAATATGTGGTAACAGAAGGTGCATATGTAAGAAAAACAAAAAGTAAGTGCTAATCGACGAATTATGTACCATTATAACAAACGCAAATCACGATATCATTTTAATCAAGCTTGTAATATTTTGTAAATTATGTTTGGGAGAAATGTATTTTAACATCTGTAGTGTGTTTTAAAAATTCTACGTAGATTGGCTTAATTAAGTAAGGTAATGGAAGCATCTATTGTAATATTTGTTTTGGTTCGTTACGTTCACAGTTAAAATAGATTAAAAGATGTGAGCAGAAACTTACCCAATCTCATTCAGTAGCTAAATCTCCTCGTATCCCACGGCACATCTGTTACTTCATGCTCAATAAAGGCACTAAAAACTCAACACAATTAATTAAATGCAAACCGGACAAACGATAACTAACATAACCTCCAATTACTGAACGAGCGATTGTTGGGGTGAACCAAGAGCTTGCCGCCAATCCAGGCAAGCCAACCTAACGTGGCTAAATAGCCGACGACAACGGTTGCCAACCCCGAAACCGCCCCAAGTTCGTCAGATTTATTGAAGTTACGAGTAAACTACTCGTAGGATAGTGTGATTTAAAACAGACACTACATTCAATTACGTCGCATAAAGATAATTATATGATAAAAGTTGTATATAATTAATATGTGTACATCGTATTTCTACAAGATATGGAATGATCTTCACGTAAGGAATGTGTGTTAAATTCAACGAAAATGAATCTTGTTAGAGCCATTTTGCGTTCGCATCAAACTGAAAATACATAAATAGGTATCTACCTATATTTGAAAAGAAATCTTACCTTATAATTTCAGCAGATTGACTATCTCTTTACTCTACGCCCTTTTGGAATCTATTACGGTACAAATGAAATTAGTGATCTTCATACAGCTAACCGAGGTACTACCACAGCGAACCCAACTTTAAAATCTATTGAAATAAACTTATTGTTGATCGAGGCAACTGCCAACAGCGGAAAACACCTATAGTCATACCAACCACTGCAAGACTGTCGATATGTATAAATATCAGTTTTTATATTACGGTAATAGATACATCTGCGAAAATTGATAAAAAATTTTGAAGAAAAAAAGAACAAACTATTCTTAAAAAGATTATTCTTTTAACTACCTATATCAGGCAGAAATAAAAAGTACCAGAACTGTTCGTATATTACTTGTTTCTTTGTAAGCAAAAAGGAAATAAATGAATACACTAGGCTAAACCGATAGTCAAATCTTTTAAAAGGTGGTCGATTTGTGAACAATTGAAGTTCGGTTCGCTTTGCATGACCAACAGTAAAATAGAGTTGAAATGAAAGATGACTTCCCGTTTGAGAACAGTTACGTAGTTCAAAATTGAAAGCAATATCAAAGAATATCTTGGAAACCGTAATTTCTTGCACAAAATCCAGATGTGATCCATTCACATGCCTTCTCCTGCATCTCAATAACAAATTATTGTTAAAATTCTACCATCTACTTCATGCTAATCGAGAAATAATTAGCAGAAATCTTATTACTAGCTTCCTTGTAAATAAATGGTAGATAAGGGAATACACTAGCCTAAAGCGCTAGTCAAATCTTTTAAAAGCTGGTTGCTTATGTGACTGAAGTTCTTTTGTTTGTATGGACACGAGTTGACAAATTCCTGTATGAGAAAAGTATAAGAATTTCAAGCTGAAACTAATAACAAGGAATATCAAGCAATAACAAGGATTTTTACGCCCGAACAAATCCATCGCCCTCTGCTGGTTTGAACCCCGACCTTGGGAACCAGAGCTTGCTTGGTATGTTATTGATAATGCCTCTCGAAGATCTGGTCTGAGCCTTCCGTGGCTAAGCTATCTGTGTGACTCTCCGTACTTCAGCACACCAATTACTTGACTCATTTTTACTTTCTCTAGCCCATACATACTATGTACATAGTGTATAGAGAAGGTATTGTATTGCATCCAATTACTCAATACCGAGATTTCACTGGAAATATGTTTTGAGGCTCCCTGAATCCAAAAAAAGTACATTTAGAAAAATGTCCATGTATGTGTCTGTCAATTATACAGACAGACACATACACTTGGTATTTAAGTTCAATATCTTTCAAGGATGCGACAAAAAAAAAAAAAATCCCCCCACCCCAATCACCCTTTAAATTTTCGAAAATTTTGATTTTGTCAAAACTGCCTCTCACGATTTTGATTAAAATACCGTATATTAAAGATATTTACCTGACAAATAAAATGTATATCTTGAATTTTCTGGGAATAGCCTCTGAAGACTACTTTATTGTGGATGAATTTTACGGAATTTTGCATAACTACTAAACCGTAAGAGATGGACAAAACCTTACCGCCTGGAAAATGTAGAGCACGTTAAAACACACAATTTATGTAATATACATTTTTTCGTGGAGTTGATCGTTTTTTGAGATATACCTTATTATTAGTTTCAGCTTTAAAAACTTATACTTTTCTCATACAGGAATTTGTCAACTCCTGTCCATACAAGCAAAGAAACTTCAGTCACATAGCAACCAACTTTTGACTATCACTTTAACCTATGGTACTCCCTTATTTATTTACTCCCCTTCTACTTACAATAAGACTATTTCTGCTAATTTTTTCTCGATTAGCATGAAGTAAATAGCAGCATAAGCTTTTTAACAATAATTTGTTGCAGAGATGTAGAGAAATCATGTGAATGGAACACAGAATATTTTTTAATAAAGCTCTTAAAAAATAAGTAATCCATATACATAAAACCTTTTTCATTAAAATAAAGCCTATTAGGCGCAAATGTTTGGTCAAAATTTCAGCTCTTAGTTTCTTGTTTACAAACATAACATGAAAAAAAAAAAAAAAAAAAGATGTAACCTAACTTTCCAAACACAACTTCGCAACTCTCTAATGAAGGCAAAGTGGCCGGGATACCAATGCTGTAGATATATAGCTCAAGTAAAACTTTCCGATAAAAAGATATTCTCTAACACTAATGTTTACAAAGTTATTGGTGTTTTACCAAGTGAGTGTAAACTATTTATAATTAGCGTACCTCTATGAAACGTATGCCAAAATGAGCGAGGATTTCAAAATATTCGTAAGCAATGAAAACATGAAAATTAGAGGGAGGGGGAGTCTGTTGTCTTCCATTCACATGACTTTCTCTACATCTCTGTCACAAACTACTGTTAATAAGCTATCTACTTCAAGCTAATAGAAATAAGCATTAGCAGAAATGGTCTTATTACTTAGTTCCTTGTAAGTAGAAACGAAATACGCGAATACGCTAGGATAGACCGACAGTCAAATGTTTTAAAATGTGGTTGCTATGCGATTGAAATCCGTTTCTTTGCGTGGCTACTAGGACCGTATGAGAAAAGTTTAAGTATTTTAAAACTGAAACCAATAACAAAGAATATTTATAAAACGGGTCAACTCCAGCAATATATATACATATGTGTGTGTGACAAATTGTGTGTTTTAATGTTATCTATATTTTTGTACAGTAACGTTTTGTCCATCTCTTACAGTTTACTAGTTATGCAAAATTAAAAAAAAAATCATTTAGAATAAAGAGGTCTTCAGAAGCTGTTCCAAGAAAATTCAAGATATACGTTTTATTTTTAATGTAAATATCTTAAATATAAGATATGTTAATCAAAATCGTTACAGCCGTTTTTTGACAAAATCAAAATTTTCGAAATTTTTTCCATGAAAAGAGTAGTTTGCACTGGGGTATTTTCTTGAAAATGTTCGTGTCGCATCCCTGGAAGATACTGAACTTAAATATCAAGTTTGGTATTTCGGTATTTTCGTTTTTGAGCTATGGTGCCCACAGGCACACATACACGCTTACAGACAGACACATTTTCCTAAAAATGCTTTTTTATGGAATCAGTATTTCCGGTGAAATCTCGGTATCGAAATCTTGGGTGGAATATATTACGTTCTGCATACACTACGTGCAGGAAAAGTCATTTTGTCTCCCCTTATCGGCCAAACTGTAAAATGCAGAAGAGATTGCATATAGCCAACCCGCCAGGCATCAAATTCACGCTGTTATCCTGTCCTCAGCTGGCGCGAGTGTTTTTGGACCGGACCGTTAGCTGGCGACCTGGAAACAAATGAAGACACGCGACAGACATCTGCACAGCTTTCGCAAACGCCTCTATTTTCTGCTATAGTGTCTCAAGTTCAAGTGTTAACTCATATTGGTGAATATTTTTACTTTGTACATAGCGTATAGACAAGGTATTGTATTCCACCCAAAATTCGATACCGAGATTTATGTTTTGGGTCCCCCTTATTCTAAAAATAAATCTGATGTGTTCTATTCGTATTACTTGCTTTTTGTAAGTAGAAGCGAAATAAGGGAGTGCCATAGGTTAAAGTGATAGTCAAAAGCTGGTTGCTAAGTGGCTGAAGTTCCTTTGTTTGTATGGACCGGAGTTAACAAATTCCTGTACGAGAAAAGTATAATGTTTTTTTAAATTGAAACCAAACACAAGGAATATCTCAGAAACGGTCAACTCCACGAACAAAATGTATATAACATAAATTGTGTGTTTTAATGAGCCCTACATTTTCTGTTGGGTAAGTTTTTGTCTGTCTCTTACGGTTTGGCAGTTATGCAAAATTCCGCAAAATTCATCCAGAATAAAGTAGTCTTTAGAGACTACTCCCAAAAAATTCAAGGTATACATTTTATTTGTCATGTAAATATCTTTAATATACGATATTTTAATCAAAATCGTAAGAGCCATTTTTGAGAAAATCAAAATTTTCGAATTTCTTTCATGTAAAGGGTAGTTTAGGGTAGGAGATTTTCTTTAAAATTTTCGTGTCGCATCCTTGGAAGATACTGAACTTAAATACCAAGTTTGGTATTTAACGGACTTTTTGTTTTTGAGCTATGCTATCCACAGACACACACACACATACTCACGGACCTTTTTCCAAAAATGTTTTTTTTTTTGGATTCAGGGGGACCTAAAACATGTATTCTGGAGAAATCTCGGTATGGGATTTTTAAGTACAATACAATATCCTTCTCTAAACACTAGGTACATAGTACGTGTAGAGAAAGTAAAAATATTTTAGATATATTTCCGAGTGTGTGTGTCTGTCTTAGTGGCGCGCAACCGCGACAATGATGAATAATAATTACTCTGCGCATTAACATTACACAAATACTGCCATGTGGTGTCAATTTTAGACTTAAACTTTTTGTGTGTGTGTGGGTTGTTTTTTTTTTTTTTTTTTTTTTTGCGAATAATGGAATATAATATGTTTGCAATGTATGGAAAAGAGTAGGATGTTTTTATATAAATTACTGTTTTTATGCTAAAGGAGCTACCATATGACTGTCATCCCCGTGTATAGACGATTAATAAATCGTGAACGAATTATATGAAATGATTCATATTCCATGAACGAATCGTATGAATTGATTCATATTCAATGAACGAATCGTATGAATCGATTCATATTCCATGAACGAATCGTATGAATCTATTTACATTCAATGAACGAATCGTATGAATCCATTACTGAAAATGAATCGCTCAACCCAACTCTATCACAGAGATTGATAATTAGTCGGCTGACGACAATGTCCACCATTCCCGCCAAATCTCACCGTTTGCTCTCCTTGAACAACATGTGATACACATGAACTGCATTTTCGATTGTCATTTGTTGAAAAACTGATTGCATAAGATGTCGCACCTCGGTTAATGTTATAGTTTTGCACACTTTACGCTGCTTTCGGAAACACCAGTAAATCCTACTTTTAAGCTTAGAATATTGTTTAATGCAAAAGTAAGCCACTTTTCACAAAATGTATTGCATACAATAGGAAAAATATTTTCCTTGCTTATGTTTTAACTACACTGGTATTGCACATTTACGCCATTACTTACGTCGTTGTAAAATGGCTATGCATTGTTATATAAAGAAATAATGATGATCAGTAAATTTTGTTCCTTAATCATTCATACTATATTATTTAGACAACATTGTATAGTCTAATGCGATATTTTTGTACTCGCTAGGCAATTTAAGAGGAACTGTTTTGTGACGGAGAAAAGCAATAAAACTTTGAGCAGCCTATCATAGCCATCGCAACCTGTTGCTTTTGTTTACATTACTGGTGAAGTAAGAGAATATATACGTTTGTGTGTGTGTGGCTGATAAATGCCAAACTTGGTAGCACAGCTAGAAAAAATCCGATGTGCTCCATTCACATGACTTTCTCTGTCTATTCTTACAAAAGCTTACTTTTCTATTTCATGCTAATCTTGTTTTTCTCAAAAAATGGCTGACGATTTATATTTAACATATTTACCTGACAAATAAAATGTATATCTTCAATTTTCTGGGAATAGCCTCTGAAGACCTCTTCATTCTGGATGACTTTTGTATAACTAGTAAACTGTAAGAGTTATACAAAAACTTACTACACAAAAAAATGTAGATCTCATTAAAACACAACATTTATCTTATATACTTTTTCTTTTTTTCTTTTTTTTTTGTAATGCTAGCCGTTTTCGAGGTATTCCGGATTATTGGTTTCAATTTTAAAGTTTTCTCTAACGGAAGACACCTTTCTTCTCGTTGGTTTACTCATGGCTAGCAAAGAGAATAGTAGTTCAACTGTTTCACATAGCGTCCGGCTTTTAAAGGGCTTGACTACCGCTTTAGCCTGTGCATTTTCTTATTTGCCTTCTACTTACAAGCAGCTAGTAATAAGACTAATTCTGCTAATGTTTATCTTGATTAACATGAAGTAGATAACAGATTAATGTATTTCCGGTGAAACCTGGGTGTAGAATTTTGTGGTGGAATACAATACCGTCTCTACCTACTATGTATATTAGTAGAGAGTAATTTGTAAGGTAGAAGTGTGCAGGTTGTTGAGATGACCCACGTGTTGAAGACGCATCACCTCAAGCAACTTTCTCTCCAAGCGAGAGAAGATTTTCATTTTGGGGCCCTCACTTTCCACATTTACTTTCACTGTCAGTCTCGATATTCTCTTAATATCTGCGTCGTTGATGACAAAGACAAGAATCTCTTCCGGGGTTAATCAGTGTTGCGTAAAGTCACGGTAAAAACACGTGGCAGGTTAGAAAAAATACTCACGTGTACATTTCTCAGCTCACTCGCGAAGTGATGAGTCATTTAATATGGACGCAATAATGAAAACAAAAATCTGAAGTGTGACTTTCTTTAGCTGTTCCACAAACAACCCTTTTATTCAAAACATCTACATCATGCTAATCAAGATAAGCATTAGCAGAATTAGTCTTATTTCTATAACTGGCACAACAGATCCGGACATGTGAAAATCTTAATGAGAGCTAGGAAGCGAGTTGTATTTTCAGATGAGCAGTTCACCAGTCGAGTCATGTCAAATATCTGTCACGTGCACTCATAAACATGTGTTATATTCATATCTATACAAATGGCCTACCATATAAACAATGTCAATCGTCTGCCTCCAATTCTTCCACACCTTCGTCATTGTCAACATCAACGCTATTGCTACTTTCTGAATCTTTATCCTCGATTAGAATTCTTTTTGAATTTCTGCAATTCTTTCTAATGATGTTCAATGTTCTCGCTGGCGACACAACTGTTCCACATATTTTAATTTAAAACTGATATATTAAGTATTATTTTTCTTTCTTTCTTATCTTGGAGATCCCTGAAAACGAACTCAGTGATATATCAGTTGCCTTGGCTACTCTTTCATTCACTTTCTACAGGCTTTTGAATAACTCAGGGAACATACATTTTCTTCCTTCGTCTCTGCCTCTTGTTTCATGAAGTCAAGGATATTTGCAATTATTTCTCTGCTCTGACTAAGTAATACCTTGCCACTTTGAAAACGTAGGCGCCATGGTTAAAAAAATAAATAAAATGAACACTATTTACTGCCCACTTTGAATCCAAGCATATGTGGAACACTTTCGATACAGACTGTACAAAGTTTCTCGCTGTGACTTTAAGTAAGCAAAGATCATATCACAAACTCCTATAAGCTAGGCTCGGTAGCTGGATTGGTGGTCAGGGTCAAGATTCCAGAATTTTGCGCCGGCATTAGCTCTCTTGTAAATAGAAGCGAAATAAGAAAATGCACAGGCTAAAACGATAGTCAAATCCACGAAAAGAATACCTTAAAAGCGGCCAACTCCACGAAAAAAATGTATATGACATAAATTGTGTATTTTAACGTGATTTATATGTTTTGTGCATTACGTTTTTGTATGTCTCTTACGGTTTACCAGTTATACAAAAATTATGCAAAAGCCATCCAGAATGAAGAGGTCTTCGAGGCTATTCCAAGAAAATGCATTAAAATATCTTAAATATAAATTATTTTAATCAAAACCGTTAGAGCCATTTCCGAGAAAATAAAATTTTCGAAAAATTGTTCCTGTAAAGGGTAGTTGGGGTGGGGAAATTGTCTTAAATATGTTCGTGTCGCATCCTTGGAAGATACTAGATTCGAATACCAAATTTGGTTTTTATGTTTCACAGCCACACACACTCGGATCTTTTTCTAAAATATATATTTCCGGTTAAATTTCGACATGAATTTTAGGGGAATACAACACCTTCTCTGCATAGTATGTGCAGAGAAACTAATTAAATCCTTGTTATGATTTGAAACATGGGTCTCTCGGTCTCTCGCCGGCTGCTCTAACCATGGTACCATGCCGGCTATGACATTGAATTGTTCAGTCTGACTCCTTTCCTACACACGGCTTGTGTGAAAAACAATTAAAAAGAAATTAACTAACACTATTTTTACAAAAGCATATTCTTCTATCTACTTCAAGCTAATCGAGATAAACATTAGAAGAATGTTCTTATTACTTAGTTCCTTATAAGTAGAAGGGAACTAAAGGAATGTGCTGTGCTAAAGTGATAGTCAAATGTTTAAAATGTGGTTGCTATGTAATAGAACTTCGGTTGTCTTTTCATGACCAGGAATAAAACAAAGGAAACAGGAATGACAAATTACCATTTGAGACAAATTTAAGTATTTTAAAACTGAAACCAAATCTACAACTTGGGCTGGTAATTGTTTTTCTATCCCTTATTGTTTACCAGTTAGGCAAATTCATTCAGAATGAGAAGGATTTCAGAGGATATTTCTAGAAAATTAGATATATACATTTTATTTCTGTTACTTTCTCTACATGTACTATGTACATAGTGTATAGAGAAGCTATTGTACTCCACCAAAAATTCGTTACCGAGTTTTCACCGGAAATATATGTTTTAGGGTCCCCTGTATCCAAAAAAGTATTTTGAGAAAAAGGTCCGTGTGTGTGACCGTGTGTCTGTGAACACGATAACTCAAAAACGAAAAGTCGGTAAAATACCAAACTTGGTATTTAAGTTTAGTATCTTTCAGGGATGCGACACGAAGATTTTGAGAATAATCCCCCCACCTCAAACTACCCTTTACATGGAACTTTTTCAAAAATTTTCATTTTCTAAAAAACTGCTTCTAACGATTTTGATTAAAATATCGTATATTAAAGATATTTACCTGAAAAATAAAATGTATATTTTGAATCTTCTGGGAATAGCCTCTGTAGACTACTTTATTCTGGACGAATTTGACGGAATTTTGCATAACTGCTAAACCGTAAGAGATGGAAAAAAAACTTTCCGCATAAAAAATGTAGAGCACTTTAAAACGCACAATTTATGTTATAAGCATTTTTTTCATGGAGTTCAAGGTTTTTGAGATATTCCTTGTTTTTGGTTTCAGCTTTAAAATTATACTTTTCTCATACAGGAATTTGTCAACTCCTTTTCATACAAACAAAGGAACTTCAGTCACATAGAAACCAGCTTCTGACTATCACTTTAACCTATGGTACTCCCTTATTTCTCTTCCACTTAGCAAGTAATAAGACTATTTCTGCTATTTTTTTTTTTTTCGATTAGCATTAAGTAAATAGAAGTATAAGCTTTTTAACAATAATTTGTTGCAGAGATGTAGAGAAAGTCATGTGAATGGAACACATCAGATTTTTTTAATATACGGCAATTTAATCAAAATCGTTACATTTTGAGAAAATCTTAGTCTGAAAACGTGTCCAAGTAAAGGGTGGTTTGGGGAGAGTAATTGTGTTAAAACATTTTCGTTTCGCGTCCTTTGAAAATCATAAACTTAATTGCCAAGTAATTTTTTTTTTTTTTTTAAGTTTTTAAGCTGAGCTGTCCATACGACCCACACACACACATTTTTCTAAAAAAATTTTTCTTTATTCAGGGGACCTCAAAATTAGTATTTCCGATGAAATATCGGTATCAAAGTTTTGGATGGAACAAATGCCTTCTTTGTCTACTACGTTGGTCCCTTGTCGTAGATTTACGATACGTGATAGAACCTCAAGCCTGATAAAGAGGCCTCTGAGCAAAATTAAACGGTCTTTCACGCCCAGTATAGAATGGAACGCTGAGAACCACAGTAGTTAAATAAAACTCCTTTTTATTTCTATTATGTACGTACATAGTATCGGTAGAGAAATGAATAAGAAGAGAAAAGAAAGATTGTCAGAATATATGAGTAAACAGTTGCCGGCGACCTTGTGTGTGAAGTCTTGCATAACTGTTAGGCGCTCAGTTAATAAATTGCGTATACTTAAATACGTCACACTGATGGGCCGATCATGCCACTCTCTCTTCGCTTTACATACTGCGTCATTGCTGTTGAAAAATAATCTGATGACAAATTCCTGTATGAGAAAAGTATAAGTTTTTAAAGCCGAAACGGAATATCCCAAAAACGACCAACTCCAGGAAAAAAATATATAACATAAATTGTGTGTTTTAATGCGCCCTACATTTTTGTGTAATTGGTTTTTGTGTATCTCTTACGGTTTAGCAGTTGTGCAAAATTTCGAAAAATCCATTCACAATAAAGATGTCTACAGAGGCTATTCTCAGAAAATTGAAGGTACGCATTTTATTTGTCACATAAATATCTTAAACATAAGAGATTTTAATCAAAATCGTTAGAGCCATTTTTGAGAAAACCAATATTTTCTAAATTGTTTCGATATAAAGTGTATTTTGGGGAGGGGAGATTTTCTTGAAAATCTTCGTGTCGCATTCTTGGAAGACACTGAACTTAAATATCAAGTTTGTTATATAACGGTATTTTTGTTTTTGAGCCATGCTGCACACACACACACACACGCACACGGACCTTTTTCTTAAAATGCTTTTTACTTTCTCTACACTTACTATGTACATAGTGTATACAGAAGGTATTGTAATGCACCCGAAAATTCGATACCGAGATTTCACCGGAAATATATGTTTTGAGAGCCCCTGAATCCAAAAAAAAAGGATTTTTAGAAAAATGTCCGTGTATGTGTATGTGTCTGTGGACAGCATTGCTCAAAAACGAAAAAAACTGTTAAAAAGCAAATTTGGTGTTTAAGTTTGATATCTGCCAAGGATGCGACACAGATTTTCAAAAAAAAAAAAAATCCACTCACCCCCAACTACCCTTTACATATAGCTTTTTTCGAAAATTTAGAGTTTCTCAAAAATAGCCGTAAGAGATGGACAAAAACTTACCATACAAAAGACGTTAAAACACACAATTTATGATATATACATTTTTTTCATGGAGTTGATCGTTTTTTAGATATTCCTTGTTATTGGTTTCCTCTTTAAGAAACTTATACTTTTCTCATACAGGTTTGTCAACTGCTGTCCATACAAACAAAGGAACTTCAGTCACATAGCAACCAGCTTTTGACTTACACTTTAACTTATGGTACTACCTTAATTCGCTTCTACTTACAAGGAAGCAAGTAATAAGACTATTTCTGCTAATTTTTTCTCGATTAGCATGAAATAAATGGAAGCTTAAGCTTTTTAACAAAAATTTGTTGCAGAGATATAGAGGAAGTCATGTGAATGGAACACATAAGATTTTTTGGATTCAATTTGTCTTAAAACATGTATTTCCGGTGCAATTTCCGTATTGCACTTTGGGTGCAATACAATAACTTCTCTGTACGTGTAGAGAAAGTAGTTATTCGCCAAGAAAGCGCAATGTTTCAAGTGTAGTTTTCCAGTGGACAGTAGACTGACGATATGCGCGATAGATACGACCTTGTCGCTAGATTGAAGAATTCAGCAACGTTGGCATGAGAAACGTTTTCACAAAGAGTTACATATCCCATTCTGAGAAGAACTGTGGATCACAGCGCTACTAACACAGGCAACTGGAAGGAAAAATCTGCTTGGCTTCTATTTACAGCATGCTAAGCGAGAAAACATTAGCAGAAATAAGGTTATTACTTGCTTCCCTGTAAGTAGAAGTGAAATAAGGGAGTACCATAGGTTAAAGTGACAGTCAAAAGCTGGTTGCTATGTGACTAAAGTTCCTTTGTTTGTATCGAACAAGAGTTGACAAATTCCTGCATGAGAAAAGTATAAGTTTTTCAAAGCTGAAACTAAAAACAAGGAATATCTAAAAAACGATCAACCCCAAGGAAAAACTGTATATAACATTAATTGTGTGTTTTAATGAGCTCTACATGTTCTGTGTGCTAAGTTTTTGTCCATTTCTTACGGTTTAGCAGTTATAAGTAGGAGGGAAATAAGGGAATACACTAGGCTAACCAGACAGTCAGATGTTTTAAAATATGGTTGCTATGGGATTGACAAGTTCCCGTTTGAGAAAAGTTTTACGTATTTCAAAACTGAAGCCAACAAGTAATACGTATCTGGAAAACTCTCAATTCACGAAAAAATATTATCTGTGTTTTAAGAAGATCTACATGTTTACTTTCTCTGCATGTACTCTGTATTGTACCAAAAAATTTGATACCGATATTTCACCAGAAATACATGTTTTGAGACTCCCTCAATATAAAAAATCATTTTTTAGAAAACTGTCCGTGTTGCTGTGTGTGTGTGTCTGTGGGCAGCATAGCTCAAAAAGGAAAAGACCGTTAAAGCCCAAACTTGGTATTTAAGTTTGGTATCTTCCAAGGATGCGACATGAAAATTTTCAAGAAAATCCCCTCCACCCCAAACTATCCTTTACATGGAAAAAATGTTGAAAATGTTGATTTTCTTAAAAATGGCTCTAACGATTTTGATTAAAATATCGTATATTAAAGATATTTACCTGACAAATAAAATGTATATCTTGAATTTTCTGGGAATAGCCTCTGAAGACCAGTTTATTCTGGATGAATTTTACGGAATTGTGCATAACTGCTAAACCGTAAGATATGGGGAAAACACTACACAGATAGCTCGCGATAAAACACACAATTTATGTTACATAATTTTTTTTCGTGGAGTTGATCATTTTTAAGATATTCCTGTTTTTTTGTTTTAGCCTTGAAGACCTTATACTTTCTCATACAGGAATTTGTCAACTCGTGTCCATACAAACAAAGGAACTTCAGTCACATAGCAACCAGCTTTTGACTGTCACTTTAACCTATGGTACTCCCTTATTTCGCTTCTACTTACAGGGAAGCAAGTAATAAAACTATTTCTGCTAATTAGCATGAAGTAAATAGAAGTATAAACTTTTTAACAACAATTTGTTGCAAAGATGTAGAGAAAGTCATGTGAACGGAACACATCAGATTGTTTGTAGTAAGTTTTCGTGTATTTCTTACGCTTTAAGCGTTAAGCAAAATTCTGCAAAAATCGTCCAGAATAAAGAGGTTTTCAAAAGCTATTTCCAGATATTTTAATCAAAATCGTCATAAGCATTTTTGAAAAAATAAAAATTTTCGAATTTTCTCAATTTAGAGGGTAATTGAGGGTGGATGTATTTTCTTGAAAATCTTCGTGTCGCATCCTTGGAAGATAGCAAACTTAAGTACCAGGTTTGGAATTTAATAGTCTTTTCGTTATTGAAAAATGTTGTCCAATCACAGAACGCGTGGACGTTTTTCTAAAAATGCTTCTTTTGTGTTCAGGGAGTCCCAAAACATATATTTCCGGTGAAATCTCGCTATGGAGGTTTTTGGGCGCATAACAATTTCTCCTCTATACACTATGTATATAGTATGTGTAGAGAAAGTAATAGAAGTTATTTACAAGGACCTTTTGTGACAATGCATTTCCGAGGTTTGCATGGAAAGAATATAGAATTTTAAGGCCTCTTGTTTAAATTTTATTATCACTATTCCTTTAGGTTTAGGATTACAATTATTGCACCCAAAAATTGATACCGAGATTTCAGCGGAAATAAATATTTTGGGACCCCCTGAATGCCAAAAAATGTTTTTAGAAAAAAAGACCACGTGTGTGTATATGTGTGTGTGTATGGACAACATAGCTCAAAAACAAAAAGGCCTGAATACCAAATTTTATATTTATAGGATGTTTTAAAAAATCTCCCCAACTACCCTTTAACGCCCGCTTTTACTAATTGTGGCACCGCAGGCGATGACACTGGTGATACATGAATGAGGATGGAGCATCTGTGGATTGTGATGGGGGAGAAATGGGAGAACACGGAGAAAAACCCGCCCCTGCGCCGCTTTGTCCACCATGGCCCGTCTAGGTGAGAGGCGAGTAGTCTAACAACTCGGCCACGCGTGGCGTAATCTTTATTTAGAAAATATTTCTAAATGTTTCGTTTCTTCAAAAATTACTCTAAGGATTTTGATTAAAATCTCATATTTTTAGGATATTTACAAGACAAATAAGATTTATATGTTGAATTCTCTGGGAATAGCCTCTGAAGACTACTTTATTCTAGATGAATTTTACGGAATTTTGCATAACTAGTAAACCATAAGAGATAGACAAAAGCTTACTAAACAGAAAATGTAGATCTCTTTAAAACACACAATGTATGTCTTATACATTTTTTTCAAGGAGTTGACCGTTTTCCAGACATTGCTTGTTATTGGTTTCAGTTTTAATATACTTATACTTTTGTCATGCAAGAACTTGTCAACTCCTGGCCACACAAAGAAACGGATTTCAATCCCATAGCAACCACATTTTAAAACATTTGACTGTCAGTTTAGCCTTGTACATTCATTTACTACCCTTCTACTATCTAGGAAGCAAGTAATAGGACCATTTCTGGTAGCATTTATCTCGATTAACATGAAGTAGCTAGCAGAATAGCTTTTATAGCAATAGTTTGTTGAGAGGTAGAGAAACTCAAGTGAAACGAATACATCAGATTTATTTTATTCAGGGTGTCTTAAAACATGTATTTGAGATGAAATTTCGGTACTGAATTTTTGGGTGCAATACAATATCTTGTGTATACACATAGTAGATGTCGAGAAAGTAATTGAAATGTGAATCGTAAAGTGCTCGTGTTAAATGTAAAGCAGCAAGGTTACTCTACTAGCAAAGAAACCTTGGCATTTGTTATAGCTCGCCCAGACCACAAAACTGACCACTGTGCGTGAAGCTATTCCTCAATAAAAACCGTGAACTTCGTAACGTCACCGACAGTCAGATCTATTGTCTTGTCTGCTTTCAGTACAAACGATTTCACGTCTTCTACTTTGAAGAACCTTAGAAGCTAATTCCTAAAATAAATTTTAAAAAATCTAATATGTTCCATTCATATGGCTTTCTGTACATCTCTGCAACAAATTATTCTTAAAAAGCTTACGTTTCTATTTACTTCATGATAATTGAGAAAAAAATAGCAGAAATAGTCTTATTACTTGCTTCCTTTTAAGTAGAAGTAAAATAAGGGAGTATTATAGGTTAAAGTGATACTCAAAAGCTGGTTGCTATGTGACTGAAGTTCCTTTGTTTGTATGGATACGAGTTGACAAATTCCTGTATGAGAAAAGTATAAGTACTTCACAGCTGAAACCAAAAACAAGGAATATCTCAAAAACGATCAACTACACGAAAAAAGTGTATATGACATAAATTGTGTCTTTTAATGTGCTGTACATTTTTTGTGTGTAAGTTTTTGTCCATCTCTTATGGTTTATCAGTTATGCAAAATTCCGTAAAATTCATCCACAATAAAGTAGTCTTCAGAGGCTATTCCCAGAAAATTCAAGATATACATTTTATTTGGTAAGTAAACATCTTAAATATACGATATTTTAATAAAAATCGTTAGAGCCAGTTTTAAGAAAATCAAAATTTTCGAAATTTTTTCCACGTTAAGGGTAGTTTGGAGTGGGGGTATTTTCTTGAAAATCTTCGTGTCGCATCCTTGGAAGATACCAAACTTAAATACTAAGTTCGGTTTTTAACGGTCTTTTCATTTTTGAGCTATGCTGCCCACAGACACACACACGTACACACAGCAGACAGACAGACAGAAGACACACACGAACATTTTTCTAAAAATGTTTTTTTTTTATTCAGGGGGTCCTAAAAGATGTATTCCCGGTAAAATCTCGGTATCGAATTTTTGGCTGCATTACAATACCTTCTCTATACACTATGTACATGGTGGGTACAGAATTTGTTTCACTCTATGACTTTCTCTATATCTCTGTAACAAATTATTGTTAAAAATCTGATGTATTACACTCACATGACTTTCTCTAGCTGCTCTACAAACAAACTTCTTACTAAAGATTATACTCCTTTCTTAATCGAGATAAACATTAGCAGAATGTTCTTATTGCTTAGTTCCTTATAAGTAAAAGGGAAATAAAGGAATGCGCTCTGCTAAAGTGACAGTCAAATGTTTTAAAATGCTGCCATTGCAATTCGCTTGGCCAGGAGTAGAACAAAAGAAAAAGAGACACTTCCTGTCTGAAAAGAAAGAACTTCACAATTGAAACTAATAATAATAAAAATATCTCAAAAACGGTACACTCCACGTAAAAAGTTTATATCGCATAAATTATGTATTTTAACAAGATATACATTTTCTGTGCAGTAAGGTTTTGTCTACCTCTTACGGTTTACTAATTATGGCAAATTAAGCAAAATTCATCCAGAATAAAGAGGTCTTCAGAAGCTATTCTCAGAAAATTCAAAATATACATTTTATTTGTGATAGAAATGGCTTTATATCTGTTATTTTAATCAAAATCGTTAAGGGTTTTAATAATACTGCCATGTAAATGGAACACACCAGATTATTATTTGTTTTTGAGCGATGTTACGTGGTGGGTTATATAAGACATTTTACTGTCAACATTGTTCAATGTCGGGCAACCAGTCGTTTTGAGCATAACGCTTATATAAACTTGAGGTTCACTAAGGTGAAATTTAGCTTTTTCACAGCTGGAAAGAAAACTAATTGGTAGCCAAGGTTAGATAAGCTAATTATATGCGAGCGATGTAACAAAGTGAGCGTAAGTAATTACCTGGTTATATGACTGGTAAATGGCCTATTCTTCTAGCCAACACAATCCTGAATACAATAATTCAAGTCTTCCATTAGTCATTCCAAACGTTTTGAGAATTGTGCAAAAAAGTATTACAAATTTGATGTGTTCCATTCAAATGGAATTTTACTTTCTCTACACGTACTAGTCAAGGTATTGTGTGTATTTCACCAGAAATACATGTTTTGGGTTCCACTGATTCCATAAAAGCATTTTTAGACAAAGAGACGCGTGTGCATAGCTCAAAAACGACAAGTCTATTAAATTTCCAACTTGGTATTTAAGTTCAGTATCTTCCAAAGATGCGACACGAAGATTTTCAAGAAAATCCCACCAACCCCAATTACCCTTTACATGGAACTTTTTTTCGAAATTTTTTATTTTCTCAAAAATGACTAGCAATTTTAATTAAAATATCGTATATTAAAGATATTTACATGACAAATAAAATGTATATCTTGAATTTTCTGGGAATAAAATTTTAAGATCTCTTTATTCTGAATAAATTTTGCTGAATGTTGAATATCTGGTAAACCGTAAAAGATAGAGAAAAACTTGCTAAATAAAATATGTAGATCTCGTTAAAACTCACAATTTATGTTATATCCTTTTTTTCGTGAAGTTGGTCGTTTTTGAGACATTCCTTGTTTTTTGTTTCAAGTTTAAAAAACGTATACTTTTCTCATACAGGAATTTGTCAACTCCTGTCTATACAAAGGAACTTCAGTCACATAGGAACCAGCTTTTGACTATCACTTTATCCTATGGTACTCCCTTATTTCGCTTCTACTTACAAGGAAGCAAGTAATAAGAATATTTCTGCAAGTTTTTCTGGATTAGCATGAAGTAAATAAAAGTCATGTGAATGGAACACATCAGTTTTCTTCATATGATAAAGGTGGTGAAAAAGAAGAATCTTCACATGTAACAATGAAGTTAGTTTAAGTGTATTGTTGCACTAACTTACATGGTTTGTACTGTTGCAGGTGGTTGGTGAGGGTCGGGCAGTTTGAGGAGACGGTATTATTATGCCTGGATACCCCCGACCATGTTGTATCTTCACGTTCGTCATATTGGCTCTCCTGCTGCATACATCTGTAATAGGCAAGTATAGTTACTCTTGATATACAGCTTCATTTTTACTTTCTCTATACGTACTATGTACATAGTGTATAGAGAAGTATTGTATTCCACCCAAAAATTCGATACCGAGACTTCACCGGAAATACATGTTTTGGGTCCCCCTGGATAAAAAAAAGCATTTTTAGAAAAAGGTCCATGTGTGTGTGTCTGTCAACAGCATAGCTCAAAAACCAAAAGACCGTTAAATACCAAACATAGTATTTAGGTTTGGTATCTACCAAGGATGAGAAAATGAAGATTTTTAAGAAAATCCCCCTCCCTCCAACTACGCTTTGCATGGAAAATTTTTCGAAAATTTTTATTTTCTCAAAAATGGCCCAAACGATTTTGATTAAAATCCGTATATTAAAGATAGGTATTTATCTGACAAATATCTTGAATTTTCTGGGAATGCCTCTAAAGATCTGTTCATTCTGAATGAATTTTGCATAACTAGTAAACCGTAAGAGATAGACAAAAACTTACTGCACAACAAATGTAGAGCACGTTAAAAGACACAGTTTATACCATATACATTTTTTTTTCGTAGAGATTGCCATTTTTGGGATGTTTATTGTTATTAGTTTCAGTTTTAAAATGGTTAAAACTTTTCATATGCGAGAATTTGACAACTCCTGGTAAGGTAAAGAAATGCATTTCATCCACATGGCAACCAGCTTTTAAAAGACTTGACTATCACTTTACCTAATGTATTCACTTATTTCCTTTCTGCTTAAAAAGAAGCATTTCTGTTAAAGTTTATTCGATTAGCATGAAGTAGATAGAAGCGTAAGCTTTTCAACAGTAATTGGTTACAGAGATGTAGAGAAAGTCATGCGAATGGAACACATCAGATTTTTAGAAAAAGGTCCGCATGTGTCTGTGGAGAGAATAGCTCAAAAACGAAAAGACTTGGTATTTAAGTTTGGTATCTTCCAAGGATGAGACACGAAGATGTTGATTTTCTCAAAAATAGCTGTAACGATTTTGATTAAAATCCCGCATATTAAAGATGTTTCTATCTCAAATAAAATGTATATCTTGAATGTTATGGGAATGATGCAGCCCGGAACCACTAGCAATGCAGCTGTTTGTTGTGAAACTTTACGTTTGCGGAGAGCCATTCAAAACAAACGAAGAGAAATTGTGTTGATCCATGAACGCTCGTCTACACAACCCATCCGCTTCTTGAATAATTTCAATGGGACACTTTCGATCATCCGCCGTACAGACCTGACCTGGCACCCAGCGACTTTCACCTTTTCCCTGAACTGAAGACGTGGCTAGGAGGACAGCACTTTCTAACCAAGATCTTCAAAACAACGTCAATGCTCGTTTCAAATCATTGGCGGCAACATTTTTTGAAGCGAGTATTGCAAAGCTTGTGCACAGGTACGATAAGTGTCTCAATCTTTTCGGTGATTATGTTGAAAAGTAACCATAAGTGTACAAAACTTTTAGTAATAAAATAATTGTTTTCTATGAACTTGTCTTTTATTTATTGCCTATTAGAGGTTGGAAAAAAAAAAAAACGGCCCTCGTGCAAGAAAATCAGGTGTAAAGCGTAGTGTAAGCAGTAACCGAGGTTGGGAGTGAATACATTTTACTGACGTCACTGGAAGTGTCATATTTGCTTTGTAGTGACTTTATACTACTGCAGCGCAGAAACATGAGAACAACGCACATAACATCTGACTGCCGTTCCTGCTTCTGTGCAGCAATGATCCAGTAAAAGAGAGTACGTGACTCGCATCTAACCTCTCATTTAAAAAGTCATTCGTCAAGAACTGGCGCGTAACCTATAGTTGGTGTAGAAATGAAACCAATTAATGCTCAGTAGTAAAGCAGAAAAGTGGTTTGAAGCTTTTGGATGAAGGTCCGTTAAGTTCAAATTATCCACTCATACCATATAAATGAATACCGAAAAAAGCGGTTAACCTTTGCTCACCCCATATTGTCCCAATATGCCCATTGTGAGTTTCTAATGGTAAAAATAAGTGTGGTAAACAATTCTTTCCGGTACCGGGAATCGAACCGGAGCCTCCCGGGTGAGAGCAGTAGACCATACCGGAGTTGTCAGCCCCTGTGATTATTCTGAATTTTACTCATTTTGGTAACCGCGTCTGAGTTAAATTTGAACTACTTAATTTTTCTCACACGTGAAATAATCTTTAGTTTCACCTTTGTTTTGTTTTACTCCCAGTCATTCGGAGTTCTGAACCTCAATTGTTCACAGACCGGCCAGCTTTTAAACGTTTTCTGACTATCACTTTAGCCTGGTGTATTATCTTGTTTCCCTTCTGCTTATAAGGAAACAAGTAATAATTCAATTTCTGCTAAATTTATGTTAATTAGCATGACGTAGATAAAATAATCTTTTATAACAATAGTTTGTGTGCAGAACAGGTAAAGAAAGTTATATGAAGGTAGCACATCAGAAGATTTTTATATGGGGTGCCTTAAAATTACTTTTGGCGAAATCTCGATATCGAAAAGTTAAGTGAAATACAATATTTCCTCTGCTTAATACTGGTAACTGGTATAGAACGTATAATAAATTAGTGCTGAGTAAAACATTTGTAGAACAAATCTGATGTGTTCCATTCACGTGACTTTCTGTGCATTTCGATAACCAATAACTGTTAAAAACCTGTTCTTCCATCTACTTTATGAGAATCGAGATGAACATTAGTAGAAATTGTGTTATTACTCGATTTTTGTAACTAGAAGGAAAATAATCAAATACACTAAGCTAAAACGATAGTCAAATCTTTTAAAAGCGGTTACCATGTGGTTGAAATCCGTTTCTTTGCTTTGCCAAGAGTTGACAAATTCCCGTATGTGAAAACGCTTATGTATTTTAAAACTGGAATCAATAACAAGGAATATCTAAAAAAATGATCAACTCCAACGAAAAAAAATGTATGTGACATAACTTGTGTGTTTGAAGGATATAAACATATTTTATGGAGTAATTTTTTGTCTATATCTTACGGTTTACTTATTACGTATGCAAAAAACAGCCAAATTCATCCAAAATAAACAGATCTTCAAAGGCTATTCCCAGAAAATTCAGGATGTACATTTTATTTGTCCTGTAAATATATTTAATATACGGCGTTTTAAGCAAAATCGTTAGAGCAATTTTTGAGAAAATCAAAATTTTCGAAAATTTATCTATTTAAAGGTCAGTTGGGGTGGGGGGATTTCCTTGAATATCGTCCTTGGAAGTTACCAAACTTAAATATCAAGTTTGGTATTTTACCGACTTTTTGTTTTGAGGAATTGTGATTAGAGACACGTGGACACACACACACATAGGACCTTTTTCTAAAAATGTTCTTTTTTGGATTCAGGAAAGCCTAAAACGCCTATTTCAGATGAAATCTCGGTATCGAATTTTTGGGTAGAATGCAATACCTTCTCTAAGCACTATGTACATAGTACGTGTAGAGAAAGTAAAACTGTATATTACATAAATTCTGTGTTTTAACTAGTTCTTCATTTTTTGTTTTTTCTTTTGAAATTTCAGCAAAATTCGTCCTTCAGATGCTATTCCTAGAAAATTCAAAATATACATTTTATTTTCAATATAAATATCGTTTATTTACCATATTTTAATCAAAATCGTTAGAGCCATTTTCGAATATTTTTTTTTTAGGGTAGTTTGGGTTTTTCTTAATTTTCTTGTTGCATCCTTAGGAGATACTTCAATTAAACACCAAGTCTGGTATTTGACGGACATTTTGTTTTTGTGTTATGCGTTTTATATACACATACGCTCGCGCGCGTGCGTGCCTAAACTATTTTTTATTCGGCGTGCCTCAAAACATGTATTTCCGGTGAAATCCCAGTATCAAATTTTTGGGTACAATACAATATATCATCTACACACTTTGTAGGCACCTAGTACGTGTAGAGAAAGTAAAAACGCGATAGACCTTAGAACATTGCCTTGTTGTCTTAATATTATAATTATGAGATACCAACGGTAAAAATAAGGTGAAATAAAAAAAGTACTCTTCCGGTACCGGGAATCGAACCCGAGCCTCCTGGGTGAGAGCCAGGTATCCTAGCCACTAGACCATACCGGAGTTGTGAAGATATGTTCTCTTCTCTAAATCACTACTGTGGCTCCATACGGCACGCTCATTAACTACACTCCCCGCCTTCATTCATGTTAATTACTGTCAGTTCAGAAGTACAATGTTTTTAATACACTCTAATCTCACCAACGTAAATAGGATTCACAATCGTGAAACTATGACCTAGGAATAATTTGTAGATTTGTAAAGTGATATTTCTGATGAAAAACAGAAACGCAAAACTGTGAATCAATATGGGAAGCTTTCACGTACATCCATGTGAATAAAAATTATTGTGAGAAAGCGTTATTCTTCTGACTACTCCATGATAATCGAGATAAACATTAGCAGAAATGCATTCTTGTATGTATAAGGTAACAAACCCGGCTAAAACGATAGTCAAATATTTTAAAAGCTGGTTGACATCGGATGAAATCCGAATCTTTGCGTGAATAGGAGTTGCCAAATTCCGATATGTGAAAAGTAGGTATTTATAGCTGACACTAATAACAACGAATTTCTCAAACATGGTCAACTCCACGAAAATAATGTAAACGGCATAAATTATGTGTTTTAACGAGATCTTAATGTTTTTGTGTAGCAAGTTTTTGTCTGTTACGGTTTATTAGTTTCAAAATTCATTCAGAATAAAGAGGTCTTTAGAGGCTTTTCCCAGAAAATTCAAGTTATACATTTTATTTGTCAGGTAAATATCTTTAATATACGATACTTTAATCAAATTCGTTAGTCATTTTTTGAGAAACTCAACATTTTCGAAAAAAGCTCTATGCAAAGGGTAGTTGAGGGTGGGGGGATTTTCTTGAAAATCTTGATGTCGGATCCTTGCAAGATACTGAACTTAAATACCAAGTTTGGTATTTAAAGATCTTTTCGTTTTTGAGCTATGCTGTCCACAGACACAAACACGGACCTTTTTCCAAAAATGTTTTTTTTATTCAGGGGGACTCAAAACGTGTATTTCTGCTCGGGATCGAATTTTTGGGTGCATTACAATACCTTCTCTATACACTATGTACATAGTACGTGTAGAGAAAGTAATAAATGGGTATCTAATCCTATTTTATATTTTTTACTTCTACGTACCCTTCATGCAAATGGTGCTTCAATATTCTTTGTTTGTATTTATTTACTAATTGGACGAGTAATTTACTGTGTATAGGACAAGAGTTGCTTAGGTAGTAGAACTGAAAAATTCAATGCTATAGTCGGGATTTGAACCGCGGTTCTCCCGGTCTATAGCGGTTGCTCTACAATTGAACTACCATGGCAACATTCCGGCATATCATTGAATTTCTCAACTGACTCACATATTTCCTAATAAACCACAAGGCGATCTCAAACTGTCCTACACACGGTTTCTATGAGAAAGTAATTCCAATTATCACTCTTAATCGATGTCTCCAAGAGAGCTTAAAGTACGGCATCTCTGGCGCGAAAACGCATCCCTCGCAGTGGTTCTTTTATCTTGAGCAGACGAGAGTCACACGAACTCGTGTGCGGTGAATAGGGTGGTTGCTTTAGAACCTTCCACTCCCAACATTCAAACAGGTTCTGCATAACAACTGCTTTATCCAAAATAATGGGTGGATCCCTGACTCGCAAGTTGAATCTTTTCCTACCTCGTTGGGCAATTTCCTGGAAGTCCACCTCCTGTCCACTTGCAGTAAAGTTTAAACCAATTCAATGACTCGGTTTGCGACCCCAAAACGAGCTCCACCCGCTTCCTGATGAGCACTATCACGAAAAGCTGCAATTCAACGTGCCACAGTCCGATACGACAAGGGTTCATTCCCCCCTGCTTCACGTAGTCCAAGTGACATTCCCTGGCGTGTTATTTATTTTACTTTCTCCTCACGTACTATGTGCGTAGTGTATAGAGAAGGTATTGTATTTTACCCAAAAATTCCATACCGAGATTTCACCGGAAATAGACGTTTTATGGTACCCTGTAAGTATTTTCAGAAAAAGGTCCGTGTGTCTGTGAACACAATAATTCAAAAACGAAAAGTCCGTATAATACCAAACTTGGTATTTAAGTTTGGTATTTTCCAGGGATGCGACACGAAGATTTTGAGAAAAATCCCCTCACCCCAAACTACCCTTTACATGGAAAAAATTACGAACATTTTGATTTTCTAAAAAAATGGCTCTAACGATTTTTATTAAAATACCTTATATTAAAGATATTTAGATGGCAAATGAAATGTATATTTTGAATTTTCTGGGAAAAGCCTCTGAAGGCTACTTTATTCAGGATGAATTTTGATCAATTTTGCATAACTGGCAAACCGTAAGAGATAGACAAAAACTTACTACACAAAAAAATGTAGATCAGGATATTACACACAATTTATGTCATATACAGTTTTTTCGTGCAGTTGTACGCTTTTGAGATATTCGTTCTTTTTGGTTTCAGCTTTGAAAAACGAATACTTTTCTCATACAGGAATTAGTCAACCCGTGTCCATACAAACCAAGGTACTTCAGTCACATGGCAACCAGCTTTTGATTATCACTTCAACCTATGGTACTCCCTTATTTCGCTTCTAATTTCAAGGAAGCAAGTAATAAGACTATTTCTGCTAATTAGCATGAAGTAAATAGAAGCATAAGCTTTTTAACAATAAGTTGTTGCAGAAAAAGTGATGTGAATTGTGAAGCTGTACTGTCTGAACATAACCTCTCAATTTGATGTATTGCTGTTGAAGGTAGCCCAGTGCCGTCGTCGCCGCAGTGGGTGACAAGTTACGAGGACTCGTGGGATGTAACGGGAGGCAGGGAGTATGGTGTGATCAGTAACGAGTCTGTGCCAGCTGTGCTGGTGCCTCAGAACCACAGCCATGAGCTGCCGCCCCGTCCGACCCCAGAGGAACTGGCAGAGATGGAGCAGGAGACAAACCGCCAGTTCCAGCTCCTTCAGGTCAGTTATCAATACGCGAGCATATGCATAAGGCCATGCACGATGACGTAGTTGGTATAGCTCGTGAGGTGAGACAAGAACAAAACCCTAAATTGCGCAGTGGCAACTCAAAGTTGTGACTGGCTGTGGGCAGCATAGCTCAAAAACGAAAAGTCTGTTAAATACCAAACGTGGTATTTAAGTTTGGTATCTTCCAAGGTTGCGGCACGAAGTTTTTCAAGAAAATTCCCCCCACCCCAACTACTATTTACATGGAACTTTTTCCGAAATTTTTTATTTTCTCAAAAATGGCTCTAACGAATTTGATTAAAATATCGTATATTAAAGGATATTTACATAACAAACAAAATGTATATCTGGAATTTTCTGGGAACAGCCTCTGAAGACTACTTTATTCTGGATGAATTTTACGGAATTTTGAATAACTGCTAAACCGTAAGAGATAGACAAAAACTTACCACACCAAAAATGTAGAGCACGTTAAAACACACAATTTATCTTATATACATTGTTTTTTTCGTGAAGTTGACCGTTTTTAGATATTCCTTGTTTTTGGTTCTTCTTTAGAAAAACGTTTACTTTTCTCAAGGAAGCAAGTAATAAGACTATTTCTGTTAATTTTTTCTGGATTAGTATGAAGTAAATAGCAGCATAGATAAGCTTTTTAACAATAATTTGTTGCAGAGATGTAGAGAAAGTCGTATGAAATAAACACATCAGATTTTTCTACCTATTCTGCAACAAAATATTCTTATGAAAGCTTATGCTTCTATCTACTTCTTGCTAATCGAGATAAACATTAGCAGAAGGGAAATAAGGGAGTAACATAGGCTAAACGGTTACTCAAATGTTTTAAAACTGGTTGAAATTTGCTTCTTTTTCCACTCATTGCACGCATTTAACGAAAAAGAAAGTTTTGTTTCATCAAGACAATGTACCAGTTCATTTGTCCATTATCGCCTTGGCTAAAATCAATGAGTTGTTCGAATTGCACCCCATTTAGTTCCTCTGATTATTTTCTGTTTCCAAACTTGAAGAAATGGCTTGGTGGTAGAAGATTTGCCAACAATGAAGAGGCGGATTCTGCAGTTGCTGGCTATTTTGCAGACCTCGATACTTCTCACTATAAACAGGGTATCGAAGCTATTGAACAAGTGCATCGAGCTGAAAGGAGACTATGTAGAGAAACAAAGATGTTTGTGCTTTCTTTGTTAGGTCGGGTGTTTCTGGGATAGCCCTCATATGCTTTTATTAAAAAATATGATGCGTTCCATTCACATGACTTTCTCTGCATCTCTGTAACAAATTATTGTTAAAAAGCTAATGCTTCTATTTACTTCATGCTAATCGATAACAAATTAGCAGAAATAGTCTCATTACTTGCTTCCTTGTAAATAGAAGCGAAATAAGGGAGCACCATAGGTTAAAGTGATAGTCAAAAGCTGGTTGCTATGTCACTGAAGTTCCTTTGTTTGTATGGACACGAGTTGGCAAATTCCTGTATGAGAAAAGTTTTTCAAAGCTAAAATCGAAAACAAGAAATATCTAAAAACGATCAAAAAAAAATAAAGTGTGTGTATTAACGCGCAGATATGCAAAATTGGGCAAAAATTCATCCTGAATAAAGTAGTCTTCAGAAGCTATTACCAAAAAATTCAAGATGTACGTTTTATTCGGGGTGCAAATATACGTGATTTTAATCAAAATTGCTAGAGCCATTTTTAAGAAAATCAAAATTTTCGAAAATTTTTCCATGTAAAGGGTAGTTTGTAGTGGGGGGATTTTATTGAAAATCTTCCTGTCGCATCTTTGGAAGATACCCTACCTAAATACCATATTTGGTATTTAACGGTCTTTTCGTTTTTGAGCTATGTTGTCCACAGACAGACACACACACGGATCTTTCTCTAAAAATGCTTTTTTTTTGATTCAGGGGATCCTAAAACATGTATTTCCGGCGAAATCTCTGTATCGAATTTTTGGGTGGAATACAATGGTTTTATAGGATTCAGAGGAGCTCAAAATGAGTTAAATACATTGGTTCTGCTTAGAGTATGTAGGTGAGTAGAGAATGCATGTTGCAGATCAACTACACAAGACTGCTGGCGGAGCTAGACAGTGAACTGCATGAGGACTTCAGGAGTGGCCGACACTTGCCGAGGATCGTTGATAAGGCGTTGCGACTTTTCAACCTGAAGCAAGTAGTTCAAGAAGTGGAGACTAGCGTTATGTCCAAGGTTTCTTGTACTGCTTGTAAGGCAGGTAAGGTCATCACGTCAATGTTTATTATTCTTGGGTATAATTTCCTCTTAAACACTTTTTAGCGCACATGTACAATGTACATAGTGCATAGAGAAGCTATAGTATTCCACGATAACTCAAAAACGAAAAGTCGGTAATACACCAAACTTGGTATTTAAGTTCAGTATCTTCCAAGGATGCGACACGAAGATTTTCAAGAAAATCCCCCACCCCCAACTACCCTTTACATGGAAAAATGTTCGAACATTTTGATTTTCTCAAAAATGGCTCAAACGATTTTGATTAAAATACCATATATTAAAGCTATTTACATTCCAAATAAAATGCATATGTTAAATTTTCAGCGAATAGCTCCTGAAGAACTGTTTATTCTGGATGAATTTAGCTAAATTTTGCATAACGAGTAAGCCGTAAAAGATAAACAAAAACTTGCTGTACAAAAAATGTAGATCTCGTTAAAATACACAATTTATGTCATATACATTTTTTTTCGTGGAGCTTACCGTTTTCGAGGTATTCCTTGTTATTAGCTTCAATTGAGAAGTATTTATATTTTTCTCAGACAGGAAGATTCCGTTTTTCTTTTGTTCTACTCCTGGTCAAGCGAAGAAGCGATTTGCAATGATTATCGCATGACGACAGCTTTAAAAACATTTGACTATCACTTTAATGCATTCCTTTAGTTCCCTTCTTCTTACACGGAACTAAGTAACATTCTGCTAATGTTTATCTCGATTGTTATGGAGTAGTCGAAAGAATAAGCTTTCTCACAATAATTTTTATTCACATGGATGTACGTGAAAGCTTCCACATTGATGCACAGTTTTGCGTTTCTGTTTTTCATCAGGAATATCACTTTACAAATCTGTTGCTTGTATCGCTTCGGGGAATAGAATCATTCCTATGTCATAGTTTCTGAATCCTATTTACGTTGGTGAGATTAGAGTGTATCAAAAAATTGGACTTCTGAACCAATAGTAATCAACATGAATGAAGGCATATGTAGTTATGGAGCCACAGTAGTGACTTTCACGACTCCGGTATGGTCTAGTGGCTAGGATACCTGGCTCTCACCCAGGAGGCTCGGGTTCGATTCCCGGTACCGGAAAAACATTTTATCTCACCTTATTTTTTACCGTTGGTAACTCACAATCATAATATTAAGACAAGACTTTTTTTTTTTTTAAACAGTACCGGAGTCTGGGCAGGACTCCGGCACTGATTCCCCTATATATATCCCCCCCCCTGTATGATTACTGGTTTTACTGTTCCTTTACACAAACATATACACATTGCACAAACATCTAACACCCATGCCCAACGCGGGACTCGAACCCACGATCCCCTGCCCACGAAGCACCAAAGCGAGACGCTTTAGCGAGCAGTTCGTAGGTCTATCGCGTTTTTACTTTCTCTACACGTACTAGGTGCCTACAAAGTCTATAGATAACGTATTGTACCCAAAAATTTGATACTGGGATTTCACCGGAAATACATGTTTTGAGGCCCGCTGAATAAAAAAATCGTTTAGGCACGCACGCGTATGTGTATATAAAACGCATAACACAAAAACAAATAGTCCGTCAAATACCAGACTTGGTGTTTAATTTAAGTATCTCCTAAGGATGTGACAAGAAAATTAAAAAAAAAAAAAACCCAAACTACCCTAAAAAAATTCGAAAATGGCTCTAACGATTTTGATTAAAATATGGTGTATCATAGATATTTATATGGCAAATAATATGTATATTTTGAATTTTCTGGGAATAGCATCCCTTATTTCGCTTCTATTTACATGGAAGCAAGTATATCACATAAATTGTGTGTTTTAACATGATCTACGTTTTTATGTAGTAAGTTTTTGTCTATCTCTTACGGTTAACCAGTTACACAAAATTCAGCAAAATTCATTCAGAATAAAGTAGTCCAGAGGCTAATCCCAGAAAATGTAAGATATACATTTTATTTGTAATGTAAGCATCTTTAATATACGATATTTTAATTAAAATCGTTAGAGCCATTTTTGAGAAAATCAAAATTTTCGAAAAAAGTTCCATGTAAAGGGTAGTTTGGGGTGAGGGGAGTTTTCCCAAAATCTTCGTGTCGCGTCCTTGGAAGATACTAAACTTAAATAGAAAGTTTGGTATTTTACCGACTTTTCGTTTTTGAGCTGTCGTGTTCTCAGACACGCACACAGACCTTTTTCTGAATTTTTTTATACAGGGGACCGTAAAACATATATTTCCGGTGAAATCTCGTTATGGAATTTTTGGGCGCAATACAATACCTTCTCTATACACTATGTACATAGCACGTGTAGAGAAAGTAAAAAACGGCATCTTCAGATGTAAAAATCCTTAGCATGGCTTTCTTCGGAAGGGAAGTAAAGCCGTTGGTTCAGTGTCGTAAATTTACGGCACGTAAAAGAACCGCAAACATGATAAAGAGGCCTCTGAGATAAATTAAGCGGTCTTTCACGCCCAACACAGAATGGGACACTGGGGACCATGGCAGTTAAAGAGCGTCCATAAATAAAGGTCCATTTGCATTTCAGGCTGAGGTTTCTCTGTAAAATGAGAGGTGTTTAACATGTGTTGTGTTTGTGTGTGTGACGAAGGTGTTGGTCTGCTGCAGCACTACATCCGTACAGGGAAGACACGGGATGATATTGTCAAGATAACATACCAGTTCTGTGTCAGCCTCAAGATTCAGACTCCCAGAGTGTGCGAGGGCATCACTGAGTTGTTTGGGGTAAGTCACCTCTTCACACTTTCCACATGACTTTTATAATGATGAGAATAATACTTTGTTCTTTCAAAATATTGGAAATGGTTATGTTTGTTTGCTTTTCAATTCCATATACCAAGAACAGCAAACATTTCTTCTTTATGCAAATCCCAGAACATACAGGATCTTTCATAAATAAGGAATAATGCAAATAAAACTAAAATTTCCTCATTAAAAATTTTCCAAATGCATCAAATTTAATATTTACAAAAAAGAAACATTTTTAGTATCCTTTTGTTTGTTTTTATGTCGATAACTCGACCGTAGTTTTGAGCGATTATAAGTCTTAGAAAAATTTTAAATCAATTATATCTTCAACTCTCACGGACTGTTTACACTAATTCCGAGTAATGTATAAAGCAAGGGAAAACTGCAAGTCAGGGCGTCAACATGGCCCAGTTTGCTGATGACATTCTGCTCTATCGCACTGACAGGAACATACACACAGCCTTCAATCCAATACAGAGACACCTCCGTCTCGTCCAGGACTGGTGCAGACAGTGGCGGGTGCCCATTAACCCGGGTAAAAGTCACGCTGTTTTGTTCACCAGAAAACGCCCCGCTGCAGCCCACATACCCAGCTTTTCCTATCAAGGCCAGAGGATAGAGTGGGGAAATTCTATCAAATACCTGGGATGGAATTTCCCAGACGTCGAGCTCAGCCGCAAAAAAAAAAAAAAAAAAAAAAAAAAAAAAAAAAAAAAAAAATCCATATCATTAAAAACCAACACCATGTACTCAACTTTGAATTGCCACCACAAAATAGATTGTAGAAGTTCGTCACCCAGCCACCAGGGACCGTCACACCTCAACATAGAACACCCTGTGGAAATTCAGTTGGAAACCATTGACAATGATGCCTACATTGCATCGAAACCGGTCTGGAAAAATTATACGTAAGTGATACTTAAGTGTTACAAACCCAACTCAAAATATTCTAGATCTATTAACTTGTTATTCAACTGTTGCAGGGTGAAGTAGTGTACGTCCTGAAGAGAATAACTCTTGGTCCCGAGGAGGTATGCAGTTTTGTGATTGGCGATGCTTGTGGCGATGTGTACAACCCGTACCACGAATGGAAGGTCGTGTTCCCACCAGTTCCAAAACCAGTAGTTACGCCATCTGTTCCTCCAACGGTATGTGTGTGTGTGATGCCTTCAAAACTTGCTCATTTACTATCCAGTATAGTCTCTGCAAAAGCTGGCACTGATGCATAAGGAGCGTTCAAAAAGAAACGAGCCGGAGTCTGGAATGCGAAAACCAGTGACAGGATTGTAATATCGTGGCGTGGAACTTCACAGCCCGTCGCTAGAGGGCACGCGTGCACGTCACGTGACTATAGCAGCAGCAGCATCAATCGTCCAAAGCTGCCAGTCGCATTGTAACAGTGAAGAGCAAAGAGGTGTTCGTTTTCTGACAGCGGAAGGAGTAGGGGAACGGACATTCATCGAGGAATGTCGCAAGTGCATGTCCCTTGCAAGGGTAAAGGCGTGGCACGGTCCTGAGCACCACTCTGCAGTACCGATGACTTCTTCCAGCTGGTTGATGCACTCATTACCCAGAACCGCCGAGTGACAGTGAAAGCCATAGCCACCGAGGTCGAATTGAGCGTCGGAAGTGTTCACACTTCCTGGGTCATCTGCAGCGCTATGCTAGGGAGGGGAATGAGTTGCTGGCCCGAGATGAGTCACGGTGTCATCACTTCGAACCAGAATCAAAACGACAACGTCTCCAGGATCACCACCACCAAGACCATCCACACGCGTGCAGGAAAGGTTATGCTGACGTGTTTCTTTGACCAAGATGGCCCCCTTTTGAAACACTTCCTGCAGCACGGGACAACAGTGAATGCCCAGCGTTACTCACACACCTTGAGCAATCTTCGCCAAGCGATCAAATCAAAACGACAAGGCAATCTCACCCGTGGGGTCATTCTGCTCCACGACAGTACAAAGCCTCATACGGCCAACACAAATGGGAGGTTCTCGGCCACCCTCCATACAGTCCAGACCTCTCTCCCAGTCATTACACTATATTTGGTCCCCTTAAAAAGGCTCTGAGTGGCAAACGATTCAGCTCGGACGACGACGTCGGAACTGGTTCACATCGCCGCCCTGGTAATGTTATGAGACACCGCCTTGTGTCACAGTGGGACAGGTGTCAGGGCCAATACTTCTACAGCTACTGGTATCGGTGCTCATACCTCCAGCTCGTCTCTTTTTGAACGCACCTTATAATATGAAATAATTATCTTTTAGACATTTATACATAAAAAATGTGACGTGTTCCTTTCACATGACTTTCTCTACATTTCTGTAACAAATTATTGTTAAAAAGCATATTCTTCTATCTACTTCATGCTAATCAAGATAAACATTAGCAGAAATTGTCCTTTTTACTTGGTCCCTTGTAACTAGAAGGGAAATGAGAAAATGCACAGGCTAAAGCGATAGTCTCATCCTTTAAAAGCAGTCGCTATGTGAAACAATTGAAATGTCAATCTCTTTGCTTTCCAGGAGTAAACAAAGAGAAATGAGAACAAAGATGTCAGCCTGTTTGAGAAAATTTTAACTGCCTTAAACTGAAACTAATAACCAGGAATATCTAAAAAATGGTTAACTCTACAAAATATATATATGTAACATAATATGTAACATAAATTGTGTGTTTTAATGAGATCTACATTTTTTGTGTGGTAGTTTTTGTATATCTCTTACGGTTTGCCAGTTGTAAAAAAGTCATCCTCCAGAATTAAGAGGTCTTCAGAGGCTATTCCCAGAAAATCCAAGATATACACTTTGTTTGTCATAAAAATATCTTAATTATACGGTACTTTAATCAAAATGGTTATAGCTATTGAGAAATTCAAAATTTTCAAAAAATGTCCCATGTAAAGCGTAGTTGGGGTGGGAGGATTTTCTTGGAAATCTTTGTGTCGCATTCTTGGAAGATATCAAACTTAAATGCCAAGTTTGGTATTTAATGGTCTTTTCGTTTTTGAGCTATGCTGTTCACACACACACATGCACACAGACACACATTTTTCTAAAAGTGTTTTTTTTTTTTTTAAATCAGGGTACCCCAAAACATATATATCCGGTGAAATCTCGACATCAAATTTTTGGCTGGAATACAATACCTTCTGTATACACTGCACATGTGGTCTAAAGAAAGTAAAAAGCTAGTAATTTTTACATAAAAAATTCTGATGTTTCATATAACTAGAAAGTAAATAAAGGAAAACACTAGGCTAAAGCGATACTCAAATCTTAAAAAAAAAAAAAAAAGTGACACAATGAAATTTTGTTCTCTTTACATGGCCAGGAGTGAAACAAGAGAAATGAAATAAATAACAGCATCCATTTGAGAAAAGTTTAAAGTATTTTAGAATTGAAACTAATAAAAAAATGTATGTTTTAACGAAATCTACACTTTTTGTATAGCAAAATATTGTCTAAAACAGTTTAGCAGTTATTAGTTATACAAAAGTTATCCACAGGTCTTCAGAGGGTATTCCCAGAGAATTCAAAATATACATACATTTTATACACAGTATTTTAATTAAAATCTTTAGAGCCATTTTTGAGAAAAATAACATTTTCAAACATTTTTCCATGTAAAGGGTAATTTGTGGTGGGGGGGGGGGGATTTTCTTGAGAATTTTCGTATCACATTCTAGGAAGATACTAAATATAAATACCAAGTTTGGTATTTACCGGTCTTTTTGTTTTTGAGCTATGCTGTCCACACACACGCGCGCACACATTAACCTTTTTCCAAAAATACTTTCTTTTTATTCAGGGGGACCTAAAGCATGAATTTCTGGCAAAATCTCGGTATGGAATTTTCGGGTGCAATACAATACCTTCTCTATACACTATGTACATAGTACATGTAGAGAAAGTAAAAACATTAAAATAGTAATATTTGCATTGTCATTTTTCAGCCTGGTGCACCAACATTCAAAGTGCTCCACCTTTCGGACACACACTTTGACCCTTACTACCAAGAGGGTACCAACGCTGACTGTAAGGAACCACTGTGTTGTCGCCTGACAAATGGTCCAGCACTGAACGCCCAGGCTGCAGCAGGACGCTGGGGAGATTATCGCAAGTGTGACACACCCAAGAGAACAGTAGACCATATGCTGCAACACATTTCCAGCACCCATCCTGTAAGTACACTTTTCTATCTCTTACTTTTATCCAGTATTTAAATGCTTTGGGGTTTAATTTAGAACTTCATTACTTAACCTTTTCAGTGTTACGGTCCAGATAACTCGACTGTAGGTTTGAGCGATTGTAAGTCTTAGAAAATTTTTAAATCCATTATCAGTCAACTCTCACGGACTAAGTCTGAGTAATATATAAAGCAAGGGAAAACTGCAAGTTATTTGGACCGAGTAAGCTGTAACAGTCTCTATTTCATGGCCGGAAACATGCTGTCGGTGGGGTGCTCTATCTCGCCTGTGGTTTAGGATGGGGAGGGCCCAGGTTAAATAATTGGTGGTATGGCATATCTGGAAATGATTTGTAGTTTTTCTTTGCCTTATATATTTACTCAGATTTAGTGTAAACAGTCTGTGAGAGTTGAAGATATAATTGATTTAAACATTGCTGCAGGAGAATATGAAACTCCAAGATTTGTAAACGCTCAAACCTATTCTCGACCGTTGCACTGAAAAGGTTAATCTTGTCTGTCTTTTCGCAGGACATAGACTACATCTTGTGGACAGGAGACCTACCTCCACATGACGTTTGGAACCAAACACGTGAAGAAAATTTAATGGTACTGAAGGAAACTGTGAGCCAACTGTTGCAGACTTTCCCAGGAATACCAATATTTCCAGCTCTAGGGAACCATGAGAGTGCCCCAGTCAACAGGTATGTGTCAGGGGCTATCACTAACAGCTGTTCAACAATAAAGGTTTGTCATATACTTACAGTTACAAGGGAAACATTTTGAGAATACCATGTACATCTGGCAACTACTTTCTAACACTTTGCAAACTTATTGCTGTGTAATTTGTTCAATTTTTACTTTCTCTACACGTACATAGTGTATAGAGAAGGTATTGCACACCACCCAAAATTTCAATACCGAGATTTTACTGGAAATACATTTTTAGGGTCCCCTTTATCAAAAAAAAAAAAAAAAAAAAGGATTTTCAGAAAAAGGTTTTTGTGTGTGTGTCTGTGAACACGATAACTCAAAAACGAAAAGTTGGTAACATACCAAACTTGGTATGTGACATGAAGATTTTGAGAAAAATCCCCCCACCCTAAACTACCCTTTACATAGAACTTTTTTTGAAAATTTGATTTTCTCAAAAATGGGTCTAATGATTTTGATTAAAATATTGTATATTAAAGATATTTACCTGACAAATAAAATGTATATCTTGAATTTTCTGGGAAAAGCCTCTGAAGACTACTTTATTCTGGGTGAATTTTATGGAATTTTGCATAACTGCTAAACCGTAAGAGATGGACAAAAACTTACCACACAACAAACATAATTAATTTTACATACTTTTTTCGTGGAGTTGATCATTTTTGAGATATTCCTTGTTATTGGTTTTCAGCTTTGAAAAATATAGTTTTCTCATACAGGAATTTGTCAACACCTGTCCATACAAACAAAGGAACTTCAGTCACATAGCAACCAGCTTTTGACTATCACTTTAACCTATGGTACTCCCTTATTTCACTCCTACTTACAAGGAAGCAAGTAATAAGACTATTTCTGCTAATTTTTCTCGATTAGCATGAAGTAAATAGAAGCATAAGCTTTTTAACAATCATTTGTTGCAGAGATGTAGAGAAAGTCATGTGAATGTAACACATCAGATTTTTCTTTAAGGTTTTGTTAATAATCATCAATTAAAGATTTTGTGTTCACCAAAAACTGAATTTAACTGAAATACATTACCAGGCCATGATGTTTTATGATTTAACTCCTAAACGAGGTGAAGCTTGGCTGAGAAATGCATTTGGCGAAGAAGCTCCATGTGAGGCAATAATATGTAATTGGAACAAGGAATTTGAAATCAATTTTTTACAGATTTATTTAGCCATATATTGTGGCGCTACTTGCAAGCTGATTTTTGGTCGGCAATGTGGAACTAATGTCCCTTTCCAACTCCAGCTTCCACGCTTTTAAACACGGACTGCAGTAAGGCGCGTTCCCATACGAACCTCGCCCCAAAATCTTATTTTCCAAATATGCTGGCCACTACCCTGTGGAAATGTCCCCAGAGTTAATTATGCATTTGTAATGTGTGTCAGCACTTTAGCAATCTCAGTTTTAATCTCTTATAATTTATTTAATTTTTCATCAAAATCCACTGATTTTTGGGCTTAAGCTTATTGATTTCTTGTAGTATATTTTTTTCTGTTATTTCTAATATTCACATTGGAAAAACAGCTGTCACACAATATGAAAAATTAATCAGATTATCCTGTAACAACTAAGTGAATTTTGTAACTCAACAAACCTTCCTTAGAAGCCTAAAGAAATTAAATACAAATGAAAACTCCCTTATTTAAAAAAAAACTTTAGATTTATTTGATATTAAGCACTATTGACAGTTAGCTGAAGAATCTAAAAAACCTGGTATATTTTCATGTGTTAAATTCATTACACATAGATATCTTTTGTTTGAAATATTTGTGACTGTTATTGTATTGTTTTGTTTCCACAGTTTTCCCCCACCATTCATTCAGAATGACTTTGGTATCTCGTGGCTGTATGATGAAGTGGATGCTCAATGGAGAAAATGGTTGCCTTCATCTGTGTCAAACACGATACGACGTGGGGCCTTCTACAGTGTTCTGGTGCGACCAGGTTTCAGGGTCATATCGCTCAACATGAACTATTGCAACAACAAAAACTGGTACAGTATCACTCCTTGGTAAAACTACTACACAGTACTATGTGCACATCTATTCTTAGGCACACAGCTCCCTAGATCTCTGGGCGATGCCCGGAGTGCCCGGGTTTGCAATGAATATTCCGGGTATATGGGCCAATGACTAATCTACGGGCTTGAATGTCGCCTTACTCATGAATAATTTTGGTTCAAATGTTAATTTCTAAATGTAACAATATATACGTTTCTATTCTTACTCTGGCAATCTGTAGTGTTTGGCTCACATTATTAAAGAAAGTTACGGCTCGTTCATTTCCTCATGTCAGTTAGCAGTTTACTGGCAATTATTGGAATGCTCGGATCATGAGTGGATGGACTACCACTACCTTTCATAATTCAGAATAATTACAGTTTTTGTTCTGTAAATGAAGAAGCGATATCTTAGTTCATTCCGTGAAAAATGGTTGCAGGACGAAAATTATAAATAGTGGTTACAAAAAGTTGATAGTGACGAGTGTATGTGTAGGTGAGTGCTGAATATGCACTTTATTATTTTTATTTAGTTTGTATAGGTTCGATTAGCGGTAATGGTAGCATAAGTGGGCTATTAGTATTAGTATGAGTAAGTTAATTTTATTATGTTACTAAAAATTGGACCGTAATAACACAAAAAATCTATTTAACAATTTCAGTCTCTACCTACTCAAATATCCGTTGCCTTTTGGTTGGTCTCTAGTACATTCTGGAAACTCTACTCCCTAGTGTTTATTCATGAACTTTAAGGTTAATAAATAACTGTTGGAGTGTGGTTTAATTTCACTCAGAAACAGATTTACTGCATAAAATATACTGGGGTCGGCCGATAAGTCCTGAGTCCCTCAATGAAAACAGCATTTACAATATTCTCGAGAAAGGCTAATACATTTGTCATATTGGTGTTCTAATTTAATTAAACCATCTCTGTAGTGTGATTTATCAAGGTCCTCAAAATAGCTGTTTACCGCATCAATGACCTCCTCGTTGCTGTCAAATCTTCGTCCTCCAGGAAATTTTTTGAGGTTTAGGAACAGTTGCGGGATCTGGCGAATAGAGTGGATATTCAAGCAACTTGAAGTTTAATTCGCACATTTTCCCCATTGCAATGACTGAACGATGGGCCGGAGCATTGTCGTGATGAAACAAGATTTGTTTTTTTCCTGCCAAATGAGGTCTTCTTCTTTTCACCTCATCACTCAAATGTTGCAGTAAGCTTGCGTAGTACTCACTAGTGATACTTTTACCCTTTTCCAAGTAATCAATAAAAATAATTCCCTGTTCATCTCAGAAAACACTCACCATAATCTTGTTAGCTGATAAAATTGACTTTGCCTTTTTAGGAGTTGGTTCACCTGACGCAATCCACTGTTTTGACTGTGATTTACTTTCTGGAGTATAATGATGCATCCAAGTTTCATCCATGGTAATAAGCGTCTCAAAAATTTACTGGAATTTTTAGTGTGGAGCTCCACATTCTTAGCAGAAACAGTTTTTCTTTACAACTTTTGATCAGGTGTCAACAAACGCGGCACCCATCTTGCACAGACCTTGTGAAAGCCAAAACATTACTTAAAATATTACCTGCACATTCTTTTGATATGTTTACAGCCTCTGCTATCTCAAACAACTTTAATCTGCAGTCTTCCAGTACTAAACGATGAATTTTTTTATTACCTCTGGAGTTGTCACTTCTACAGAGCGTCCAGAGCGAGGCTCATCACTAGTGATCGTACGTCCCATTTTAAACTGTGCAACCCACCTTTTAATCTTTAAATATGAAGGGGCAGAGTCTTTCAATGTACCGTCCATTTCCTTCTTGATTTCTTTAACCGTTAAGCCTTTCAAATGAAAGTATTTAATCACTGCTCTTTTTTTCAAATCCTCCATTTTCATGAAAAGTCTTGTTTAAAATGCTATAATTCGTAAACTAAACAAGCTATTGACCTGTAACTATGGATACAAGCTAGTCCAGAGTTAAACTATACAATGCTACTGTCTAACTGGCCTAGTGGTGCCATATCTGTGCGAAACCCGGGACTTATCAGTCGACTCTCGTATATGTGAGAACAAAGCAGATCTTCTATTGCTGCATGTTTCATCTAGCAGTGCTAATAGACACAAACCCTTGAAAAACAAACATACCTCTCTGAAGAACCTTTAAGTTTTCTCACTTAACACTTTCAATATGGATTTTCTAACATTCATTTGTTAGGTTTTGCACTATTTTGGAAATTTTTGACAATTTTAATTTTCTCAAAAATGGCTCTAAAAAATTTTGATTAAAATGCTTGTATCAAAGATATTTATATGGCAAATAAAATATTTATCTTGAATTTTATGGGAATAGCCTTTAAAGACCTCTTTATTCTGAGTGAATTTTACTAAATTTTGCGTAACTAGTAAATTGTAAGAGATAGACAAAAACTTACTACAGAAAAAATGTAGAGCTCATTTAAACACGCAATTTATGCTATATACATTTCTGAGATATTCTTTACTATTTGTTTCGGATTTAAAATACTTAAAACTTTCTCACATGGCAAACAGCTTTAAACAGATTTGATATTCATGTTAGCTTAGTGTATTGCCTTATTTCCCTTTTACCTACAAGGAAGGAAGTAATTAAGACCATTTCTGCTAATTTTTTCTCGATTAGCATGAAGCAGATAGAAGAATAAGCTTTTTAACAATAATTTGTTGCAGCGATGTAGAGAAAGTCATGTGAATGGAACAACATAACTCCATCTACAAGTGAGTAATAACTTTATCATTTAAACAGGTGGCTTCTACTGAACAGCACAGACCCAGCTAAAGAATTGCAGTGGTTCATCTATGAGCTTCAGACTGCCGAGTTTAGTGGTGAGAAAGTGCATGTGATTGGTCACATTCCTCCAGGTCACAGCGACTGCCTCAAAGTGTGGAGTAGAAACTATTATCGCATCATAAACAGGTACGTTTGTGCACCACTACGCTATTGCTTTCCACACAGGAAAATGGTAACGATTGCTCAATCATTTGTTTGTTGCAGATATGAATCAACTATAACATCACAGTTCTTTGGGCACACACATTTTGATGAGTTTGAGCTGTTTTATGACAGTAAAGACCTCAGTCGAGCAATCAATATAGCTTACATTGGACCTTCTGTCACGCCGTATAACGATCTTAATCCTGGATATAGAATATACTACATCGACGGTGACCATAAATCAACCACAAGGGTAAGATATGCACTCATTTTCTTTTCTTAAAGTGATAGTCAAATGTTGTTGCAAATTGCTTCTTTGCTTGCCCAGTCGCCCTCCGTGGTGTAATGGTTACCATGCTGACTTCATATACCCAAGGTTGCGGGTTCAAACCTGGCGGAGGACGATGGATTTCTTCGGGTGTAAAAGTCCTTAGAATGGCTTCCTTCGGAAGGGAAGTAAAGCTGTTGGTCCCATGTCCCACGTAAAAGAACCTCAAGACTGATAGAGAGGCCTCAGAGCAAAATTAAGCTGCATTTCACGCCCAATTTAGAATGGAATGCTGAGAACCTCAGTAGCTAAAGAGCTTCCATAAATAACATGGAATTTTTTTGTTTGCCCAGGAAGTACAACAAAAGAAAAATGGATATTGCCTTTCTGATTCAAGTATGATTGCTTTACAATTGAAACCAATAACGAGGAATATCTTGGAAACAATTACCTGCACAGCAAAATTGTGTGTTTGGACGAGATCTACATTTTTGGTGTATATTTCTTACAGTTTAGCAGTTAAGCAAAATCATCCAGAATAAAGAGGTCTTCAGAGGCTATTTCCAGAAAATTCAAGATGTAAATATTTTTAATATATAAGATTTTATTCAAAATAGTTAGAGCCATTTCTTCGAAAATTTTTCCATATAAAGGGTGGTTTGTGGTGGGATTTTATTGAAAATCTTTGTAAGATACTAAACCTAAACACCAAGTTTGGTATTTAACAGCCTTTTCATTTTTGAGACACACACAAGGCTGTTTTTCTAAAAATTTGTTTTTCAGACTCAGGGGGACCCCAAAACATATATTTCCAGTGAAATCTCAACATCAAATTTTTGGGTGGCATACAATACCTTCTCTATCCACTATGTTTATTGTACATGTGGGCTTAAAAACAATTTTTTTGGAGTGTGTCTGTCTCACATTCAGAAGTCTCAGGTTTAAATCTCAGTCAGGGTAACTTATCTGGATAATGCAGGATATTTATCCTATAAATGTTGAGTAACTTGAACGCTATGGTTCTCGGGCTCATTTGAGCACCATAACACTGATTTCGATTTCATTCAGCTTCAATATGACCACCAAGGTTAAAGTACAAAAAAAAAAAAAAAAAAAAAAAAAAAAGGAAGAAAGGAAAATGGGGGGGTAATAAAAACACCCCAAACTATCCTTTACATAGAAACACTTTTCTATACAGGATGTTTCGGAAGCGATGGTCAATAATTCATATATGGAAAGTACAGGCCAAAAGTAGCTAAAAAGCTCCAGTAAACATGGGTCCACAAATCAACCGTTGTCGAAGTATCACATTAATTCAAGTTGGGAGCCAACTGTAAATGCCCCTGAATAACTAGATAATTACATTGGTATCTCAAGGTTTTTTTAACACATTGAAGCTTAAGCCCGAGTATAGCTTAGATTTAGAGCTTTCTTCCCTACCAAACGGAACATAAAGTTAAAAACAGACCTTAATAAAAGTTATATTTTGCAGAAATATTTTAGTAGCCCAAAAATTCGCAAATCGCCTTCATCAAAATTTGGTTGTAAAAAGTGGATTTTAGTAGCCCAATCAGTGACTTTTCACCCAATCTAGAGGAAAAAAAAAAAACAAAAAAAACACACACATGCGCACACAGAGTGTAAGACATCTTAACACATTGAAGCCTGGGCATTTCAGTAGTTGAAGTGCCAAGAAACCCAGGGATTTTATGCCTACTTTGAGTTATTATTTACACTACATCAATCAAATCTGCCAAAAAATATTGGGACAATCTAAAAGTACAGCATTCAATGATTTCTGAACAAGTAAGAAAATAGTCATAACTTCTGTATTAATATTTTAGTTTAAGTTTATAAGTATCAAATATGAATTTGAAAAAAAACTGTGTAAAGCTGCTTACACTTCATTTATTCAAAGTTCGAAAAACTCTCCCTCGGAATCAGAATTTTCCACAGCTTCATTTGTATACTGAATTTCAGCTTCAGTTCACAGAAATTGAGGAAAATGCAGCATTTTAACATTTTAGAGCACAAACGTCACAAACAGATCACCACCACCTTCAAGGAAAATGGTGCGACTACCCTAGAGCAGACAATATTACTAAATCTCCTAAAATTCCTAATAGTTGACTAAAGCAAGGACAGAGGGCAGCACAAATCAGACAACTAAATGATAACTGATGTGTACTCTTTGCCGCATAGCCCAGGACTGAGTTAAGGTCGTGGAATTGCATTTAAAGCGATAGAAATACCTGCCCGAGCTATGCTCAGGCTTGGGCTCCAATGTGTTAATCTTGTGTAAGACATAACCTAATTGTGTGTTTATTTTGCAGTCGGTAGTGGATCATGAGACTTGGGTGATGAATCTGAAGGAAGCCAATCTGTACGATTACCCGATCTGGTACAAGCTGTACAGCACACGTTCAGTGTATCAGATGTCTTCGCTACTCCCTCAGGACTGGGATAACTTCCTCAACAAACTAGCGGGAGACACTGCCCTCTTTGATCTCTATTACAAGTAAGTGCTGAAGGTCAAGACAGGAACTGCAATTTAAATTCTTACACTTATTTTGGAACGTTTAACCTTTTTATTGCCAATCATGGTCTAATCGTGATGCCACTGAGCCATGCCCCAACAGTGAAATAAAGTATCTATCATTTACATTTTCATGGCTTCGTCAAATACAGCATTTAAATAGATAATTTATTTCATTTTTTCAAGTTACAAATATGATACATACATGTTACTTTGCTGGAGTTGTGAATTTGGTATCATATGTATCTGTACTTTTCCCTCTGTTTGAACATTTTTATACCTTACCAACTTAATCTGTTTATCTCTTTTATAAATCACAGCTTCATCAGTTTTATTATTTATGGGCTCACTTCTTTTTTGTAGTTTAACGTTCCTTAAATTGGTTGGTCATATCGGACAATAAATGAAATTGGTGAAATGATACTCAAATGATCTCGGGGTCCATGGAGCTTAAAGTTACTCGACATTCGTCTTTTCAGAATAAGGGAAGACCCCGAAAAAACCTTATCCTGGTAACTTACCCTAAGCGAGATTCGAACTCACAGCCTTTTGAATGTGAGACAGACACGCTACCACCACACTACCCAGGCGGGCAATATTATTATTGATTTTAGTTTTGAATGATAGAAATTATAGATTTATTTATTAAATTTGTTTATTTATTTGCATATTTTATTGTGACACATTATATAAGGCTCACGTTTTCTAATATTCTTACCTTTGAAAATATAATTGTTTTACATTTATTTGGATTTAACTCCATTTTGTTATATTGCGCCAAGAGTTGAATTTCGTTTAGATATTCTTGTAAATCTATAAAATAAATAATGTAATGTAAATTGGATAGAAAAGAGTCAGACTGAAAAATTCATGCCATAGCTGGAATTTGAACCACGGATCTCTCAATCTCTAGCTGGTTGCTCTGCCACTGAGCTACCATGGCAATATGCCAGCATAGCATTGAATTTCTCAACTGACTTGCATGTTTCCTGGTAAACCACAAGGTGATCTCAAATTATTTTGAGATGACAACCCCAATGGCGACTTACAATGTTGTAAGTACTTAAGACCCAGAATTCATAGTATAGCCAACTATTATAGTCAATTGGTACTGGATTAATTGTTTTTTCACACAAGCCATGTGTAGGACAGGAGTTGGGGTTGTCATCTCAGAATAATTTGAGAACACCTTGTGGTTTACCAGGAAACATGCAAGTCAGTTGAGAAATTCAATGCTATGTTGCCATGGTAGTTCAGTGGCAAAACAACCGGTTAGAGATCAGGAGATCTGTGGTTCAAATCCCGGCTATGGCGTTGAATTTTTCAGTCTGACTCTACCTATCCAACTCCTGTCCTACACACGGCTAGAGATCGGGAGATCCATGGTTCAAATCCCAGCTATGGCATTGAATTTTTCAGTCTGACTCTACCTATCCAACTCCTGTCCTACGCACAGCTTGTGTGAAAAAACAATTAATCCAATGTAATGTAATTTTGTTGTTTACTTAGACATTACTGGAAGAATTCACCAGTGCGACCAACCTGTGATGCTGAGTGCAAGAAGAGGATGTTGTGCGATCTGCGATCAGGAAGATCGCATGACAGGAAAGGACTCTGCCAGGAATTAGAGAGCAGGGTGGATGCCAACACGAGAACAGGATGGCGAGCATGGATCTATAACGGATTGGCACTATCGTATGTCAACTATTTCACAGGATTCTGTTGGATAGGAACTAGTATTAGAGACGCTCTCATGACTGATTAGAGGTGTTGGTTTGATAGTGGCATGCCTGCATGTGCTGTACATATTGCATCTGGAATGTAGATTAAATTGCCAAGTGACTGTATATAAAACCAAAGAAGAGTTTGTGTGTGTGAGAAACTTCTTTTCTTCTGTCTTGTTTCAATTCTTGTAATGTAAATGCTAGTGACTTGAGATGCACTATAAATTAATTATGTTTATTTTAATTTCCTAACTTTGTATTATATTCCAATAGATTCTTTGATTAGTGCTTTTTACTTTCTCTACATGTACTATGTGTATAGAGAAGGTATTGTACTGCACCCAAAAATTTGATACCAAGATTTCACTGGAAATATATGTTTTGACACCCCCTGAATAAAAAAAAAACATTTTTAGAAAAATGTCTGTGCATGTGTCTGTGTGTGTGTGTGTGTGTGTGTGTGTGTGTGTGTGTGTGTCTGTGGGCAGCATAGCTCAAAAACGAAAATACCGTTAAATACCAAACTTGGTATTTAAGTTTGGCATCTTCCAAGGATGCGACACAAAGATTTTCAAGAATATCCCCCCATCCCCAACTACCCTTTACATGGAATTTTTTTTCGAAAATTTTGATTTTCTCAAAAGTGGCTCCAATGATTTTGATTAAAATATCGTATATTAAAGATATTTGCCTCAGAAATAAAATGTATTTCTTGAATTTTCTGGTAATAGCATCTGAAGACTATTTTATTCTGCATGAATTTTACGGAATTTTGCATAACTGCTAAACCGTAAGAGATGGACAAAAACTTACCACACCAAAAATGTTGAGCACGTTAAAATACTCAATTCATGTTATGTATTTTTTTTCGTGGAGTTGATCATTTTTGAGATATTCCTTCTTTTTGTTTTCAGCTTTAAAAAACATATTTTCTCATACAGGAATTTGTCAACTCCTGTCCATACAAACAAAGGAACTTCAGTCACATAGCAACCAGCTTTTGACTATCACTTTAACCTATGCTACTCCCTATTTTGCTTCTACTTACAAGAAAGCAAGTAATAAAACTATTTCTGCTAATTTTTTCTCAATTAGCATGAAGTATTTAGAAGTATAAGCTTTTTAACAATAATTTGTTGCAATGATGTAGAGAAAGTCATGTGAATGGAACACATCAGATTTTTTTCAAGTGGAACTGTAGAATTCAGAAAAAAAATCTGATGTGTTCCATTCATATTACACAAACAACTTTCCTTAGAAAAGATTACTTTTATCTATGACATGCTAATCAAGATAAACATTAGCAGAAATTGTCTTATTACTTGCTTGTAGAAGGGGAAAAAGGGAATACACTAAGCTAAATCGAAAGTCAAATCTTTTAAAAGCTGGCCCTATGTGAAACAAATGAAGTTTCCATCACTGTGCATGGCCTGCAATAAAACACAGAGATGAAACAAAACGTCACTTCCAGTTTGAGAAAAGTTTAAGTAGTTTAAAATTGAAAGCAATAACAAGGAATATCTCAGAAATGGTCAGCTGTAAATAAAAAAGTATATGACATAAATTATGTGTTTTAACAAGATCTACCTTTTTTTATGTGACAAGTTTTTGTCTATCTCTTACGGTTTAACCGTTATGTAAAATTCTATAAAATTCATCCAGAATAAAATAGTCTTCAGAGGCCATTCCCAGAAAATTCAAGATATAAAGTTTATTTGTCAGGTAAATATCTTTAATGTACGATATTTTAATCAAAATCGTTAGAGCAATTTTTGAGAAAATCAAAATTTTAAAAAAAAGTTCCATGTGAAGAGTAGTTGGGGGTGGGGGGATTTTCTTGAAAATCTTCATGTCACATCCTTGGAAGATACCAAACTTTAATACCAAGTTTGGTATTTAACAGGCTATTTGTTTTTGAGCTATGATGTCCACAGACACACACACACACACATGTGGACCTTTTTCTAAAAATGCTTCTTTTGGATTCAGGGAGTCTCAAAACATATATTTCCGGTGAAATCTCGGTATCAAATTTTAGGGTGCATTACAATACCTTCTCTATACACTATGTACATAGTACGTATAAATAAAGTAAAATTCTGATGTGTTAAACTCACATGATTTTCTCTAGTTGCTCTGCAAACAAACTTCTTACAAAAGATTATTCTTCTTTCTACACAATGCTAATCAAGATAAACATTAACAGAATGTTCTTATTTATAAGTAGAAGGGAACTAAAGGAATGCGCTATGCTAAAGTGATAGTTAAATTTTTAAAAGTTGTCTTTATGCGATTGTCATTGAAATTGGCTTCTTTGCTTTGCCAGGAGTGGAACAAAAGAAAAACATACACTTCCTGTCAAACAATTGTTCACATATCGATTGGTATTTAAATGATTTGACTATCGCTTTAGCCTGGTATTTTCCCTTATTTCCCTTCTGTTTGTAAGGAATTAAGTAGTTAGACCAATTGTGTTAATATTGATCTCTTTTAGCATGATTTAGATAGAAGGTAAGAATAGTTTGTTTGCGGAAAATCATATGAATGGAGCACATGAGATTTGTTTATAGATATAATTAAAAATGACTCTTTTCCTGCTGTTTCTTTGTGGACAGTTTAATTTCTCATCCTGATGCAGTCACATCTCAGGTGAAACATGATGCTCACATTGGCAACATAGTCTTAATTTGGAGTTTGACTGCTAATGTATCAGACCCTGACTTACAAAAATAGCTGTAATTAGAATTCTTTTGAATTTGATGTTGGAAAACCTGCATTACTAGGGTCGGCTCATACGTCCTGGGCCTCTCAATGAAAGCAGAATTTAAACAAAATTGTTTTGCTTTATTTCTCAATATAATCTTTGGGAACACGTGATAGTCACTGGGTGCTAGATCTGGCAAATAGGGTGGGTGTTCAAGATATTCCAATTTTAATTCGCACATTTTCCCAATTGCAATGACTGAACGATGGGCTGCAGTATTGTCGTAATGAAACAAGATTTTGTTTTGCCGAATGAGGTCTTCTTCTTTTCCCCTCATCACTCAAACGCTGTAGTACTCACCAATGATACTTTTATCCTTTTCCAAGTAATCAATAAAAATAATTCCCTGTGCATCCCAGAAAACACTCGCCATAACTGTGTTAGCTGACAAAATTGACTTTGACTTTTTAGGAGTTGGTTCACCTGGCGCAATCCACCTTTTTGACTGTGATTTATTTTCTGGAGTGTAGTGAGTGATGTATCCAAGTTTCATTCATGGTAATAAGCCATCTCAAAAATTCATTGGCATTTTTACAGTAGAGCTCCACATTCTTAACAGAAACAGTTTTTCTTTGCAACTTTTGACCAGTTGTCAACAAACGCGGCACCCATCTTGCAGAGACCTTGTGAAAGCCCAAAACGTTACTTAAAATATTACCTGTACGTTCTTTTGATATGTTTACAGCCTCTGCTATCTCAAACAACTTTAATCGGTGGCCTTCCAGAACTAAACGATGAATTTTTTCAATGATCTCTGGAGTTGTCTCTTCTACAGGGCGTCCAGAGGGAGGCTCATCACTAGTGCTTGTATGTCCCATTTTAAACTGCCCGACCCACCTTTTAATCATTGAATATAAAGGGGCAGAGTCTTTCAATGTACTGAGTGTCCATTTCCTCCTTGATTTCTTTAGGCGTTAAGCCTTTCAAATGGAAGTATTTAATCACTGCTCATTTTTCCAAATCTCCATTTTCGTGAAAACTCTAAAGTTGTCTTGTTTAAAATGCTGTCATTTGAAAACTAAACAAGCTATGGATACAAGCTAGTCTAGAGTTAAACTATACGATGCTACTATCTAACTGGCATAGTGGTGCCAAATCTGTGTGAGGGCCGGGACTTATCAGCCGATCCTAGTGTATTGGCTGAATTGGAGACACATTAAAAATTTCATTGGTCAGTTAAAACAAATGGTCTCAATGCACAAAACTGACCAGGAAAAGAAGAAGAAGAACTGCATTCCCATTCTCGTTACCAGGGTGCTGTGATACAAAACCTTGTGGTTTGTATGGCTTACTGCTCTTGTTTTTATTTTGTTTGCCATTCTCGGGTTATTGGTAACCAGCCTTATATTTTAAGTTTAATGAAATGTTTTGAAAACCTCAAAATATTTTATTCTACTTTGTAAAATGAGGAGTATCATTGCAAACCATATTATATAACGATAATGGCGTGTTATTTATGGACGCTCTTTAACTGCTGTGGTTCTCAGCTTCCCATTCTATACTGGGCATGAAAGACTGATTAATTTTGCTCAGATGCCTCTCTATTAGGTTTGAGGTTCTTTAACGTGCTGTAAATCTACGACATGGGACCCACAGCTTTACTTCCCTTCCGAAGAAAGCCATGCTAAGGATTTTTACGCCCGAAAAAATCCATCATCCTCCGCCGAGTTTGAACCCACAACCTTGGGTATATGAAGTTAGCATGGTAACCATTGCACCACGAAGGGCGACAACCATATTATGTCCAAAATGGAACATTTTATAGGAAAAAGCAAAAATGAATTACATATAAACTATGGGAGACATTTCAAAACTAACAGTCACAATTTTATATTTATATTTCTCAAATAGAATTATATTAGAAACAAAATAATTTTAAAATATTCAAGACTTTGAAATTATATATATATAAAAAAAAAAAAAAAAAAAAGAAATGTACATTGAGTTTTATTTACAGACGCTCTTTAACTGCTGTAGTTCTTAGCATCACATTCTGTGATAGACCGCTTAATTTTGCTCAGAGGCCTCTCTATCAGGCTTGAGGTTCTTTTAGGTGCTGTAAATTTGCAACACGGGACCAACGGCTTTACTTCCCTTCCGAAGGAAGCCATGCTAAGGATTTTTACACCCAAAAAATCTATTGTCCTCCACCAGGTTTGATTCCACGACCTTGGGCATGGTAACCATTACACCATGGAGGGAGACTAGCTGGTAGGGGCATCTGTTTTCACAAATGTACCATAACATGGAGAGAAAGCTGGGAGCATATGTGTGCAAGCTGCCATCTATATATGGCAATGCAGGAGCAAGTCCTGTACAGTGGCACACTCTCTTGCCATTGCAGAGAGTTGCATGAACGTTGAAATACCTCTGGGTGGCACAAATGCCACAACTTAATTACTATCGATGTGCTCTTTTATATTGCTCTCCCCTAGGCTTATATCTTTTAGAGATGGACACAGAAATTAGCAGGGAAAGTCAAAATTTTTATTTTGCTTTGCTTTTTATTTCAGACACTTTTTTTTGGCTTTGAGAAGAAAAGATGTAGGTATACTGCAACAATTTAGTTAGGTCCGAGTGTTTATCACAATGCTTGAAGAAGAAATTAATAAATATTCACTGTTGCTATTGTGTGAAAGCTTTGTATTAGTAAAGTAAAAGCATTAATAACTGCAACTAGATATATGCTATTGATTTAATTTTTTTTTTCTCACACAAGCCGTGAGTAGGACAAGAGTTTGATAGGTAAAGTCAGCGTGAAACATTCAATGTCATAGCTGGTTGCTCTACCACTGAGCTACCATGGCAACATGCCAGAACCACAGATCTCCTAGACCAGGAGATCCATGGTTCAAATCCTGGCTATGGCATTGAATTTTTCTGTCTGACTCTACATATATGCTACTTGTATGATAGTTCTATAAATTCTGGAGAAGCCTTCAGTTTCACCTCACGCATGTTGCTATTTGCTGCCGTGCACAGCTGCTTAGATTTATATCCAGGAAAAAACATGCGATTTAAGATCATAATACACTAGTGGTGATGCATTATAATAACATGAAGACAAAAAAATTACGATAAGTAATGTTTCCAAAATTGTTATTCTGTTTGCAATATTGGTGGAGCTAACACATGTTATGCATATTACTTGATCATCCTACCTGCTTCACTAACACAAGATATAACCCTCTGGCGCTAGAGGGCTTCGATTTGTAGCGTGAAACATGGTGGTGTGCAACACAACTATGTCAGTACAGCGTGCTATAATCAAACTGCAGAAAACGTGCCTCCAATTGAAATGCATAAAGGAATGAAAGCTGTGTATTGGCGAGTACATCGACATCAGTAATGTGCGTCGCTGCAACATCTGCAAGAATCGAATGCCTCGGGTTCACTGTCATCTATCATCCTCCGTACAGTCCCGACTTGGCCCCATCCAATTTTCATCTGTTTCCTAGACTTAAAGGGCACTAGGGCACTTCTCTTTTATACTGATGAAGCTGTTCAAGCAGATGTGAGGATATGGCTCCGTCAAACATTCTTCAGTGAGGATATACTCAAACTGGTCTCTCGTTGGGAGAAATGAGTTCTTCACCAGGGTGATTATGTTGAGAAATAAATATGTAGACATGAAGAATAAAAAGGTAGAATGGTAATACAGTTTGTTTTATTCCAAACGTTTTAAGGGTGTTAACGGAAAAAAATTGAAGGCATTACTTTCAGGCATAAACCTTTTCCCCAGATTGCAATTTCTTGCATATTTTTGCTGTGCTTGTTTATTTCGGCTTACTCTGTAATTTCACTTTCATCCATAGCAAAAAGCAGGACAAATAAACAGAATGCTGATCAAGGCATCAGTTTAACCAGCTAATGACTGTCACGATAATAATCCTGAGAAAAATGGATGTGAACATAATATGGTTTGCAGAAGTCGCAAATATGGATTTTTTTTATGGTGTTTATCACCCCATTTACCACATAGGCACCGCAGGCGATGACACTGATGATACAGTGGAATGCGATGGTTGGGGAAACTGGAGAACCTGAAGAAAACCCACCCCTATGCTGCCTTGTCCATTACAATTCCCACATACAATTGCCTAGGATCAAACCCAGGTTACCTTGGACAAACACGGACATAATATGGTTTGCAAGAACAGCCTCTTTTCACATGCCATTACACAGGGACAAAATATAATTTCACACTAAGAAAGTTCACGAAAGGGCATGCAAGCGAATTCATATGAAACTTGGTTTTGTTCACGGCTGGACATAATACAGTTTGCAACAATGCTTCTCATATGTTAATTGTGTAGATTGTAACTTTGAGTTCAGTAAAAGCATTCTTCCTTTAAGCACTAATCTATGCTGAAGGTCAATCAATACAGACAGACCTTATGTACGATTATGTTTAAAGAACTGTTGCAGCTGTTATTAGTAATCTAAGTTGTTGGTATGAAGAGCACTTAACCCTTTTTGTGCCAACCACAATTTAATTGTAATCCGAGAATTGCTAATTACGATCTAATAGTGATGCCGTTTTCATATGTTTTAAATCTTTCCAGCAGGAAAGTCTGTGTACTTTCTAAGTCATAGCCATAGAGAAAGGTTTTCTGGAGCATTTCAGCACCTTATTTTTACACTCCAAAGCACGAAATTAGCTCCAAATTTAATTTCTCTACCCAGTGTTTGTTTATGTTGATTGAAAAATGGTGTCTTCTAGCAAAAGGCTATGAATTAAAGAGGAAACAAAGCTGCAGTCCATGATGTATTAGAAGAAAGCGGGTGATTTTGAGTTTTCACGCCTTGATGAAAGTGTTTCTGACGTCAATGTAAGATAGGAAGATATATATTCTAGCTTCAGTGATGCATCCAATAACAATAGCCTTCGTATGCCTGTAAATAATGGGTGTACTTCTCAAAATGGAGTATGGAGGTGTAACCAGGCGACATGTACAATGTGAATCAACCTTTCAGCTATGCTACAATTCATTTTGTTGCATAGTCAACTTACCGTCCCCATATTTCTAACACCCCCTAGGACTTACAAGCCAATGCCTAGGGGTCAGGAGCCTATGGCACGAAACCACAGTATGAACTGCTATGAGGGGTAACAAGAGGAAAGGGGATGATGGAGCAATTGGTGGAAATAGTGGCGGGGGAAACTGGAGGACGCACAAAAAGCCCAGACGCCACTTTGTCCACCACAAATCCCATAATGCGCGTGCTTGGGATTAAACCCGGCTGCCTAGATGGGAGGTGAGCGGTCCAACCATGGCGCTACAACACAAGTGCTAAATTTTAAAATAAGCTGTTACATTTGTATTGTATTGCTTTATGCCATTTTCTTTAATAATGGCATCATGCTTATGTGTGTTTTTGGTAATTTGTTTTTACCCCACTTTTCAGCCTTCAGGTTATGTGAATTCAGTTTTTGTATTTTAAAAAATAAAACACCAAACCTAGTAAAGAAATATCTGTACTTTCATTTAATTAGCCTGAACTTTCTCTGTAATAAAGTTTTGTATGCCTAATTATTGATTATTTTGGGATTCTTAATTTTACAAGGAAGCAAGTAATAAGACTATTTCTTCTAATTTTTTCTTGATTAGCATGAAGTAAATAGAAGCAAAAGCTTTTTAACAGTAATTTGTTGCAGAGTTGTAAAGAAAGTCATGTGAATGGAACATCAGATTTTTTTTTATTCTTTGTATTTTGCTGTCTGCCTCACTAAAGAGCAATATGCTCATTGGGACATTCTATGTAAATAAATTTAAAGAAAAATTCCAGATACATGCACTCTCTTATATATTTTATTCATATGGTTTAAGAGTATATATTTGGCTATGATATTTGAATATAAAGAGATAAGTGATCAAGGGAAGCCTGGCTGCTCTGGAACTTGTAGAAAAAGTGTTTCTTTTTTATCACAAATGTCTGATGTCACCTTTCTCTCTCTCTGTCTATTTCACTCTAATGAATGGCATACTGTAGTCGCAGGAAGATACAAAGAGTAATGTAAGTATACTTCTTAATTTCCTTCTTTAATTCTGTCTTGCATGTAATGATTTTAATGAATAAGGATACAGAAGTTAGCTATTTCATGTGAACACAAGAACTAAAGTATTATATGTTACATTTAGTAGGTGTTCTTTGCAACCAACTTTCTTACAAAAGCTTATTCTTTTATCTAAGCAAGTAATTCAAATATAAACAATTTTTTATACAGTTGGCGCTAAAAGTAAGACTTTTACCGGTTGTCAGTAGTATTAAAAGTAGACACTTCTGTCACTCAGTGTTGTAAACTTTGGCCTAATTCAAGTAGGCTTTGACTCTGAAAGCTCGTATCGATCCATAAATTGGTGCTAAATCGAAATGTAAATGGCATGTTATTTATGGACGCTCTTTAACTGCTGTGGTTCTCAGCGCCCCATTCTAAATTGGGTGTGAAAGACTGCTTAATTTTGCTCAGAGGCCTCTCTATCAGGCTTGAGGTTCTTTTACTACTGTGGTTCTCAGCACCCCATTCTAAATTGGGTGTGAAAGACTGCTGAATTTTGCTCAGAGGCCTCTCTATCAGGCTTGAGGTTCTTTAACTACTGTGGTTCTCAGCACCCCATTCCAAATTGGGTGTGAAAGACCGCTTAATTTTGCTCAGAGGCCTCTCTATCAGGCTTGAGGTTCTTTAACTACTGTGGTTCTCAGCGCCCCATTCTAAATTGGGTGTGAAAGACCGCTTAATTTTGCTCAGAGGCCTCTCTATCAGGCTTGAGGTTCTTTTATATGCCATAAATCTATGACATGGGACCAGCGGCTTTACTTCCCTTCCAAAGGAAGCCATGCTAAGGAGTTTTACACCCAAAAAAATCCATCGTTCGTTGGGTTTGAACCCGTGATCTTGGGTACATGAAGTTAGCATGGTATCCATTACACCATGGAGGGCAACATAAAATGGACGTTGATTTGAATGCCATGAACATGGAATCTGCTGAACCAGACAAAATTATTGAATAGAATGTTTTTGTTCTGTACATATAAGTCATCATGTTGCCAGCACTGAAGCTAAGCAACTGAATATCGCAGACCATTAAGCATGAACTCCGTGAAATAGTAAAACAGTCTATTTATAATTATAATATGTCTATAAATATTGAGAACTGTGTATGACACACCTGTTAAATTTGTTTTATATTGTTTGTAGAATTACAAACTCTGCCAATTAGCTTGTTTTGCAAGCATCCTATTCACAATATAAAACACTGTTCTTACCACTAGTATCATAAATAACTATTACTTTCTCTACACGTACTATGTACATAATGTATAGAGAAGGTATTGTATTGCACCCAAAAATTCCATACCGAGATTTCACCGGAAATACAAGTTTTGAGACCCCCTGAATAAAAAAAAAACATTTTTAGAAAAATGTCCATGTGTGTGTGTGTCTGTGGGCAGCATAGCTGAAAAATGAAAAGTCTGTTGATATTTAAGTTCAATATCTTCCAAGGATGTGACACAAAGATTTTCACCCCATACCCTTTACATGGAAAAAAATTTTGAAAATTTTGATTTTCTCAAAAATGGCTCTAATGATTTTGATTAAAATCTCTTATATTTAAGATGTTTACATGAAAAATAAAATGTATATCTTGAATTTTCTGGGAATAGCCTCTGAAGACTTTTTTATTGTGGATGAATTTTGGTGATTTTTGCTTTACTGCTAAACCATAAGAGATAGAAAAAAACTTCCTACACAAGAAATGCAGATCTACTTAAAACACACAATTTATGTCATATACATTTTTTTTTGTGGAGTTGACCATTTTCGGAGATATTCCTTGTTATTGATTTCAGTTTTAAAATAGTTCAACTTTTCTCATATGGGAACTTGTCAACTCCTGGCCACGCAAAGCAATGGATTTCAATCCCATACCAACCACATTTCAAAACATTTGACTGTCGATTTAACCTAGTGTATTCCCTTATTACCATTCTATTTATAAGGAACTAAGTAGTAAGACAGTTTCTGCTAATGTTTATCTTGATTAGCATGAAGTAGATAGAAGAATAAGCTTATAAAAAATAGTTTGTTACTAAGAGATTTTTGAACTACAAATGTTGAGTGTTAGAGTGTGCAGAAGGCTATATAGAGAAAAACGAACAGTGTCAATTATGTATGTGATAAATGTAAGGAAAAAAATTAACATTTATATTTGAATCACTCTGTACTTTGTGTTAATCAAGATAAATATTTGTAGTTGTTGTATTACATAGGGGAATTAAGTAGAATGAAAGATGAGCTTTTGTAAGAATATTTTGTAGAATGCTAGGCAGAGAAATGTAACATGTACTTTTGTATTATTTCCTAAAAATAAACACCAGAATGCAGGAAAAAATATATGGTGAATGCAGCTGAAATGTAATGCTGTTCATAAATTGCATTTCAATTTGATAGAAATATAAGTTGCTTGAAAGCATTAACATCTGCATTTTTTCATATGTCTTATTCTTGAAATCAAGATGCTAGTAACAAAATATTAATTCTTGCACATCTATATTACTAACATGTTGAACATATGTATAATAAATACAAACAGTAATATTGATTTATGTAGTGTATAAATTGAAATAAAAATTTAAAGAAAACAGTAATGCTTCCAATGATCTCTTAGTCCATTTCATTTCAATGGAATTATAACTGAAGCTAAATACATTTCACTGTAAATGCTTTCACTCTTGCTGAAAATTAACAACAATGCTATGCCATCTAGTGGCTTAGACTTTACAGCCTCTGGTTATTAGTATGTAAGAAAAAGCTGTTGCACCAGTTTGAGTGGTGTAAGTTCATATAATGTGCTGTGACAATTTTTATAAATAGGAGAGTTTTAGTCCATGTTCTTTTTTTACTTTAAACTTAGTTGTAAATAGAGGAAATATTGTACTACACCCAAAAATTTAATACTGAGATTTCACTACAAATAAGTATATTATGTATGTGTCTGTGGACAGCATAGCTCAAAAACAAAAAGACTGTTGAGTACCAAATTTGGTATTTTGGTTTATATCTTTCAAGGATGCGACACAAAGATTTTCGATAAAATCCCCCACCCCCAACTACCATTTACATGGAACTTTTTTATGAAAATTTTGATTTTCACAAAAATGGCTCTAATGATTTTGATTACCCTATATTAAAGATATACAAACATCTTGAATTTTCTGGGAATAGCCTCTGAAGATATGTTTATTCTAGATGAATTTTGCAGAATTTTACATAACTGATAAACTGTAAGACATAGACAAAAACTTGCTATACAATATATTAGAGCTCGTTAAAACACACAATTTATGTTATATACATATTTTGCCTGGAGTTGACCGTTTTTAAGATATTCCATGTTATTGATTTCAGTTTTAAAATACTTAAACTTTTCTCATATAGAAAGTTGTACTCTCCTTGCCCTACATAGAAACAATTTCAACCACATGGCAACTGGCTTTTAAAAGATTTGACTATCGTTTTAGCCTAGTGTATTCCCTTGTTTTCCTTCTACTTACAAGGAAGCAAATAATTAAGACAATATCTGCTAATGTTTATCTCGATTATCATAAAGTAGATAAGAGGATTAAACTTTTTAACAATAATTTGTTACAGAAATGTAGAGAAAGTCATGTGAATGAAACACATAAGATTTTTTTTACTTTCAACTTAGTTGTCATAACTGGAAGATACATTGTACTACACCCAAAAATTTAATACTGAGATTTCACCACAAATAAGTATATTATGTGTACATGCATGCATCTGTGTGTGGGTGTGTACAACAGAATTCAAAAACAAAAAGTCAGAAAATACCAAGTTTAATTTTAAGTTTAATACCTTTCAAGGATGCAACATGATTTTCAGAAAAAAAATAAACCCCAAACTACCCTTTACATGGACAAATTTTGATTTTCTCAAAAATGGCTCTAACAATTATGATTAAAATATCAGATATTAAAGATATTTACCTGACAAATAAAAGTATATGTTGAATTTTCTGGGAATAGCCTCTGAAGACAACTTTTGTACAACTGTTAAACTATGAGGCAGGTGAAAACTTATTCAAAAAAATGTTTTTTGTAGAGTTAACTACATCAGAGGAATTCCTGCAATTGATTTCATTTGAAAATCCTTAAACTTTTCTTAAACAAGAAATACTCGTCAATTTTATCTCTTTTGCTTTGCACATGTGCACACACACACACATGGACCTTTTTCTAAGAATGTATTTTCTGGTGAAATCTTAGTATAAAAGTTTTGGGTGGAGTGCAATATCTCCTCTGCTTACTTACTAAATAAAGAAAGTAAAAATCTAATATGATAGAACTATTTGTAAACTCATTTGGTGTAAAAATTGAATTTGTGATGCAAATATTTTTAAAAATTCATGATGTGGGGCATTTTTATTAGAACAATGAGTTAGAAAATAAAAAATTACTATTTAAACGACCATGCAAGCTAGATTTTTTGTAACATGGCAGAAATATCACTTATTATGTATAATAACGATATAAATTTCAACCAGATAATATCTTGCGTACTGTAGATTTTCCAAATTTTGAAATTTTACCTTAATGAGGCAATTTTTAAGATTTGTCATTTATTTATGACTTTCTTTCAGTGTCATTTTAATAATTGTGCATGGTTACAGGCTACTTTGGTGAACCTAATCCACCGGATGGCAGCATTGTTTAAGTTTGCAGTTTTCTATTGTTAAACAAGAGAGTGAATGGTATTTATTGTGAAAGGTATCTGGCTAAGCGCCAATCTTGTTTGACTTGAGAATTGTACAGTAAATACTAACTTGTTAATGTATTATTTTCTCTGTTTTACAGGAGATCTATTTTTTCAGCTATAGTTTCGTTCTTTTCTGGCTGAAAGTTGGAAATGTTTCTCAAATTCCTTGGTTCAACTTCTTCTTCCGCAGGAAGTATGTTCATGGTCATATAGGTGTCAGCGGTGTCGGTTTCCTTCCCTCTTAGCACACCTGTCACTTAGTGTAGCTGCATGGTTGCATTTCTTTCTTGAGAATGCACTTTCTGCACGGCTATTTGTATAAGTAGCGCTAGTGTACTCTTAATATTGGCTCTGTTAAGTTGGTAATGGCAGCCCTGCCCATAGGAATATAGCTCTCTCACCTCATCCACCTAAAATGCAAGTTGTAATACCGGGTGATTAGTATAGAGCAGAACAGGTTACACAGCTCTAGGTTGACCGACGGTGAAGCAACTCTTGTATATGTGGCATGTGATTGTTAGTTGATGCAGTGTTTGAAATGGCTCTATTTAGGTACTCAGTGTTGCCAGGTATATGGTAAAATCCCTATTTTTCAAGCCATGTAGAGTTTGACAGACTTTTTTGTAAATTTAATGAAATCGCAGGGTTTTTTCTTAAATGCTAATGAATTAACCTTACTTAAAAATGAATAATGGTGCAATGTTGGCAGTCACAGAATACCGTTATTATTTAGCTGAAGAACTAGTTTGAATTTCATAACGTGAGAAAGGATGAAGTTGTTACGTAGCATCATGAGGTTACAAAGTGGTAGAAAGGTGAATCCCCGGGTGAATTAAATTAGTTTAAATTAAGGGTTGCAGCAGAAAAATCCTTATAGGAAATTAAATCTTAAATGTCACATTTTCAAATTCAGGAATTCTCTCTTAAATGCATTCAGTTTTATCAGACTGCTTTTTAGAGACTGTCTTCAGAAGAATCTACAATTTTGTTGATTTTTACTTTCTCTAAACATACAATGTGCATAGTGTATAGAGAAGATATTGCATTTCATCCAAAAATTTGATACTGAGATTTCACTGGAAAAACACTGCATCCAAAAAAATCATTTTTTGAACAAGGTCCATGTGTGTGTCCATGAACATGATTACTCAAAAACGAAAAGTCGGTAAAATACCAAACTTGTTTAATATCTTCCAGGCATGCAACACAAAGATTTTGAGAAAAATCCCCTCCACCCCAAACTACCCTTTACATGCAACAATTTTCTAACATTTTGATTTTCTCAAAAATGGCTCTAACGATTTTGATTAAAATACCACATATTAAAGATGTACCATATGTGTCAAATAAAATGAAGAGGGTTCGATCCCAAGTGCTCACACGTGGGCTTTATGGTGGACAAAGCGATGTCTGAGGGGTTTTCTCCAGGTAATAAATTTTATTAAAAGAATCTGCTTTATGATAATCGAGATAAACATTACTTGCTTCCTTGTAAGAAGAAGGAAAATAAGAGAATACACCAGGCTAAAATGATAGTCAAATCTTTTAAAAGCGTGTTGCCATGTGGTTGAAATTCGTTCAGAAAAGTTTAAGTATTTTAAATCTGAAACAAATAACAAGGAATATCTCAGAAATGGTCAATTGCACAAAAAAAAAAAATTATATGCCATAAATTGTGTGTTTTAATGTGACCTATATTATTTGTGTATTAAGTTTTTGTCTATTTCTTACGGTTTACCAGTTACACAAACTTCATTCATTCATTAGAGGCCTCTGGTTTCCCCCACCACTCATTCTACCAATTGCTCCATCATCACCTTTCCTATCATCCATTTCGCCTGCCTTTCATATCATCCACTTCCTCACACTCATGCGTGACTATAGGCTGACCCTAGTTTCGTGTTGTTAGCTCACCGAGAGGCTTCTAACCCCTAGGATTATTGTAACTCCTAGGGGGGGTGTCAGTCCTAACTAGTGGGAGGGCAAGCCGACTACAATAGTATGATTCATCGCCTGTGACAATATTTGACAAAAAAAACACCTTCAGCTTTATAATCGACAATCAATTCCGCACAGATGGTCCTTCTGGGTCGAGGAACCCAGCGAGAACAAACCTTTGAGTACTCCAATTGGTGCACAAGTGTATCAGCACTACCAACTGTCGATCACCTTGAATAAGAGAGGCTGCACGTTCCAACATAACAGGAGTCACAGCTACCTACAAGGAAGTATGCAATAAAACCATGTCTGCAAATGTTTATCATAATCAGAATGAAGTACATTGAAGAATTATTTGTTGCAGAATAAGTTTTGGGATATTCAAGTTGTACCATTAGCTTACTTTAGTAGGTACTCAATGTTTCCATCACCGGATATATGAAAACTCCCTCACTCCCTGTTTAAATATGTTTTATACTAACAAAGTTCTATGGGCAGAGCTGTATAAATAAAAATAGCATACTTGCACCCTTTTTATTTTCAATTTGACAATGAGGTGTGGATAAATAAATTGTCTCTGTTCAACTGCATGTTTCAATTCAAGAATCAACCATGATTAGAAGTTATGATTTAAATAGTTATATTTCTGCCCTTGAATAGTGCTATATTTTGATTACAGTATGATAATGATGTAGTTTTACTTTCTCTACTACATATATAGTTGATAGAAGAAGTATTGTACATCTGTCAACAGTGTAACCCAAACACAAGAAGTCAAATTCACAACAAACTTGCTTTTTAGTTCAGATTCTTCTAAAGATACAACACAAAGAATTTCACAAAAATATCTCTGCCCCAAATTACCCCTTACATGGAATATTTTTCAAAGTTTTTAATTTTTTTAAAAATAGCTCTTAACAGTTTTGATTAAAATACCAGTTATTAAGGATATTTAATTGATAAATAAAATGTGTATTTTGAATTTTCTGGAAATAGCTTGTGAAGGAATTTTATATAATCTTGTATAATGCCAAGTATTATGCAATAGATGAAAATGTATTACACAAAGAAGTAGATATTTTTAAAGCACAATAACTTTTTTTTATGGCACAAGCCATTTCCAAGGTGTCCATTACTAGTGATTAGATTTGTTCAATACTTTTGTCATGCTTTAAATTGATTTTCACTTGTTTCTCAAGATTGCAAGCAAAGAGTATGAAATTTTACTGCCAGCATATAGCATTCAGTTGTTAAACATTTGACTATTGCTGTGCCCTTTGTATCTGTAACAAAATGTGTAATGTAGATATTTCTGCAAAATCTATCTTGGTTAAAATAAGCACTCATAAGAAGGTTTGTACAGACACTAATAAACTATATAGGATAGAAAAAGTCATGTGAATGTAGAACATCAAATTTATTATGTTTAGTGCAATGATAAAGTATGGATTCTTGAATTGTTATATGCAGTTGTACATAGAATAATAATGTAACTTAACCTAACCTAACTTGATGTTTTTATTTACTCTAGGAAAGAGCTCAAAGAGGCAAAGAAGGACTATATAACACACATCTTTACCAAGAAGATAGAGTTCTTGAAACAGATCAAATCTGCAGTATCACTATAATCATATAATTTAATTAGAAATGAACTTGGAATGGATTTGATTAGCTGTAGGATTTGACTAGCAACAGGTGGACTGCATAACTGTGGATTACTATTGTCTTGAGTGCCTGCAATTAAGCTAATTTAAAAGCTTAATGCACTAAAGCAGTTGTAGTAGTTAGAAGACTATAGAGGATAATTATACTATATACATAAACTGCCTTGTAAGATAGTAAGCTATGTTTAAAGTGAAAGTTTAACTGCTTAAGTACCAAATACCATACATTAACTGGAATATGTTTTGGAGACAATGCTTCGACCTTCATATTTAAAAATCTGTGAGAATACTGAACAGAACAAATGAAATGCTTTATATCTTTACCTTAGTGCAGCTGTTTGATATTAGAGGATTCTCAATACCCTAACAATGTTTTTGTACTCAAGATTGTTGAATTCCTTTAATTACTTTTCTAATGCAGTTATCAGATTTTTACTTTCACTTCTAAGGAGATAGAGAAGATACTTTTTTCTTTTTTTTAACTTAACGTCCTTTAACCTGGTTGCTCATATCGGACGATGAATGAAATTGGTGAAATGATGCTCAAATGATCTCGGGGTCCATGGAGCTTAAAGTTACTCAACATAAGGGAAAGCCCTGAAAAAAACCTTATCCAGATAACACACCCTAAGCGAGATTCGAACTCACGACCTGTTGAACGTGAGGCAGACATGCTACCCAGGAAGACTAGAAAATACTTTACTCCATTTTCAAAATTTTGATTTTGAGATTTCACCATAAATACATGTTTTAAGGTCCCCATGAACTTAAAAAAAATTAATTTTTAGAAAAAGCTTGTGTTTCTGTCTGCATTTTTCCCAGTAAACCTCAAAGAGATCAGAAATTATTTGGGATGAGATCCAAATGGGGTAAAGTACTTATAACATTGTAGGTCACCATTGGGTTATGTCATCTCAAAATAATTTGAGATTTCATTGTGGTGTACCGAGAAAAGTATGAGCCAGTTGGGGAATTTAATGCAGTATCAGCGTGTTGCCATGGTAGCTCAGTGATTAGAGAACTGGATGAAAACCATAAGATCTATGGTTCAAATCTTGTCTATGGCATTAATATTTTATGTTCATTATCTTCCAAATTATAAATTTAATAAAGTGCTTTATTTAAAATATATGCCATATTTATATTCAGTAAAATGAACTGAAAGCATTATATTTCATTTAAATAAGGCATGTTCTTCAAAGCTGGTAGCTTTGTTAAACTGGAGTCCCTTTCTGTAGCTTGAGGAATTTTTAAGTAGTTAGGCGTCTAAAATATATTCCAGTTAATTTAAAAGCAAATGGTATTTAATGTTCTAAAATGTAGCTCACTAGAAGAAACTAGCATGATTCAATTGTTTCATATTATTGTTATTCATTTGAAAGTATCTCCTATTCTAAAACTAGTGTGCCTTTTAAAGCTAAGGGAATTTAATAACATTTATTGTTTTAAATGATATTACTAGTATTAATAAACAAAAACTCATATTTTCTACATTTTAATGGCATAAATATAAGCCAATAATGGACAATATAGTTAGGATTTGAACCTTAACAAATATGCAGTGTTTTTGATGAAATATATGAGTGTAATGTAATGCTGTACAGTTAATATGCAGGGTATATAGAACATGGTGATGGGTTCTGCTGGTGTATATAAACCTGTGGTGAAGGGAAATTAGCTTAGTCAAAGAGGTAAGTTCTTTTTACAGTTAATTTGGTTATTTGTTGTTACTTAAGACACTATAAAGTAATTCATTCTGTGTAACTTTAAGGAAATGAAAGTCAGTATCATATGCAGTCTTATAATCACCATATTATAACTTTTCCTTGAGATATCTTCAGCATCATGTGGGAGCAATACAAATAATATAAGGGAAGTACTGTATTCCATCCCAAAATTTGATACCGAGATTTCACCAGAAATATATGTTTTAGGACCCCTTGAATCCAAAAAAAACATTTTCAGGAAATGAAATGGAGTTTTATTTATGGACGCTTTTTAACTACTATGGTTCTCAGCACCCCATTCTGTATTGGGCGTGAAAGACCACTTGATTTTGCTTAAAGGCCTCTCTATCAGGCTTGAGGTTCTTTTACGTGCCGTAAATCTACGACACGGGACCCACGGATTTACTTCCCTTCCAAGGAAAACCAATCTAAGGATTTTTATGCCTGAAAAAATCCATCATCCTGCGCCGGGTTTGAACCCACGACCTTGGGTATATGAAGTTAGCATGGTAACCATTACACCACGGAGGGCGACAAGAAATATCTTCCGTACCATGTGAGAGCAATATAAATAATTTTTACTTTCTCTACACATACTATGTACATAGTGTATAGAGGAAGTATTGTATTCCATCCAAAAATTAAATACCAAGATTTCACCAGAAATATATGTTTTAGGGCTCCCTGACTCAAAAAAAAAAAAAAGCATTTTCAGAAAAAGGTCCTTGTCGTGTGTGTCTGTGGACATCATAGCTCAAAAACGAAAAGACTGTCAAATACTAAACTTGGTATTAGGTTTGAGATCTTCCAAGAATGCGATACAAAGATTTTCAAGAAAATCCTCCCCACCCCCAATTACCCTTTACTTGGAAAACATTTCACAAATTTTTGATTTTCTGAAAAATAGCTCTAACAATTTTGATTAAAATCCCATATATTAAAGATGTTTACATCCCAAATAAAATGTATATCTTGAATTTTCTGAGAATGGCTTCTGAAGACCTCTTTATTCAGGATGAATTATGCCAAATTTTGCTTAACTGCTAAACCATAAGAGATAGACACAAAAACTTACTACACAGAAAATGTAGATCTCATCAAAACACTCAATTTGTATATTTTACATTTATATTTTTCCAGGACAGTAGTGTCCATTTTTCTTTTGTTCTACTCCTGGCCAGGAAGTGATTTGCAATGCAATCACATAACGACAGCTTTTAAAACATTTGACTATCAGTTTAGCATAATGCATTCCTTTAGTTCCCTTCTGCTTATAATGAACTAAGTAATAAGAACATTCTGCTAATGTTTATCTCGATTGGCAAGGTGCAGAAAGAAGAATAATCTTATGTAAGAAGTTTGTAGAACAGCTAGAGAAAGTCATATGAGTGTGACACATCAGATTGTTTTACTACCGAGCATAATTGAGTAGTTTAAAGCTCATTTCAGATTGCAAACTTGATTTTTATGGAATCCATGTCCAAAGAAGTGCAGTAAGCATAAGATAATTTTGTTCCAACTTTACTCTCGCCAAAATAATTCTTTATATTAGTGTGTGTACATCATTGATCAACAGAAAACAATTTAAATTAGTCATGCATGATATAATGTTATGTCCAACATCAATAAGTGACAAATATTCTTTCACGCATCTATAGGATATAATTCTCAAAAGCTGCCATTTTCTCAAGAAACATCACAGAACAACAATAATATTGGTTTGTAACGGCCTGCTATAACCGTACGTCATTGCGCTCAGCAACCACAAAGCAAAACTATACCCACTGAACACATCCTATCCTAGCACTGTGAAATAAATAAACTATAACCCTTGGTGAATGGCTCAAACTTAACCTCAAATTTATTTCACCTTTAATTGCTTTTCTTTTAATGTCAGAAAATTCAAGTAGAAAAAAGCATTGTATGATAAAGTTTCCTTTTGATTCTTGAATGATAGTGAAATGAGATGCAGTCGAGTTTCATAATATTGCCGCTTGAATAAAAAACCATAACTTTACCTATTCTATTACAACATAAATAACTATTGTAAACTGTGAAAATGTTTTGTTATACTGTAGTTTATTAGCAGCGGGGAAGAAGGAGTGTAGGCTGTTACACATATAGCTGCAGTGACATGACTGTCTCATGGGACAGTTGTAATATGTTGATACTGTCCTAGTATGCAATACCACAACTATCAGAATCATGTGCTAGATAAGCTAGCATGTGACATTAGTGTATTGATTATATGAGGGTCACTCTGAAAGTTTTGAGAATGATAATAAAATTCTAAAAATGTAGATCTGATCATTACAGTTTCTCAAATTATTCTCCATTGCAGTCTATATAATTTCCCAGCTTTTCACATCACTTTTCAATTGTATAAAGCCACTCTGGAAAGAGTGAAAATGCATTCTTTGTAAGATACTATATTTCAGGTGATGCAAATCAATCACCTAGAATATTTTCTTTTAATTCTGGGAGCATAAAAAGCCACGTGGGGGCCAGATCTAGACTGTCAAATATTTTACTCCTGCAGAAATTTGAGTGTTTCTTGTGCAGTGTGGGCAGAGGGATTATCACTGAGCAACAAAATCCCCCACAGACCAGTCTTAGGACAGTATGTAGCAAAATGACAGATTTTAGGAAGAAATTTAAAATATTATCTGAATTATGTGCAAAGAAGACTATAGAAGATTTTTCTGCCAAAATAGTTTTTCAAAATATTATAATGTATCACTTCCTATGGAAATTATACCAGGTGTTCATTTTTATTTGTGATTTCCTGCACAAGAAATTTTGTCCATGACGTCATTGCTGATGAAGTGAGTTTATATACTGTCCCTCTAGTGACAGGAGATTCTACTTAATGTGATGCAATCCTGATGAGGAAACTTGAATACTTTTTTCTCAGTTCATTGAAGACTTGTGGCAGACATTTTGTGGTGTGCCATCTAGCAACGAGAGTCTTTTGTCCCACAAGTGGGATTGCTACAATATGGCCACTAGCTGAAAAGAAAGAACAAATCATTTTCTTGCCAACACTTCTTGCTTGCATCACATTTGTTGGAGGATCCTCACTTAGGAAGACGCAAAATAATGACTGCCACTAGTTTCTGGATCATATTGGTATATCCAGCTTTTACATTTGTTACAATGTTAAATATTGTAATTCTTGCTCAATCAGCACTTTGTAAATCAAGGATAAAAATGGACACCTTGTGTATATATGCAGCCTTCTATCTCGCTTAAAAGACATGCTGTAACCCATTATTTCTTATTAAGGGAAGATGTGTGCCATAATGCAGAAAAAATTTAAATAGAAAAAGAACAAAAATTGATATTTATTTATTTGTTTATATATTATATCTAACACAAGAGTTGGAATTGAATATCTAACCTTTACTCTGGGAAATAAATTTTCAAAAATGTTTCAAAATACCAGAGTTACATGTTTCATTGTAATGAAATGATATGATATGGAGTTTTATTTATGGACGCTCTTTAACCATTATGTTTCTCAGTGCCCCATTCTATATTAGGTGTGAAAGACTGCTTAATTTTCCTCAGAGGCCTCTTTGAGGTTCTTTTATGTGCTGCAAATCTATGACATGGGACCACCAGCTTTACTTCCCTTCTGAAGGAAGCCATGCTAAGGATTTTTAAACCCCCCCCCCAAAAAAAAAAACACTCTCTGCTGGGTTTGAACCCATGTCTTTGGGTATAAGAGGCTGGCATGGTAACACTACACCACAGAGGGCAACAAAGTACATGTTTCATTGTATTTTGTTCTATATAATAGTTTTAAATCTTATAATTTACAGTTAAAACTCGCTTATATCTTATTCACTTCAACATTTTTCGCACATATATGCTAAAATTTTGCTCAATTATACATTTTGGTTATACGTTTTTGCAGTAATGCATCACTTTTTCTGATCCCCATACACAAAATGTACCCATTTATACGTTTTTAAAAAAATGTATGGTGGTATGCTTGCTGTGTATAGCCTTGGAATTGCCTTGTTTGTGGTTTTCATTGACGCTTATCATTTCATTGTCATCATATCGTTCTAATTCCTATTAAACTTGGTTCCAACAGTCACTTCTCTGCTTTAAGTCGAGTGTGCTGTTTTCATTGTCATTTATCCTTGCATTGTCGTCATATCGTACCAACAGTCCCTTATTTATTTTATATGGAGTTTCGAGTTATAAACAGGAGAAGAAACATCTGTGAATATCAGCCAGCAAGGAAGAAAACAAGAAAATCCTTAACTCTTGGTGAAAAATTAAAAATTCTGAATGAGGTCCATACCAGAAGAGAAAATCAGTTCACGTTTTCTCATTTATACAGTACTTTAGTAGTCTCCCTTGAAAAAGGTATAAGTGAGGTTCCACTGTAATATTAATACCAGTTTTTCTCACACCAGGGTGTGAATTTCATTATTTTATGTTACTCTTTATGTTTGTTTACTCTGTCAAACAGAAAGGACATTTTAAATTCCTTTATACCTGAAACTTTCACAGACCCTTTTTCTGGTGATGCATATACACACAGATCAAGAGGTAGAATCCACTTCATACAAGTCAAAACTCACTCTGCTTTAAAAGAGTTACAGTTAGAAATATTATGTTGGTGGGGTGTGGCTAAATGTCACATTGGTGGTATCTCTTGGATGGGGTGGGCATCAGTAAAATAAATAGTGGTGCAACATATCTGAATTATGGAGCAAGTAGAAGCATCCGGTGTGAAACCTGTTTTATACATTTTTATACACATTACTTAACACTTTGACTATATATTAAAATATGTTTTCCCAGAATTAATATTTTTCAAACTTAGTGCATATTTACCTTAAGTTCACAAAATGTTCCAGGCTGAGTATATTGCACAGAAATTTATAACGATACAACAATAAATAGTATACTGAGTTATCATTATCATTTGTAAGTTTAAAAAAAAAAATGTTGTTTAGCTTAACGTCTTTCTTGATTGGTCACATTGTATGAATGAAATTGATGAATAGTGCTCAAATGATCTTGAGGTCCTTGGAGCTTACAGTTACTCAACATTCGTCTTCTCAGGATAAGGGAAAACCCCAAAAAAAGCCTTATCCAGGTAACTCACCCTATGCGAGATTCGAACTCGTGACCTTGAATGTGAGGCAGACACACTACCACCACACTACCCAGGCGGGCTTTCAAAAATGTTATTCAATGCATTCAACATATTTCACCCTCACCTGAGGGTATCATCAGCAATTTGTATTAAATAAAATTTCTGAAGTTTGCAAATGGTTATGTAAAAAATATATTATTTATGGTTAGTCTTTGCTTCACAGTGATAATTCCAAATATTATCAATCTACAAATAATTATAATGAATGTTGATAAAATTACGCACAGCTCTAGACTGCAGTGGACAAGTGGTCGGTGGACAAAGTGGCACAGGGGCTGGTTTCCCCCACATCATTCCACTGATGCTCCATGTACCATCAGTGTCATTGCCTGCAGTGCAATAGTAGTAAAAGCGGGTGTTAAACTCTATTTAAAAGCACACGGATTTACAAATACTTTTTCAAGAAAAGGTATCTCCATGTGACTTTGCTGTTTAAACCATTAAATCGCAGGTGTGTCTTTAGTTGGGGCGCCAAGAAACCCAAGGTTTTTATGCCTAATTTGAGTTATTATTTACAGTACATCAATCAAATCTGCCGAAAAGTATTGGGACAATCTAAAAGTATAGTATTCAAGGATTTCTCAACAAGTAAGAAAATAGTAATAATTTCCGTATTAATATTTTATTTTAAATTTACAACAAGCATCAAATATGAGTTTGAAAAAATCTGCGTAAAGCAGCTTACACCCCACTTATCGAAAGTTTGAAAAACTCTACTTCGGAATCAGAATTTTCCAGAGTTTCATTTGTACACTGAATTTCTTCTTCAGTTCACAGAAGTCAAGGAAAATGCAGCATTTTAACATTTAAGAACACAAAACATAACAAACAGATAACCACCTTCAAGGAAAATGGCAAGACTACCCGAGAGCAGCCAATATTACTAGCTGTGCTGAATTTCTTAATAGTTGACTAAAGCGAGGACAGATGGTAGCACAAACAAGACAACTAAATGATAACTGATGTATGTTCTTTGCTGCACAGCCCAAGACTGAGTTAAGGTCGTGGAATTGCAGTTAGAAATACCTGCCTGAGCTATGCTTGGGCTTCAATGTGTTAAAAAACAAAGGATTACAGAAAGGGGTCTAATTTAAAACTTCATGCCAAACCTTGCTACATGTAAGCACTTTGCTAAGACAATATTTTGGACACACATCTTCGCTTAAATCCTTAACATTCTAAATTAACTAACAGATGCACTTCTTTACAGTTATAATGTGTAAATGCAAAGCAGGTTTTGTGTAATATTTCCTTATATTTTGTATGTTTGTTGCAGGATGTCAGTCATAATGGCAATTCCGTCATTTACTTACAAGATACCAAAGTTTGTATTTGGTCTGGGATAGTCGCACGAAGAAAACTGCTGAGGCCACAATTTCTGAAGAAGTTTTTATGCAGTATTATCTTGGTTACATGTTTTAAACAAAATAACAGAGACTGAGGTCCAACAAGGCCCCAGTTGGTTTAATAGTGTTTAAATTTATACTCCTTGAATTTTATGGTTATTGAAAACCGAGGTGCAATTAAATATTAGCAGAAAAATACATTTTTTTTTGGCTTAGTGATGCTTACAAAGTTTATTTTGATAGTCTTTTTTCATACATGCAAGAACTTAATATAACCAAGAGTATACTTGCAATAGTCATTGGGCATGAAATGCCTTGTGACGGAACAAGACAAATGCTTTTCTAAAAAGCAGTCAACACAAATTGAAAGTGATACTATATAATATTTATTTAAATGTAGATGTAAAGAGTAGCTTTTATAAATGCAATGCAGATTTTTAAGTGATGTAATTAACTGCCATATACTGGCAACTTGTTTTGTTAATAAAATATTTGTTTCAAAGTTAAAACTTTATTGTCTTAATGAAAAAATAAAACCTAAACCATATATATATATATATGGGGAGACAATTACAGTCTGCCCATTAATATTCTCTGGGAAATTTTGTGGAAAAACAAGAAACCCAATTTATATTTTATCTAAAGGTTTAACCAAGACCATTTCTATTTTCTATTTCTTTATTATCTCCATTTGTAATACATAATTTACAAGGATCGTCAGATTGATTACAAAACTAAACATATACTATAAATTATAATTAATAACATCAGCAATATGGATTTATCAGGTGGTCCAACAGCACCATGATTTGTGTGTGCACGTAACTTTATGTACAATATCAAAACATATAGTTCCGGTGAAATCTCGGTATCAAATTTTTACTTTCTCTAGCCCCATATGTACAATGTACATAGGGATAGAGAAGGTATTGTAATGCACCCAAAAATTTGATACAGAGATTTCACCGGAACTATATGTTTTGGGGTCCCCTGATTCCGAAAAAAGCATTTTTAAAAAAAGGTCTGTGTGTGTGTGTGTACGTGCATGGACAGCATAGCCCCAAAACAAAAAGACTGTTAAATACCAAACTTGGTATTTAGGTTTAGTACCTTCCAAGGAAGTGACAAGAAGATTTTCAAAAATTCCCCCCACCACAAACTACCCTTTACATGGAAAAAATTTTGATTTTCTTAAAAATGGCTACTGATTTTGATTAAAATCCCATATATTAAAGCTATTTATGTGCAAAATAAAATGTATATCTTGAATTTTTTGGAAATAGTCTCTGAAGACCTTTATTCTGGATGAATTTTGCCTAATTTTGCTTAACTGCTAAACCGTAAGAGATAGAAAAAAACTCAGTACACAAAAAATGTACATGACAACAAAACACACAATTTGTGTCCTTTACATTTTTGTTGTGGAGGTAACCGTTTCCGAGATATTCCTTGTTATTGGTTTCAATTGTGAAGTACTTAAACTTTTCTCAGACAGAAAGTATCCATTTTTCTTTTGTTCTACTCCTGGCCAAGCAAAAAATTGATTTGCAATGACAATTACATAACAATAGCTTTTAAAACATTTGACAATCACTTTAGCATACCACATTCCCTTATTCCCTTCAACTTATAAGGAACTAGTAATAAGAACATTCTGCTAATATTTATCTCGATTAGCATTGTGTACAAAGAAGAAGAATCTTTTGTAGGAGGTTTATAGAGCAGCTAGAGAAAGTCATGTGAGTGTAACACATTAGATTTTTGGGTGGAATACAATACCTTCTCTATACACTATGTATATAGTACGTGTAGAGAAAGTAAAAAGACTGTTGGCTACGTGGGTTTATGTGAAGCAAAAACAGGACTTTGGCTGTAGTGCGCTCTTAAACATGGCTGCTACATGCGCAGTAAGTATTATAACTTCTAGCACTCATTGTTTGTAGCAATAACTACCATTGAGCTCACAGTTGCCAGGCAGTCAGCAAAAACATGCCATGTTAAAAGTTTACATAACTTTGTAAGCAAGTGTTTATAATATGTAGATCACTGTGAAGTGTTAATGTAGGCTATTTATTTCGTATTTTACGTAAATATTTATAGGAGAAGGTAGAGTAGACTGAAAAATTCAATGCCATAGCCAGGATTTGAACCACGGATCTCCCGATCTCTAGCCAGTTGCTCTTCCACTGAGCTACCATGGCAACATGCCGGCATAGCATTGAATTTCTCAAACGGCTTATATGAAAAAAACAATTAAACCAATACCAACTACCATAATAGTTTGCTATACGATGAATCCTGGGTCTTAAGCACTTGCAATATTGTAAGTCGCCATTGGGGTTGTCATCTCAAAATAATTTGGAGATCACCTTGTGGTTTACCAGGAAATATGCAAGTCAGTTGAGAAATTCAATGCTATGCCGGCATGTTGCCATGGTAGCTCAGTGGTAGAGCAACCGGCTAGAGACTGGGAGATCCGTGGTTCAAATCCTGGCAATGACATTGAATTTTTCAGCCTGACTCTACCTATCCAACTCTTGTCCTACACACGGCTTGTGTGAAAAAAACAATTAAACCAATTTATAGGAGAAAGTTGGAAGAGATGAAATATTTGTAAACTAAGAAGAAACATAAAATAATAATGAATGTGGTAGATTATTCAAGTAAAATGAATGTTAGTAAGGGAATAAATGAAACAGCTAAACCCTATTGGGTGTCCAGAAACAAATTAAAGGGCTTGTAAGGAAGCCTTTAAATAGAAAGCAAAAAGGACAAGTGAAACAAAATCACGCTAGTTAAAGAAATACTAGGGTCAACTGATAAGTCCCAGGCCTCACACAGACAGGTCAGTTAGATGGTAGCATTGATAGTTTAACTCTAGACTAGCTTGTATCCATAGTTACAGGTCAATAGCTTGTTTAGTTTTCCAATGACAGCATTTTAAACAAGACAACTTTACAGTTTTCACAAAAATGGAGCATTTGGAAAAACGAGCAGTGATTAAATACTTCCATTTGAAAAGCTTAACGCCTAAAGAAATCAAGGAGGAAATGGACAGTACATTGAAAGTCTCTGCCCCTTCAAATTCAATGATTAAAAGGTGGGTTGCACAGTTTAAAATGGGACGTACGAGCACTAGTGATGAGCCTCGCTCTGGACGCCCTGTAGAAGTGACAACTCCAGAGATCATTGAAAAAAGTCATCGTTTAGTAATGGAAGACCGCAGATTAAAGTTGTTTGAGATAGCAGAGACTGTAAACATATCAAAAGAATGTGCAGGTAATAGTTTAAGTAATGTTTTGGGCTTACACAAGGTCTGTGCAAGATGGGTGCCGTGTTTGTTGACATCTGATCAAAAGTTGCACAGAAAAACTTTCTGTTAAGAACGTGGAGCTCTACCGTAAAAATCCCAGTAAATTTTTGAGACGGCTCATTACCATGGATGAAACTTGGATACATCACTGCACTCCAGAAAGTAAATCACAGTCAAAACAGTGCATATTGCCAGGTGCACCAACTCCAAGAAAGACAAAGTCAATTTTGTCAGCTTACAAGGTTATGGCGAGTGTTTTCTGAGATGCACAGGGAATTATTTTTATTGATTACTTGGAAAAGTGTAAAAGTATCACTGGTGACTACTACACAACTTACTGCAACGTTTGAGTGATGAGGTGAAAAGAAAAAGAACTCATTTGACAAAAAAAAAAATCTTGTTTCAAAATAATGTTACATCCTTGGGATATACTTAACTAAATACCAAGTTTGGCATTTTACCGACTTTTCATTTTTGAGTTATCGTGCATACTTTTCTGGACACAGGGACCCTAAAACGTGTATTTCTCGTGTATTCTTGGTTTCGGACTTTTGGGTGGAGTGCAATACCTTCTCTACCTATGCATCATGCACTATGTAGAGAAATAAAAACGGGGGATTTCCAAGAGTATACAGAAAGTATTGACTGAAAAGTGAGTAAATAAAGAAACATTATGCATCTCTTTTAAAATGTTGTTCAATTTTACCGCACAGCAGATCAGAGCCATGTGCTCAAATAGAAGTGGTAGAATTCATCAACGCGCTATCCTGATTGGCCATTTTCAAACACGTTTTTGGATTGGACGATTCTCATAAACAAAATGTTTCTCCCATTTGAAACGCATTACAGCATCATCCAATAGAAGGCACTTTTTATTAGGAGAGCAAAACATCTGAGAAGCAATGCCGGTAGCACCGCATGAAATTGCCGTACAAACTAAGTTAACCTATAAATGTGTCGTCTGTTTCGCTTAAAAATTTATATCAATTGTTATCTGGGCAAGATGGCCGAATTATACTTACGTCAGGCTCGCGTCATTTTTCTCATATCACGGGACGATTTTGCGACAAAGTCAAAGGAGTGCTTATTAGGAATTTAAAAATATTAAAGAGGTGTACCAGAGTTTATTGCTTTGAACCTCTTAATTATTACTGTGATCCTAATAATATATGTTTGGAGAAGGCCGCTCTGCGCCCACAATGAACAATTTTGGCGTGAAATCTGGAGCAAAATGTACCAGAGTAGCAGAAAAGTAGGAGGTATCGAGGTCCATAAAGTCGCTTAGTATTAAGGAAGCAGAAAACTAAAGAACGTTTGAAACCTTGATAGTGCGAAATATTTCCTCAAAAGATCTGTTACCATAGCACGTGACTGTTGTAGCAACGAGTTCCTAACCAAGAGCTTTATGAACAAGTGTGTCTTCAGAGCCGCTGTGTATTAGGGTAACAGTAATATACAGGAGCTAATGCAGTTATTACCTCTTTGGGGGTTTAGTAATCCTAGTAAGAAGGGCCACTACCCAAAGCACAAGTGTGTTGTAAAGAACGTCTCCCTCCTTCTACAAAAAATATTTTTCCACAGAAACAACTTTACTTTCTCTACACGTACTATGTGCATAGTGTATAGAGAAGGTATTGCATTCCACCAAAAAATTCGATACCGAGATTTCACCGAAAATAGACATTTTAGGGTCCTCTATATAAAAAAAAATCTTATGTGCTCCATTCATATGACTTTCTCTACTCTGTAATAAATTATTGTTAATAAGTGTATTCTTCTATCTACTTCATGCTATTCGACATAAACATTAGCAGAAATGATTTTATTGCTTGCTTCCTTATTAGTAGAAGGCTAAACCTACGTCAAATGCTTTAAATGGATTGTTGTGGTATAGAAATCCGCTTCTTTGCGTGACCAGGTGTTGATAAGTTCCCGTATGAGAAAAGGAATATCTTAAAAATGTGTCATAAATTCTGTGTTTTAACGAGCTCTACATTTTTGTGCAATGCCTAACTCTATAGTTTACCAGTTACGCAACATTAATTCAGAATAAAGACGTCTTTAGAGGATATTCACAGGAAATTCAGCATATACATTTTATTTTCAATATAAATATCTTTAATATGCGGTATTTTAATCAAAATCGTTAGAGCCATTTTTGAGAAAATAAAAATGTTGGACATTTTTTCCATGTAAAGGGTAGTTTGGGGTGGGGGGATTTTTCGCAAAATCTTCGGGTCGCATCCTTGGAATATACTAAACTTAAATACCAAGTTTGGTATTTTACTGACTTTTCGTTCTTGAGTTATCGTGTTCACACATACACGCGCGCGGACTTTTTTCTAAAAACTATTTTTTTAATACAGGGAGATCCTAAAACGTCTATTTCCGATGAAATCTCGGAATCGACTTTTTGGGTGGAATGTAATACCTTCTCTATACACTATGTGTATGTGTGTAGAGAAAGTAATAAGACAATATTTTACTTCACAAACGTGGATCTCGATAAAACACACAAGCTGTGTCAAATACAGCTTTAGTGGCCATAACCATTTAGTAATGAGGGTTTATCGAAATTAACAAGGAATAGATTAGCTCGCCTCAGATTCCAGAGGCCTCGAGTTCGAATCTCAGTTGGGTTAGTTAGCAAGATGATTTTTCCGGGATTTACCCTGAGAAAAGGAACGTCGGGTAACTTTAAGCTCCATAAGCACTGGTTTAAAAGCTGGTTGCCATAATCAACAATTGAAATTTCAAGCAAAAGAAGACGGATTCCCGCTTGAGAAAAGTTTAAGTGGCTAGCTTAAAAGTTAAACCAACTATACGAAAAATCTTAGAAACGATTAATTCTACAAATTATATTTGACATAAATTACATGTTTTAACGAGATCTACATTTTCTGTGCAGTAAGTTTTTGCCTAGGACTTCCTTACGGTTTACCAGTTACACAAAAGTTAAAAGCCAACGGAATGAAGAGGTCTAAAATTCAGGATAGCATTTTGTTTGTAATAAAAACGTCTTAAACATATGGTATTTTAATGAAAATTGTTAGTCATTTTTTAAAAAAATCAAAATTTTCGAAACATTTTCCATGTAATGCGTAGTTGAAATTTTTTGAGATCACATCTTTGGAAGGTACAAAAACTCCAGTGTTCTGCTTTACAATATTTTATTTTAAAATATGGCAAGTTTTCTTTGAGTAAGAAACATGAGATACGTTTCTGATTAAAGAAAGCAGTAATGGTGACGGACACATTCCGGCTATTAGCATTGCAGAACAGTCTAGGAGGTATTAATGTTGCGGAACAAACATAACCTCAACCTCCACAATGTTACTGTTCTCCTATTACAAAGCGGCTCTCTGGCAACCTCTTCGGGCTGGGACGCAAGTTCCCCTAGTCCACTTTTACCTTCGAAAGCCAGTTTTTTTATTACTATTCTATTATCATCACGTAATAACGATACGAAAGCAGCTCTTACAACGACCACATAAAACGTCTTGCCGCTTATCTGTGATAGATAACGTCTTATTGTATTCTACTTACGCTTTTTGTTAGAAATGTTACATATTTTGAGGTTCTGTAAACCTCTCGGAGGGGAAGAGGATTTTAGAAAGGGTCCATTTGTGGGTGTGAATAATCCAACTCAAAATAAAAAAAAAATTGGGATAGGTATTTGTGTGTAGCACGTTTCACTTTCTCTACATAATACAGTACACAGGCAGAGAAGGTATTGCATTCCACCCAAAAATTCCACTGGAAATACAGATAACAATAAAAACGTGTTTCTATCTATACTAGCATGATCTACGTATGTACTTAGTAGGTTGAGAACGAATTGTATTTCACGCAAAAATTCTAAACCGAGATTTCACTGGAAATACATGTTTTGAGAACTCTGAATCCCAAAACAGCATTTTTGATACAAGGTCTGTGCACGTGTTTGTTGTGTCTGCATATGGACAACATAACTCAAAAACGAAAAATCGTTTAAGTCTTCCATGGATGCGACACGAAGATTTTCAGGGAAATTCCCCCCTCCCCCAATCCCACTATTCTATTCTTCTATTTTTTCGAAACTTTTGGTTTTCTCAAAAAAGGCTCATGATTTTGATTAAAATACCATGTATTAAAGATGCTTATATGACAACCAAAATGTAAATCTCGATTTTCTGGGAATAGCTGCTGAAGTCTTCATTCTGTATGACTTTTGCATAACTAGTAAACCATAAATGATAGACCAAAAGTTAAAACAAAAAATGTAGAGCTCATTAAAACTTACAATTTGTGATCTTGTTGATTAGTTAACCATTTCAGAGATATTCTTGTTATTGGTTTCAAATTGAAAATAATTCAAACTTTTCTCATACAGCAATATGTCAACTCTTAGCCATGGAAGGACAACATATATGTAGGTGCATATTAATTTGGATATAAATATCTCTAAAGTATAGTATTTTAATCAAAATCATCGAGACATTTTTGAGAAAAACAAAGTTTTCAAAACTTTTTCCATTTAAAAGGTAGTTTCAGGTGGTGGGATTTTCTTGAAAATCATGTTGCATCCTTGTGAGATACTAAGCGTAAATACCAAGTTTGTATTTTCATTTTTGAGTTAGCTGTCTGCAGACACATACACACAAGCTTTTTACTTTCTCTAGCCTGCAAATACAATGTGCATAGTGGATAGAGAAGGTATTGTATTCCACCCTAAAATTTGATGTCAAGATTTCACTGGAAATATGTGGGGTCCCCCGAGTCTGTGGACAGCTTAGCTCAAAAACGAAAAGACTGGTAAATGCCAAATGTGGTATTTAGGTTTGGTATCTTCCAAGGATGTGACATGAAGACTTTCAAGAAAATACCCCTACCACAAACGACCTTTTATGGAAACATTTTTGAAAATTATGATTTTCTCAAAAATGGCTTCAAAAATTTTGATGAAAATCCTAAGTATTAAAGATATTTACATACCAAATAAAATGTATGTATTGAATTTTCTGGGAATAGCCTCTGAAGACCTTTTTATTCTGGATGAATTTTGCCAAATTTTGCTTAACTGCTAAACTGTAAGAGGCAAACAAAAACTTACTGGACAAAAAATGTAGTTTCTCATCAAAACACACAATTTATGTTGTATACGTTTTTGCTGTGGAGGTAATAGTTTCCGAGATATTCCTTGTTATTGGTTTCAATTATAAAGTACTTCTTCTTTTCTCAGAACATTCTGCTAATGTTTATCTCAGTTAGCATTTGATAATCTTTTGTAAGAAGTTTGTAGAACCCTTGGTAAGTCGGACACTGCAGTAGGATGTGCTATATTGCAGGCCGCACACTTTGGTGCTGCTTCTTTATTAATGGTAAAGGTGTCAGCTTGCAGTGACCAATTCGGAGGTGGGTAATTTGTGTGTCTTCCTGACATTTTAATTTTCGGAGAGGTTAGAAGAAATTGATATATCGAGTATGGGCATCAAGCAGTTTATGGTGGGATGTTGACCATGTCGTCTTCCATTCTGGTGTATCTGTACCTCTATTCCAGAGGTCTACCCTGGATTTGTTTCATGTATTGTTCAGGAGTAACTATACCCTTCCTTTCCTGCCTGCAATCTTCAGGAGTACCTAAATCCTACCTTTCCTATATTCTACACAGGAGTCTTCCATTTCTGTATCATTAAATATTCCTAAACCCTTCTGGATTACTAACATTTTTTGCTGCTTCATTTAGTACACCCATCTCTACAGGAGTGCCTATAGCTTTCCTGTAGTGCAAAGATTTTCAAGAGAATACAGACACCCTAAACTACCCTTTACAAGGAACATTTTTCAAAATTTTCAATTTTTTCAAAAACGGTTCTAATGATTTTGATTAAAATATATAAAATATATTTACATAGCAAATAAAATGTATATCTTGAATTGGTTGTGAATAACCTCTGAAGTCCTCTCTTTTGCATAACTCGTGAACTGTAGAGATAGACAAATTTTGACTGCTACAAAATAGTCAAAATTGCAAATAAAAATGGTTTTACAAGATCCCTCGTAGATAAAAAAATAAAACTAGCTAAAAAACAGAATACTACAAAGTAGTTGAAATTGCAAATAAAAATGAATTCATAAGATCCCTCATATAGATAAAAATATAAAACTAACTAAAAAGAAGTAATTCCTAAAAGAAAAACCACTCTCTCAGCAATAGAACAAAAGATGAGCTATAAGAAATTCACATACCACCCATGGGCATTTGATAAGTTTAAAAAAATACAACATTCAGCTAGCACCAGTAAACCGTCACAGCATAAAAAATGAATTAGGCTCAAATCTCAAGGATGTCATCTCAGCAAAGAAAAAATCTGGCATAAACAAAATGGAATGCAAGGATTGTAATCAGATTTATATTGGAAAAACAAACAGAAATCTAGAAACAAGATCCAAAGAACACTCCAGAAATATAAATAAAAAACAATGGGAAAATCAGCAGTTGCCACCCACTTTTGGACAAAACACCACAATATAAATTCAGAACCAAAACTTGTGAAACACATATAGTAGGAAAACAAGAGCTGGCCACACATCTTCATTGTAAAAAATAGAAACAGGGTTTTCAATTTCGACATTCCACAGAAGGATGTGTTTAATAAGTTCATTGAACCACCACCAGAGGAAACAGCACTTACAACAACGCCAGCATCGCTGCAAGGAGTTAGTTAGTGTCCAGTTGAAAACGAAGGAAACTAACTAGTCCTTCCAAACATGTTCCAGCGAAAATTCCAAACAAGTGTTATTTAGTGTAATTAATTGACTCCTTGTCAAATAAATGAATATAACAACACTGTTTACAAACTTCCACAAAAAAACGTAAAAGCATGTAGATCTCACTAAAACATGCAGTTTACATCATACACATTTTTTTTGTAGAGCTAACCATTTACAAGATATTCCTTGTAAGAGAATATAATTCATCTTCTCAGGTTACAAACTTCATACAATATAGTTATTTTCCTGGAGCTGCTGAATTTGATATATACAGTTAACACCCTGGTTACTTATGTGTATGCTTTTTTGTATTTTTGAATTTTCGTGAAGTATGAATGTTAGCATTTTGTATTTTACCATCACATAAATAACTATTTTATGCACAATTTGAAAGGTCATGATATGACCATGCTGTTAAAGCAACCCAAAATAAATAATATTAAATAAAATCTGATGTGTTCCATTCACATGACTTTCTCTACATCTCTGCAACAAATTATTTTAAAAAGCTTATGCTTCTATTTACTTCCTGCTAATCGAGAAGAAATTAGCAGAAATAGTCTTATTACTTGCTTCCTTGTAAATAGAAGCGAAATAAGGGAGTACCATAGGTTAAAGTGATAGTCAAAAGCTGGTTGCTATGTGACTGAAGTTCCTTTGTTTACACAGGAGTTGACAAATTCCTGAATGAGAAAAGTATGTTTTTTAAAGGTGAAACCAAAAACAAGGAATATCTAAAAAATGATCAACTCCACAAAAAAACTGTATATAACATAAATTGTGTGCTTTAAATTGCTCTACATTTGTTGTGTGGTAAGTTTTTGTCCATCTCTTATGGTTTAGCAGTTATGCAAAATTCCGTAAAATTGACCCAGAATAAAGTAGCCTTCAGAGGCTATTCCCAGAAAATTCAAAATATACATTTTATTTTATCTTTAATACACAATATTTTAATCAAAATCGTTAGAGCCATTTTTGACAAAAACAAAAAATTCAAAACATTTTCCATGTAAAGGGTAGTTGGTGGTGGGGGATTTTCTTGAAAAACTTTGTGTGGCAACCTTGAAAGATACCAAGTTTGGTATTTAACAGTCTTTACGTTTTTGAGCTATGCTGCCCACAGAAAGTTTTCTAAAAATGCTTTTTTTTTTTGGATTCAGGGGGTCTCAAAACATGTATTTCTGGTGAAATCTCTGTATTGGATTTTTGGGTGCATTACAATACCTTCTCTATACACTATGTAGAGAAAGTAAAAATGAAAGGTAGTTACTAGTAAAGAATGCAGAAGTACTAAAGGAAGGTTGTAGATATTCCCGAGGAACTGGGGAGTACCAAATGAGCTAGGAAACAGGTAAGAAACAAAAACTCCACTGTTGTGCTGTACAATATTTTATTTTAAAATATGGCAAGTTTTCTTTGAGTAAGAAACATGAGAATGTTTAACACTCAAAACAATATATATATACAATCAAATATATCAGGTACATTTCATTCTTCATTGCACCTCTGTTTGTTCCACATCTCACAGCATGAAAACCTCGCTCCTCAGGCTTTGTTATAATTTTAAATTGCAAAATAACTTATACAAACACAAATGTAAACACATTGCCAATGTAAGGGTAGCCTTTCAGTCATACACATGGAGTAAACACCAACAATTTCTTTCGGTTAAGTTTGTGATATTTCTAAGTTTGTAAACATACATACAGCAACTTAACATTGTTCACGTTATTAGTTTTTTCTCCCTATAAAGTCATAAACACCTCTTCTAGTTTTAAAAATGTTGCATGGTTTTATTCGCACCTTTCTATGATAGTGACAGACAGCAACAGGCGCCAAGGGCGCAGACAGGCAAAGCTTTTGGATCACCCAGTACAAGGGTAAGACTGGATTTTCTCATCTGAACAAGATGTTGATCTATCTAAACAGTTATCAAATGCAAATCAGACACAATTAAGATTATTTGTAGCTAAAACTTTGTCTGTTTGCCTCTACATTTTGTGTGAGCAACTATTTCCACAAATGAATTATGCCAAGTTAAAATGCAGATCTTGTTTGATTGACGAACATCTGTTGATGCAGCTGAAAATAGCTATCAGAGGAAACCCAGATTTTAACAATGTGGAAGAAAATAAATCTGATGCATTTTATCACATGACTTTCTATCAACATCATAATATATGTTAGCAGAATTGTCTTGTTGCTTGCTTCTTTAGCACAAGCTAAAGTGATATTCAAATACTTTAAAAGCTGTCACTGACTGATACAATTGAAATTCAATTCTATTTGCTTGCTAAGAATAAACAAAAGGGAGATGAAAAGAAAGATATTTCACGTTAAAACTGAAACCAACAACTTGGAGTATCTTGAAAACAACAAACTCTACAAAAAATGTATATGACATAAATTACATGTTTTAATAAGATCTGCATTTTTTTGTAGTAAGTTTTCTGTCTACCTCTTATGGTTTACTAGTTAACAAAAATGATCAGAATGAAGTGGTGTTCAGAGGCTATTCACAGAAAATTCAAGATATACTTTTCCTTCGTCATGAAAATATTTTGAATATATGGCATTTTAACCAAAATCACTAGAGTCATTTTTGAGAAAGTAAAAAATGTTGAAAACTGTACCATGTAAAGTGTAATTGGGGGTGGACCAATTTTCTTGAAAATCTTTGTTTTGCATCCTTGGAACTTAAATACCAAGTTTGGTTTTTATCTTCAGAGTCCACACACACACATGGACCTAGTTCTAAGCTAGAAGGGGTAACAGTCTGTGTGGGTTTAAGGGTCTTGGAATTGGCTAACACAATAAAATAACATTTTATCATTAATTTTGTATAGTAGTGTCTGTGATAACAGCCTATCCTTGGCACAAAGTACCATTTATCATTTCCATTACATGTAGAATTTACATTTTTGCACCAGCAATGATACAGTAGATGGATTTATTAACATGATAAACAGGTGAGCTCAGTGTAAAAGGGAATAATAATCTAAAAAAAAAAAAATATCTTAAAGGTTTTAAGTTTTCTTCTAAGAAAAATGTAACTTCACTGCTACGAAATTGTAACAAAATTAATTTGGCTTTTCTGCTGTCCTGTAAAATGGACAAATGTCTTTTTTCCCTTTTATACTGGAGCTTGTCCAATTTATCTGCAATCACTGAAAGTATTTCATCAGTTAATCAGCAAATGCTTGCTAGATGGCACTTTTAGAGCATAAAATGCCAGATAATACTGCTCATGTTGTTTTCCTCACTAAGCATCAGATGAGACCAGTGACTATGCATCTATCAGGTTTGAACCCATGGCCTTCAGTATATTAAACCTTTAAACTAATTTTAACTCAACAGCTGAGCCCTTCATATGTGTGGTTTGATAACTTTTTCTATTAAAACATTTTCTCTGTGGCAAAGCTTTTGTATTTACTTCTAATGCTAAACATAAAATCCTGAGTGCTATTTATTGTGCTAATTACAGAGGTTTAACCAGCCACTACTAATGTGTCATGATCATTTGAAAAGTTGTTGGTGTCAGAAGTTTTGTTAACAAAACTAGCAATCTTTTAAAAGAAACGTATTTTATGGAATGATTGTAGTAATAACTGTATTTTAATGTATATGGGAAAAAATCTTATATGTAAATTCACCTGAACTGCTACACCATCTATTGTTTATTATTATGAAAGAGATAAACAACTAATAGTTATGTTATTTGCTTCATTATACAAACAAATGGAATAATTCCAGGCAATTGTGAGAAACAAGTGAATGTTGACAGGACTTAAAATAAAGGAAAATCATAGATTTAAAAGGAATGAATAAATTGGGTCATTAATACCAGAAGATATGTCGGAAACTGGCAAATGCAAAAAGAGCGGTGGTGTTTAAAATAAATTATATAAGAAAAGTTACCAGAAAGATATTCTACTTAAAACTTTTTGGAAACAATAAGAAAGAATTTCTGAATCAATTAAGATAATTATACAGGGAACGTAAGAGAGAAATGCGGGAGGAAAATCACCAAAAAGAGAGGATTTTTAATAGAACAGATGAGGCTGTAATCTATAGAAGAGGTAAGTGGATTAAGTTGGTAGGATATAAAAATGTATAAACAGAGGGAAAGGTACATATACATGAATAACGAGGGTGTTAACTGTATATGATACCAAATTCAGCAACTCCAGGAAAGTAACTACATATGTATGATGTTTGTAACTTGAAAAATGAAATAAATTATTTTCCAAATAAAAGGACTTCACAGTTTATTTCTAGAAAATTCAATAACTATATATATTTTATCAGGCAAATATTTTAAATATTTGGTAGTTATTTTAAAAATAATTAATCTGTCGTTCCTTGGAAGGTGCTTAAATTAAAAGAGCAATGGTCGGACAATGCAGGGACTCAACTTGAATACTCTGACCTATGCAAATTTATTGTAACTAACATCCTTCAGGAGGATCGGATGAGGTGAAGGAACCAGAGGAGGCTACAGGACACCAGAGATGCTCAGAAGTCCTTAAAATTCGCAAGCCCAATGATCTGTTCCACTACATGCACCTAGTGTATAAAGGAAAAAATCTTTTGAGTATGCATCAGCACCATTTACCCACACTGCCATATACTACGAACCTGGAGACATATCTGAAAGATGAAAGGGAAATGACGAAAAGAAAATTATGGTAGATGGCGAGCTGACAACCCTGGAGAAACCATGAAAAACTCATAGGTCAGAATGGGCAGCGCTAGGAACTCATTTTTGAGTTATTTGGTTCACAAATATACTTTGACCAAGTCCTGTTTCCTACATTTTGCCCCTTCCACTGTCTCAAAAGAAGCAAAGTATGCATGAAGCTTTTACTACAATCATTTTTTGGGAGTTCAAGGTGCATTTCTGGTAAAAGTTTGGTACTGAATTTTTGGGTGGAATACAATACTTACTCTACTTATAAGGAAGTAGTAGAGAAAGTGATAACAATATTTTCAGAAAATTTTGCCACAATTCATTCCAAGAACTTTTCAAATGACACTCACAATATTTTCTGTGTGCATTGATGACCATTGCATAGATCAGTCAAAAGAATATCAAACTAAGTTTATTTTCTATAAGGCACTATATACAGCAAACTTGAATACAGACTAACTTCAAAGTCTAGTGCTGCTTAATGTGAATGGTAAGTAAAGCTAGCTGATGTTAAACGGTAAAGCAATAGCCTTGGTTGACATTTTATGTACAACTAAAGAAATAGAATGAGATTCTTTAAAATTAACTGTAATACAATTTATACTGACTGCAATATTAATAGCAAGCAAAAGAGCTTATTACTGAGAAGCATTTCAAAATAGAAATACTGAAAAAAAATATACACAAGGGTGGTCTGTAAAATAAGATTCCCAAGAACCTGTACTGGTGAGGAATGCAGTTATGCGAAATTTGGCAACTATGGTGCGTAGCTTGGTTCTCCTTCCTACAGGGAGATGGCACTACTCCTGCCAGGAGCAAATTATGCTCTGTGATTAAGTTTTTGTGCCAACGGTATGAAGTGTACGGAGAAGAGTACACGCTGAGAATTCAAAGACAGATGTACAGACGTCCATGATGAGTAGCGTTCTGCACGGTCATTGGTTTTGGACAAAACAATTGCGAATGTGGAAGAAGCAAAGCTGAAAGATCGAAGGGTGACAGTTCAGGAACTCTGTGGGATGATTCCTGATGTCAGCAAGACCTGCATTCACAAAATTTTAACAAGAACATTTAGGATATACCAAGGCTTGTGCAAGGTAGGTCCTGAGAATGCTTACGGACAACTACAGACAAAATATTAGGCGAAACTGACTTATACCCCCACCACTGAATTCTTGCACTTGACAGTTTGGAGTTAAGTTGGTACATCCACAGAAAACAGATGAAAAGCTTTACCCATTTGACTTTCTGAACCAATCACAAAGCAGCATTCTGGTCGGTTGGTCAGACAACGGAAATGGATCTAGATGTCGCACCGTTACTATTTCCAACTGTGTGCTCAGTTTTGTGTTATTTATGGACGCTCTTTCACTGCTGTGGTTCTCAGCGTCCCATTCTATACTGGGCATGAAAGACTGCTTAATTTTGCTTATAGGCCTCTCTACCAGACTTGAGGTTCTTTTACGTACCGTAAATCTACAACACGGGACCCACGGCTTTGCTTCCCTTCTGAAGGAAGCCATGCTAAGGATTTTTACAGTTTAAAAAATCCATCATCTTCTGCCAGGTTTGAACCCACAACCTTGGTATCTGAATGGCAATTATGTCGAAAAATAGGAAAAAAATGTCTTAGCTGTCCAAAAATGTATTACTCAAAGCCAATAAACATGTTATTCATTGTAAAAATAAATTGGGAACCTTAATTTACAGACAACCCTTGTAGAAGACAGACATTTACAGTTCGTAGTTACTAATTACAGTAATAGTGTGCTCTAATGCGCAGTTATGTTACAGGTTCTTTAAATATGTAACTTACGACAAGTTAAGCAATTTTCTGTCAGTGTCAGGGGAAAAAGGTTTAAGTCCAAAAATGTAATTTTAAGTAAGTTTACTGGCACCAAGATTTAGGCTAACTATCAGTGTGATAATTCGAAAGCACACCACTAAGATTGCATTTTTTTTTGGGGGGGGGGGGGGGGGCTTGATCCTGAGTATATAATACAAATGGTATAAAATTCAATTTTTGGACCACCCTTTTCTTCCCCATGCACTGGTGATTTATTCAGGAGGCTATAACAAAGAAGACATCATTGACACAATTTAAGGAATGTATGAAATGGTTTTGAAACCTGACAGCAAACTTATTCAGATCTATGCTTTTAAAGTATAAACCTTCATTTGAGTAATAAACTACTTAGCATATATAATCATCTCTGGATTGTTTATTTTTTAGAGTACAGTGTTTTTCAGAACATGAATACCCTCAGAATGAAAGATTATGAGGTATGGGGCTGGAAATCAACCCTTGCAGTTTCCTCTTACTGGTACCTTAACTGAGGCACGAATCTCGACTTGCAAGAAGTCTTCAAAATCTCCAGCACAGATTTTTTTACTACGTTAACTCTCGCCCCTAGTACAGGATTATTTTTTGTTTGCAGGGGGAAGCGGTTCTGTTTGAAGGTCATCATGTTTTGGACAAAACTATACCTCATAAGAGGAGATTAAATTGTAACATTTTAAGTTAAAACTGCAGTTTTTGTATTTTATGTTACATTAACACTTTGTGACAGGTTACTTTTGACTGAAACTGGAGTGCTATAGTATCTGGGTTTGTAGTTCAGTTGCCTAAAGCAATAAATATCCCTCACCATTAATTGAATCCTTACTTTGCTGTTATCAAGTAGTAATGGATGGGGTGGATGCATGTAAAATAAATGGCAATTGGTTGATCTTCCTTAGTGGCCTTCTTTGCACATTTACAAATTTTCAAAGAAAAAAATTGTATAATCACATTCCTTGCCGGTGAAACTGGAGCTCAGTTCAGTAATCAAGCACTTTCAACGGTTCATTTGTTTGCTTGGCATAAAGCATTAAACAAAGACTGTGAACAGGTCAAAAATGAGATGAATTGTCTGCTGGCAAGGTACTTGGACTGTGTTGCATTGAGTATAAAGTTACACTTAAAAATAATTGGTCTGGGCTGTGTTTGAACCTCTGACTTTGAGATCAGGATACTAGCATGTAACCAATTGAGCCACTCAGAACTTCAGTAGAAAGCCAGTAGATACACAAAGCATATCAATTTTCTATATAACAAAGCATCAACCCTTTTGTTACTGTCAGTACAAGTTCCACTTTTTTAAGCACTCTATAAAAATAGGGTTTCTACTCTAGGATTAATTTCATGGTATACTGTACTCAAAAATAAAAATTCAATTAAGACTGTTTTATATTTTAAAAAATATTAAACATTTGAAATAAAATTGTAGTGATTTTTTTTTTAAGTAAAAACAGCAAATTCTACATAACTGCAGTCAAATGTAACCTGTCAGCTTCCAACTATGCCATTAAAACCAATTATTTTACCTGGGACATCCCCATCCTTTTGCTGCAGTTGCTGAGATTTCAACCTGCAACGTTTAGCTTTGAATGGATGGCCAATCAATTACCTTAACATTCCCTTCAGAAAGGTTACGAACGCCAATGAACTTGAGATAGGATCATTTAATCTCCCCTCATAATAGTAAATATCTTAGAGGTAAAAAATGTTTGTTTTATAAAAATCTCACACATACTTTAAGTATCTAGAGCCAGTGCTTTTCACTCTTTCATACAGACACACGCCGTCATAAAATTTGACACAAACATTTCAAACTCTGCCTTTCAAAAAAACACATAGGTTAAAATGAAGCCTTTCTATACACAGGCAATAAACAGTATTGTATCAAACATATGTACAAAAAGGGCAAGTAAAGCGTATAAAATTACTGACAAGTATTATAAACCACAGTAAAAATAAAGTTGAGGAGGCTTCCAAAAATCAGCACGTTTTGAGTATTAATACAAACAATGCTTCTATAATAAAATGGAATGACATTTTGATCATATGTGAACAAAATTTTATATTTTGTTCACATTTTCTTACCGTAGTAAGAAATCACAAAGGAAAGTTAACACCGGTTTCATCACAAATTTTTCCACCAACATTCAATCACAGTAAAAATTAATTTCAAGACTAGGAATATAATTTCTATCTACAGCGTAACACATTCCTTGTTGTCAATACTGAATTATGTTCACAAAATTTTATTTTCTCTAAAGTTAGGCCAAAACTAAAGCAACGGAAAGTTTTAATGTGGGGAGACTACAATTTTCCTTCTACTCTAAAGCAATTCTGTACGGTTCACTAGTAAAGCTTTCACAGTTGGCAGCAAGACAGCACTTTCCTTTTCCTTCTGTAAATATTTAAGTCACTTGAACATTCAAACAAGAGCCAATATTTTCTGATGGAAACAAATTTATTCATAATGCTTACCAAAATAGAAGAAAGTTTATTTCATAAAAAGAAATAAAGAGAAGAAGAAGTTGAGACAGAACAGCAAGAGAAAAGAATATCTGCTTGTGTCACGTAAAGAAGACCAGTATATTTTTTATAACACAAATTCTGATGCTGATGTGCAGAAAATTGTACCATATTATAACAAACCATTTAAAAACAATGATGCTCGCAAGATAAGTTGAAGTCAGGGTTCATCATCAAACATCAAAATAAATTTCATGTGTAAAATTCGCATGGCTTTCTCCACCTATTCTGCAATAAACTATTTTTACAAAATCTTATTCTTCTATCTACTTCACGCTAATCAATAGCTACATAGTTTGTGCTATTTTCTTATAGTTAAAAGGGAATAAATAGTTTAAAGCAATAGCCAAATCTTTTAAGGGCTGGTTACTATGTGATGAATTTGAAATTCTGTTCTACTTGCATGGCCAGAATGAAAAACCTTATTATTTCCCCATTTGATAAAGCAAAAGTACTGAAAAATTTGAAATGGTTAACTGCACAATAAAAACCGATTTGGCAAAAATTGTTTGCTTTAATGAGACCAGAGTGAAGGAGACTCGGAGGCTAACATATTCATTTCATTAGCCATGAAAATATCTTTGATATACAGCACTTTAATAAAAAATCTTTTAAGTTGTTTTTTAAAAAACTGAAAATGAAGAAAAATCTTCCTTGTAAAGGGTAGTTTGGGGTGGTGGAGGATTTTCCTCCCCTGAAAATTATGTTGCATCTTTGGAAGATACAAGCTTAAATACCAATTTTCGTTTTTGAGTTATACTGTTCAAAAGACACACATACACAGACCTTTTATTAAAAATTTTCCTTTTTGTATTCAGGGAAACTCAAAACTTGTATTTCCATGAAATCCCAAATTCTTGGGTGGAATGCAAAGCCTTCTCTACCCACTAAGTACTTTGTGTGTGGTAGAAAAAGCAAAAATATGAGTTACAAAAACAAATCTTATGGGTACAGTGTAATTCAGAAAAAGCAAAGTGTTTAAAACAGTAAAACAAAAATTTAACCCCTCCAGCCCTCAAAGCTAGTTTCTTGACTTGCTTTTGAATGATGCTGTCATGTTACAAAGTTTAGTTTCCTGCATTCAGTGCTGGAAACTTGCTAGACAAGATTACCTAGCTTCGGAAGGCATGTATCACCATATCCCAACTGCAAAAGAATAAATATTACAATAATTTATACAAGAACATCTATAGCAGTCTAACAGGGTTTAACCAAAAGCTTGAATTCAGTTTCCCACAAAAACATTATATAATAAGCTCCCTGAAGGCATCAAAGCCCTGCAGAGCAAAGCATTTAAGAAGGTACTCTTATACCACAACAATTATTTAGTTGAGAATTGATTTATCTTATATATTAACAATAGTTGATTTTATAGCATTGAATTTTAGTATGTTTGTTACAAAAGTTGGCTGTAAGGAGCCGGCCTTCACTGCATTTCCTTGTACACGTGTTCTGTCATTACATGTGCATCATCTTACTTCTGTTCTAGTCCAGCTCTCACACGTGAATAACATTAGGAATGTTTAGTTTTGCTTGAAGTATTTTCAAAATTCAGTATACAGTACCACAAAGTGTGTTTATGTACCATACGTAGGTGCTTACGGCATCTTGTAAGACAATTTGAAACTAAATTTCCTGGTGTGTGTATTCCAAGTAGAGAAGCCATTAATTTGCTTGTACATAAATTCGGGAGATGGGATAATTTGTGATAGGAAAAGAGAGGTAAACAGGTGTGTGCTTATGGAGCAGAAATTAGAGAAAGATTAGAATGGTCAACTTGAAAATCTCTTAGGTGCATTATCGCCCTCCGTGGTGTAATGGTTACCATGCTAACTTCATATACCCAAGGTCGCAGGTTCAAACCCGGCGGAGGACGATGGATTTTTTCATGCGTAAAAATCCTTAGCATGGCTTCCTTCGGAAGGGAAGTAAAGCTGTGGGTCCCGTGTCATAGATTTACGGCACGTAAAAGAACCTCACTCCTGATAAGAGAGGCCCTTGAGCAAAATTAAGCGATCTTTCACACCCAATATAAAATGGGACGCTGAGAACCAAAGCAGTTAAAGAGCGTCCATAAATAACAGGCCATTTCATTTTCATTTCTTAGGTGCCTTGCACAAAAAACTGACATTTTGAAAGCTTCAGCATGGAAAGCAACAAAATTTTTAAAACCCAACCACACAAGGTTACTGTTCAGGAATTGCTACCATGTGATCACCAGAGTCGGGTAAATTTCTGTAAATGGCCTATTGTTTATAGACGCTCTTTAACTGCTTTGGTTCTCAGTGTCCCTTTCTGTATTGGGCATGAAAGATCGCTTAATTTTGCTCAGAGGCCTCTCTTATCAGGCTTGAGGTTCTTTTACGTGCCGTAAATCTACGACACAGGACCCACAGCTTTACTTCCCTTCCGAAGGAAGCCATGCTAAGGATTTTTACGCCCGAAAAAATCAATTGTCCTCTGCCGGGTTTGAACCCACGACCTTTATATGGTAACCATTACACCACGGAGGGCGACTAAATTTCTGTAACTGGATTTTGAGGAATCTTAGTGTTTGAACAATCGATCCACAATACTGTTCAGTGACGAAACATGGTTTTATTTAAAGTCATGTGTCACCACAACATAACCTATATTATGCTAGACAAACTCAATTTTGTTCGTACTTCATTGGAGTACGGTGTGCAATAAATGGATACAGAATAAGGGACCTACTTTTTATGAGTGTAGCATAAATACAGAAATAGTATATGGCACATTGTTTAGAGCAGCTGAAGGACACTGAAGGTTGGTCTGGATATTTCCAGCAGGATTGCACCACTGCACAAACAGCTGATGAATAATTACAGTTTATTGCGGAAATTTTTGAGGATGGTTTATGGCCTGCTCAGTCCCCTGGTCTTACGGCATGCTATTTTTATTTATGGTGCAACTTGAAACATAAAGTAAACAAAACTAACCCCCACATGTTAAAAGAACTAAAATAAAATATCAGGACAGAAATTAACGCTTTTTCGGAAGCTGAGCTGCTACTACTTGTGAATGAAAATTTGCTCAGAAGATTCCGTAGATGTATTGATGCAGATGGACGGCATTTCCAACATCTCCTATGTTAGTGTGATTTGAGACTTTATTTACGCCTACGCATGTGTGACTGCCAGCCAATTACAATATATGATCATGCATACTTTCTGTAGTTACTTTTATGAATTTGTTTGTATCTGGGTCCTATTTACCGGAGGGATGCAGTTTAGCTCTCGAGGAAGCTTGACGACTACCTTCAACACCAACATTTTATTTAGCATCAATTGTATTTAGTATTTTCATCACTATTGTAAAATACAATGTGTACACAAATGTAATCAGTTTAAGAATGTATTAATCTTGATTCACAATAACCCGAGAGTGGCAAGCCATAAAGGACACAAGAGTTTGGTTCACAACAGTCCAGTAACAAAAACGATAATGCACCTCTTCTTATTTTCCTGGTCAATTTTGTGCATCACAACTTCAGTTATTTTAAACCGACCATTGATATATTTTTTTTTCTGTCCCCAAGTTAGCCAACTTTATAATTTGAAAGATTTGTGACTAAAGTGAGCTCTAGTGGCTGTTTTGCCATGACCACTTACAATAATATCTGCATTGAAGAGCCTAATAATGCATATATGCATCTAATATACTATGTCCAGTAACAAAAAACTTAAGATTTGGGTCGAAGAAGGCTTCCCATCAATTGTCAATGCCTCCATTTCAACATTCCTGTTCTCGTTCATACTACTGGTTCTTCTGAACCAGTCTATTTCCTTTTGACGAAGCTATGAACATATTGTATTTCTTAAGGTGAATCAGAAATCCCTATACCCTGGGCAACCTCCTCATGTCCTTCTCGTCAGGAGGAGGTGAACTTGGCTCGGTTGTTTTTCTACTCATAGTCAGTGGAGCAGCACTGACAGTGTCACATGTGCTGGTAGAATGTGTTGCTCTAGTATCTCTTCGCGCAACTCTCCAGCTGCAGGCCTCCCTAGCAGAGGTCCCTGGTGTGGTTGAAAGGGTTTTTAAATTTTTATCAACACTTGGTATTACCGTCAGGATCCAGTTCCCTTTTTTTTTTTTTTTTTTTTTTAAAGTTTGCAATGGATAGTTTTTACAGTTTCTTTTATGGCTTGCATTTTATCCTTTGCTGATTTTAACCCCATTTTAGTTGTGGTGTCGTGTCCCTTTTAGTTTTCTAAGAGTGCTGATAACCTAGTAGTTGAATGCCCTTAAACCTTAATAATCATCATCATCATCAAATGTGAATCAACCATTCAGCTACGCAATAATAAATTGTACAGTAATCTACATTACATTTGCTTTATGCCATTTTCATTAATAGTAGCATCATGTGTGTGTGTGTGTGTGTGTGTGTGTGTGTCCCTCCCCCCCAACCTTCAGGTTACATGAATTCACTTAATTACCCTCAACTTTCTGAGTAGTAAGCTTTTGTATGCCTAATTATTGATTATTTTGGGATTTTTAATTTTATTTTCAATATTAATTTTTTAAAAATCTGATGTGTACCACTCACATGACTTTCTCTACAGCTCTGCAACAAATTATTCTTAAAAAGCATATGCATCTATTTACTTCATGCTAATCAGAAAAAAATAGCAGAAATAGTCTTATTACTTGCTTCCTTGTAAGTAGAAGCGAAATAAGGGAGTACCATAGGTTAAAGTGATCGTCAAAAGCTGGTTGCTATGTGACTGAAGTTCCTTTGTTTGTATGGACAGCAGTTAACAAATTCCTGTATGAGAAAAGTAAACGTTTTTCATAGCAGAAACCAAAAACAAGGAATGTCTCAAAAACGATGAATTCCACGAAAAAAATGTATGTAACATAAATTGTGAGTTTTAACATGCTCTACATTTTTTATGTAGTAAGTTTTTGTCCATCTCTTACGATTTAGCAGTTATTCAAAATTCCATAAAATTCATCCAGAATAAAGTACCCTTCAGAGGCTATTCCCAGAAAATTCAAGATATACATTTTATTTGTCAGATAAATAGCTTTAGTATACAATATTTTAATCAAAATCGTTAGAGCCATTTTTAATAAAATAAAAATGTTCAAAAAAAAGTTCCATGTAAAGGGTAGTTGGGGGTTGGGGCAACTTTTCTCAAAATCTTCGTGTCACATCCCTGGAAGATACTAAACTTAAATACCAAGTTTGATATTTTACTGACTTTTCGTTTTTGAGTTATCGTGTTCACAGACAGACATGGACTTTTTTCTGAAAATTTTCTGAAAAACATATATTTCCAGTGAAATCTCGGTATCAATTTTTTTGGTGGAGTGCAATACCTTCTCTATACACCATGTACATAGTACGTATAGAGAAAGTACAAATAAGAATTCTCATCCATATTATACTTAGACAAAACAGATTGCTAAAAAAAAAGAAAGAAAAAAAAAAAAAAAAAAAAAAAAAAAATCAGTTCTCTATGTTATTTGGAACTCATTTTATTACTAATAATTTAAAACCCTGCATTCCTCTCTAAAATTGATTTTCACTTTTCAGACAGTATTTTGCTATTCGGGCTGTCACTAAAAGGGTTAATCACATGGGCTATTTTGTTTAATTCGGACTAGCTAGAGCCCTAATTACACCGATTAATGAGATTCTACTGTACTTGAAACAAGTCATGCAAATATTTTCTTTAGAATAGCTAAACTGTATAATAAATTCCATAAACTTATAGTTGAATATTGACAGCAGCATAAAGCCACAAATGTTTTAGCAATATTCTTCCAAAAACGAATAACTTTGTTAGTCTTCTAACACACTTTTGGGAATGTTATATCTGAACTCCTACAGATCAAAAATGTATCCAAGCTGTCACTTATATGCAATAAAATACTAAATCAGTTTCTTAATTGTGACACATAGCAGCGCTAAAAGTGAAACAAGAAATAAGTCGTGATAAAAGTAACAGCAAACAAGAGAATGTTTTAATAAAAGAAACACAATAGTATTACCTAGTGCATTGCTGCCAACATAATACAAACCTGGAAACACTTTTTAACATTAAAGTGAAGTTTTTTCTAACTCAGTGCGAAAGCCACAACATTTCTATGGCTTTTTAAAATCTGTGTCAATAACACATTAAATCTAAGGACATTTTAAAAATGCAAACATACTACGGTTATAGCTTTTTCCATTTTTGAAAATATGGAAAAGCCAACTAGTAAAATGGCAAGCCAACATAGTAAAAGATCACAATATACATAATTACACAAATTCTATACAAGTAGGTTAGTTAAAAGTAATGGTGAAATTTAAAAAAATTCCTGAGTGATGAAATTTTTTGACAAGTTATTTTTGTCACAGAAGAAGACTCTCGAAGGTTGTTTGTAGTTACGAGAGAGAGCATATCACAAGGTGTTAGGCTAGTAAGAGAGCTGTTAGTTCAACGAGTAACGTACTTGTTCGAGATTCAATAAAACATAGGAACATCTAGTGCTTTCAATAAAATACTGGCAAAAACTTTGTACAACATGCTCGGCAAACCAAATCAATGGTGTAACACAAGTTTATGTTTAATATCAATAAAACTTCATTAATACTATATGTAGAGACGAGCGACTGTTTAGCAGAGTCGCCGAAGGTTCCTCTTGCTGGCTTTACTTCCGATGGAGCCGAGCCGCTTCCTGCTTCGAGGACCCAGCATCGAAGTGCGACACGGCTGTGCTTCATGACTCTCGCAGTGACACAGGCAGCAGAAGGTGTACCTGCATCCTTCGCGTGTGCACTGCCCCACATTCTTTTTACTGTTTATCAGCGACGGCAAGGAGCAACGGGGACATGGAGCTAACGTGCTGTCATCTGAGATTGTCTGAGCAGCCTTAAACAGAAACCAAGCATACAAAAATCTCATGTGTTCCATTCACACGACTTTCTCTACATCTCTGTAACAAATTATTGTCCATCTATTTCATGCTAATAAACATTAAAATTAGCAGAAACTGTCCTTATTACTTGCTTCCTTGTAATGGAAGCGGAAAAAAAACTAACGTGTTCCATTCAAACAAACCGTTTATTGGAAACATTAATCTGTTATCTACAACATGCTAATCAAGAAACACACAAGCAGAATTAGTCTTATTACTAGACTCCTTGTAAGTAGAAAGGAAATAAGAAAACACACAGATTAAAACAATACTCTCGTGCTTTAAAAACCGGTCACTATGTGAAACAATTGAAATTCCAATCTCAACACCTACCAGGAATAAATAAATGAGAAACGAGAAGAAACATGTCTTCCCGTTTGAGAAAAGTTTAAATGGCTAAAATTGAAATCAATAATCTGGAATATATCTTATATAGAAAAAAGATAAAAAGACATAAATTGGGTGTTTTAATGAGATCTATAATTTTTATGCAGTAAGCTTTTCTTTGCCAGTTCTACAAAAGTCATCCAGAATGTAGAGGTCTACAGAGGCTATTTCCAGAAAATTCAAGATATGCATTTCGTTTTTCACAAAAATATCTTAAATATAAGGTATTTTAATCAAAATTGTTAGATCCATTTTGGAGGAAAATAACATTTTCAAAATCTTTTCCATGTAAAGGCTAGTTTGGGGTGAGGAGATTTTTCTTGAAAATCTTTGTGTGGCATTCTTGGAAGTTACCAAACTTAAATACCAAGTTTGTTGCTCAAATGCCTTTTACTTTTTTCAACTTTTCTGTCCATATGCACGCAGACAGAGGCCTTTTTGTTTGGACTCAAGGGACCTCAAAACACATACTTTTGGTGAAATCTCAGTATCAAACTATTCGGTGAAATGCAACACTGTCTCTATACATAGTATGTGTAGAGAAAGTAAAAACAAACAGATTATGAAATACATTAATAATACTTTCCCTACCATTCAATAACAAACTATTCTTAAAAACTCTGATGTGTCCCATTCATATGACTTTCTCTACATCTCTGCAACAAATTATTGTTAAAAGGCTTAAGCTTCTGTTTACTTCATGCTAATCGAGAAAAAATTAGCAGAAATTGTCTTATTACTTGCTTCCTTGTAAGTAGAAGCGAAATAAGGGAGTACCAAAGGTTAAAGTGATAGTTAAAAGCTGGTTGCTATGTGACTGAAGTTCCTTTGTTTGTATGGATACGAGTTGACAAATTCCTGTATGAGTAAAGAAGTATTTTATAGCTGAAACCAATAACAATGAATATCTCAAAAATTACAACTTCATGAAAAAAATGTATATGACATAAATTGTGTGTTTTAATGAGCTCTACATTTTCTACCAAGCATTTGTCTATCTCTTACTGTTTACCACTTATGCAAAATTCATTAAGGATAAAGATGTCTCCAGAAGCTATTCCCAGAAAATTTAAGATATACATTTTATTTGTCATGTAAATATCTTTAATATATGATATTTTAATGAAAATCATTAGAGCCATTTTTGAGAAAATAAAAATTTGAGAAATGTTTTTCATGTAAAGAGTAGTTTGGGGCAAGGAGATTTTTGTCAAAAGCTTTGTATCACATCCCCAGAAGATACTAAACTTAAATACCAAGTTTGGCGTATTACCAGCTTTTTGTTTTTGAGTTATTTCACAGACACATGGGGACTAGACACACACAGACCTTTTTTCAAAAATGCTTTTTTTTGGATATAGGGGACCCTAAAAACATATGTTTTCTGTGAAATCTCGGTATCAAATTTTTGGGTGCAATACAATACTTTCTCTATGTACTAAGGTGGATAGTACATGTAGAGAAAGTAAAAAGTTTATTCTTGTTGGACTCTGGAGCTGATCTAATAACTTTGTTCCCTGAAGATTTCGGTGAAATGCCGGTAATTAAATCGTTTGAACCACGGCCTACAAGCCTGACTACTATTTATAATCAGCTTTATTCTTCTATTTATAAGCGAGTGTCAAAAAATAACCGGATTAATTTTTTTGCTGGAAAATACGGCTCACTGTTATTAAATTCTCTTACAGACCTTTAAAGTATTCTTCCTCAGCTAAAATGTCACAGTTCCAGCATTGTGTCCACCGTTCAAAATCACCCTTAAAGCCGATTTTGGATAGTCTGTTGAGTTTACCCAAAATTATATGTTTAACTCATGATCACTATGAGAATGGGACCAAAGCTCCTTTTTACTTTCACTACATATACTATGTACATAGTCTATAGAGAAGGTATTGCACTCCACCCAAAAATTAGATACTGAGATTTCACCGGAAATATATGTTTTAGGGTCCCCTGTATCCACAGAAAGCATTTTCAGAAAAAGGTCCTATGTCAGTGTGTCCATGTGTCTGTGAACACGATAACTCAAAAACAAAAGCCTGTAAAATGCCAAACTTGGTATTTAATTTTAGTATCTTCCAGGGATGCGACACAGAGATTTTGAGAAAACTCCCCCCATCTCAAACTACCCTTTACATGGAACTTTCTAAATAATGGCTCTAACGATTTTGATTAAAATATTGTATATTAAAGGTATTTACCTCACAAATAAAATGTATATCTTGAATTTCCTGGGAATAGCCTCTGAAGACTACTTTATTCTGGGTGAATTTTACAGAATTTTGCTAAACCTTAAGAGATGGGAAAAAACTTACCACACAAAAAATGTAGAGCACATTAAAACACACAATTTCTGTTATATACATTTTTTTCGTGGAGTTGATTGTTTTTTAGATTTCCCTTGTTTTTGGTTTCAGCTTTGAAAAACTTAATTTTTCTCATACCATAATTTGTCAACACCTGTCCATACAAACAAAGGAACTTCAGTCAGATAGCAACCAGCTTTTGACTATCACTTTAACCTATGCTACTCCCTTATTTCTCTTCTACTTACAAGGAAGCAAGTAATAAGACTATTTCAGCTAATTTTTTGTCAATTAACATGAAATAAATAGAAGCATAAGCTTTTTAACAATAATTTGTTGCAGAGATGTAGAGAAAGTCATGTGAATGGAACACATTAGATTTTTCACTGTAGGAAATAGGCAGAAGTCACACAATGCTAGGTCCACGTATAAAACTGAAAATAACCTCCTATGTAACAACTTGGAAATCAAACACAAAAAATCTTATGTGTTCCTTTCTACAGCTCAATTGTAGAGCATCTTACCTTGAAAAATTGATAGAACCTGAACTTGCTGGGACTCACAGGGGGACTGTGCACTGCCACTGGCCGAGTGTTACTCTCTCGGCTGATGTTCTGTATCTCCAGTAAATGCCTTCTTGGCGTGCTGATCATCAAATCTGACATTATCTTTAATTTCTTAGACTGCAAATACACAATTTCCACTTTATACAGTATATGGTAATGATTTCTTTGTTTAGCTGAAATATGAATGATTTAAGAACATTTTTGACAGTAACTTGGAATTTTTTTATATCAATTACAATAAATACTAAAATAAATAATAAGTTAAAATTAAAAAGAGAATAGTTAACACATTGAAACCCACGCCTGAGCATAGCTCGGGCAGGTATTTCTAACACTTATTATGCAATTCCACGACTGTAACTCGGACTTGGGCTATGCGGCAAAGATCATACATCAGTTATCGTTTAGTTGTCTGATTTGTGCTGCCATCTGTCCTCACTTTAGTCAACTATTAGGAAATTTAGGAGAGTTAGTAATATTGGCTACTCTTGGATCACTCGCACCATTTTCCTTGAAGGTGGTGATCTGTTTGTTACGTTAGATGTTTTTAAATGTTAAAATGCAGAGTTTTCTTCAATTTCTGCAAACTAAAGCTGAAATTTAAGATGCAATAAATAAGTTCTGGAAAATTCCGATTCCGAGATAGAGATTTTTGAGCTTTCAATAAATGGAGTGTAAGCTGCTTTAATCAGATTTTTTAAAACTTATATTTGACATGTTAACTAACCTAACAGGAATTGGTAGTCAGTGAAGTCAAATGATAACTTTAGAAATAACATTGAGTAGAACTCAACACTTTAAACTTCACTTGTTTTCACTTACATAGTAGTACATATGTTGAGTGGAAGGTGGTTGAGAATGCAGACAAGTTCTGTGTAATGTATGTAAAAACAAGTGAAGTTTTAAAACTGTTAAGTTCGACTCAATGTTAATTTCTAAAGTCATATTTGATACTTGTAAATTTAAAATAAAATATTAATACAGAAGTTATTTTCATATTTGTTGAGAAATCCTTGAAAACCATACTTTTAGATTGTACCAAGGATTTTAGCAGATTTCATTGATGTACTGTAAATAATAATTCAAATAGGTGTAAAAACCCTCTTTTTTTGGCTCTTCAACTAAAGAAATGCCTGGGCTTCAATGTGTTAAACCTTTACCACAAGGTAAACCATATTTTGCACACACTATATTTTCATTTTTATCCAATACAGTGTGTATGAAATGGCTTTATTTCATGACGTGCTGTGTTTGTTTTACTCTACGGTGCAAAATCTACCATCTGTGATATAAATGTAAACCTTTGTTGTGCAGATTATGTAGCAGCTGTTATGCTACATTCACATGAGATGCAAGTGGAAACTCAAGGTCAGTGCAAGGCTTTGCATTCGTGTTATTTAATGTAAGCATTCACATAGAAACATGCAAGAGTTTGCAAACTGCATAAATTGTGTGTTTTAACGAAATCTACATTTTGTGTGCAGTAAGTTTTTGTCTATTTCTTACGGTTAGTTACACAAAATTCATCCAGAATAAAGTAGTCTTCAGAAGCTATTCCCACAAAATTCAAGATATATATTTTGTTTGTCAGGTGAATATCTTTAATATCAATATCTTAATCAAAATCGGTAAGAGCCATTTTCAGAGGAAATAAAAATTTCCGAAAAAATTGCATGTAAAGGGTAGTTAGGGGTGGAGGGATTTTCTTGAAAATATTTGTCGCATCCTTCGAAGATAATGAACTTAAATACCAATTTTGGTATTTAATGGTCTTTTCGTTTTTGAACTAAGCTGCCCCCCACACACACAGACCTATATCCAAAAATGCATTTCCAGTGAAATCTCGGTAATGAACTTTTAATGGAATGCAATACCTTCTCTATATGCTATGTACATAGTATGTGTAGAGAAAGTAAAAATTACAAATTTAAAAAGCCTACAGGATCCTATATAAATACACACCTGATCCACGGTTATGTTCTCCCGGTTCTTGTTGATTGCCTCAACGTAGTTTGTCAGTCGAGTGCGTACGTTTCTGTCAGCGTTGCAGATCCTCCGCCATCGCTTGCACACCATTGAGGCGTTGAGCAGATCTTCTGCAGAGAGATATCGGAAGATCTTGCTCAACACTAGAGTATAGTTGTTCATTTCCCCCATCAACGCCAAGAAGTCTATTTTCTCTCTCCCAATATAGCTACGGTTGACACGCCTGGTTCGTGGGACGTTGCGACAGGCTTCTAAAATAAAAATCTTTCTCTTGGGGTCTGTTTTCTGCTCCACAACTTCTTGATGGTCCATATCCTCCACCTCCATCTCTTCAAACACGTCTTGGAAAGGTTGAACATTACTCGTGGCTTCGCTTTCCTCAAAAACCGAATCTTCCAAATCTGATAGTGATAAAAATGACCGCCTAATGTTGCTCCTCTTGGCCAAGGGGCAAGGGAATCTTTCGGAAGGAGTTGAAGTGGAGATACAGTTTCTTTTTCTTGGTGACGACCTTGTGGTGGCCCTTAGTTCGGGACTGAAACTTGGTAGTGAGCCTGGGCTTGGAGTGGTAGTGCTGTAACCACTGTCATGTATGAAGGGCCTCCAGTGAAGGGGGTCTCCCAGAGGTGCAGGGGTTCCTTCAGCCATCTGCAACAAGTATCAAACAATCTATATAAGTAAACTGAGGTAATTCCAATGTTTTAAGGCAATTCATTATGGTCAGTGAGAAACAGTCTTATTACTCAGTTCCTTATAAGTAGAAGGGAAATATGGGAATACACTAGACTGACAGTCACATATTTTAAAATGTGGTTGCTATGAGATTGCAATCTGTTTCTTTGTGTGGTCAAGCGTTTACAAGTTCCTGTATGAGAAAAGCTTAAGCATTTTAAAACTGAAATCAATAACAAGGAATGGTATATAACATAAATTGTGTGTTTTAACAAGTTCCACTTTTTTTGTGTGGTAAACCTTTGTCTATGTCTTACGGTTTACCAGTTATGCAATATTCCGCAAAATTCATACAACATAAAGACGTCCTCGGAAGCTATTCCCAGGAAATTCAAGATATATGTTTTATTTGCTCTGTAAATGCCTTTAATATAAACTATTTTAATCAAAATGCTAGAGCCAGTTTTGAGAAAATCAAAATTTTTGAAAATTTTTCCATGTAAAGGATAGTTTGGAAGGGGGAATTTTCCTCAAAATCTTTGTGATGTATCCTTGGAAGTTACTTGGTTACCATGCTGACTTCATATACCCATGGTCGCGGGTTCAAACCCGGCGGAGGACGATGGATTTTTTCGGGTGTAAAAATCCTTAGCATGGCTTCCTTCGGAAGGGAAGTAAAGCCGGGGTCCCGTGTCGTAGATTTACGGCACGTAAAAGAACCTCAAGCCTGATAGAGAGGCCTCTGAGCAAAATTAAGCGGTCTTTCATGCCCAGTATAGAATGGGACGCTGAGAACCACAGCAGTTAAAGAGCGTCCATAAATAACACGCCATTTCCATTTTTTTGGAAGTTACTAAACTTATCAAGTTTGGTATTTTACCGACTTTTCATCTTTGAGTTTTCATCTTCAAGGATACATGGAGACACACACAACAGACCTTTTTCTAAAAATGCTTTTTTTTTTTTTTGCCACAGATGGTCCTAAATTGTCTATTTCTTGTGAAATCTTGGTATCAAATTTTTGGGTGGAATGCAATACCTTCTCTATACACTATGTACATAGTATGTGTAGAGAAAGTAATAAATAGAGAGGAAAGTTGTAGCAATAAAAATGGTAAGGAAGGAAGATGAGAAAGTATAGTGGGTATTGCAGAAAGCAAGAGATGTAAGGAGCGCAAAAGAAGATTGGAGGAGAGGAATAAATAAGATAAAGAGGGAAGGGCTGGCAAGAGCTAATGGTCTGAATGCCATGCAAACTGAAGTAGCAAGAAGGCAATTAAAATTTATATATAGTTTAGGTTAGAGTAAGAAAAGTGTAAAAGCTATTTAAAAGAAGTTATATAAATAAATATTCATTCATATGTAGAGTAACTTTTTACATTGCAACAAAAAACAAATCTGATGTGTTCCATTCATATGACTTTCTCTACAACTACGCAACAAATCATTGTTAAAATGCTTATGCTTCTAGTTACTTCATGCTAATTGAGAAAGAATTAGCAGAAATGGTCTTATTACTTGCTTCCTTGTAAGTAGAAGCGAAATAAGGGAGTACCATAGGTTAAAGTGATAGTCAAAAGCTGGTTGCTATGTGCTATGTGATGTTCCTTTGTTTGTATGGACAGGAGTTGACAAATTTCTGTATGAGAAAAGTATCAGTCTTTTAAAGCTGAAACCAGTAACAAGGGATATCTCAAAAACAGTCAGCTCCATGAAAAAAATTTTATATATATAAATAATGATATATTACATATTATATATATATATATATATATATATATATATATATATACACATTTTGTGTGTTTTAACCAGCTCTACACTTTTTGTGAATCTTTTACAGTTTACCAATTATGCAAAATTCCACAAAATTCATCCAGAATAAAAAAAGATCTCCACAGGTTATTCGCAGAAAATTGAAGATATACATTTTAGTGGTCATAAAAATATCTTTAATATACCTACCATATTTTAATCAAAATCATTAGAGGCCATTTTGAGAGTGGGAGCAGCGAGTGCCTAAAGCAACAGCCTCATGTCAGTAGATTTACTGGCATGTTAAAGAACACCTACGGGGTGAAATTCCGGCATACCAGTGACCCTGGTAATTGACAAGGTCGTTAATAAACAAAATAACTTAGTAATGGGAGCAATGTTCGTCAACTATCTGAGAAATGACTCCAGTAGCGGGGAAGAGAGGAGAGATTTAAAATATGGGAGGCAGGAGCTGTAATGGCTTGGAAAGTACACAATATTTGGAATGTATTAGCCATTTAATTCAAGTAATTTAGTTATTATGCCAATTGCTAATTTTTAGATCAGAGAATATTACAACTTCACTTTAAAATGATTCATGTCTCTTCCAATGATTTCATTCTAAAATGACACTCTTGTATTATTGAATGAACTTTATTTTTTCAAAATATAAGAAATCAATAGTATCAAATACCTAGTATTATATAGTTCAAAGAACACCTTAATAACTTCACTTCTCAGCTGTTTTTTTTTTTTTCCAGATATAAATGAACTGGCATCATCAACAAAGAGTTTTAGATTTATTGTTACAGTTGGATGGTATGCTTACTGTGAGTTAAATAACAGCAATTAATTTTCTTAAGCTTTGTTTATACCAGCATTAACTAAAACGTATTTCAAACTCTCCCAAATATTCTTTAAAACTTAATGCTAAATTCGTCTCCATATTCCAAGTCTGAGCCATTCATACTTGCAATACATGCCTAAAATTACAAATTACTCACAAAAATGCACATTTATAGGGAATCTTCGCTTACAGGTGCCACCCGAACTTTATAAGTTCGATGCCTACTGACATAGTTAAAATAGAGGATTTAAATAATATTAGTAAAAAAAAAAATAGGTCGACAAAACCCCATCTTCAGACACCTAACTGCCAAAACTTGTTATCAACCATCAACACTAACCTTTGAATTGTTTACTCAGAAAGGCAATTAGCAGGCAATTATACAATATTCACTTAAGAATGTGCAGCAGAATCGTTCAACGCATGTAAACAATCCGGTCGTTTCCAGTGAAGTTCCACCCCTCTAACAAAAAGCAATAATCGTTTTCAAGATCAAGTTCACAATATCCATTACGGGAAAGGCTATGATCTAAGCCTTTCTCTAAATTGAATATATGTAACATGTTTTAACGGCCAAGAACGATTGTCTTTTAACTGAGCACATGCCATAAACTGACAGCTAGTGTTTCAACGGTTTTCAGCCGGCATGCAGTGTTATTTTATGAATGTAAGCTTATAAGAAAACCATTCTGTTAGCAAAGAGCATAAACAAGTAAACTTACCGCTAGTTTCAAATCATCAAATATGGAATCCTTTAGTAATAAAATCCCTATCACTCAAGCCATTGATATACATTCAAATCTCTTCCCAGCATGTTTGGTTCAAATTTCCAGCGTGCTGCTTCTCTACTTGTCAACGTTATGAACTGCCCAATGAGAAAGAAGCTTGTTACTAAAACAAGCAATCTAGACCGCTATGAGGATAACAATACTCAAATGTTGTAGTATTTAAAATATTTGTAAGTTAAAAGAGAAATCTGGAACAAATCGGGTTCTTATTCCTTTAAAAATGTCTATCTTAGCGATGTCTCTATCAAGTTGGACTACACGCTTAAGTATATGTATTCAAAGAAAACATTAAATCTTAATCCCCCAAACGCTGGTTAGATTTTTCATACTTTCCATTGTGCGTTTAATTCAAGCTGTGCAACATGCAACTAACGTTATTTTCATGCTTCTTCTCTTTAGCGCTTATGCTGAAGAATAAATAATTATTTTATGCAGGGAAAATTCAATAGTTGTTTTCAAAACACATTTTATCACTGTAACTTTCGTAATTTGTTCTATTGTTTTCGCGTATCTTGTTGCAAATACCATTAAGTATTTGCTAAATGTTTAATTTTTTTTGTTGGTAGGTCTGGTTCACGGATTTAGTCATAAAAGTAACGATTCTATTGTTCTGTGCTTTCCAACCTATATGATAATCATTATAAAGTGATTTCAGTTGCCACCAAAAAGTACTGTTAAGTTGTCTTACTGGTGTATTTTCTTTCTCTGTGTTTAGTAGAGTAATTTAGTGTAATATCAATCTTTAAAACTGTCGGAGGCTTGAATACCCGATCAGTGGAGATGAATCATAAGTTTCGACTCTTATGTTGATATGAACAATTAAATAGTCGTCGCGCAGAATTCAGAACCTTATTCCTGAAATTATATTTAAAACAATTCATGACAGTGTAAGCAATATTAATACTCGATGTGTTCACAGATTATCCAGCATAGCTGAGACGTGATAATAATGGAGCAGCCGAAGGAGCCTGTGAAAATCCCTATGGTTTACACATGTGGAGGTAGGCCGTCAGTGACAAATAAAAATCTACCATTGTTTTGGAAAGACTTAAAAAATATTAATTCTAAATAACTGTTAGGTTAAGGTTATGCAACGTTAATTGCTTAGCTCTGTCATGAAGATTAGATTAGAAAGCATTCTGTAGGTTCGTTTAGGCCAGAAAGCCACTGAACATAGAACTTGTCAAAATGCATCACTCATGGTAAGTAAATTTTACAATCTATAGATCCTATTATGAAATTAGACTCAAAGCCCAAACTCTAGGATGTAGATCTTGCCAAGAATTACATTCATACTTATTAATACATTTATTTACAAATAATAACTCTGAAAGAAAATGAATTTTCAGAGGTGTTAATTTTGCATAGCTTTCAATTGCATGTCTGTTTCCAAAAGCCTACCCATACACTTGCATTCTTAGAATATTCTTGTTTATTATATTTACAATGTTTCATTATTACCAGTGTTTTTTATTGAATGAAATCTTCCTCTGTATAGAAGGTGTGAGTAATAAGGTATCTGATCTAAACTTGTTTTTGTTCATTTGTAGTTCTTTTATAGAAGGGGGAAGTGAATTAAACAAACTTTTCCTTTGTAGTAAAACCCTTTTTGGAATAAATGCACATGAATGTTATGGGCCTAAAACATGTATTAATGATTTAATCCATTTCAGAGTGTCATCATGAAAATGAAATCAGACCTCGTGATCCCATCAGATGTCGAGAATGTGGCTACCGTATCATGTACAAGAAGAGAACCAAGAGGTGTATCCTTTTTTTAATACTTTTTACATAATGTCAATAATATACAATTTTACCTTTGCTTACTTTCTATGCAGATATTTTTAGGATTTGTTTTTCATGAGCAATCTTTAATTGCCAACAATTGTAATAAAGGGTTCTAATTTACTCCTTTTGGAAGCACCCTAGGGGGTTGCAGGTTTGTGTGCCCCCCAGTAATTTTCCCAAACCTCCAATTGTATTTTGAACTTTATATTACAATTTTATTTCCTGATTGTCTGCAGGTGACACTTTGTTTCAAGTGATTGTAGGGGTTTCTGTTTGCAGGCCTGTCATTAAGGTGTGTGGTAGGCCTGTTGAGGTTAGGACGGGGAAAGAGGAAATTACCAGTTAGTTTGTCAAACTAACCATTGGTACCAACATAGTAGTGCAACTATTAACTAATGGAACATATCTAATAAATTGGATATTTTTCCAAAGAAATAAAAATGGGGAAGGGGGATGAATGAATTTCTTATCGCTATAAAATTCTCAGTATCATTACATTTTAATTTTTAAATTAATGCATAACAACCACAATAGAGGTGTGCCGTCAAGGTTCTGTCAATCAGCATTCACTAATATGCAGTCTACTCCATGAAAAGGAATTTGAAATAATGCAAGGACGTGCTTTACATCCATGAAAACATTTGTGCATCAATTTGAGACTTCAGTGAGTAGGCATGATTGTCATATTTAAATATTAAAGGAGGAACATACTTTCAAGAACATTCAACTTTATTTGTGATTCCAGGTTTATTTGTTAATTCAAAATTGTTAGGAAGGTTTTTTTTTTTTTTTTTTTTTTTAAAAATAGAATAACTGAAAAACTAAAACTCGCAGATATACAAAATCTCTTGGATCAGTTAGGTACTACAAGGATGAAATTTTCCAGTAAATCCCATCAAATAAAACTACCCTTTACATGGAACAAAATATTCTTCTGAAATCAGCACACACTATTTGTATTATATTGTGATATATTGCAGGTGTTAAAGTACAAATAAAATGTATACTGTAAGATTTTGGGAATGTGAAGGAAAAATTTAGAACTCTGTAAAATACACAGTTCTGTGAGTTTTTTCATAGCTTTAACTGTTTTTAGATATTAACTTTTGTTTTTAACTCTTTATGTATTTCGAAAACAGTAAACTTGCCACACAAAAGATGTAGAGCTCGTTAAAACACATGATTTGTCATATACACTATTTTTCAGGTAATTGACTTTTTTGTGGGTATTCCTTGTTATTGGTTTTAGGTTTAAAATACTTTTCTCATACAGGACTTTGTGAACTTGTGTCCATACAAACAAAGGAACTTCAGTCACATAGCAGCCAGTTTTTGACTTACACTTTAACCTATGGTACTCCCTTATTTCACTTCTACTTATAAGGAAGCAAGTAATAAAACTATTTCTGCTATTTTTTCTTGATTAGCACAAAGTAAATAGAAGAATATTCTTTTTAACAATAATTTGTGGTAGAGAAAGTCATGTGAATGGAACTTATCAAATTTTTAGGATATAGTTTGTAGTTAAATATATAACTTCACAGTTACCTGTTTTGATTGTGAATAGCAGTGTGCTATAAGAAGAGAAAGGCATTTTTAAAATTCAACAAAATATTCCTTAACTTATTTAAAAGTGGTGGTGTTTGATGCTCGATGAAGATATTCTAACTTTTCATACCAACTCTACTTCCTGTTGTATTGAACCTCATTAAAATAAACTGTAAATATTTGTGATGTATTCAGGATAAATTATCATTAAAACAATATTTTAATAAACTTATTGTTTCATTTAGAGATTACCTAGTATGTATTTTAATTCCTATTCCCAATGAATCAACCACTATCCAAAATGTTTGCTCAAGAGCTTTTAAAAAGTGTTTTAAAAGTCTAAAAGGGAATTTTTAATTTTTAAAAAGGCTTGCCTACAAACCCCAAAAGCTTATGATAATACTGTAATATATATATATATTTTTTTTTTAAACACTTTCCAGTCTAACTGCGGCCTATGCTCGCATTTCGGTTGTTGTGCTATGTAGCCGAATGTTTTAATAAACAAAAGAATCCACTAATTAGTGGGTGAGACCAGGAAAAGAAATGAAAGTATGTTTTGTTTGAAAGCGTGCATGTCTACAGATTCCACTGCATACATGGTTGCTCAAGCAAGCGTGACCTAACCGAAGAAGAAGTGCTGACATTTATTTCAATGATTCAGGATCTAGAGGAGACTAGTTGAACTTTTTGAGATGCTGAAGGAATAAAATGTGAGGTTATTACTAGTAAACTCCAGATGTGATGTTTTTGCGCATTTTCTTACACGATTATTTTCCCTTCAAGAAAAGATATAGTATATTTCTTCAGTATTTATATTTATAGAAGAAAAGAATCAAACTAATAGAAAAAACAAATTGAGCCGTGAAAATCATGCTAATTCTTTTTTTTTCTTATTCTTATAAGTTTGCTTGTATGAGCTTTTTATTTTTATAAAATCACTATTTAATTTTTTGAAAATTTTATGTGACGTCTAAACATATTGTGTTTACATTCATTATGTAGTTTAAACTTCATTAATAAAAATGCAAAAGAAAGCAATGAATTATCTCAAACAGTTCATGAGATGCCATTTTTCAAAAAAAAAAAAAAAAAACTTAAAACACCCAGTAAGGAAAGCAGAGCTGTCAAAATAAGGCCCACACCAGAATGTGTTAATCAACGGAATACCAGTGCATAAACAGAAGACTGAAAAGCTAATGAAGCTATGATTGGACCAAAACTACTTCCGTTTCCAAGCTAAAAGCTTCAAATAAACCACTGGACTAACCATGGGTGCCAAATCACAAAGAACTTCCCACAACTATTCAAAACCTGGTATAGATATGTAGACAGCATTTTTGCCAATAAAACTTGCAGAACATATCCTAAAATTGCTAAATTTACAAAAAAAATTCTTAAAACAATATTACAAGAACCACAAACATACAGAAAATTCACTTATTACTCCTGGGCACACCAGAATCACCATAGTGTACAAAAACTGCTTTGCAACAAAACAAAGAACGTTATTCCTAGAGAAAAGTTAACTGGAATATACCAAATAGATTGCAACAATTATAATCTAGTAAACATAGGCAGAACTAAGAGAAATCTGGAATCAAGACTAAAAGACCATGTGACATTGACAACTTACAAAGAAAACACAGAGATGTGACTAAATAAAAACAAAAGAACTTGAGTTGGTTTTTGTAACACAAGCATCACTTATTTTTACTTGCTGGCAGTAAGTCGGTTTGTGTTACAAAAGCGACTCAAATTCTTTTATTTTTTAATATATGAGATGTTTATGCCAGAAGCAATTAGATACATCAGTGGTAGCACATTTCTGGACCTCAAATCACATCATCACACCCAACATAAAACTTTTGAAAGTAATAAAAAACAGCTACAAATTAGAAACCTGTGAGAAACTGTTTATAAAACTTGTCGCTCCATAAGGGGAGATTCTTTTGTGAGGTAGAAAGCTGGTATAAGTCACATACTCCTTTATGCGTGTGTGTGCAACAGAGTAATAAGTGAAAGCAATTTGTGGGTCTTAAATGTTTAAGAAGTGAGTTTTTCTTCATTGTATTGAGGTAGTCACGTGGTGTTTATAATGTATTATGGGACACAAAGATGCCAAGTTCGTGGTCTTTCTGACCAATGGAAATTAAGCAGCCATGACACCATATTTTACTATATAAGTAACAGCTTGAAGGCTGTTGGGTCACCCAATGTCAAGGCCGGATGTTATATACGTCATAGGCGCACAATGTGATGTTAAGTTATTAATTCTACAAAGTAAAGTTCAGTCGTCGAAGATAGAAAATTACAGGAAGTGATAGAAATTAGTGTAACTTAGTATGTGAGGCAAAGTGCTTGTGAGATAGTTAAACGATTCTGCTCACGAATAAGTTAAGGTATCAAAGTTAAAGTGTGTTATAATATTTAGAGTTAGGTATAGTCTAATGTTTAGACTATAACTCCTAACTACCCCCCATTGTCACTCCAGCCTGAAGAGTCAACAGAGATTGAGCAAAGCTGAGGCAGCCACCATAGCAGACGTTGATACAAAACAGGTACGTGACTTGACCTGCTATAGGGGATTGGTAGGGGAGTACATACAGGCATACAGTGGGGAACAATGCATACTAGACGTCCTAAGGTGACCAAAGACAATATCGTCGCAGTATGCATGACTAAATGCAAGAAAAGGACATTTGGATCATTTTCTATAAGTGGTGTTTGTGTGAAACACCTCCTAACAAGCAGACAATGTCAAAAGTAGAATAATGTGTCACTTTAAAATGCTTCGATTAATAACATTTTGAACGTCAATAAATCAAAACCGAAGGGTTGTGGGACATGTGTTTATACAAACATTTTTTCTCATATTGATGTAAGGAACAAATCCTCAATCTTTGTAAACATATTTTAGAATCATCCTATACAACACATATCACTGCTGATATTCTCCAGATGCAGCATTCTGCTTACCATGACTCTATCTTGAACAAAGAGAGGAGACAGACAAATTCCTAGTGGTTGGGCAACTTGATATCTTTAGCCCCATCCTGGCAATAGTTTGCATTACAGTGCCATATAATTACTAATACATACGAGGGCCGGCTGAAAGTCCCAGGCCTTTCAATGAAAAAAGCATTTAATTTTTGATTTCTTTATTTCTCAACATAATCTCCAGAAAGACTAATACATTAGTCATATCAGTGTCCTAATTTAATTAAACTTCAACTTTTTTAATTCTCTGTAGTGCCACTTATCAAGGTCCTCCAAGAAATTGTTTGAGGTTTGGGAACAGGTGGTAGTCACTGGGTGCTAGATCTGGTGAATAGGGTAGATGTTCAAGCAATTCCAGCTTTAATTCGCACATTTCTCCCATTGCAATGACTGAACGTGGGTTGGAGCATTGTCGTGATGAAACCAGTCCCCCCCCCCCAATGAGGTCTTTATCTTTTCACCTCATCACTCAAACGTTACAGTAAGCTTGTGTAGTAGTGACCAGTGATACTTTTATCCTTTTCCAAGTAATCAATAAAAATAATTCCCTGTGTATCCCAGAAAACACTCGTCATAACCTTGTTTGCTGACAAAATTGACTGTGCCTTTTTTGGAGTCTGTTCAAATGGCGTAATCCACTGTTTTGCCTATGATTTACTATGATGTATCCAAGTTTCATTCATGGTAATAAGCCGTCTCAAAAATTCACTAGGATTTTTACAGTAGAGCTCCTCATTCTTAACAGAAACAGTTTTGTTTGCACCTTTTGATCAGGTGTCAACAAACACGGCATCCATCTCGCACATAGCTTGTGAAAGCCCAAAACATTACTTAAAATATTACCTGCACGTTCTTTTGATATATTTACAGCCTCTGCTATCTTAAACAACTTTAATGTGCGGTCTTCCAGCACTAAAATATGATTTTTTTTCAATGATCTCTGGAGCTGTCAATTTTACAGGGCGTACAGAGCGAGGCTCATCACTAGTGCTGCTAAAATGTCTTGGTACAATCTAAAAGTATGGTTATCAAGGATTTCGCAACAAATAACAAAATAGTCGTAACTTCTGTATTATTATTTTATTTTAAATTCAGAACAGTATCAAATATGAGTTTGAAACATCTGCGTAAAGCAGCTTACACTTCTACATTCATTGAAAGCTCGAAAATCTCTACATCGGAATCGGAATCTTCCAGAACTTCATTTATTGCATCCTAAATTTCAGCTTCAGTTCGCCGAAATCGAAGAAAACGCTGCATTTTAACATTTAAGAACACTCAACGTAACAAACAGATCGCCACCTTCAAGAAAACTAGCGCGACTTGCCCGAGAGCAGCCAAAATTACTAACTCTCCTAAATGTCCCAATGGTTAACTAAAGCGAGGACAAATGACAGCACAAATGAGATACTAAACGATAACTGATGCGTGACCTTTGAGGCATAGCACAACGCCGAGTTACAGTCGTGGAATTGCATTAAAAGCGTTAGAAATGCCTGCCCAAGCTTTGCATGAACATTTCGGGCTTCAATGTGTTACGAGTTTGTGTACCGCCTTGGGCATGGGTGTTTGTGTTCTTGTAAATGTAGTTATGTATATCTGTAAAACGGAAAATCTATAGGAAAACAAACAGATAAAGTCTAATGTGTTGCATTGCCATGACTTTGTCTACATCTCTGTAACAAATTATTGTTAACAAGCTTATTCTTTTATCTACTTCATGATAATCGAGATAAACATTAGTAGAAATTGTCCTTATTACTTGGTTCCTTATAAGTAAAAGGAAAAAATCTTATATGTTCCTTTCACTTGATAACCTTTAGCTGTTCGGCAAACAAACGTTTTATTCAAAACGTTAATATGTTACCTACACTATGCTAATGAAGATAAGCATAAGCATAATTAATATTACTAGCGCCTTGTAAGCAGAAGGGAAATATGAAAATACACAGGCTAAAGTGATAGTCTCGTTCTTTAAAATTGCACATGAACAAAAACAAGTTTAAATTATAATTAAAAAGATAGGTGCCTTCTATACATTCAATCAAAAACTACTGGTAATAATGTAACCTTGTAAATATAATAAAACATGAATATTCTAAGAGTGCATGCGTACAAATAGGTTTCTTTAAATAGACATGCAATTGTAAATAAATGCCTTAATAATTATCAATAAATGTAATTGTTAACATGATCTACATCCTAGAGTTTGGACTTTGAGTCTAATCTCATAATAGGATCTACAGATTGCATGTAATGTACGGGAGTCATCCAGAAAAAGACAGACGATTTGACATAAAGGTATCAACACAAAACTTTATTTACAAAGTTACACTACCTTACTCTATTTCTCAACGTAATCGTCATTGCTATCAAGGTATTTATTGTCACGTGGTACCAGTTTTTCAACGCAGATGTTATACTCTTTCGCCGCTAAAGATCTGAGCCAATATGTCACTGTCACTTTGAGGTTTTCATGGCTGGGAAATGTTTTCTCTAAAAAGTCATGTACGGTGTCCAAAGTGAAACACCGGTTTTTCTGAATTCTTTTATCAACATTTGCTTTCAACTGCTCCATAACGATTGTTGAACTTCCACTCCGGTCTTTACTGTACACACAGGTTCTTCCTTGATTACTCGTAAATTATGTGTCATTTCCTCACTGAAGACTCATTAATTGCATTATCACCATACAGTTGCGCTAGGTAGCATGGCTTCCTTCGCAAGGGAAGTAAAGTCGTTTGTCCCGTGTCGTAGATTTGCAGCACGTAAAACAACTTCAAGCCTGATAGAGAGGCCTCTGAGAAAAATTAAGCGGTCTTTCACGTCCAGTATAGAATGGGACGCTGAGAACCACATCAATTAGAGAACATCCATAAATAAAACTCCATTTCATTTATAACATTCGATTGACCGAACATTTTGTGCATTCAAAAAAAAAAAAGGAAGCAGAAGTCCTTTGACGGTAGAAAGGTATAACATCGGCATTGAAAAACATAATAAATGGTATGACAAATATATTGAGAGAATGGAGATTGCTTTGAAAAATAGAGTGAGATACTGTAACTTTGTAAATCAAGTTTTGTTTGTGCTAATATGTTTAGTTGTTATTTAGTTATGCCAAAGCGTCCGTCACTTTCTGCATGGCCCTCGTTTGTATGTATGTATGTAGGTACTCGTATGTGTATGCATGTATGTCTGTTTATGTGTATGTATGCGTGTATGTCCGTAACGTACGTACGTGTGTTTGTGTATATGTATGTAAATCTACGACACGGGACCAACGACTTTACTTCGCTTCCGAAGGAAGCCTGCTAAGGATTTTTACGCCCGAAAAAATCCATCGCCGGGTTTGAACCCGCGACCTTGGGTATATGAAGTTAGCATGGTAACCATTACACCACGGAGGGCGACACGCGTGTATGTATGTGTGACGATAATCTTCAAGTGGTGTGTGTGTGTGTGGTCAGCCAGGACATTTAGCGAAGACTGTTCACAACTAAGACGACCAGCAGGCGGGAAACAAATGACGACCGACGTGCGAGGGGCATGTCAGGACCGAAGGCTATTCGCAGAAAATTCAAGATATATACATATAATTTTCAGGTAAATATCTTTAATACATGATATTTTAATCAAAATCGTTAGAGCCATTTTGGAGAAAATAGAATTTTCGAAAATAGCTCCATGTAAAGGGTAGTTTGGGGTGGGGGGATTCTCTCGAAAATCTTCGTGTCGCATCCTTGGAAGATACCAAACTTAAATACCAATTTTGGTATTCAACGGTCTTTTCGTTTTTGAGCTATGCCGTCCACACACAGACCTTTTTGTAAAAATGTATTTTTTTTTTTTTTGGATTCGGGGGACCCAAAACATGTATTTCCGGTGAAATTTCGGTATGGAATTTTTGGGTGGAATACAATACCTTCTCTATACACTATGTACATAGTACGTGTAGAAAAAGTAAAAATGGTTTGTTTACTTCTTTCGGTACTGCATCTATTCTAAAATTTTAGAAAATATATCAATTTCAGCACTTTAGACTTGAAGGGGCGAAATGAGTTTTTTTATAGTACTTAATGCCCGCTTTTGCTGTCATGGCACCGCAGAATATGACAGTGGGGATACATGGAATGCAGATGGAGCACCGGTGAAATGCGATGGTGGGGGAAACCGGAGAAAACCCGCCCCTGCGCCGCTTTGTTCGCCGCAAATCTCACATGCGATCGCTTGGGATTGAATCCGGGCCGTCTAGATGGGAGCCGAGGGGTCTAACCACTGGGCCACGGCGCGGCCAATGACACAGTTACTATAACCATTAGCTACAGGCACATTTTGGTAGAAATTAAATTTTATTTATGGACGCTCTTTAAATGATGTAGTTCTCAGAGTCCTAATTTATTATGGGCCTTAAAGACCACTTAATGCAACGAGGCCTCTTTATGAGGCTTGAAGTTCTTTTACAGGACCAGCGATTTTACTTTTCTACAAAAGGATAGGTCCCAAAGGCCCCTTAAAAGCTATAGCCCTCCGCCGGGTTTCAACCCGCGACCTTGGGAACTAGAGGATAGCATGTTGCTCCTAGACATATTTTAGTAGAAAATTAATTTAAAAAATTAAACAGCTCACAAGGGGCCAAGGCCTACCGCCCGGCCGCTGCGTCCCCCATCTCGACCCAGGTCAGGCGTCATGGATGGGGTGCAGTATTGGAGGGTGAGACGTGGTCAGCGCCTCGAGTCCCTCCCGGCTGGTTATTGCGGTCTTCTCAACCTGGAGCAGCTACTTCTCCATCAAGTAACTCAATTGGCCTCCCAGGCTCCCCACTAGGCTGAGTGCACTCCGGACCAGGTCTCCCAGCGAGGGAAAATCCCCTCGCCGGTACCAGGAATCGAACCCAGGTCTCCAGCTTACGGTACCACAGCGCTAAAGAGACGACCACAGAAATGAATAGGAAAGATAAATAATGAAAACGAATATATTTCACAATTTATTAGTAGCGCATTCCGCTTAAACATTTTTTTTTAACATTGTAAATTTGCCATTGAAACAAACTTCTTTTTTTTTTTTTTTTTCATGGTTGTGTATAATTTAGTTTATAATGAACTTGAAATAAGTGTTTATAAAACCATTTCTGGAATTGGTGAAGCCTGGGTTACCAATTTCATGCATTGTTCCACTACTTGGGAATTTGTCAAGTTTCCATTCAGCCGCTGTTCCAGTTGATTGGATCATAGACCAAATCTCCTGATCGACGACTCTTCGCAACAAAGGTGGTGGTGAAGTGCTGTTGTGCGATAGTGAATTGTTTTAATGACATCTGCAACTAGGAAAGTGCTTTTAGATGGTTGGAATCTCCTGATTGATTTTCTGTAAGAAGCCAAGTTTCTAGCCTTTATAATTCTTCTGAATTCTCTCTTATATGATTTCCTTTATCCACAAGTTTCTGACAGTAATCTTGACGATTTTAGAACTTCAAATACATGTTCTGATCCATTTGTGGAGTTCTTACTTTTCTTGATATCAAACCGTAGTGCATGACTTTAGGATAAAAGAAATGTGTGTCATCTGTTGGCCTTACAACACTTAAATACAACCAAAGAATTCTGTTCACCGTTGTTAACCATCTAGAGTGGCAAAGTGGGTCAGATAACTGTTCAGGGCAAGTGAGAACTTATGTCCAGCAGGCACTGTTGATGTTTGCTTAAACTTTTAGGTTTAATTTCTGGAATCTTGTTCCAACGCTGTCAAAATTTACCATTGGACGTTTGAAAGAAATGCCAGAATGTCAATCCATTGAAATGTAAGAGACAAACACCCACTGTAGTGGTCTTTTAGCTTGTATTTCAATAAAATTGTGCGAATAGCACTAGTTTCCACTCCATATTAATAAAGTGTCATCACATCCAATTACTTCCAGTTTATGAAAAGCCAGATTCAGTCAAATAAATAGGGTATTGTCAGTGCTTTGAGAAAACCCAGAAGAGAGTGAAACATGACCAATGTACACTGAACCTAGTTCTTGTAATGTTCGTCTATTATGATTCTTCGAAATTTCTTTGAATTTACTTTTTCAATCATGAGAGTGACATCCTTCTTCGCGTCGAAATACAGAGTGTTTCAAAAATACGGGGCATAATTTCAGTTATGTATTTCCCACATGTAGACAATCAAATTAGTTCATTATAACATGTGTCCGGAAATGCTTCATTTCCGAGTTATGGCCTTCACAACATTGAAATTCACTGGAACGTGTTTCTTTCCGCAGGTTGTTGTCATTACAGAAGATGTTCAAAATGTCCACCTCCTGCTTGAACACAGACCTCACATCGATGTCTCATTGACCTGGATCCCAAACTCCAGGAGTATTGCGTATGTCCTCACAACTTGCCACAATTCGATTCCGAAGGGATTCCAAATCCGGCACCGGAGACGAATAAACCAATGATTTTAAATGGCCCTACAAGTAGAAATCGAGAGGGTTCAGATCAGTTGAGCGTGGAGGCCAAGCAATTGGGCCACCTCTACCTATCCATCGATCAGGAAACCTTCGATCCAAGTACCGGTGAGCCGTAAGACTGAAGTGTGCAGGAGCGCCATCATGCAAGAAGTGAATGTGTTGATGATTGATCAGTGGAGTGTCTTCGAAAACGCCAGGTATGGTGTTTTACAAGAAGTTTGTGTACGCCTGCCCCGTAAGTCTGTTTACAAGTACATGGGGTCAAACTAATCGATCACCAATGATACCAGCCCACATGTTGAGGGAGAACCGCACCTGGTGATGAGATACAACAGTTGCACGTGGGTTTTCATGCGACCATACATGCTGATTGTGGAAATTTGTTATGTCATCTCTTATGAACTGTGCTTCATCTGTAAATAATACGACGGCAGAAAAGTTCGGATTTACACCACACTGCTGCAAGGACCACTGACAGAACCTAACTCGTGCAGGGTAATCTGCTGGTGACAGGGCCTGTACACGTTGCAAATGATAAGGATACAATTGATGCTCGTTCAACAGTCTCCAGACAGTCGTATGAAGAACATTGACTTGCAACGCTAACCGTCGTGTGCTGATAGAAGGAGTCCTGTCCACAGCCTTCAGAATCTCCTCCTGCACTTCTGGAGTTGTAGATCTTGGTCGTCCCCTTCCCAAACCAGGAGAGGTGAATGTTCCATACTCGCACAGACGGGAATGGAGACGTACAAATGTCTTCCGATCTGGACATTGTCGCTGTGGGTACCTCTCCTGGTACAAACGACGAGCCAGCGCAGCATTGCCGTCCGCCTTACCGTACATGAAGTGCATCTCTGCCAGCTCTTGATTTGAACACATGTCGCACAGTCTTAACGCCTAAAGAACACTGAATGTAACCATCCTCAGAATGAACTATCAGAGCGCTCTCCTAATGTCTCCTTTGACGGCAAAGACCTGCGGAAAGAAAAACGTTCCAGTGAATTCCAATGTTGTGAAGGCCATAACTCTGAAATGAAGCATTTCCGGACACATGTTATAATGAACTATTTTGATTGTCTTCATGTGGGAAATACATACCTGAAATTATGCCCCGTATTTTTGAAACACCTGTATAATGGTGGAACAACCGCACCCAGTTGACGTCACAGGTAAGACTTCGAGTCCCCGAAGCAATCCGAATGTTTCCGATGCAATATAGTTCCAAATCAAACGAACCAGACTATCGGTATACTCACGCTTGGAAGCGCAGAAAGCTGTTAATCGCATAGATCTTGGATTTATTTACCTAGACCCACCGCTGGCGCTAGTGTCGCTGTAAAGAATTATAACCTTTCATGCAAGCAAGAGCCCGTAGATGTGTGCAATGGGAAAAGCTTTTTGCGATATTTATAAGGTCATTGGCTTCTGTCCACTGTGCGTGAGAACCGGGTATCTCCGGAAACTGTTATCGGCCAAAGCTGCACTAACATTCTTATTTACAGTAAATGTTGACCTCCTGTTCCGAAACAGGCAATACTTCCTTGTGGTTTCTTGTATATTATCCCTAAGAGTGAATGAGGATTTGATTAATACACTTTGTGTTTCAAAGAACCCCATAAATTAAAATAGGCTGCGCTCCTTCCACTTCAATTTCTAGAATCTCTGTAATCAATTATTGTTAAAAATGTTTTTCTATTTACTTCGCGCTGATCGAGATAAAATAACCAAAAAAATACTGTCTTATTACTTGCTTCCTTGTAAGTAGAAAAGAAATAAAGGAATACCATAGGCTAAAACGATAGTCGAATGGTTTAAAAGCTGGTTGCTATGTGACTGATGTTCTTTTGTTTGTACGTATAAGTATTTTAAAACTGAAACCAATAATAAGAAACATCTCAATAACAGTCTACTCCACTAAAGAAAGTATATGAAAAAAAAATTGTGTTTTAACGAGCTCTAAATTTTTATTCAGTAAGTTTTTTTTCTATCTCTTACAGGCTTACTAATTATGCAAAATTAATCCAGAATAAAGATGTCTTCAGAGGCTATTCTCCAAAAATTCAAGATATACATTTTATTTGCCATGTAAATATCTTAAATATGCGATATATCAAAATCGTTAGAGCCATTTTTGAGAACATCAACATTTTCGAAAATTTTTCCATTGCCATGTAAATATCTTAAATATGCGATATATCAAAATCGTTAGAGCCATTTTTGAGAACATCAACATTTTCGAAAAAATTTCGATGTAAACAGTAATTGGGGGTGAGGGATTTTCTTGGTAATCTTCGTGTTTCACTCTTGGAAGATACTGAACTTAAATATCAAGTTGGTATTTAACGGACTTTTCGTTTTTTATCTATTCTGTCCACAGACACACACGCGGACCTTTTTCTAAAAATGTTTTTTTTTATTCAAGGGGGTCCCAAAACATGTATTTCCGGTGAAATCTCGGTAGCTAATTTGTGTGCAATACAATACCTTCTCTATTCCCAATGTACATAGTACGTGCAGAAAAAGTAAAATGTGTTTCATTCACATGAAGGTATTGCACTACACCCAGATTTCACCAGAAATACGTTTTCAATTCCCTGAATAAAAAAAAAAAGCAGTTAGAAAAATGTCAGTGTGGGCAGCATAAGTCAAAAATGAAAAGGCCATTAAACACCAAACTTGGTATTTAAGTTTAGTATCTCCAAAAGATGAGACAATAAAATCCCCCACCCCAAACAACCCTTACAATAGAAAAACTTTAGAAAATGTTGATTTTCTCAAAAATGGCTATAACAATGTTGATCAATATACTGTACATTTAAGGTATTTACATGACAAATAAAATGTATATCTTGAATTTTCTGGGAAATCTTAAGTCCTGTTCATTCTGAACAACTTTTGCATAACTACTAAACCATGAGAGATGGAAAAACTTACTACACAAAAAATGCAGCCCTTGTTAAAACATGCAATTTATATCCCTTACATTTTTGTTGTGGAGCTAACCCTTTCAGAGATATTCTTGTTATTGGTTTCAATTTAAAAACACCTATACTTTTCTCAAATAGGAAGTCAGCAGTGTTTGATTAGTTTTACTCCTGGCCATTACAAAGTAATAAATTGTATAGTAACTGCTTTCATGTGAATGGAACACATTACAATTTTACTTTCTCTATACTTACTATGTACATGGTGTATAGAGAAGGTATGATTGTAATGCACCCAAATAATTAATACCGAGATTTCATCGCAAATACGAATTTTTGGACCTCCTGAATTAAAAAAAAACAAACATTTTTAGTAAAAGATCTGTGTGTGTGTGTGTGTGTGGACAGCAAAGCTCAAAAACGAAAAGACCGTTAAATACCAAAGATGTGACAGAAAGAGTTTCAAGAAAATCCTCCCCACCCCAAACTACACTTTGCATAGAATATTTTTTTAAAGTTTTGATTTTCTCAAAAATGGTTCTAATAATTTTGATTAAAATACCTTATATTTAAGATATTTTAATGATAAACAAAATATTTATCATGAATTTTCTGGAAATAGCCTCCGAAGACCTCTTCATTCTGAATGACTTTTGTATAGCTTGCAAACCGTAAGAGATATACTTATTTCCCTTCTACTTACAACGAAGCTAGTAATAACACTATTTCTGCTCATGTTTATCTTGATTAGCATGATATAGATATCATTAATTTCTGTAATAAAAGCTTTGTTTACCGAACAGCCAGAGGACATCATGTGAATGGAACATATTAGACTTTTTCTACAGACACAGGAAACAACATAGGACTTTTCATGGGAAGGTAGGAAGTCTGCCATTCTACTTTTTTAATACTCTATATTTGTCTATTTCTGTAATGGACACAACTTCAGAGGAAAGAGGAATAAAGAATGGTATGAACAACTACAAATAAATCTACAATGAATTTCATGAGGCAAAGTCTTTCAAAATTGTATTTTTATCACCACTAGATAATCTACTTACTGATTTACATTTTTAAACAGCATTTTATAGGAGGTTTTACTTACAGTGAAGGCATTTTTGAGGTAAACAAGTGAAGAATATGGGAGGAAGGAAGGAAGGGAGGAGGGAGTGGTACAAGTTAAAATGACACATGATATGAATTGATACCTGCAAATGGATTACTCTGTTTTCAGTCCACACATCAATCTCAGTTGTCAACATTCCACTGAACCTCAAGATTTTTTCATTTTGACACTTCAAAATTTAGTAACTTTGCTAGAAAAGTTAGCAAGAAGTCAACTGCCCTTCTGTAACAAAAGAAAATGATGCAATTTTTGATTGCAATGTGGCTCTTTGCTATAAAAAAAAAAGAAGAAAGATTGGAGCTTTGCACCTCTTTTAGGTTATGTCTAAGTTTACATTCCAAGGATATATATGCCAGGAATAAACATTAGTTAAAGCATAATTTATCTCATGACTATTTCCTTATCATTGTGATGAAACAAAGTAGACCATGCTGTTACGATAATGCATGTTTCTTTTTATAATATTTAATGCCCGCTTTTACTACTTATGCCACTGATGAAACATGGAATGAAGATAGAGATCCGGTGGCATATGATAGCCATGGCACAGCCTACTGCATCAGTGAAATTTGGCCCAAAAATTTGATAAAGGCTTTTCTATTAAAATAAGATGAATTTTAAACTGTATGAAACATAAATTTTTTTCACTTGTTGCATTTGAACTACTGCTTAAGTGTTATACTGTAATATATTTGAATTATAAATATTATTAAAATATAATACAAGTTTTGAGCACCAAAGAATTCTCTTCAACCCAAATCAAAGCTATAAATGGACAAATGCATACTTATTAATAAACATGCCACACCTAAAATGCTCTATACAGCACAGTGTTATTTTGCTTATATATTTCAACATTTTTACACTGCCTCTCAAAAGTACATTAAAGAATGTGACCATATACTTTTTCAAAATAATTAAGAGCTTTCATGGGTACAAAAAGTAATAATTTTTTACAACTATTGCACTGTTGGTGTATCTCAGGCCCTGACATTTTGCACATATATCAGAATAGCCACTGTTAGCAATACTACCACAGTGGATTTCTACAATAAAAGAAGTTATTCTGATATTAAGTTAGTTGGGAATTTGTAACACTACACCACTGAAGAAAAAAAACAACAATTTTCCAACTGATCGTGCCATTTTCATTTCCAGTCCAGGGGAAGCTGTAGATTACTGGTGCTCTCTGGTGACAGGGTGATGAGTCTCCCAAGGGTGGTTGGCAGTGGCAATTCAAAATTCATTATATGGTGTCTGTGTTTTCTCAAATGTTTCCAGTTCGTAGCTGTTTTTTATTGGTTTCAAAAGTTTTATACCAGGGTGATTCTGTCCAAAAGGTATTATACTGCATTACAGTTGTTGCAATCTATTTGGTATATTCCAGCTAACTTCTCCCTAAGAATAGCATCTTTTGTTTTGTTGCACAGCAGTTCTTGTACACTATGATCATTCTGAGGAGCTAAGGTGATTGACTTTTTGAAGATTTTTACTTTCTCTAGCCCCGTATGTACAATGTAAATAGGGATAGAGAAGTATTGTATTCCACCCAAAAATTCCATGTCGAGATTTCACTGGAAATACATGTTTTAGGGCCCCCTGAATCCAAAAAAAGCATTTTCAGAAACAGGTTCATGTGTGTGTGTGTGGACAGCATAGCTCAAAAACGAAAAGACAGTTAAATACCAGTATCTTCTAAGGATGCGACACAATGATTTTCAAGAAAATCCCCCCACTCTTAGCTACCCTTTACATGAAAAAATTTTCGAAAAATGTTTTTCTTAAAAATAGCTCTAGCAATTTTGAATAAAATACCACATATTAAAGCCATTTCTATCACAAATAAAATGTAAATCTTGAATTTTCTGGGAATAGCTTCTAAAGACCTATTTATTCTGGAGGAATTTTGCTTAATTTGGAATAACTTGTAAACCATAAGAGATAGAAAAAACTTACAAAACAAAATATGTAGATCTCATTAAAATACTCAATTTATGTCATATACATTTTTTCCATGGAACTTACCGTTTTTCAGATATTCCTTGTTATTAGTTTCAATTGTGAAGTACTTATACTTTTCTCAGACAGAAGTGTTCGTTTTTCTTTTGTTCTACTCCTGGTCAAGCAAAGAAGCGATTTGCAATGACAATCGCATAACGACAGCTTTTAAAACATTTGATTGTCACTTTAGCCTAGTGCATTCCCTTAGTTCCATTCTACTTATAAGGAACTATGTAATAAAATTCTGCTAATGTTTATCTCGATTAGCGTGGTGTTGAAAGAAGAATTATCTTTTGTGAGAAGTTTGTTTGTAGAGTAGCTAGAGAAAGTCATGTGAGTGTAACACATAAGATTTTTTGGAATTTATAGTGTGCCCAGGGTTGATAAATGAACTTTCTGTATGTTTGTGTCTATTGTGGATTTTGAAGTTTTTGGGAGATTCATCACCCTGTCACCAGAGAGCACCAGTAATCTACAGCTTCCTCCGGACAGGAAAAGAAAATGGCATGATCAGTTGGGAATTTGATGAGAATGGGAATACCCCATTCCTGAAATGCGTCCAAGTAAGAGTTTTTTCAGTGATGTAGTGTTACCAATTCCCAACAAGTCCATCACTGATTTATGTTTAAAATATTCATTTGTCTCTCTTTTTTTGAGTTCTAAAAGCAGAAAGTTATACTTACCTCACTAATCAAGTATGTGTTGTACATTCCTTGGGGATATATTGTATATTACTCACAAGAAAGCACCAATTTATACCTAAAATAAACAATATTACAAAGTGGTGCAATGTTCCAACATTTTCAATTAAGTGCCAATCATTTTCTCTTCACATTCTGCTTGAACCTGGTGAGAGCATCTCTTGTGATTCAGTGGAACTGGTCATGAACAAATAAAGTTTATATAATAATATGTTTTCTAGATGCATTCAGCACATTTTCTATGAGAAGCTATACCCATGTTATTTCACTGAGCAAATTCATTTCCAGCCTTATTTACATTTGTATACATCAAACAGCTAACATTTTTTTCTGTTCACAAAAATGATTTGATTGTTTCCATCATGGTATATAGTATAATACTGTTTTCCTTTTCTTCTGGAAGATGCTAAACTTGGTTTTTTGTAAAACAGGGCCAGTACCCAGTGTTTACTTTAATGTTAGTTTAAATTCCCATAGCTTGAGAAATCATAGCATCTTAATTGACTGTTACACATTAGGTTGAACATATTTGTCACAGTATATTATCCCTTAACTGACAAGCAACTGTTTGGGAATACAATTCTGTTTTCCAAACAGTTATATGCAATTGCACAATAGCTTAAACTCTGCTAGGTCTTATGATTGATCGTAACATGAATTGTAAACACCATATTGTTTATATCTTACCCAAACTAAGCTCTGCATGCTTTGCAATCCAATCTTTAATTCAGCTTATAAATAAGAGCATACTAAAAACAGCTTATTATGCATATTTTCATTCATTGATCACCTATGGAATAATATTTTTGGGAAATTCAGTAAATGCTAAAAAGTATTCATCATGCAAAAAAAGGTAATAAGGTAATGGCAGGGGAAAGAAGATCAACTCACTGCAAGCCACTCTTCAAAATGTTTGGAATTTTACCATTAGCCTGTGAATATATTCTAGCCATATTGTCATTTGCAATAAATAATCCAGAAAAGTTTACAAAAAATACAGATATTCAAAACAAAGAAACCAGACATAGGCAGGACTTACCAACAAATAATTTGCAATTAAACCAAAAAGGGGTTTACTACAAAGGAATAGTTTTGTTTAATTCACTTCCCTCTTCTATAAAAGAATTGCAAATGAACTAAAACAAGTTTAGATCAGAATTAAAAAGATACCTTATTACTCACAGCTTCTATACAGAGCAGGATTTCATTCAATCAAAAAACACTGTAGCATTGTTAATATAATAAACATGAATATTCTAAAAATGTAAGTGTACAAGTAGGGTTTTTGAAACAGAAGTGTAATTGAAAATTATGCAAAACTGACACCTCTGAAAATTCATTGTCAGAGTTATTATTTGTAAATAAATGTATTAATAAGATGAATAAATGTAATTGTTGACATGATCTACATCCTAGAGTCTAATCTCATAGTAGGATCTACAGATTGCAATGTTATGTAAGCTCATCATAATCATATGCTTTGTATTGTAAAATCTGAGGCATTGAGGTTATGGTTTCTGCTGTAGGCTGCTATAAGTATAAATATCAGCTCGCTAAGGATTGCGGTGCCAGTGGTCCATGGAAGAAGCTCAAAATAAGTTGCAACGAAATGTCGGCAGAGAGCAGTATAAGATATGACGTGGCCTATGCAGGAAACCATAACCTCAATGGACTACGGTCGTGGAAGCCTGCAGATATATGTAAAATTTGAGACAGTACATTTTGCATAGTGTATCTTATGATACAATAATAATGTTAAGGAAAAACAGAAAATAAATACTGTTCCTAAATTAAAAGAAATGTTAGGAAGCAAAGGAATGCAACCAACTGCAAAGGATTTTCTTTTTCCTTGGCAGTGGGACCTAGAATAAATACAATAGACAGGTATAGCAAGATATTGGCCCGGGAAACATTGTAAATGTAAACAAAAGCAACAGGTTGCAATGGCTCTGATTGGTTACTGAACATTTTACTGTTTTTCTGCATCACAAAATAGTTCCTCTGAGTGAGTACAGAAATATCGTATTACACTAACGTAATGCTGTCTAAATAATATAGTATGAATGATTAAGAAACAAAGTTTACAGATCATTTAATGCATATCCGTTGTGCAGTTCAAGGGCTGCTTCTAGCCAGCAAGATACAATGACAAGACCTGAGAGTCTGTATTTTTGAGTACTCTGTTAGTAAAAATGTAATAGTATTATAGTAATAAATACAATTAATCCACAATTGTGTAAACATTGATGGTTGTAAATATTTGTATGCTTAATTGTGATGCTTACTTCAGCTGTTGTATATAAAAGATTCTTGTAATATTGTCTCAAAATTAAGTTTAATAATTGTGAATCATTGTGTGGTCTAATTTTTATATAATGTGTATTTTTTCAAAACAAAAAAGTTAATCGCTGTACGAAATATTCATTGGTAAACTATCTATTTATGTAAATTGTAAATATGTTTCTACTTAACTGTAAACACTGACTTATCCTATATCATGTATATGATTTACAGGACTAATAAACTGAATTGAAAAAAAAAAAAAAAAAATGGCAGAAATTTGTAACATCAGTGCCGTGAAACATACGCAAGGAAAGAATTATTCCTAGTGTATATATAATAAGTTTTGGGAAAAGTGCCTTACCTTTTCATCAAATAATATTAATAGATTAACGGTAGAATTTGCTGGTGTTTCCGAAAGGAGCGTAAAGTGTGCAAAACTTTTAAATTAGCCAAGGTGCGACATCTTGTGCAAGCAGCTTTTCAACTAATGACAGCCAAAAATGCGGTGAATGTTTATTGCACCTTGTTTGGGAAGAGTAAACAAAGTAAGATTTGGAGGGAAAGGTGGACATTGTTGTTGGCCCATTGATTATCAATCTCTGTAATGACCCAGACAGTTCGATTGCAACTGCAACAAATGACTCGTATCTTGAAGGAGTGGAACCAGTTCCATCTTCAGATGAGCTCTTGTGGTAAGTCACTGCATTATGGCAGTATGTTAAAGAAATGTGCAGTGACATAAATATGTAATAATTCAGAAAACTTTCAAAACAATAGGTCTGCATTTTATAATTTTACAGGAGAATTTTACACTTTGTACTGAATGTATATTAACTTGCCTACCTGTTTTGTTGTGTTTTATTTATTATACATCTAATAGAGTTATTATCTGTGAACAGTGAAAATAGCTAGCCATTCCTTTTCCTGCCAAGCACAGGTACATGGTTTTACAATTATATGGCAGACGAACCATGTGGAGTGTGCACTTGCGTCCATGGAGGAATACATTCTATTTTGGTTACATCGCTGATGGACAGATAAGACAGGGAAAGTTTTGACATGCTTAAGAGAAGTTCAGTACACATACAAGAGGCAACCTGTTTTTTAAAGACAACTTACACAGTGCCATCAGGTTAAGTGGTCATGCTCAGTCGCCACTTGCCTTCTGAGATGCAGTTACCACTACTGCATTACACATAGTGTGAACTTCTGACTCATGCCACATTCCTTCTAATATGTGCTTCATAGAAGCATTACAAACAAAAAACTCAAATGGCACTTTGTTCTTTGATCAGCCGATTTTGAAAAAAATAAATGTTTTTTGTTCCAAATAGGATGCGTAATTCCATAAGAATGTACCAAGATAATGGTTTTTTATTTGTACAGCAACATATTTCTGACAGTTTCAGTAGTAATTACGGGATATCACAGGGTTACAAAATAATTATCACGTTGAAGCCCAAGCATAGCTCGGGCCGTGCAAAATGTTCATGAGACCCACACCTGAGTGTAGCTCGTGCAGGTATTTCTAATACTTTTAATGCTATTCCACGACCTTAACTAGGTCTTGGGCTATGTGGCAAAGAACATACATCAGTTATCATTTGGTTGTCTGATTTGTGCTGCCATCTGTCCTTGCTTTACTCAACTATTAAGAAATTTAGGCTGTTCACGGGTAGTCGCGCCATTTTCCTTGAAGGTGGTGATGTTTGTTACGTTTTGTGTTCTTAAATGTTAAAATGCTGCATTTTCCTCGATTTCTGTGAACTGAAGCTGAAATTCAGTATACAAATGAAGCTCTGGAAAATTCCGCTTCCGAGGGAGAATTTTTCGAACTTTCAATAAATGGAGTATAAGCTGCTTTACGCAGATTTTTTCAAACTCATATTTGATACTTGTAAATTTAAAACAAAATATTAATATGGAAGCTATGACTATTTTCTTACTTGTTGAGAAATCCTTGAATATCATACTTTTAGATTGTCCCAATACTTTTCGACAGAGTTAATTGATGTACTGTAAATAATAACTCAAAGTATGCGTAAAAACCCTGGGTTTCTTGGCACTTCAACTATTGAAATGCCCAGGCTTCAAATGTCGCCCTCCATGGCGTAGTGGTTACCATGCTGACTTCCTATACCCAAGGTCATGGGTTCAAACCCGGCGGAGGATGATGGATTTTTTTCGGGTGTAAAAATCCTTAGCATGGCTTTCTTCGGAAGGGAAGTAAAGCTGTGGGTCCCGTATCGTAGATTTACGGGATGTAAAAGAACCTCAAGCCTGATAGAGAGGCCTCTGAGGAAAATTAAGCAGTCTTTCCCGCCCAGTATAGAATGGGATGCTGAGAGCCACAGCAGTTAAAGAGCATCTATAAATAAAATGCCATTTCATTTTTTCTTTTTTTTTTTCATTTTCCCAGGCTTCAATGTGTTAACTGGGGAGTAACGCACTAAGTGATTCTGTCTCTCATATATACTACTTGCACTAACACAAAATATTCAATTTTTGCAAAAAATAATTCATGAGGAAGATAGAGAGTAATGTTCATAGCAGAACCATAAAACCCACAGATTTTTAGCTCAAATAATTTTCATAATATACATTATGTTGCCAGGCTGTGTGCAAGTGGTAGGAAGTACGAAAAGAGCAACCTGGCAGAGCACGATAACATATCTCATTCACTGCAGAGTGGAACTCTTCCCATATGAAAAACATAATTTCTCAATCATCTTTCAGAGCTAACCAAGAAATTTCTCCAAAGTTACTGTCCTTGAGTTTTAATTTAATTTCTATTTTTCAAAGAAAATACGGAAATTTCTAATTTTGTCGTATTTTATTTTTGGGTGTTGGTCTAATGGAAAAAAAAAATCATGTGTTGGCAACACTGCCCTGTAGAGATTCAATTGGAAACCATCGACAATGAAGCCTGCATGGCTTCGAAACCGGTCTGGTATAACAATATGTGATACTTAAAAAGTTATAAATCCAACCCACCTATTTTATAAATAAGATTATATTATGCCACATTACAAAGTTAGGACAAGTCAGTTGCTTGTGAAACTTGTCATAAATATGAATGGATTAATTATGGACAGTACAGCTTGCAATTTGTCAGTTAAGGGCTATATTTATAACTAAACTTTATTTAAAGACCTCATTTACGAAACCAAGCACACAAGCTTGAATATCTTGACAACACATACATACATTACACTTTTTACATTATTATAATTCAATATGCACAGGTATATTCTCTTCAAAACATTTTCTAGTGCCAGATTATATGTAGCTATAACATTTCTACACTAATAAACAAGAATCATCACAAAAATAAAAGGTATTAAAATCTTTGTACTATTAGCAAGGGTTATGTTTGTAAAAACCATTATCTGCTCTTTTTTCTCACTTCATATTGTTAATTTCAACACTTAAACATATTTTTACGTTCAGTAATTGAACATAACCTCAAAAAAGTTTTTGAAATAAAAGAAGTACTTACATTTTAAAATGATTATTATTTTAATTCGTAATATTCAAAACTTATCACAGTAACTTGCTGCGGTATCTTTATAGAGATACTAGCGGTCAACTTTTCAGTGATTTGCATTTCAACAAGTGAATTACTACTACTATAAAACATTTCTTTATATTTTAATTAATGGCTTAAAGCTAATATCGCATTAGTTTGTACACTGTTAAAACTTATTTGGCACTAAAAGCAAAACACATTTTTTCCTCCACCAAAATCGAAATGCAATTCCATCAAATAGGTACATCAATAAATTCCTCAAGCTATGGAAGATGTAATACGGTTATCATTAGCTTTAGAGGTAGGAAAAAATTAACCATAAGTTTGTTACTACAGTTCCAAAATAACAGTCTTCCATCTAATGCAAATGTTTGGGTAGTATTATATCCCATTCCAAAAGTTGGTATCTAATGTTAAACATTTGATAATGAAATCATTGGTTTTCTTGTACCCCAATATTTAGCTGAGAGTTTGTAATCTTCTGTAAGTCAGACAATGTAGAAAATGATCACAATCCATTTCTTCATTTAAGTTACTGAAGACATATAGGAATCTCTGCTATGCCAAATCTGTTTAAGTATTTTTGTAAACAGTTAGTAGTCTGAAGGTTGCTACTGTAGATTTTCTTGGTAATGTAGAAATATTGTTATCTTGTAAATTTTCCCATTGTTTATCAGATGTTTTGTTTGTATACTTATTTGATGTTATTCTTTTAATAGAGCAAAAAGGGATTAAACTAGGTGTGCGAGTGAGAGAGAAATATGACCTTGCAACGCAGAGCATGATAGCACATCTAATTCACTGCAGAGTAGAACTCTTCCCATTTGAAAAACATTATAGATCTCTTGATCATCTTTCAGATCCAACCAAGAGTTTTAATTTATTTGTATTTTTAAAAGAAAATATGGACCTTTTTGGCCAGCAAATCAGCCATTTTCATTGCCTATTATTCCACTTTGGCTGGAATCCATTGAATTACCACTCTTTTATTTAACTGGTTAATTGTTGCATTATTTTATGATATTCTAGAATATTAATGCTTTTGGGTGTTATATCTTGTGTTATAGCAATAATGGCTGCTTTTGAATCAGATAGGAAAGTAACTTTCTGATTGTAAAGGATATTTACATTGCATCTGTTCTGAGTTTGTAAGGAATTTGATGTAGGACCTTGGTAATGTTCCAAGTTCCAATAGATTGTAGTATCCACTAAAAATCAGGTTTAATTATGCTACTGAGTTCTTGTAATATGTCTGAAAGGCAAAATGCCATTTTGGAACATATACCCATTAGTATTGCGGGAAATTTAGAGGTAAAGGTTAGACAAAAATGGAAGACACTTCATGCACTGAGATCTACAGAGATCTGTTGTACACTAACACTCCCCAGGAGGAAGAAATGAAGTGAGGAAACCACAGGTGGCCACAGAGGCATGCAGAAGTCCCTAACTGTTTGCTCGATACTTCATCTCAGCACCAGGAGCTGCTGTGCCAAGGTTTCAGATGTTGTAACTGCCTCCACAAGAACAGTGACCACAACGCCAAGAATAGCATTCACATCTGTGCACCATCTGCCAGCACTGCCACACACCATGAGCCCAGAGGCACTTATGAAAGACGATAAGGAAATGACATGAAAGGAAAATGAGGGAGAGGAAGTCCTAGAGAATAAGCACTGCAGCATTTGCCTAAATGAGAAGCAGGAATCCCAAATCAGAGGATCAAACTCTCGACCTCCCAAATGTAAGTCTACATGTTACTGCAGTGCCACTTCGCTCATATACGATGATTACTCTCATGATAATGATTATTATATACAAGGGCAATCCAAAGTAACAAACTATTTGGCATAACTAAATAATAATGAAAGATATCAACACAAAACTTTATTTACAAAGTTGCAGTACCTTACTGTATTTCTCAATGTAATGTTCGTTCTGTCAAGACATTTATTTTTGACGTGGTTCCGATGCTGATATTATAATTTTCTGCCGCCAAAGAACTTATTCATTATTCTAAATGCACGAAAGTGTTTGCCTACTCAAATTTTACAGACAAATAACACAAGTGTATAGTGATAATGCAATGAGCGAGTCAAAATAACATCTATATCTTTCAGCTTTCCTTAAGAATCAATCAAACACTTTTTAAAAAGAAAAATAGATACAAATTATATAAATAAAATAACGGAAGTAAATAAAAATTCAAACTGGCAATAAATTGTACAAAATCCTAATTTAATTCCAAAATTACCAAGAAATTTAGCTGTTGCCAACTTTTGTCTCATAACTGGACATGATTGTCTGAATAAACTATCTGTTTCAATCTCACCCTGCCTACTATGTACCACAAAAAGAGGTTATGAATATGGGACATCTAGAGTCACACCTCGCTTTGAAGATGTATCCTAACATTGTTGCCAATTACTGGGGGAAGCTAGAAGGAGAATAACTTTATTCTCAATTCCTGTGCATTAATCTCTCTCTCTCTCAGACACATGCATCTTTCACCTTACCACTGCATTTTAATGTATTGCACTCATTTGGGCATGTACACAATACTTCACAGTAGCATATGTCAGTTTTACCTAAAAACGAATGTCAACATTTTCGGCACGGCCTCCGTGATCGAGAGATCAGCAAGCTGACTTCTCACCCGGAAGTCCCGGGTTCGATTCCCGGCTAGGGCAGGGAATTTTTCACTAAACAAAATTATTCCCTATCCCCCACAGAGTCTGGAAATATGTATGTGAGAGTGAATGTGCGTGTGTTTGAGGAAAATAAAAATGATTTTAACCGAACGTAAAATAACCTTCAGACGAGTTGTTTCTAAGGCAAAGCCCCTGATATGACCTTAGATGTTAAAGGGGGCTATATAAATGAAAAAAATTTTTGGGATGTTGTAAATAAAATTGAAGAAGTGCAGTGCCATAAATATTCAAAAGTGTTGAGAAAAATGAATTGTAAAATTTCAAGTCACAATGAAGAGGAATCAATTATTATTATTATTATTATTATTTATGTGATGATGAAAGCAGCAGCCAATGATGAATGTAACTTAATTTGGCAGCATGGTGATACAGTGTTTGCTTCTTCTTCTGCTTCCATACATGATACCAGGCTTCAAAACAAGATCAGATATTAACACAGGTAATGCACCAACTTTGTATACTTTGAACACATTCTTATTTTTCATTAACAAATCATAAATGCATGGCTGACTGTAGGAGAAAGGAAAGGAGGGGAGCACCAATTGTTGCTTAACAATATTTGTTAAGGAACATGACTTGAACAAACTTATATTATTGTTAGGCATATTGTGGACATATTTCACTGTTATTTTGGAACCTTGTATTTTGTTTTGGAACTGATTTGTTGCAACAGTTATTAAAAACTATTTTCCCCCACCTCTAATAGCACTCTTATGTTTTCTTATTGGTTACAAAGATATTTTCATCTGTAAAGTTTGACAATTTGAAACGTTATGCCAGAATATAAAAAAAGAAATGTGGAAGAGTTTTAAAGAAAGAAAAATGCTCCACATTTCTGTAAAAGTTATAATTTATTTTTTTCTCTCTCTGTGTGGTTAAAAGTCAACTGTTGTGTGCCACATTTTCTCAAAAAACTTCTCTCAGTAATACATATTTACAAAATAATGATATTTATAGTTTTAAATAGCATATATATAATATATAATCTTAAAAGTGTACTACTAGGAAACATGGGTCATATTTACAGAAATAATGCAATCTCTCATTTAAATGTAAAAAATCCTACATTTAACAACATGCCTTATTCATGGATTTTTTTAATATATATAGATGTATTTATATGTATATATATCTGATTTTCTGTACAAATAGAAAACGTAGTTTCCAATTAGCCATTTTGTTTGTAATTTTCAATTTTAGAAAACAGCAATGCATACTCTATTTTGAATTTTTTTCTCTCTTTTTTTTTTTTTTTTTTTTTTTGCTACATTTAAAGGGGATATAAAATATTTGGCAACTACTAATTTCTGCAGGAAGGTATGTATGGTTATAATGGAAGCTATTAGATGTTTTCTTCTTATTTGCTAAAACATTATTTTGGCAACAATCTTGACAAAACAATAACAAAAATATATGTACAAGAGAAATACAACAAATCTTTTTCAAAAAACATGAACAGAAACTGTTTCTAAGAGGTTCTTGTATAGAGGAGACAGTGTTTATGTAATGGAGACCGTGTACTGATCTTGTGAAGTTTGGAATACGCAAACTACAATTGTGACGAGGAATAGTTACTTCCTCTACCCATTACCATTTCATGGCACTTTAATTTCTATAAAGGGTAAGTTTAACTCATTAGACCATCAAGGATGAATTCAAAGGTGGATCAAGAAAACATTAAATGCAACATAACATTGTAGGTTACCTGATGGTCATTTTCTAAATTATGTTTTATTTAACAAGAAATATTGAAGCATAAAAAAATCTGATGTGTTCCATTCACATGACTTTCTCTACATCTTGGTAACAAATTACTGTTAAAAAGCTTATTCTTCCATCTGCTTCATGCTAAACAAGATAAACATTAACTGAAATGGTCTTATTGCTTGCTTCCTTGTAAGTACAAAGGAGATAATGGAGTACACTAAGTAAAAGCTCTAGTCAAATCTTTTAACACATTGAAGCCCAAACCCGAGTATAACTCGGGCTGTGTTCATACAGCCCATGCCCAAGCATAGCTCAGGCAGATATTTCTAACGCTTTTAGTGCAATTCCAGGGCATGCACTAGTTGCCTTATTTGTGCTGCCATCTGTCTTCGCTTCAGTCAACTATTTGGAAATTTAGAAGAGTTAGTAATATTGGCTGCTCTCGAAACAGTCACGCCGTTTTCCTTGAAGGTTTGTCTGTTTGTTACGTTTGATGTTCTTAAATGTGCAGCATTTTCCACCATAAATGAAGTTCTGGAAAATTCTGGTTACAAGGGAGATTTTCGAGCTTTCAATAAATGTAGTGTAAACAGCTTTTTTCAAATTCATATTTGATACTTGTTGTAAATTTAAAATAAAATATTAATACAGAAGTTACAACTATTTTGTTATTTGTTGAGATATCCTTGAAAACCATACTTTTAGATTAAACCAAGGTATTTTAGCAGATTTCATTGATGTACTGTAAATAATAATTTAAAATATAGTGGAACCTCACTAAAGGGAGACCATTAAAATACTGTATAAATGAGAAAATGTGTAACTGATTTTCTCTTCTGGTATGGACCTCATCCAGAAATTTTAATTCTTCACCAAGAGTTAAGGATTTTCTTGTTTTCTTGCTTGCTGGCTGATATTCACACATGTTTCTTCTCCTGTTTGTAACTCGAAACTCCACATAAAATAGATAAGTGACTGTTGGAACGATATGTCGACAATGAAAACGGCACACTAGCAGTACTCGACTTAAAGCAGAGAAGTGACTGTTGGAACCAAGGTTAATAGATTGTTGGAACGATATGACGATAATAAAAACCACAAACCAGGCAATTCCAAGGCTATACACAGCAAGCACACCACCATAATTTTTTTTAAAAATGTATAAATGGGTACATTTTGTGTATGGGGGTCAGAAAAAGAACTCCACATAAAATAGATAAGTGACTGTTGGAATGATATGTCGACAATGAAAACGGCACACTAGCAGTACTCGACTTAAAGCAGAGAAGTGACTGTTGGAACCAAGGTTAATAGATTGTTGGAACGATATGACGATAATGAAAACCACAAACCAGGCAATTCCAAGGCTATACACAGCAAGCATACCACCATACATTTTTTTAAAAACGTATAAATGGGTACATTTTGTTTATGGAGGTCAGAAAAAGTGACGCATTACCGAGAAAACGTATACCGAAAATGTATAATTGAGCAAAACTTTAATGGAGAACAACTGGTCCCTAAAATTTTAGCGTGTATGTGCGAAAAATGTGAAGTGAATAATGTATAAGCGAGTTTAAACTGTAGGTGTAAAAATGCTGGCTCTTCAACTAAAGAAATGCCTGGGCTTCAATGTGTTAAAAGGTGGTTGCCATATGGATCAAACTTGTTTTTTGACATTGCCAAGAATTGACTGAAAAGTTTAAGTATTTTAAAACTGAAACCAATAACAAGGAATATCTCAAAAATGGTTAACTCCAAGGAAAAACTAATCTCTACTAATAGCCTTTCTGCCATTATGTGATAGCTACAGGGCATGGCAATAAAGAAGTTGGAGTGATTGTTATGTATATTTCCGGCTTTGTCGGTGATAAAGAGAAGAGTAGGGGATTGGCTATCTTGCACTAGCCTCAAAAGGTGCCTTAACCCGCCTGGGTAGTTCTTACATTCAAAAGGTCGTGAGTTCGAATCTCACTTAGGGTGAGTTACCCAGGGTTTTCCCTTATCCTGAGAAGACGAATGTTGAGTAACTTTAAGCTCCATGGACCCCGAGATCATTTGAACACCATTTCACCAATTTCATTCATTCATCGTCCAATATGACCAACCAGGTTGTTATAAAAAAAAGGCCTTGTTTAAAAAAGCACATTTTCCAAATGTTTTTCAAAGATTCAAATGGGCCTATGTAGTTAAGTTTGTTTATTGTATCATGAATAATGGGTAGAGAAATAAATGAACTGAGTAAAATTATTAGCTATTTACACCAGCTGCCATTTTTTACCCTCTTAAAAGAACATTTTTGTTTACTTTATTTGCGAATGAATACATTTAAAAAAAACTTTTTGCTTTTTCTTGCTTCTATCAAAAAGTGTTAAAAGTTTTCTTGTGCAGAACCACGTTAGTAATATGAGAACACTTCACCACTAGTATAGATCAGTACAGGTCACATTGATGGAATGAACTTTCAGACCAGATACATTGCATGGGTTTCTTAGAGAGTTAATGCTTATACCACAGCTCTTGCACACAAAATTTGTTAATAGCTTTCTAGTTAAATGTTTGACCTTCAAGATAGGTTTCCTTAAGAACATGTAATTTATGAAGGAATTTGGTTTGTTTTTCCACAACTACACATTGCCATTTTTTACCTCAGCCAGAGTTAAAATATACTTTAAGCATTCTGGGATGAGCAAATTAAAGAATTCAAATTTGAGATACATGTTCACATAAAATATCTCATGAATTATATCAATTTCATCCTAAGTTCTTTCACAAATCTGAGAACATATTTGAGCAGTAAAATCTTAAATTGGCACAATAAAATAAATACAAAACCTGAATCTAGTTAATCAACCATAAACACAATTCCAAACTCAAAATGGGCTTTGGCTGCATGAAATGTTCTTTATAGAGTAACATATTTTTAAAATGCATTTGAAAATGACTATTATGATTATAATTTTATTTATTTTGACTATTTCATTCATGACATGATAGGAAGTGGCCAATCCAGTACATTGGCACGTAAAATTCCAATCAATCGGAAAACCCTTCTGCATTTTAATCATTGTTTTTCTAAATTTATCGTGCATTTGTTTTCTCTCTGAACATCAGTGTGCAGTGATATTCCTGTACATAATGTCGGAAGTTCCAATAGACATATTAATTTCAATTTGCTTTACTAGGCCAAAATAATAGAATGTAGCAATACAAAGAGATCTGAAATTCATGATATGGACATCAAGTTGCAGTGATTTGGTGCAAATATACATCAAGACAAATGGGATTTTAGGAATATTATTCTTTGTATCCATATAGGCTAATCATTGTTATTTTATTCACAAAATAGTCTTATTAAATACAACTCAAGCTACAACTTTTCTCTAGATAAAAGATGGAGCTGTTGTTATATCACTTATGATAGACAAATGGCATAGTCGTTTAGTAAAAATATTTTTAAGACTACCAATGGAAACACATTGATAGGTAGTTTGATCAAGGAAAATAACCTATAAATAAATTATGCGAAGTAATCAAAATTTGTTTAAATAACCATGTTTCTTCAATTTCATTTGTTGATGTTACCTACTTAGTAAGTAAATATATCCTAAAACTGTAAGCCTATTGTAATGGAATTCCAAGGTTTTGCATGGGCTAGCACCAAGGAAGATCATGTTGCTCAGCACTTAACTCAAGATCTTCTAATGTTTTAGTGCCTAACCACATCACACCTGAGAAACAGGCATATATTTCAAGCCTTGGGGGTTATGTTTATTAGCCCCATTTCTTGAGTACTCTGTATCCTCCAATGCAGCTTCTAATTCTTGAACCAGTTTAGATTGTAATGTAAACGATTTGCTAAGGTGATACGTAATGGACTGGCCATCCAACTTTGTGAGTTTGAATCCCTGACTACAGTTCAAATGTGCCTGTGGTAAAGGATGGGGCGGGCCCATGTAAAATAACTGGTGTATTGGCACTTATGTTAAGAAAAAACCTCTTAAAACATGTTATATATTTCACTAATCATCTTTGTTGCCAAATAGCAATACAATAAAGGGAATTATAATATGCATGGAAAAAGATTAAGAAGTTGTAAATTAAATTTATGAAGTAGTACGTTGTTTTTGTAGTTAACTATACGAAAAACTATGATAGGGCTAAGCCCCATTAGCCCCTCAAAAGGAACTGCCCTTAGTATAACATTTTTGAAGTATGAATTACTTATTTTTGCTAGGAAATTATTACAATACAAACACTTGACATGCAAAATAGATAAACTATGGATGCTTATTAAACAAATCGCACAAGCGGATACATCTTCTACAAAATTGTGGGTTAAATAATAATTTCTACATTAAAACTATCTTATTATTAGGAACTCAGATTTTTAGGTAAATATATATTTTGTTTGCGTCCTAATATGAAGTTGAAACTGACTTTAATGTTCTGAGTATGGACACTAGACCAAACATTTTCAGTTTTATTGCACATAAAAATGCATTTTTTTAATGTAAATAAATATTTTCAGATATTCAAATAAATTACACGGAAATCGCATAAAGGAAACCTTTGTAAAATAATTTTTACATCATTTCATAAATCACAAAATCATTTTTAACAAGTCACTATCCACTTCTGTAATGTTGAATTACACATGCCAGATGACATTATTTGTTGTTAATTGAAGGGCTAATTTCCAAAGTGATGTATCTCCAATTTAAAAGTTTGGAGTTAAGCATACCAGAGCATTAAGAATACCTTCTGCGAAGGTGTAAGTTGTATTAAATGTTCAAAATGACGCAAATGTCAGCATCAGGAGCCTTTGAAAGTTGATGTTATTTCCAATGTGATGCATCCCCAGCTGTGTTTATTTCCAAAACACCTCATCTCCTCATAGCCAATAGGAACGCTTCAAGTTACTTATAAAAAGCTAGGTATCACTGATGATCATCCTGCAATGTCATTTTATAAGCAGGTATTTTCTTGCAGTCATGTGCAACAGTGATGCTTAGGCCCATACTATTATTTCTAGTGATAGTAAAATGATTTACATTACCTGTTATATTTCTTTTGTTTGTTTTTAAGGTTTATAAACTGAAAACCCTAATAATTTAAGTACACAAAGTCAGGTTACAATTAATTCTTAGCTAGTAATATTATTTCCAGTTGGAAAAAGAAGTTTGGTATTGGCTCTCTTTATAGTGTGTGAAGTTTAAACATTTAAACAATTATCTCATCTGGTATGGTATTAAACTAACATTTTGAAGGCTTTTGGTTTACCATTTAGATGTTATGGTGTTTGAATGATAATAAACATAAGACTGACAGCTGCAGCACTTTTATTTTATCAATGATACATATCAACTTCTTCATACTGCAGTGGACAGCTAAATAAAGCTTTAGTTTACTGCCAAAATGACTTAACTCCTTGTCATGTGATCCCAGTTCCACCATTCCTATGACTGTGTGAGATTTTCACATATTGCAAGTATTACAGAATTGCACAAGGCTTCTACCATAATATGACAAGGAATTATATCAAATTTGGCTTTTGTGAAAAACGTGATTTCATGGAGAAAAGTCACTTTGGAAACAAGCCCTTCAATAATTGGAAGAACTGATATGTCAGCAATAGTATCCCTTCAGTTTGAAGAAAATATAAACATCCTACTTTCCTTTATTACACGAGCTCGCAAGATAAGAACGGGAATTCCTCCACTGCCATGTGCTTGAAATAAACAGAACACCTGATATCGCTTCACAGCCCAGCTAGTATATACACTGATACTGAACTATCAATTTGTGAATCTGCAAAGTTTTAACAGCCTTCTAGTTGTGTTGGCAACTTCTTTCAAAAAATATTTTATTTGTTTTGGCATATATATTTTTACTTTTTAGCACATATTTTTAACATTTTTAGTGCATAAAAAATAATCATGTCCCAAGTTTTTAGCACCTAAAAATCCGAGCCCTACTTATTATGTATATTAACACGTCTCGCATTAGCATTATTATAGAGATTAAATAATTTTTGGATTAGCCAGGGTTTTGCTTTATGTGTGGTAATGATTGTTCCTCTACATTATCCTGCATAATTATGAGTGTAGTGTATCTAAATAACTATCAAAATCCCAGAAAATTACTGCCTTTTCTCCATACTCTTATGTTGGCCCTTTCATGTATTTTTTCATATTTTCTGAACCTGACCTCATAATTTTCTACTTTCTGGAAGACAAATGTACTTGGCACCAGAGCTATGGCATAAACATTCATTAGAAAGTAAAGATTGAAATGATAAACGCTGGTCCCTGCTATAAAACGGATGCTGTACATCGTCTGAAAGCTCACTCTGAGATTTACAAACGAACAACTAGTTAACAATTGCACAGTAAAGATCAAAAGACTTTTACCCCACGTAGTAAGTAAAGTTTAAATAAAATTTATTTATCTTTGCCCTGCTGCTGAGATGCTTCTGATGATGATGATGACTGCTGCATGACGAAACCTGCACTGGAGAAGTCGTGCATCACAGTTCTGTTTTGAGCAGGGGACTGCAGCTCCTAGAACACAAAACACATGTGTTTCTCCATCACTACAGAGCAGGGTTGCCAGATTCATTTCACAAAATATCTCCAGAACTATTTTAAAAATCCCAAAATTCATATTGAAATCGCCCAATTTCACATTCACATATTCCTAAGGGAGTTGAAAAACATCTCTAAGATTTGGTTTAGAATTTTGTCTGTGTTTTTTACTGCATGTTTCTTACTATCAGATCATTGGACTCTTGCAAACTTTACAATAAAAAACAAAAGCTATATCACAAGAAACCTACTAAGGTCATTTATTTATTTCAGGTTCACAACTGCAAAGTCATATCTGTGGGATTTCTCTTTGGAACAAACTGCCTATTGGCAATGATGTTACCTCGTGTAGTTGGTTTCTGCTTCTCTTTGGGTTCTGTTCATCAGATTACACACACTCTCATCAACATTTCCAGGCTTGGGGGAGAGGGGGGGGGGGGGAATAATAAGAGTTACCCTTCGCAAAGCAGAAAGGCAACTTTGTTAAAGGTTTATCACATTTTCCCCACTTGCCTATTGCTAATACTTTATTTACTCAACATTACTCTATATATAGCATTTAAACTGCAGATACAGTATCAATGTATTATTCAAAAACTAATATTGTGCATATAATATTAAGAAATATTTGCATTCAACTGGTGCGTTTTATTCAAACAGTTCTCTTGAACAATTAAAATTTAGTTGAGTCGATTTTGTAACACTACATCACTTACTTTTTTATTTCGGAAAACATGTTTCAGAAGCCATGTGCTTCCATTGTCAATTCCTTTGGTCGACTACCGGCATTGCTTGCTGTGGTGGTTGTCTCTGTCCCTAGCAAGCAATGCCGGTAGTCGACCAAAGGAATTGACAATGGAAGCACATGGCTTCTGAAACATGTTTTCCGAAATAAAAAAGTAAGTGATGTAGTGTTACAAAATCGACTCAACTAAATTTTAATTGTTAAAACACATCACTGTCTCAAAGTCCACCATATATCAGGATAGTTCTCTTGAACTCGGTGCAACTGCATTAGTATTGACGTAACAATGAAAAGGTAACAATAAAAATAATATAGCGGCTAATTTCTCTTCTATGAATACTGATTGTAGTAATAGTGTAAACTATTTTCATAGCAGAAGTGACTTAACGAACATACCATCACTCTACTCCTTACTTAATTTTAAAACAATGTACAATATACTTTTCAAGGAATACATTTAAATTTTTTTCGTGATTTCAAAAGTAGCAAAAAATTCTCAAATTGCCTCAATTAAATTGATTACTTTTCGCCCAATTTGGCAACACTAGTACAGAGCACTCTGCTTGTCTGAATGAACTCAAGGCAACGGTCTCTTCGATTTCTCGGACATGTGGCAGCTGTCATTACTCCTTGTGTGTGGACGCAATTCAATTATCAGATAATTAAAGCCAAAAATGGTACTCATTTATTCGCTTCAACAAAGAATTTTTACTTTCTCTACATGCACTATGTACATAGTGTATACAGAAGATATTACACTCCACCCAAAAATTTGATAGCGAGACTTCACCGGAAATATATGTTTTAGGGTCCCCTATAACCAAAAAAAAAAGCATTTTCAGGAAAAGTGTGTGTGTCCGTGTGTCTGTGAACACGATAACTCAAAAACGAAAAGTTGGTAAGATACCAAACTTGGTATTTAAGTTTAGCATTTTCCAGGGATGTGACACGAAGATTTTGAGAAAAATCCCCCCACCCCAAAATACCCTTTACATGGAACTTTTTTTGAAATTTTTTTATTTTCTTATAAATGGCTCTAACAATTTTGATTAAAATATCATACATTAAAGACATTTACCTGACAAATAAAATGTATATCTTGAATTTTCTGGGAATAGCCTCGGAGGGCTATTTTATTCTGGATGAATTTTACAGAAATCTGCATAACTGCTAAACTGTAAGAGATGGACAAAAACTGTAGAGCACGTTAAAACACGTAATTTATTTTATACACATTTTTTTCGTGGAGTTGATTGTTTTTTAGATATTCCTTGTTTTTGGTTTCAGCTTTGAAAAAATATACTTTTCTCATACAGAAAATTGTCAACTCCTGTCCATACAAACAAAGGAACTTCAGTCACATAACAACCAGCTTTTGACTATCATTTAACCTATGGTACTCCTGTATTTTGCTTCTACTTACAAGGAAGCAAGTAATAAGACTATTTCTGGTAATTTTTTCTCGATTAGCATGAAGTAAATAGAAGCATAAGCTTTTTAACAATAATTTGTTGCAGAGATGTAGAGAAAGTCATGTGAATGGAGCACATCAGATTTTTATGTATGACATTTATGTGAAAACTGACTCATGTAGACAATTTCACGATAAATTTCCTGGTGGTCCCGTTCTGAGTAGAGAAACAGATATCTAGTGACTAAAGTGAAGAGAGTGGGATCATTTAATGTTGTAAGTTGCAAAAGGAACAAATGCCTTCTTTGGAAGACTTCAAGAATGTTTTTGATGGCAGAATAATCTATAAAGGGTTATGGTTGGCTCAATCGCCGGATCTTACTGTGTGTGAATTTCTTCAGTGGGGAACTCTCAAAAATAGAGTGTATAGGAATGATCCTCGCACCATACATAATCTTAACAATATAAGAACAGAAATTAGGGAAATTACACATCAAGAACTGATGCGTATTTTCATCAGAAGGTGCCAAGAATGTTTTTCTGCTGAAGGACACCATTTTCAACACTATTTAAAATAAAACGTAATTATGTTTGTTCAATAGGTAATCAGTTTATCATAATCATCATCATAAAATCAGTAATAATACGGTATCAGTGTCAATAACGAGAATAATAAACAGATATATGGAAAATTGTGCGCGGACACGCATCTCAACTACTGGCCAGATAGCTGGGGATCAAATTTTTGGGTGGAGTGAAGTATGTTCTCTATACACTATGTACATAGAATATGCAGAGAAAGTAAAAATGTAAGTGACGTAATGTTAAAAACCAACTGAACAAATTAATGCCACATATAACCATCACTGTTACTAAATTCCTCCAAAGTTCAATCAACTAGACGATTACTGATGCATGACCTTTGCCACATAGCTCAAGACCGAGTCGCCTGGGCTTCAAGCTGATTGTTTACATACCTTATGATAAGACTTGTGGCTCGATTGCACTGCTGCTTGGAGATCACAGTTTAGTTTTGCCTGAGGGTTGCCAGCGTCAAAGTCAGAGAACTGTCTGCTACTGGCACTTGCATCACATTTGGCACTTTCTCCTGATATGGGACTGTTTCGCACTCTCTCACTGTCCACAACACCTTGAGCAATTGTTTCACTTCTCGCCTGCTCGTCACTGTTCACACCACACAACAAAGTCAGATATCCTCTCTTCACATGCTGCTCAAATGTAGGCCTCTTCGGGGCAGACCCAAACAAGCTCGGCTCTTCGAAAGACAACAAAGCCTTAGGCCGCTTGCGAAATTCACTTGGTATGATTAATCCGGAATCCATCGAGGTTCTCGTGCACGGTGCTGAGCCCTCGTCTGCCGTCTCTGCACCAGAGTCGTGCTCCACGAAGGAGTGCACGTGAAGAGCTCCAATACTTGTGAATACTTGAGGGCATTGCGTACAGTTAAACTTGGGGCTTGAATTTGCACCGACATCCTGTAACAACATGTAAATATTTGCATAAATTCATGTAAAGTTGGATAGGTAGAGTCAGACTGAAAAACTCAATGCCATTGCCGGGATCTACCATGACAACGTTTCTCAACTGACTCGCATATTTCCCAGTAAACCATAAGGTGTTCTCAAATTATTTTGAGATGACAACCCCAATTGTGACTTACAATGTTGTAAGTACTTTAGTCCCAGGATTCATTGTATAGCCAACTATGATGGTCATTTGGTATTGGTTTAATTGTTTTTTCACACAAGCCATGTGTAGAATAGGAGTTGGATAGGTAGAGTCAGAGTGCAATCCTATATTTGCTACCACTTCTAAACTATAACTCTTTTATACAAGAGGGAAGTGAATTAAACAAAATTATTCCTTTGTAGTAAACCCCTTTTGAAATAACTACAAATTATTTGTTGGTCTATATAAGTCCTGTCTATGTGTGGTCTCTTTGTTATGTATATCTGCATTTTTACTTTCTCTACATGTACTAGGTACATAGTGTATAGTGAAGGTTATTGCACTCCACCCAAAAATTTGAGACCGAGATTTCACCGAAAATATATGCTTTAGGGTCCCCTCATCCAAAAAAAGCATTTTCACAAAAAGGTCCACGTGTGTGTGTCCATGAACACGATAACTCAAAAACGAAAAGTCGGTAAATAACCAAACTCAGTATTTACATTTAGTATGTTCCAGGGATGCGACACGAAAATTTGGAGAAAAATCCCCCCACCTCAAACTACCCTTTACATGGAACTTTTTTCGAAAATTTTGATTTTATCAAAAATGGCTTTAACAATTTTGATTAAAATCTCTTATATTTAAGATATTTACCTGACAAATAAAATGTTTATCTTGAATTTTCTGGGAATATCCTCTGAAGACTACTTTATTCTGAATGAATTTTACAGAATTTTGCACAACTGCCAAACTTTAAGAGATGGACAAAAACTTATCACACAAAAAAATGTAGAGCACGTTAAAATACACAATTTATGTTATATACATTTTTTTTTGTGGAGTTGATGGTTTTTGAGATATTCCTTGTTTTTGGTTTCAGGTTAAAAACACAGTTTTCTCACATAGGAATTTGTCAACTCCTGTCCATACAAACAAATGAACTTCAGTCACATAGTAACTAGCTTTTGACTATCAGTTTAACCTATGGTACTCCCTTATTTCCCTTCTACTTACAAGGAAGCAAGTAATAAGACGATTTCTACTAATTTTTCTCAATTAGCATGAAGTAAATAGAAGCATATTTAACAATAATTTGTTGTATAGATGTAGAGAAAGTCATGTGAATGGAACACCAGATTTTTTTGTATAATGAACACTTTTTTAGCATTTGCTGAATTTCCCCAAAATATTATTCCATAGGTAATCAATGAATGAAAATATGCATAATAAGGTGTTTTTAGTATGCTCTTATTTATAAGCTGAATTAACACATTGGAGCCCAAGCCCGAGTATAGCTCGGGCCATCAAAATGTTCATGACCCCAAGCCTGATCATAGCTCGGGCAGGTATTTCTAACTCTTTTGATGCAATTCCATGACCTTAACTCGATCTTGGGCTATCCGGCAAAGAACATACATCAGTTATCGTTTAGTTGTCTGATTTGTGCTGCCATCTATCCTTGCTTTAGTCAACTATTAGGAATTTTAGGAGAGTTAGTAATATTGGTTGCTTACGGGTAGTTGTGCCATTTTCTTTGAAGGTGGGTGATCTGTTTGTTACGTTTGTGCTCTTAAATGTTAAAATATGTTGTATTTTCCTTGATTTCTGTGAACTGAAGCTGAAATTCAGGATACAAATGAAGCTGTGGAAAATTCTCATTCCGAGAGAGAGTTTTTCAAACTTTGAATAAATGGAGTGTAAGCAGTTTTACGCAGTTTTTTTCAAACTCATATTTGATACTTGTAAATTTAAAATAATATATAAATACGGAAGTCATGACTATTTTCTTATTTGTTGAGAAACCCTTGAATACCATACTTTTAGATTGTCCCAATACTTTTCGGCAGATTTAATTGATGTACTGTAAATAATAACTCAAAGTAGGTGTAAAACCCTGGGTTTCTTGGCACTTCTACTAAAGAAACGCCTGGGCTTCAATGTGTTAAAGATTGGATTGCAAAGCATGCAGAGCTCAGTTTGGGTAAGATATAATCAATATGGTGTTTCCAATAAGATTTTTGGGTGAAATACAACACTTTCCCTGCTTGTTATTATGAAAAGAATACTCACGTTATCCCCATCAGAGGTATCCTCGTAGTCTCCCTCCTCTGACTGCACGCTGCTCTGTTGACAGTTTGACCCATTGGTGGTGACATCGTTCACAAAAGGTCTCTTGGAACTCTTAGCTACCTCAAGTTTGTTGCTCCAGTCCGAGACACCCACCTGATGATTTCTTTCACTGCTGCTCATCCCCTTTTTACTACAACCAATAAATCAGCATTATGTCATTAAGAATAAATATAACACATATCTAGCACATCAAAATGATTCATTTTCAAAACTCTGATGTGTTCCTTTCTCTACATCTCTACAACAAATTATTGATAAAATGCTTATTTTTAAGAAAGGGTGTTTTGGAACAGTGATACGTATGATATTTTTGAGTTGGGTTTGTAACACTTAAGTTTCACTTACGTATAATTTTTCCAGACCGGTTTCGATGCCATGTGGGCATCATTGTCAAGGCTTCCAACTGAATTTCCACAGGTTGAGGTGTGACGGTCCCTGGTGGCTGAGTGACGAACCTTCACAATATATTTTGTGGCAGCAATTTAAAGTTTTATACGTGGCATTGGTTTTTAATGATGTGGATTTTTTCCCAGATGTTGAGCTCTGCCACATATCTGGCAGGTTTTACAAGGTGTATGTTAGGTACTATTTCATGGTTAGTACACCAAAAGTGGTGTGCAACAGCTGATTTGTCGGTTTGTTTGTATTTTACTGCTCTCATGTGTTCTTTAAGTTTTGTTTCAAAAATATATTGTGGAGGTTCGTCACCCAGCCACCAGCAACCGCCACACCTCAACATAGAACACCCTGTAGAAATTCAGTTGGAAACCATCGACAATGATGTCCACATGGCATCAAAACTGGTCTGGAAAAATTATATATAAGTGATACTTAAGTGTTACAAACCCAACTCAAAAAAGGCTTATTTTTACTTTCTCTACACATACTTTGCATAGCTTAAAGAGAAGGTATTGCATACCACCACATAATTTGATACAGAGATTTCACTGGAAATAGACGTTTTAGGTTTCCCTGTATCCAAAAAAGGCATTTTTAGAAAAAGGTCCAGTGTGTCTGTGATCACAGTACTTCAAAAACAAAAGGTCGGTAAAATACCAAACTTGGTATTTAAGTTTAAGGTCGGTAAAAGGTTGGTATTTAAGTTTAGCATCTTCCTGGGATGCAACACAAAGATTTTGAGGGAGTGAAAAAAAAACAAAACACCCCAAACTACCCTTTGCATGGTAAAAATTTCGAAAATTTTGATCTTCTCAAAACTGCCTCTAACAATTTTGATTAAAATACTGTATACTAAAGATGTTTATATGGCAAATAAAATGTATATCTTGAATTTTCTGGTTATAACCTCTAAAGACCTCTTCATTCTGAATGAATTTTGCTGAATTTTGTGTAACTGGTAAAACATAAGAGATAGACAAAAAATGTAGAGTACATTAAAACACACAATTATGTTATATACGTTTTTTTCTGGAATTGATTATTTCTGAGATATTCCTTGTTATTAGTTTCAGTTTTAAAATACTTTTCTTACACGGAAAGTTATAAACTCCTGGCCCTGCATAGAAACAGATTTCAACCACATAGCAACCAGGTTTAAAAACATTTGACTGTTGGTTCAGCCTAGTATATTCAATTCTGCTATTGTATGTCTCAATTATCATAAAGTAGACAGAGGAATATGGTTTTTAACAATAATTTGTTACAGCGATGTAGAGAAAGTCATGCGAATGGAACACATCAGATTCTTCTATTTACTTCATTCTAATCAAGAAAAAATTATCAGAAAGAACTTTATTACTTGTTTCCTTGTAAGTAGAAGGGAAATAACAGAGTACACTAGGCTAAAGTGATAGTTAAATCTTTTAAGAGCTGGTTGCTGCGTGATTTCAGTTCCTTTATTTGTATGGCCAAGAATTGACAAATTCCCATATGCGAAAAGTGTAAGTATTTTAAAACTGAAACCAATAACAAAAATATCTCAAAAACTGTCAACTCCACAAAAACTGTATACTACATAAATTGTGTGTTTTAATGAGCTCTACATTTTTTGTGGAGTAAGATTTAGTCTCTCTCTTGCGCTTTACCAGTATTGCAAAATTCTATAAAATTCATTCAAAATAAAGGTATTCAAATAAATGAATATAACAACATTGTTTACAAACTTCCACAAAAAGAAAAGTGATCAAGTTTAGTATTTAATGGTATTTTCGTTTTTTAGCTATGATGTCCATAGACACACATGGACCTTTTTCTAAAAATACTTTTTTTAACTCAGGGGACCTCAAAACATATATTTCCGATGAAATCTCGACATCAAATTTTTGTACATTTGTACACTATGCACATAGTATGTGTATAAAAAGTAACTAACTTTATAAGCACTATAATTGAGAATCTGATGGAGTTGCTTCTGTTTATTTTCTCTTAAAATAAATGAAAATGCCATAAAGTTTGTACCTGGCAGATAAATCATCGTGCTGACCAAAAGTGACATCGGTACTTTCTCGCTGTTGTTGTACTATGTTTGCAGGGGGACTCTGGCACCCTAGCAGTGGCTCTCCTTCGTCAGAAGACGTTTCTCCTCCACTCATGTGAGGAACTGGATGAGACTGTAACATGTCAACTCTCTCTCCATCCCACTGTCCGAGCTTCGAGGGATCCTTTTCATATAACCTCTGAGCCAGCACCTGTAACAAAACACCCTCATTTACTTTCTCTACCCTTAATACATTGAAGCCTGGGCGTTTCTTTGTTGAAGGGCCAAGAAACCCAGGGTTTTTACGCCTACTTTGAGTTATTATTTACAGTACATCAATCAAAGCTGCCAAAAAGTGTTGGGACAATCTAAAAGTATGGTATTCAAGGGTTTCTCAACTAGTAAGAAAATAGTCATAACTTCCGTATTAATATTTTATTTTAAATTTAAAAGTATCAAATATGAGTTTGAAAAAAAACCCTGTGTAAAGTTGCTTACACTCCATTTATTTAAAGTTCGAAAAACTCTCCCTCAGAATCAAAATTTTCCACAGCTTCATTGTATCCTGAATTTCAGCTTCAGTTCACGGAAATTGAGGAAAATACAGCATTTTAACATTTAAGAGCACAAACGTAACAAACAGACCTCAACCTTCAAAGAAAATGAGCGGACTATATTACTAAACCTCCTAAAAGTTCTCTAAGCAAGGACAGATGGCAGCACAAATCAGACAACTAAACGATAACTGATGTATGTTCTTTGCCGCATAGCCCAAGACCGAGTTAAGGTCCAGGAATTGCATTAAAAGGGTTAGAAATACCTGCCCAAACTAGGGCTTGACTACAATGTGTTAATTTTAGTATAAGACTATTGCATTTCATCCAAAATTTCATATAGAGATTTCACTGCAAAAACAGGTTTTGAGTTAACCCTTTCAGTGCCAAGCAATTTTAGTGCAGAATGCAGGGTTTTATATTATTAGAAATTAGTATTAGATTTCGGCAATACTTCAGAGCTTACAAAACCTACTATATCATATAAATAAATTTGAAAAAGTTGTATTATTATCTGACTCTAAAGCAGCTATTATATCCATAACATCTGATGTAACACCTAATAACTTAAACATTGCAGACATGCTGGCCAGTCGAAATCTGTTGATGATGTAGGCAACATACGCCTGAGAAAATGTCCAGGTAATTTATTACTTAGTGAAGCAATTCAAGTGTAAATTTGACTCATTTTATAACCCATGTGTAATTATGCTTCACTGTGTACCACTTCCAGTATTTTGATTCTTTTGATAAATATTTTATACTTTTTTCCTCCAAAACTGACACGTTCCGGACATGCCTTGTATATATTTTCTGACAAATAAACATACCTGAAGACTTTCTAAGGAGTTGTCACAATCAGTGGTGTCAATTTCGTTGAGACTGATGCCTTCTCTCTCCATCTCGGCATACGTTCCAAATGGTAACTTGCCTACACATTCCAGCTTCATTATATGCATCTTGGATCTGAGGTGCTTGGCCAAGTGTCCATGAATACGGAAGGCTATCTTGCAGTCGTCACATTTAAATGGGCGTGGGTTTGTTGTGGTGGGTGTGCCAAAGGTCGAGTTCATACTCACCTGAAAATTCAGATAGAACCTGTCAATTAAAAATCCTACAGCTACCAATAAATTTCTTTCTTTGTTTAGTGAACTAACTTCCTCTTTGGACATTATTTGTAATTGGCATCTTGCTTTGCTAACATTTAATTAAAAGTTTAACATAATGTTTGCATTTCATTAAGCTTTTACAGCAAATTATCAGTTAATTCCAAATTTTCTCGGGCTTCTAGCCAGGTAAAAACTTGGCTTGACACCAACGTTTCGAAGAAGTGCATCTTCCTCGTCTTCAGTTCACCCTGAAGACGAGGAAGATGCACTTCTTCGAAACGTTGGTTTCAAGCCAAGTTTTTACCTGGCCAGAAGCCCGAGAAAATTTGGAATTAACACGTCGCCAGGAAAGCTTCAGTTCTTATTTTAAATTATCAGTTATTTTACAAACTATAAAGCACACTTTCTTTCTTTGAGAAAATGTCTTCAAAATTCAGGTGCATCTTATACTTAAAACTGATATTAAGATATTGTATTAATTGGATAGGTAGTCAGACTGAAAAATTCAATACCATAGCTGGGATTTGAACCACGGATCTATGAATCCTGGGTCGCCATTGGGGTTGTCATCTCAAAATAATTTGACATCACCTTGTGGTTTACCAGGAAACATGCGAGTCAGTTGAGAAATTCAATGCTATGCCAGCCTATTGCCATGTTAGCTCAGTAGTAGAGCAACTGGTTAGAGATCGGGAGGTCCGTGGTTCAAATCCCGGCTATAGCATTGAATTTTTCAACTGATTTTAAGATGTTTAGTGTCTGAATAAAATTCTCGCCAGTGTTAAAAATGCCCATTTATTCAATGCTGCTGGGAAACATATCACTGTTGGCAACACTGTATTCAACTACATTGATGCAATGAAGTGGAGTTGTAGTGATTCACTTTAGTCTGCAGTACCAGTGAACTTAAATTGAAAGTGATTTATGTTATTGGTAATAGTGCAATATTTTTGTTAGTAGATAGTTTCGTCATGGAAAATATATATATATATATATAAATAAATAAAAGGTATTCATACTGTTTCATTCCATAGTCGGCTTACCCTCCCCGCAGTTAGAACTGACACCCCCCCCCCCCTAAGACTTACAAAGGCCAGAAGCCTGCCAGGGAGCAAACGGCACAAAACCACAGAATGGAGAACCGCGTTGGCCTGTGTGAGCAAGTAGATGATATGAAATTCAAGCGAAATGTAAGATAGGAAAGGAAATGATGGAGCAATTGGTGGAATGAGTGGAGGGGGAAACTGGAGGACCCAGATGCTGCAGGTGGGAGGCAAGTGGTCTAACCACTCGGCCACCACTCATATGGTGTGAGCTATAACCTGAAAGTAACAGCATGTGCAGAAGAATGGAAACAGAACAGCTGAGCAGCATTTGGGACCATCACCAGCACAAAAAACCTTTGCGATTGGCGTACAATGTGACACAACTTGGTGACACACAGAGAAGAAACATTGGGTGTTGTGTTTTTACATGACAACGCTCATCCTTACACTGCTTGAAAAACTTAAAAAGAGGTTTCAGAGCAATTCAAATGTGAACATTTTTTATCATTCCCCTTACAGCCCTGACTTGGTGCCAACTGATTTCCATCTCTTCTTTCACACGATGAAGCAGCTTGCATCGCAGCACTTTGCTGTGAAGGTTTGGCTACATGCACAGATAATGAATTTTAACCACAAGGAATTTGTAAATTAGCAAAGCACTATAAAAATGCTTCAAAGGTGACTCAGTTGAAAATAGTAAATAGCTGTAGGTTTAAGAGTCTGGCAGTAGATTGTATAATACAACCATGTATTCTGACTTAATTGCAATTGTATTAATACACATGAAATATCTATGGAAATAACAAAAGAATGACATTCTTAGGTATGTAGATGAGATTTTGTAACTGTGGTCACCAAACAAACATTCTTGAATAAAAATGTTCACTCTCAAAGAGGGCAAAAAGTTAGCATTGTATATTTTGAATAGATGAGTGTTATAAACTTTGATATTCCTAAATATATTGTATACATCTGAGTGATACATGGTAACTGAAGATGCATGTATAGTTAAATATAAGAAAACAAAAATTAACCAAGAGCTAATGGACAAATTTTGTACCATACACGCCATTCTAATACATGCAAACAAGTTATCATTGAAATCAAATTTGTAGTATTGTATAAATTATGTTAACAAGTTGGACAAAACAGGAATGTACAGAATCAACTGTAAAACTGTGACAAAAGATACATAGGACAAACCAGAAGAAACATAGGAACATCTGGGAAACAACCAAATGGAGAAATCAGCAGTAGCCTCACATGCTTGGGACAATAGTTATAGAATCAAAGATAATGTCTACTTGTTAAAATCAGTTCAGCAACCGCTAGAATTAAACATATGGGAAAAGATCTTTATTTTAAAGCAGAAACCTAGCCTTATGAGTTTTAGAATTCCTGCCGATGAAAACCCGCTCTACAAGTTCATTTATCAGCCACCAGAGACAGGAGAGGAGTCCACAGAAAATACCAACAACAGGCCGACCAGTCGAAATCTGTTGATGATGTAGGCAACATATGCCTGCGAAACATCTGCAGGTAATTTATTACTTAGTGAAGCAATTCAAGTGTAAATTTGACTCATTTTATAACCCATGTGTAATTATGCTTCACTTCCAGTATTTTGATTCTTTTGATCGAGAAGAAGAGTATTTTAACATCTGTAATGTGTTAGTAGACTTCTTCGTAGATTAGCTTACTTAAGGAAGCCATTAAAAGCAATTATTGTTAAAATTTGCTTTGGTTCATTACATTTGCAGTTATATATATTTTAAAGTAAATAAATTAAAAGATCTCAGCAGAAACTTACCTAATATCATTCAGAAGCTAGATCCCCTTGTATCACATGATACGTTGATTACTTCATGCTCAAATAAGGTACTGAAAAATTCACACAATTATTTAAATGCTAGCCAGACAAACGACACCAAACATGACTCCAAGCTACTGAACGGGCAAGCATTTGTGTAGCGATTGTTGGGGTGAACCAAGAGCTTCTCACCAATCCAGGTAAGCCAACTTAACATGGCTTAATAGCAGATGATAACAACTGTTGCCAACATAAGTGCAATATAATGAAACACATTTTGAATGCAAAGATCACTTGCCAAATGGAGGTTACTTTCTGAAACACCCTCGTATTTCTTGCGTATAACATTAATTTCAACCTACAGGAGTGGAACTAAAAATAAATTTACAGACTTACCTTATTCTGATGACTGACAGAACGTTCATGTTTCTGAAGATGCCCCTTGGTGCGGAATGACACAGCACAAGATTCACATCGAAATGGCCGCTCAAAATAATGTATGTTTACATGGAGACGAAGTTGGCTGGGTTTTGAGAAGATCTTGTTGCAGATCACACATATACTCCGTCCATCTTCAGTCATGCTGAAACATTTCAGAAATAGAGCATTCTTATGTAAGTCGAGGGAGAAAAGGCAACGTTTAAATATTTTCCTCTCCCCAGAAGTAGAATTTTCTTTTTGGGTCCTACTGTATTGTAACATTTAGATTTTATTTCAGTGACAACTACGTTTCTTGTGTGTGTGGTTTTTTTTTTAATTTATTTTTTTTATTTATTATTAACGTCCTTTATCCTGGTTGGTCGTATCGGACGATGATAGAATTTGGTGAAATGATTCTCAAATGATCTCGGGGTCCATGGAGCTTAAAGTTACTCAACATTTGTATTCTCAGAATAAGGGAAAACCCTGAAAAAAAACCTTATCCAGGTAACTCACCCTAACCCGGTGGAGGACAAATTTTTGGGCGTAAAAATCCTTAGCATGGCTTTCTTTGGAAGGGAATCAAAACTGTTAGTCCCGTGTCGTAGATTTACGGCTCATAAATGAACCTCAAGCATGATAAAGAGACCTCTGAGCAAAATTAAGCGGTCTTTCACGCCCAGTATAGAATGGGACGCTGAGAATTGCAGCAGTTAAAGAACCTCTGTAAATAAAATGCTATTTCATTTCACCCTAAGCAAGATTTGAACTTGCAACCTGTTGAGTATGAAGCAGACATGCTAACCTTTAACACATTGAAGCCCAGACAAACTACATAAAAACACAAGCAAACAAAAAAGCTTTCTACCAAATGTGTTTCACCAGGGATCTAAGAGTTGAGACTGACATACCTGACATAACTGGCTGATGGACCGCTTGAAGGTGGGAGGAATTCAGCTTTAAGTTTCCCTGACGATGAATTCTTTGACATGGTGGTTGTACCAGTGGTTGACGTGGGTGGTGAAGAAGGCTGGTGAGATGTGAACCCAATCCCGCTGACCACCACATTCCTCACTATGTTGTTGTTGCTCATGGGTACCAACCCTCCCTGCAGCTTTGTTCCAACTGTATCCTTAAGTTTAACAGGTGGGGGCTTCTCAGGCCCAATCTCGCTCACAGGAATCTCCTGCCTGGGGCTGCTGGAGTCATGTACTAATGCTTCAGAGACCTTCAATTTCTGTGCCTCTGTGATTGGCTGTGGTATCTTGAGGGGCACAGGCCTGTGAGGAGCAATCTCTTTCTGGGGTGGAAGTGTTTTCTTCGCTGTTGATGCAGGTTTGTCCTGTAGGTTTGAAGACCCCCTATTGCTGTAGCCGTGGTGATTGTGGAACTGCTGATGCTGTTTGATGCGCGCGTCTTGGAGCGCACGTTCCGTGAGGTACGCCTGTAACATGGTGGTTTCTGCAGGGTCTGGAACCTTGTGGGTGGGAACCGGGAACCTCTCCACTGAACTACACAAGGATGCTAGCAACGTAGCGGGTTCTGATACTGGTGTTAGGATTTCTGAGATAGGAGTGGTGGGGGTTCTGGCGCCACTTGCAGGGGGGAAATACGGGAACATTGTACCTGAGATCTTTCTCGCTGGCGTGACTGACTTGTTACTCAGATCCATTGGTTGCTGGCTAGCAGGAGTGCCAACCTCCATTGCTGTGCTCTTTTCTCGTTTCAAACTTTCATCACTCATATCTTTCTCATCGTCATCCGAATACGCAGCGCTGGAAGTGTCACGATCATAGTCTGAGTCGGAGCCGCCGTCCAGAGACGACTTATCTCCCGACAGCGACTTGGCGTAGGATGAAACAGGTACATTAGTGACAATAGTGGGAGTCCTGCAGGAAGGGAAGTAGTATCTGTTGGCATCGCCTTGCTGTGGTGGTATCAGAACAAGAGCTGCATTGTTGCGGCGGCGCAAGGTGCTCGACATCCTGCCGTCGTCATCTTTCAGTTTGCCATCCCCACTTCCTCGCAGTTCCAGCGCTAGACCTGTGTTGTGAGACACCTTCTCGTGCTCCATCTGTGCACTGACCGCTGTCAGGGTTGGAGTCTGGGGAGCACTGAAGGAGTTACCTTGACACAGTACAGGCATCGTCAGGTTGTAAGGATACGTTGTGGGACGTCCGCAGTGTGACGACAGAGGGATGAGTCCTGCTGAGGCATACTGGCTTGACGAAGAGTTGACTCGTGTAGACTCGGACAAGCTCAGCAGACTACAAGCCGCTTCTCGCTCCAGTTTACCTTTCATGCTGCCCGTATCATCACCATCTGCCACACAAAAACAGACATTACTAATCGAAATAAAGTATCTGAACTAAAACATTTTTACTTTCTCTACAGATTCACATACTATGTGCATAGTGTATAGAGAAGATATTGTAAAGAACCCAAAAATTTGATACCAAGATTTCACCAGAAATACACGTTATAGTGTCTCTTGTATCCAAAAAAAGTATTTTCTGAAAAAGGTCCATATATCTATGAACACAATAACTAAAAAAAAAGTCAGTAAACTGCCACACTTGGTATTTAAATTTAGTATCTTCCAGGGATGCGACACAAACATTTTGAGAAAAATCCCCCGACCTGAAACTACCTTTTACATAGAAAAAATTTCGAAAATTTTGATTTTCTCAAAAATGGTTGTAACAATTTTGATTAAAATACCATGTATTAAAGATATTTATATGGCAAATCAAATCTATATATTGAATTTTCTGGGAATAGCCTCTAAAGACCACTTTATTCTGATGAATTTTGCGTAGCTGGTAAACTGTAAGAGATAGTAAAAAACTTACTTCACAAAAAATGTAGATTACCTTAAATCACACAATTTATGTCATATAAGTACATTTTTTCATTGAACTGACCATTTCTGAGATATTCCTTGTTATTTATTTCAGATGTAAAATACTAAAAACTTTTCTTACATGGAAAGTTGTAAACTCCTGGCCCTGCATAGAAATGGATTTCATTCACATGGCAACCAATTTTTAAAAGACTTGACTATCGTTTTAGCCTAGTGTATTTCCTTAATTACAAGGAAGCAAGTAATCAAGACCGTTTTTGCTAATGTCGGGTGCCACGTTTGCTCACGTTTGACCAAAAACATGTTCGAATGAACATTTCCAACGCTCTGGCACAGTTTAGGCGAATTAAATCCAAATTTTGGTGCTGATTAATTACTGTAGATGAAACTTGGATACACCATTATACGCCCGAAACAAAAATACAGTACAAACAGTGGACTGCAAAGGGGGAACCGGCTCCAAAAAGAGCAAAAACTGTTTTTTTGGCTGGGACAGTGATGGTGACTGTTTTTTAGGATTGTCATGGAGTTATTTTAATTGATTATCTTCAAAAAGGAAAAACCATTACAGGAGCATACTACGCATCATTACTTGACAAGCTGAAGGCAGAACTTGTGGGAAAACAGACACTTTTGCAGAAAAAGAAAATCCTGTTTCACCAAGGCAACACACCTCAGCGGTTGAAATGGCAAAAATCCACGAATTACGGTTTGAACTGCTTGACTGCCCACCTTACTCACCAGATCTAGCCCAAAGCGACTTATTTTTGTTCCCTCATCTGAAAATTGCACTCAGAGGACAGAGATTTTCGTCAAATGAAGAGGCAATCACCGTCGTGAACAATTATTTTGCAGAGAAAAATGCCAAGTACTATTTGGACGGGTTACAGAGATGCTAGCATCGCTGGGAGAAGTGTGCAGAGTTACAAGGAGAGTATGTTGAAAAAAAAATCTGAAAAAATGTCTTGTATCTTTATAAGGCCAGAAACTTTTCAGACCGCCCTCGTATAATGGTATTATAGCTCTTGGAATGTGAGGAACAATACCAAGTATCTACATTGGAATTGAGGATTGGAGTAAAGCAATATTGCCAGTACTATTTTGAGTATCTCATACTTTTTCTTTCTTACTCTTTCTTTTCCCTTATCCATCATCTTGGTTAACCATGGTTTTAGTTAAGTGCAGTGTGATTAAGAGAAGTTTTAGTATATTTACATGAGCATAAACCCGCTAAAGTTAACAATAATTAATATGAACTTACCTTCTGTGCTTTGATTAGGTTCTTCATCCTCTTCTTCTTCTTCTTCCTCTTCATCTTCCTCTTCCTCCTCATTTTCATCAGATTCTGACTCTCCTTCAGCACGCTGGGATGCTCGAAGTGCTTGCTGTAAAAGAAAAGCATTAGGTGAATTATTCAATAGTTTCAGTACAAAAGGCAAGTAATTTGGATACTTTAGGTAGCAATCTCAGAGATTTGGGGAACTGGCAAAGAATGGAGCATGGTCAATAAAATACATAGATTGTTATTGTTGTAAAAGTTGGTATCTAATGTTGAGCAGTTGGCAGTGAAGCCATTCGCTCTCTTGTATTCCAGTATTTTGATGTCATTTTATCATGTTGACTGAAGGTTGGGCAGCGCAGCAGATGGTTTCCATCCATATCTTGTTTAAGTGTACAGAGGAGATCTCAGTATACCAGTCATGGCCTGTCAGCAGTCTAAAAGTTGCTACACAGCATTTTCTTGGTAATTTAGTGATTGTGGTCGTGTTATTACATACATTTTCCCATACTTTTCCTTTTGTTTGTAATACATGACAGTTAAATAAAAGCATTCCAGATAATATGATGTCTCACTGGCTTGCAAAAGTTTGATAGTGGAAAGGCTTCTCAAATACTGGCATACAATAAAATTATTGAATGATCCAAATATCCTGAGACAGTGTTTTTATTTATTTATGCTAAGTTGTATACAGGTAAATATTACTGATGTTCAGCCCTAACTCTTTACCGCTCACACTCATATTTTACAATAGTTTGTTACACCATTTTTGACTCTATTTAGTGTCAATACCCATTTATTACTTTCTCTACCCATACTATGTACATAGAGTACAAAATAGCATTTTTGGAAAAGGTCCATGTGTGCCTGTGTGTGTCTGTGGACAGCATAGCTCAAAACCAAACTTGGTGTTTAAGTCCAGCATCTTGCAAGGATACAACACAAAGATTTTCAAGAAAATCCCCCCACCCCCAACTACCCCTTACATAAAATTTTTTTTCAAAAACGGCTCAAATGATTTTGATTAAAATATCGTATATTAAAGATATTTACCTGACAAATAATATGTATATCTTAAATTTTCTGGGAATAGCCTCCGAAGACATGTTTATTTTGGATAAATTTTGCGGAATTTAGCAAAACAGCAAGAGATTTACAAAACTTACTTCACAAAAAATGTGGAGCTTGTTAAAACACACAAGTTATGTTATATACATTTTTTTTTGGTGGAGTTGATCATTTTTGAGATATTCTTTGTTATTGGTTTCAGCTTTAAAACACTTAATACTTTTCTCATGCAGGAATTTATGTACTCCTGTCCATGCAAACAAAGGAACTTCAGTCACATCGCAACCAGCTTTTGACTATCACTTTAACCTATGCTATTCCCTTATTTTGCTTCTACTTACAAGGAAGCAGGTAATAAGACTATTTCTGCTATTCTGCAATAAATAGAAGAATAAGCTTTTTAACAGTAATTTGTTGCACATATGCAGAGAAAGTGATATGAATGGAACACATCAGATTTTCTGGGAATGGCTTCTGAAATCATCAATTATTTTTGAACTCAAAGTCCTTGTTATGAGCACTGAAGTTCTAGGGAGGTACACAAATGAAGCAACATAAAACAATAAATAAATGAACTTACCTGTCTCGCCAGACACTCCTCATCTATGTAGCTATCATCGACGACAGTAGGAACAGGATCTATTCCAAGTTCCATACACTTCTTGTAATGAGCTTTTGATTTCATATGTTTAGTGAGATTTCCTTTTGTCTTGAAGCTGAAAACAAAAACTAACTTTCACTATCACTTTGCCTTCATTATGACCATACAATAAAATTCTTTCTGATGTATAAAGCAGCTGTTTTGTAGGATGGGGCATAAAACAATTGGAACACTGTGTGACTGATCAAAGATGTTATTAGTAATGTTGAAATGTATAGTGTCGTGGAGTTTCAAGTTCATCCTCCTCAACCCCCACTGACCAGCAGTCCTTCAGCCTTTCCCTCCAGGTATAAATTCTACTGCCAGAACAACTTGCCCCCTTTTTTTTAACGAACATATTCAGTCGACAAGCAATACTTAAGAGTAACGCTAGATAGCAAACTCACCTTTTCCACCCACGTGAAGAACGTAAAGACACAAAGCTAACCACCAACTTCACTGCCTCTACCCATTGCTAAACCATGACACCCCAATAAGCCTAACACTAATTGGACCAGTTTCACAAAATTTCACATAAAAACTCTACAGGCACTGCAAAACAAAATCCTGAGAGAATCATCACTCAAGTACCAAGAAGTGCGCCAGTCGACTTTTTACACAAAAACCTTAAAATGCAAACAGTTGAGCAATATGTACAAACAATGCGAGAGGCACTACAATCCCCTGATCTCGTGCCTGCGACAGTACAATACAGATATCGGTAAGCACAAGAGACAATTGTCGTTTGACAGAACAATTCCGCTCAACAAACATGACATGTAGCACCACTAATATAGTAACTGTAGAAAGAACATAACACCCCCAATGATCTTCCCACAGAAGCCCTTAAGTCCTGGAGGAAAAGGGCCCTCTTGAGTGGCACACTAGGGTAGTCGTGCCATGATTGGGTAGGCTATTGATCCAACACTTAATGGATGACATCCTAGAAGAAACTATTAATTTGAAATAGATTTTGTAAACTTCTGAAGAATATCATGGTTGCCAAGAATATTTATAAATAATCATAGTTTGAAAATGGAAATGTAAATGGCGTGTTATTTATGGACACTCTTTTAACTGCTGTGGTTCTCAGCGTCCCATTCTAAATTGGGCGTGAAATACTGCTTAATTTTACTCAGAGGTCTCTCTATGAGGCTTGAGATTCTTTTACGTGGCGTAGATTTACGGCACGGGACCCACGGTTTTACTTCCCTTCCGAAGGAAGAGTTTGACTTTAAATACATCAGCAATACGTATATTTTGCTGAAATACCATAACTACTATTTCAGTAAAAGTAGCAAACCCTGAGACTCTGAATGAAGACCACACAAACTCTAATTCTATACAATACTAAACATAATTAACCCTTTTAGTGCCAATCATAATCTTATTGTAATCAAAAAATACTCGAAAACTGCCAATCACGATTTACTCGTCATGCCAGTTTTCATTTGTTTCAACTCTTTTCAGCAGGAAAGTTTATGTAATTTCTACATCATAGCCTTAGAGAAAGGTTTTCTGGAGCATTTCAAAAGCTTATCTTCATTCCAAAGTGCTAAATTAGCTCCTGCTGTTTGTTTATGCCAGTTAAAACATGGCATTGTCTAACTGAACAGAAAATAAGAGCTGCAGTTTACTATGTATTAGAAAAAAGCAAGCGATTCGTAATTTTAAAACTTTGATGAAAGAGATTCTGACATTGACGTAAGAGGAAGATATATGTTCTATCTTCAGCAATGAAAATGCATCTGATAACAACAGATCTCTTTGTGTACTTACGGAGGTGTAACAAGACAATGAATCAACGTGAAACAGCCATTAAGCTGCACAACAACACAAGTACTAAATTGTACAGTACATTTGTATCCTATTGCTTTAAGCCGTTTTCATTAATGCTTATCATGCTTATATGTGTGTGTTGTTGGTGAAAATTACATGAATTAATTTTTTGTATTTTAGAAAATAAAAAACGAGACCAAAAACAGGATGCTGTTTCAGTAAAGAAAAGTCTATACTTCTGTTTAATTAGCCTAAACTTTCTGTGTAGCAAGGTTTCTATGCATAATTATGGATTATTTTGGGATTTTAATTTTCATATTTTCCTTTTGTTTTTCATTTTTTAAAAATAGTGAATAGATTTCTCATCCATATAATACACATTATACAGTAGACAAAAGGGTTTACTAAAACTGAAAAAAATATTCAGCTCCCTATATCATTTGGTACTTATTTTATAACCCTGCATTCTCCTCTAAAATTGCTTGACACTCTTCAGACAGCATTTTGGTATTCGGGCTGTCACTAAAAGGGTTAAAACCTGACTCAACTAAAGGCTTATTGAGTAAAACAGTAACAAAGTTTTTACCTGAAGCTGCAGTGTTTGCATGTGAAGGGTCTGACATCTGTGTGGGTGCGTATGTGCTTCTTCAGCATTGAAGGCTTCTTGCAGCGTATGCCACATTCCTCGCAGACGTAGCGACCTCGGCCTGTAAACCAAGATATGCTCATGACTACAGCAATGTTTATATCCGTCCAAAACATATGTTGCCTTAAGACTATCTATGACTGAAATTTCATGAAAAATCATAAAAAATCAACTTTTTTATTCTAATTCCATAAAATAATTTAAACATTCCTCAAACATAAAAATCTGACGTGTTACACTCGCATGACTTTTCCTAGCTGCTCTACAAACAACCTTCTTACAAAAGATAATTCTTCTTTCTACACAATGGTAATTGAGATAACAATAGCAGAATGTTCTTATTAGCTAGCCCCTTATAAGTAGCAGGGAACTAAAGGAATGCACTAGGCTAGTGATAGTCAAATGTTTTAAAAGCTGTCGTTATCCATTTGTCATTGCAAATCATTTCTTTGTTTGCCCAGGAGTGAACAAATGAAAACAGACAATTCCTGTCTGAGAAAAATATAAGTACTTTCCAATTGAAACCAATAACAAGGAATATCTCTGAAACGTTTACTCCACAACAAAAACGTAAAGGACATAAATTGTGTGTTTTGACAATATGTACGTTTTTTGTCTATTTCTTATGGTTTAGCAGTAAAGCAAAATTCATTCAGAATAAAGATGTCTTCAGAAACTATTCCCAGAAAATTTAAGATATACATTTTATCTGTCATGTAAATATCTTTAATTTAATGATATTGATAATTTATTTCACCATTTGGCACATATACAATGCAATAGGTTTCATCAGCAAGTCATTAAAATACATCTATATTTAAATATTCTTGTATGTTGTAAAAATTAAGTTCCTTAATTCTGTTGTTTACACTAATTTTAAAAGAATTTACATTTATAATTTGTCTTATATTTAAAGGTAGTTTATTATACAATTTCACTCCAAGATAGAGATGAGTTAGGAGATTTCTGTAACCGAAATTTAGGAGGTACCATATACAACATTTTAATAAAATTGTTACAGCAATTTTTGAGAAAATCAAAATTTTCGAAAATATTTCCATGTAAAGGCTAGTTTGTGGTAGGGGGATTTTCTTGGAAACCTTTGTGTTGCATCCCTGCAAGATACCACACCTAAATACCAAGTATGGTATTCAACAGTTTTTTCGTTTTTGAGCTATGCTGTCCACAGACATACATACACACGCATGTAGACCTTTTTTCTTGAAATGCTTTTTTTTATAGATTCAAGGGGTCTCAAAACATGAATTTCCGGTAAAATCTTGGTATGGAATTTTTGGGTGCAATACAATGCCTTCTCTATACACTAAGTACATTGGTAGGTCCTACCTACCAATCTGGTGCATTATAACGTGAGCCATACATATAAATGTTTTCTTGTTTTATTGCTATTGATATTTTCAGCACTTTTTTTCCTGTTAAACAAATAAAATTTGCTGTACATCTTCAAGAGGTACAATGAACAAGAATTGTCCTAGGCTTTACTGTCTGTTGTATTTAAGCATATGTTTTCAATTTTCAAACATAAAAATTATATTTTTTATTTTTGACAAAAGAAAAGCACATTAGTAACTTTAAAATGAGATGTGTTGTGAACCTAAGATTAAAATATTATACCAAAATTATAAGTTTTTTATCATAAGGGGCTTTTTTAGTCATGTGACAAAAATATATACAAATTTGACTATAACCTCCAAACCAATAGAACAAAATGGGTGAAATTCCACTGTAACTTATTATATTACAATGGTATAAATTACAAAAAGTTAGCATTACTAGTTTGGAATTTCAAACTTTCAGTCCTATACTGATATTACAGCATACTTACCACGGCCTCGCACATAGATGTAGTCTTCATTTGACTCAAAGCCCCCATCAAATATCTTCACTCTCTTTGGTGGAGCATCACTGGACGATGTAGTACTCTGTAACAAACAAGTTTCTCTCAGTAACTCACCTTTTTATTTTTTTCTATTCACAGTTTGAACAAAGTGTTGTATTAAACCCAAAAATTGGATAAAATATATGTTCTGAGGTAAAAAAACTCCAATGTGTTCCATTCACATTATGTCCTCTAGCTGTTCGCTAAACAAATCTTTTATTCAAAACATTAATCTTTTATCTACATTATGCTAATCAAGATAAACCTAAATAGAATTAGTCTTATTACTTAGTTCCTTGTAAGTAGATGGGAAATAAGAAAATGTGCAGGCTAAAGCAATAGCCTCATCCTTTAAAAGCCGGTCACTATGTGAAACAATTGAAATTTCAATCTCTTTGCTTACCAGAATAAATAAATGAGAGGTGAGGAAAAAGATGTCTTCTGTTTGAGAAATATATCTCAAAATATCTCTTTTGAGAATATCTCAAAAAATGCTTAACTCTAGAAAAAAATGTATATAACATAAAATATGTGTTTTAAAGAGATCTTTTGTGTAGTAAGTTTTATCTGTTACTTTGCCAGTTATACAAAAGTCATCCAGAGTGAAGTCTATTCCCATAAGTTCCAAGACATACATTTCATCTGTCATAAAAGTATCTTAAACATATGGCATTCCAATCGAAATTGTTAGAGCCATTTTTGAGAAAATCAAAATTTTCGAAAAATGTTCCTTGTAAAGGGTAGTTTGGGGTGGGGGGATTTTCTTGAAAATCTTTGTGTTGCATCCTTGGAAGATAGCAAACTTAAATACCACATACACACACACGCACAGACGTTTTTCTAAAACTTATTTTTTTGGATTCAGGGGGTCTCAAAACATATATTTTCAGTGAAATCTCAGTATGGAATTTTTGGGTGCACTACAATACCTTCTCTATACAGTATGTACATAGTGCACATAGAGAAAGTAAATAAACATTAGAAAGCATATTTTACACCTACCTCATTTGAGTCTGGTTTTGTAGGAGAGTCACCCTGGTTGCTATCTGACGAGCTGTTTTTTTCCTTCTTTGCTTTTTCACTCTGCTGAGCTTTGGACATCTTCTCCAGCCAATAGGAGGAGTGCGTCAGGACCATTGGCTGGTTTTGTGGAGTCCTGGCAATAGTATAGGTCGCAGGACGATGTCTGGAGTCGTACAGTGCCATAACTTGACCAGGATCCAAACCAAACGGATTTGGGTCTGTTTCCTTACATATCTGAAACGTTGCATGTTAAAATGTGATATTAATGATTCATAAGTTATTCAATAATTTCAACATATATACACACTACTAATTTTTAACTAACTGAAGACAAAATAGCACTTTGATAATTTATAACACAGATTGGTACACATATAATTTGTGTAAGGAAATTAGAAAGTCTAACAATAAAGTGATTTATACAGTGACACTTTTAAATTATTACATGACTAATTTAAGTCAAATATGGACAGTATAGTTTAATTTGAAAATTAGTTGAGTCGATTTTGTAACACTACATCACTTACTTTTTATTTTTCGGAAAATATTTTTTATGGAGTAATTGTTTTTAGGGGCTAGAATGATGTTGTGTCGTTTGAAGATCCTCTGGAATTTGTAGAAAGTTGTAGGGTGGTATGTAAACTTCTTGTAGATCTTGTTTTCTTTCTGGTTTTGAGTGAGTGTGCTGACTTCTTTAATTCTCTTTCTATTTTTGACCTTATTAACCTTTTTACTTCATAAAAAACATTTTAAATTCTAAATTAAAAGATGATATCCCACAAGAAAACAAACTAGGAATATATCAGTTCAGCTGCAATGACTGTGAAAAAATCTACATCGGCCAAACAAAAAGAAATATAAGAACAAGAGCAAAAGAACACCACAGAAATATTAAACTCAAACAAGAAGACAAATCCACGATAGTTTGGCATTTTTGGAAAGAGAAACACACTATAAGTAGAAGCCCAAAAATATCACAAAGAAGACAGAATTAAAAATTGGGGAAACATATATATATTTGGAAAAACATGAACTGCATTTTCAATTTTGAAATCCCGCCAGGCAACCTACTGATCAGAGGTTCATCAAACCATCACTAGGAACAGAGACAACCACCACAGCAAGCAATGCCAGCAGTCGACCACAGGAATTGACAATGGAAGCACATGGCTTCTGAAACATGTTTTCCAAAATAAAAAGTAAGTGATGTAGCGTTACAAAATTGACTCAACTAATTTTCAATTGTTAAAACACATCACTGTCATAAAGTCCACCATATATCAGTAACAATTGAGGGATTTGTCTGTTTGTATTTACTGGCTCTTACATGTTCCCTCAATCTTGTTTCCAGATCATGAAAATTACATACTATCAAGAATCATGGAAAAGTTCTAGAAAATTTAACAAAGATTAGTTTTCAAAAATTTAAACAATTTTATTGTTTTTCAAAATAGTCCCCTTTAAAATCAATATATTTTTGCATTCGATGAAACCAGTTTTTAAAGCAATGATGTCACTCTTCCCAGAGAACTTCAGAAACCTGCTTTACGTAGTATACCACTGCTTCATCTCCTGACAAAAAAATCTGATGTGTTCCATTCACATGACTTTCTCTACATCTCTGTAACAAAATTATTGTTAAAAAGCTAATGCTTCTATTTACTTCATGTTAATCGAGAAAAGGTTAGCAGAAATAGTCTTATTACTCGCTTCCTTGTAAGTAGAAGCGAAATAAGGGAGGTTAAAGTGATAGTCAAAAGCTGGTTGCTATGCGACTGAAGTTCCTTTGTATGGGCAGGAGTTGACAAATTCCTATATGAGAAAACTATAAGTTTTTCAAAGTTGAAACCAATAACAATGAGTATCTCAACTCTACAAAAATAATGTATATAACATAAATTGTGTGTTTTAACGTGTTCTATATTTTTTGTGTTTTAAGTTTTTGTCCATCTCTTACGGTTTAGCATTTATGCAAAATTCCATAAAATTCATTCAGAATAAAGTAGTCTTCAGAGGCTATTCCCAAAAAATTGAAGATATACATTTTATTTGTCAGGCAAAGATCTTTATTGTACAATATTTTAAGCAAAATCGTTAGAGCCATTTTTGAGAAAATCAAAATTTTCGAAAAAAGTTCCATGTAAAGGGTAGTTGGGGTGGGGGGATTTTCTTGAAAATCTTCGTGCCGCATCCTTGGATGATACCAAACCTAAATACCAAGTTTGGTTTTTAATGGACTTGTCGTTTTTTAGCTATGCTGCACACACATTTTTCTAAAAATGCTTTTTTTGGATTCAGGTGGTCTACAAAAGTATTTCTGGTGAAATCTCTGTATCAAATTTTTGGGTGCATTACAATACCTTCTCTATACATCATGTACATAGTACGTGTAGAGAAAGTAAAACAGATTTCACCATAAGACACTATTTGTTGGAAAATTGTACATTTTTGCTTGTAAAGTGCTGTAGTTAATATTTTATTGCTAAAAATATGTCAATTTTAAAACAAAAAATGTTTTTCTTTATTATGTTTGTTTTCTATTCAAAAGCAAATTTACTCGTAATTTGTTTATAGTGTTATCTATTGTACATTTAATTGAGCGTCTAGGACATTTTGAATACTGAAGATGAATTTTTGACATGCTGAAAAATGTGTTGACTCACCCTGTCTGCTGGAACAGTGATTATAATGTTTTTCAAATGGGAAGAGTTCCACTCTGCAGCGAATGAGATGAGTTATTGTGCTCTGCATTACCAGGTACTTAAACATTTCCCTCTCACACGCACACTGAGCATGCAAATCTGCCTGGTTACATAATGTTTATTCATGTGTATTATGAAAACTATTTGAGCTAAAACTCTGTGGTTTTTATGGTTCTACTATGAACATTACTCCCTAACTTCATCGTCAATGGTTTTTTGCAAAAGTAGAATATTTTATCTTAGCAGAAGTAGGATTTATGAGAGACGGAATCACTTAGCACGTTACTCCCCAGTTAAGCGGGAATGGAATATGTCAACACAACAGCACCCCGGTTGGCTTCCGGCCTGGTGGCGCTCAAGGACAAACCTCATCCCATTTGAAAGTCACTGTAAGGTGTGTGTCAATATGCAGTAATACATTACACTTACCTTCCAGTTGGAGTACATGGAGAGTTTCGGATGTTCCGAGCTTTGTGGCACGTACATGGGCTGCGGCTTGGTCAGGGCACAGTAGAACGTCCTTGTTGAACACTTGAGTCCCAGATACGTGTAGGCATGTCCGTTAAGATATAGCTGCCCATAAGACTTCTTTGGTCGAGGTGTTTCTGGACTGATCAGGGATAAGACAGTTCCTGTTGGGGTGAGACCCACCCCATGATTTTTCTTAGGGGTGAATGTGCCTGGTTTCAGTGGCAGAGTGGTTGGTCTCAAGAACTTGGGTTTATTTTTGTTATGTGGTTCTCCACTTATCTCATCAACTTCTGGCTTCCTCAATTTAATACTTTCTGATTCTTTCTCTTCATCCTTGCCTACCTCGATGGTGAGAACCTCTGACCTGGAAATCTTCCTTGCTGGTTGATCACTGACTGAGGTTTCAGAGTTCATTGCTGCAGAATCAACTTTGATTCTTGGAATACTGTGCTCTTTAAGTTTAGGAGGTAGAGGAGGTCCTCTTGGAGTTGAAGTCAGCTCCTGTGGGGCAGATTCAGCCAAATTTAAAGGCTTGAAGTTTCGGGGGAAGAACATTTCTGAGTGGGGATCTGTGGGCATCTGGAGTTGTGGTTCCCTAGAAGGACTTGCAAGGTCCAGAGGTTTAGGTGATGCCTCTTTTCGTCTTGGTACTGGTGGTGGTATTGTTGACACTAACGAGTGTGGACCAGGCATGCCAGGCACATATGGGATAGGTTTACCATCCTCATAGATAGTACCTACGCCACCACTGTAAGTTGGAGCTGGGAGGTTTACCTCTCTGATGAAAGGGGCAGGTATCACTGGCACAGGACTGGACTTCTTTTCCTTGACGGGTGGCTGTGATAACCTCAAGGTGGGCATGGGGTGGATCGCTGAATGTGGAGGAAGTGTCAGAGGATTGTATGCCGTAATACTTGTCAAGGGGTTCAGCACCTCAGGTAAAACACTCGCAATAGAAATGAACTGCACATTCTGGGGCACTGGGAGGCCAGGCACCGCCAGATTTGGGGCTGAAATGTTGGGTACTATTGGCACTAGTAGCTTAGTAGTGTCTGGGAAAGAGGTGGTCATTGTGGCGGTGTCAGAGGAAGTGAGAAACACAGTGGTGCTGTAAGGGGATGGGGCCGGTGAGGGGTTCAGCATCACACCTCCACTAGCACCGATACTGTTTTTCTGGGTATGTTTAGGAAGAGGTGATTTTGGGCTATGGCTGCTCAGACTGGGCGTTCTCGGCGACCTGACCCTCCCCGGAGTTTCCAGGTTGTTACTCGATTTCTGGGAAACTTGCATTATCGTGCCGCCTGAATGTAGCCCCTTGGCTATCGTCGTGCAGTGATGCGGAGACACCGTCCCAGAGGAAGAATCGTCATCCAGATCAGCCAAAGCAGACTTGGACACAGCAGAGGATATCAATACGTGATTGGGCATGCCGAATATGATGTCAGAGGTACTGCATGGGCTTTTCACACCGCACGACGACGACTCTATCCGCATTGTCTTCTTCTCCCCTGCTCCGTCCAGGATCTGCACTTCTCCACCAAAAGGAGGAAGCGAGTTGGAATTGGAATTTGTCCTCATCGGAAACTTTGACAGCTCTTCCAGGGTCTTTAAGGTAGCCGTTGATGGAGATATGATGCCAGGTATCGGTGACGATGTACACGAGCTGTCCCTGGAGTGTTCAGACTCCAACCTTGCTCTCTTCCTTCGAGGATGCTCCTCTGCTAGATCATCGTGTCTGGACATGTGGTATGCCGCAGTATCGACGAGGGGAGTGTTGCCTAGGTGTGGTCCTGGTGAAGGAAACGGTGGCACTATATGTATGGGTGAGGAGTTAGGGGGACATTTTATCTTCTTGGGAGGTTTGAGGGGCTGAGGAGCCCTAGCGCCTTCTTCAGGAGCTCGGTACATCAAGGGACTGTGTTGTGGACTGTAACTCTTCAAGCTGCCCTCGCCCTTGCAGTAATATCGCTGATGAATATCAAGGTTCTCCGCACTCCGGTACGGTATCTTACATAGGTTGCACACGAACTGAGGCTCCTCCACGTAGTTGAGCATCTCTAGCGTCACCGGCACGCCACTCGCCGAGATTGCAAGGCCTCCTCTCTGTCTCAGGAGCAAATCCTTGATGATAGATCCCTCAGGATTCTGCGGATGTATAGGGAGCTTGTCGTTTGCGTTCTTCAACAGAGGAGATGGTCTCTGGTTGTTTGTACTGTTGTGATCCTTGAGGACAGTGACCGATCCTGTCCCCTCGGAGTTGTATCGTCGCCTCTCCGGCTTGGAGAGGTTCAGGGGCTGCACATCCAGGGGACTTGGGGCAGGTCGTAACAAGGCATTTGCCAACTTGGACTGTTCGCCCCCCACTGAAAGCTGCCGCTGGTACAGCTTCTTGGGGCACAGTACCGCCGGATCGACCCCTGGGGAAGACGAAGAGGACAGAGGACTTGCGGGGGAATCCTCTCTTAGCTGCTCCCGATTAAGGAACTTTTTAGGCCCCACTATTTCATCGTTATCGTTGATGATCTTGCTGATATGGCGCTGCAGGAACTCGGGGCTGGGGAATGTCGTGCTCTTCGTCGCAGTGGTGAGGCTAGCTGCTGCTGATGATGACTGTTGCTGCTGTTGCTGCTCTTCCTCCTGGTAAAGAGCTGCTTTGTGGAACTTGGGTTTGTAGATCTGCCTTGGCCGCTCCTGACACATCGTCGCAGTCATCGTGGTAGCGGCCGGCGCGGAGACGACAGGGACAGGAGGAGGAGTGCTATTGCTGCTCGTGTCCTCTGGTTCCTCCTCCAAATCGTCGGAGGATTCGGCGAAGGGTATGTTCAGCTTGGTCCCACCCTCCTCCTCCATCTTGAGCGCATGCGCCCTGGACCTGCAGTGTTTGTACAAGTTGCTCTTGGTCTTGAAGGCGAAACCACAAGGGTGACACGGGAAGGGCCGCTCGTTCGTGTGCGCCCTCACGTGCTTCTGGAGCACGCTCGGCTTGGCACACGCCAGCTTGCAGTACGGGCACACGTAGCGACCCTGAGGCACTGAGGGCGGTGACGAACACGAGGAAGACGAGGAGGAAGGAGGAACGCTAGATATGTCTCTCGGCTCGCCGTTGACCAGCGGTGGGGGTGGCGACTGCGAGGGTGGAGGGGGACTTGATGTGGTGGCCATCTTCTTGAACTTCTTATGCAGGTACTTGTTGTTGACGTCGTTTGTTGCGCTCGCAACAATCGTGACTCTGGTGGCCGCAAGGCCTTCCTCTTCCCCGCCGCCTGGGTCCTCTGCAACAAACACATCACCACTGTAACACAAGCTGCATCCACTCGTTACATTTAATACATATTATCTCTCTCATTCTCTATGAATTGCTGTGGACATTTTGAACCTACTGTTACCCTTTACCCTGTTTTGTTAAAAAGTGTTACATTCATATGACCTTCTCATAAATTAAAAAAATCTGATGTGTTCCATTTACATGACTTTCTCTTCGTCTCTGCATTAAATTATCATAAGTAATATAACGAGAGCTCCAACTTTTATCTCGAGTTTTATTTAATAAGACTATTTCGTGAATAAAAGAACAATGATTAGCCGACTGCCTCCGTGGTCGAGTGGTCAGCGAGCTGACTTCTCACCCGGAGGTCCCAGCGGGGAATTTTTCTTTAACCGGAATTATTCCCTATCCCCCATAGAGTCTGAAATATGAATGTGAGAGTGAATGTGCGTGTGTTTAGTAAAATAAAGTTTAACCTAATGTCCTGAACCTACAGTTTCACAAGTGAAAGCCCCCGATATGACCATTGATGTTAAAGGGGGCTATACAAATGAAGCAATAAAAGAAAATGATTAGCCAATATGGATAACACGAAGAACAATATTCTTAAAATACCATTTGTCTTGACGTATATTTGATGTTCATCTCCTAAAGCATGGCCTCGTTGCTTACAGAATTCATTGAACTGGTTCCACACTCCTCTCTCTCTCTCTCTCTCTCTCTCTCTCTCTCTCTCTCTCTCTCTCTGTTGTTTTTAGTATTCTGCGGCTTTGAGTTTTCAGTAATATGTCTATTTCAGCGATAGACCTTTCCCCTAAGCGTTTTGTACGGGAATATCACTGCACACTGATACTTGTTGGGGGTGAGGACATTTTCTTGAAAATCTTCGTGTCGCATCCTTGGAAGATACTGAACTTCAATACCAAGTTTGGTATTCAACGGTCTTTTCGTTTTTGAGCTATGCTGTCCACACACACTTTTTCCAGGAAAGGAAATCTCGGTAGCGCACTACTCAGTCTAGCGCCATTCCCCGGTATTTATAAAGTTACAGTACCTTACTCTATTTCTCAAATCGTCATTGCTATCTAATATTTGTTGTCACGTGATACCGGTTTTTCAATGCCAATGTTATACTTTTCTACCGCCAAAGAACTATTTTTTTTAATGCACAAAATGTTCAGCCAATCAAATGTTATAGGGAAATAACGCAAGTGTATGGCGATAATGACACAACATGTACGAGTAATCAAGGAAGAACCAGTGTGTGCGATAAAGACCAGAGTGGAAGTTCATCAGTTGAAAGCAAACGTTGATAAAAGAAGCCAGAAAAACTGGTGTTTCACTTTGAACCCCGTACATGACTTTTTGAATGGAAAAGATTTCCCAGCCATGAAGACCTCAAAGTGGCGGTGACATCTTGGCTCAGATCTTTAACAGTATAACATCTGCACCACGTGACAATAAATGTCTTGACGATATGAAGATTACGTTGAGAAATAGAGTAAGGCACTGTTACTTTGTAAATAAAGTTTTATGTGGATAACTTTCGTTATTGTTTAGTTATTCGTCTGTATTTTTCTGGATGGCCCTCCTAAAATCTGGTGTGTACCATTCACATGACTTTCTCTACATCTCTGCAACAAATTATTCTTAAAAACCTTATACTTCTATTTATTTCATGCTAATCAGAAAAAAATCGGATGTAATCCATTCACATGACTTTCTCTATATATCTGCAACAAATTTTTGTTTAAAAGTTTATGCTTCTATTTACTTCATGCTAAGTTAGAAAAAATTAGCATAAATAGCCTTATTACTTGCTTCCCTGTGAGTAGAAGCGAAATAAGGGAATAACATAGCTTAAAGTGATAGCAAAAGATGGTTGCTATGTGACTGAAGTTCCTTTGTTTGTATCTATGGACAGGGGTTGACAAATTCCTGTATGAGAAAAGTATAAGTTTTTTAAGGCTGAAACAAAAAACAAGTAATATCTAAAAAACGATCAACTCCACGAAAAAAATGTATATAACATAAATTGTGTGTTTTAATATGCTGTGTGGTAAGGTTTTGTCTATCTCTTACGGTTTACCAGTTACACAAAATTCCGTAAAATTCTTCCAGATTAAAGTACTCTTCAGAGGCTATTCACAAAAAATTCAAGATATACATTTTATTTGTCTGGTAAATGTCTTTAATATACGAAATTTTAAACAAAATCGTTAGAGCCATTTTTGAGAAAATCAACATTTTTCGAAAAAAGTTCCATGTAAAGGGTAGTTGGGGAAGGGGGGATTTTTCTCGAAATCTTCGTGTTGCATCCCTGGAAGATACTAAACTTAAATACCAAGTTTGGTATTTTACCGACTTTTCGTTTTTGAGTTATCGTGTTCACACACACAGATACACACACAAACAAGGAACTTTTTCCGAAAAGGCTTTTTTTTAGATAAAGGGGACCCTAAAACATATATTTCCGGTGAAATCTCGGTATATCATTTTTTGGTGGAGTGCAATACCTTCTCTATACACTATGTACATAGTGCGTATAGAGAAAGTAAAAATGTTTTGCAAGAGTTGTTTGAGGAACTCTAGAAAATGTCATGTTAATGGAACACATCAGATTTTTATCTGCGGGATTCCTCTCTCTCTCTGACACACACTCGGGTCATTTGTCTAATAATGCATTTTAGAGGACACCTCAAGGCATGTATTCCCGATGAAATCTCGAAGTCGAATTTTGGTTGGAATGCAACACTTGCTCTGTCCACTAAAGGGATTAGAGGAAGCAAGACAAGCGTTGCCAACTCGTCAACATAAAAAGTAGCTAAACTACTTCAAAGTGACTAAAATTACAAATAAAATAGCTAAAGTAAGGGCTACATTAACTCGCCTAATCTATGAAAAATGTCTTCTCCTCATATTAGCACTATATTACTAATGTTACACTGTCAGCTCCATTTACTTTGCCTCACAACTTATTCCAGATCTGCTTCTTGACACACAGACGAATGCGAGCAGCTAACCGTTGGAATTAGGGGATTTCCCGCGTAATGGTTGTCTTCGACCTGTAATGCGCAATCACTCGCGTGTCATTCGCACTGGGATAGAAAAACACGAATCACTAAAAATGAATGAAAACCAAAATAGCGTATGAAACAGAAGCTAAAAATATGGCTAATAGCTAAACTCAACATTTTGTAGCAAAATAGCTAGAACTAGCTATAAAATGGCTAATTGGCAACACTGAGTAAGACTAATAAAGTCCTGTAGGCAGGATTCCCCATTACAACGAAACCTATCAAAACATGGATTCATTAAAAACAGAGGATGCGGAGTTGAACAGCTCGCCCGGTACCTGACCTATGACATCATCTTGTGCTGCCTTTCCTATTACGTCTGCTACCCGCGCCTTGCCCAGCTGACGTCACCATCCATCTATATAGTAGGGTGTGCCTCAGAGGGCAGATTCCTCCCTAAACAACATTTCAAGGCAAACGTATTTATATTTGACTAGATAATACAAAAAATGTAATGTATTCCATTCACATGATGTCCTCTAGCTGTTCGGCAAACAAACCTTTTATTCAAAACATTAACCTGTTGCTACACCAGTGCTAGCCAAATGGCGGCCCGCGGGCCTAATCCGGCCCGCAAATAAGTATATGATTTATTGCTTTTTTTAACTTCCTGCATAGATCAAATTTTAGAGTTTGGTGGTAGTGCCAGCCCGGGGGTCCACGTTAGCTACAATGTGATTTATCTGTTCAAACAACAGCGGCAACTGGTGTTGATTTTTGGAAACTCATTTCAAAGGAACATTTTGCACATCTTAGAAACTGGCGGCACTTACATATGTGAAACTGCCTTCTCTGCTATGGGAATAGTGAGTTCAAAGTCCAGAAACAGACTGATTCAACGTTATCTCACATTTATAAGCTTGCAACATCAGAACTGGAAGTGGATTTTAAATATCTTGTGAAAGATTTAGACAAACCTCATTGTTCTTAGTAAAAACAATGTTTCTTCCTTCACTGTGCACGTCATAATATTAAAAAAATCTGATTTAATCCATTTACATGACTCTCTCTACATCTTTTTGCTTGCCAGCAGTAAACAAACGAAGTAGTCTTCCCGTTTGACAAAAATGTCAGTGGCTTAAGGGAAACTAATAATCCGGAATATCTATAAAATGGTTAACACTACAAATATGTGTTTTAATGAGATCTACATTTTTGGTGTAGGAAGTTTTGTCTATCTCTTATCGGTTATATAAAAGTCACCCAGAATGAAGAGATATCCAGAGACTATTGCCAGAAGAAATACATTTCTTTTGTCATAAAAATATCGTAAACATATGGATGGCACTTTAATCAAAAATCTGTAGAGCCATTTTTGAGGAAATCAAAATTTTCGAAACTTTTTCCATGTAAACTGTTGTTTGGGGTGGGATAATTTTCCTCAAAATCTTCGCGTCGCATCCTTGGAAAATACTAAAGTTATATACCAAATATTTGGTATTATACCTACTTTTCGTTTTTGAGTTATGTATGTGTATGTATTTATTTCTCTGCAAGTGGGTATCACCCGGTGGCAGAGTTATATATGTATACAAGATATATAAACAATAAATCACAGCTGCCAGTTTATGGCTTTGTAAGCTAGATATAATAGTTATTTACACAAATATGAAAACATTAATTTTTCTCTCAATTCAGATTAATTAATTTCATAATTATAATCACCAACCAATTTAACATTTGTATTTACAACAATATAAAATCACAAGCATTTCATTTAAGGAATATTTACAAAAATTATCCAACATTAATATCAAGATTTTTCCTAAATTTCTTCAGAGACAGAGGACAAACCCGAAAGGCTGCTCCAGGCAATTTATTCCAGTCTTTAATGGTATCGTGTTCACAGATACGGAAACTCATACGGACATGTATTCTCGGTATCGAATTTTGGGGGAGTGCAATACCTTCTCTTCATAGTACGTGAAAAGAAAGTAAAAAACGGAAATGGAAATAGCATTTTATTTATGGACGTTCTTTAACTACTGTGGTTCTCAGCGTCCCATTCTATATTGGATGTGAAAGACCGCTTAATTTTGATCAGAGGCCTCTTTATCAGGCTTGAGGTTCTTTTACGTGCCTTAAATCTGTGACACGGGACTACGGCTTTACTTCCCTTCCGAAGGAAGCCATGCTAAGGATTTTTATTCCATTGTCCTCCGCCGGGTTTGAATCCGCGACTGGATATATGAAGTTAAAATGCTAACCAATACACCATGGACGACAAAAAATAAACAGAAACAAAAAACAAACAACGGAGGGTGGATGAACACCAAAATACGTCCAGATCTTCCAGGGATGCAAAACGAAGATTTCCAGGAAAATCCCTTCACCCCAAATTACCATTTACGTGGAATATTCTTCGAATAATGTATTTTCTAAAAAATTTTCTTTCGATTTTGTTTAAAATATCATATGTTTATGATATACATATGCAGATCTCGTGCAAACACGCAATTTATGTCACACAGTTTTTTTAACTCCTAGCCATGACAATAAGATGCTAATGTATATCTTCATACACGTCAGATTTGAGCGGTGTCCGAAGTTACACCCTTGACTCAGAGCCGGTACATACAAGTGACTTGGTCAGTACATAAACATTGCCACGTACAAAAATACTCGGAAGCAAATCAACAAGAAATGCCACAGTGTTCCGAGAAACTGGAAGCTTTCTGCAGCAAAAACAAGTTTTCCCTGAGAGGAGTTCCAGGAATTCATTCACCCAGGCGGAACTCGCTGCGCGCATTGTCACATTCAGCTATTTCTTGATTCAGTAACAACCGTGCTGGATGGCCAGTTTGAACATTACGAGCGGCATTCAAGTTCTTAGAAAAAGATAGAAAAACAAATTATTTTTGGTAGGCTCTCCCCCCTTCCCCTTCCTTTTAGCTCGATACACTTTTCCCAGCGTTTCTCCGACTGTTTTAAGCCTTCCAACAAGTAGCATTTCGAAAGGTCATCAAAATAGGCATATGTTTGGGAGATGATCTCCTCGTTAGACGAGAATCGTTTCCGCCGAGCCACTTTTTCAAGTTTAGAAATAAAAAAATTGATGTGTTCCATTCACATGACTTTCTCTACATCTCTGCAACAAATTATTGTTAAAAAGCTTATGTTTCTGTTTACTTCATGCTAATCGAGAAAAAATTAGCAGAAATAGTCTTATTACTTGCTTCATGGTAAGTAGAAGCGAAATAAGAGAATACCATAGGTTAAAGTGATAGTCAATAGCTGGTTGCTAAGTGACTGAAGTTCCTTTGTTTGTATGGACAGGAGTTGACAAATTCCTGTAGAAGTTAAGTTTTTCAAAGCTGAAACCAAAAACAAGGAATATCACAAAAACGATCAGTTCCACGAAAAAAATGTATACAACATAAAGTGTGTTTTAATGTGCTCTACACTTTTTGTTTACTAAGTTTTTGTCCATTTCTTACGGTTTAGCAGTTATGCAAAATTCCGTAAAATTCATTCAGAATAAAGTAGTCCTCAGAGGCTATTCCCAGAAAATTCAAAAAAAATATTTTTTTTCAGGTAAATATCTTTAATATGCGATATTTTAATCAAAATCGTTTGTCATTTTTTTTTTTAGAAAATCATTTTTTTTAAATTATCCATGTAAAGGTAGTTTGTAGTGAGGGTATTTTCTTGAAAATGTTCGTGTCACATTCTTGGAAGATATCAAACCTAAATACCAAAATTGGTATTTAACGGTGTTTTCGTTTTTGAGTTATCATGTTCACAGACACACGGACTTTTTTTTACTGAAAATGCTTTTTAAGCATACAGGGAACCCTAAAACATATACATTCTGTCAAGAAAGTACCGGGAATTGGTCATTTAAAAATCCTGTTTAAAAGGGGATTCGAAATTATTGTGGTCGCTAAGTTGGTACAACTTTCCTCTATACCCACGCGGAGTTTGTTGGTCATCTGTCATCTAGTTTGTTTACAGTATGCCATTTTGTTAGTTCATCTCAAAGGTGATTTGCGATTTTACGATGGATACAAATATTGAACAAAGAATCTATCTCAAAGTTTGCATTGCAAATGGTATTTCGTGTGCCGAATCGCTGAAAATGTTACAGAGGGCTTACGGTGAATCGACTTTATCAAAAACACGTGCATATGAGTGGTACAGTGCATTCAAAAGTGGTCGAGATGTGGTGGAAGATTTGCCTCGCTGTGGTCGGCCATCAGCGGTTTCAACTGAACTGAACATCGCTAAAGTTAAGAAAATTGTGTCTAAAAATCGTCATTTAGGTCTGAGAGAGATTGCCGCTGAACTTTCTGTGTCTCACGAATCGATTCTTACCATTTTAAACGATTGTTTGGGCATGACACGCGTTGCAGCTCGGATAGTTCCGAAAGACTTGAATTTCTACAAAAACTCAATCGCGTAAGGATTGCTGAAGACATGCTAGAACGAGCCAGTTCCGACCCCACATTCATGAAACGCATTGTAACTGGTGATGAGACGTGGGTTTACGAGTTTGACACTCAAAGCAATCAACAAGCTTCCGAATGGCGCCTTCCAACTGAACCGAAACCTAAAAGGGCACGTCAAACTCAAGCAAAACTGAAGGTCATGTTGACAGTTTTTTTCGATTATCGCGGTGTCGTGCACTCAGAGTTCTTGCGGGGTCAGATGGTAAATAAAGACTATTGTCTGAGCGTTATGCGGTGTTTGAGAGAACAAATACGGCGAAAAAGGCCAGATTTGCGGAACGACAACTTTGGATTCTACACCACGATAACGCACCAGCTCACAAGGCTATTATTGTGAACGAATTTCTGGCAAAAAACTCAATAACTTTCATCGAACAACCACCGTATTCACCTGACCTGGCTCCTCCTCTTTCCAAAGATCAAGTTACCACTTCGAGACACCCGTTTTCAGTCGATAGAAGACATAAAGGAAAATTCGCGGCGACAATTGACATCGATACCTAAAAGTGCCTACAAAAAATGTTTTGATGGCTGGATTATTCGTTGGCATAAATGTATAATTTCAGAAGGGGCATACTTTTAAGGCGAAAAAAATGGGATGAATAATTCATTGTTTCTGTTTTATTGACAAATTCCCGGAACGTCTTGACACAGTAGTATTTCCGGTGAAATCTCGATATGGAATTTTTTGGTGGAGTGCTATACGTTGTCTATAAACTATGTACATAGTACATGTAGAGAAAGTAAAAATGAAAATGTGGCAGGAAAAGCTAAAGGTGTTGTGTAGCGTATCCTAGCAACAAAAAGACGGTTAATGTGCCACATTTGGCTATAAAACAGAGCAGGCAGGCAGCTAGACGTCATCACGGAATGCAGTTGGGCGCCATTCGACCTGAAACATGAATCACTCGCTTCTTGTATCGGCTTTCACACGCGCTCCAGCCAATATGGCTTTCCTCTCGCGTCTTTATTTAACGTCAGCTTCACAGAAACTTGTGACCTTCACTTTTATTCCACATGGCCAAGGGAAGTTTGCTGTTTTTCGTTCCTGACACGTGATCGTAGGAAATGGCCAATCCAGTACATTGGCGCATAAAATTTCAACCAATTGGAACTCACTATATCTGCATTTTAATAGTTTTTTTTATCACATCCACGTGCTCTCTGATTATCTGTGTGCTGTGTTATTCCCGTACATAATGGCAGAAATTCCAATAGACATATATTAATTACAAGCATGCTTTACTAAGCTAAAATAATAAAATGTATCGAAACAAAGAGATGTGAAGTTTATGAGATGCACATCAAGTTGCAGTGATTTCGGTGCAAATTTACGTCAAGAGAAATGGAATACTGTTCTTCGTGTTATCCATATAGGCTAATCATGAAATACAACTCGAGCTACAACTTTTCTCAACAAGTTGTTCGCAAACTTATCGTTAAAAGTTGGAGCTTCTCGTTATATTGTATTATGATAAATGAGAAAGTTGTTGAATTGCTTAAGTAAATCGTGATGCAAGCACTGGAGTTCTTACCCTAAATAAATGCTTAAAATATGATCATCTGCTCCCAAACAGGCAGCATAACAAGTTAAAGATGTTCTCAGAAATCTACAGGAACTTAGTGATAACATCACAGGGATATGAGCAAAAGATCAACATTTCCCGGCGACTCTCGGATCTCTCGCGCAGTGTAGAGAGGCCGCGACAGGGGCTACCTTATAATTTAACCATAAGGTTTTGTGTGCCGTGGACGGGACGAACTAGCAACAGTGTGACGCAGCGGCCACGAGGAAAGGCAAGTGTCAGGGATCACTATAGATCTCTCCAACTTTAGTATAGTAACAACATTATACTAGGGTCGGCTGATAAGTCCCGGCCTCACACGAATATGGCGCCACCAGGCCAGTTAGACGGTAACATCGTATAGTTTAACTCTAGACTAGCTTGTATCCATAGTTACAGGTCAATAGCTTGTTTAGTTTTCCAATGACAGCATTTTAAACAAGACAACTTTAGAGTTTTCACGAAAATGAAGGATTTGGAAAAAACGAGCAGTGATTAAATACTTCCATTTGAAAGGCTTAACGCCTAAAGAAATCAAGGAGGAAATGGACGTACATTGTAAGACTCAGCCCCTTCATATTCAATGATTAAAAGGTGGGTTGCAGAGTTTAAAATGGGACGTACGAGCACTAGTGATGAGCCTCGCTCTGGACGCCCTGTAGAAGTGACAACTCCAGAGATCATTGACAAAAAATCATCGTTTAGTACTGGAAGACCGCAGATTAAAGTTGTTTGAGATAGCAGAGGCTGTAAACATATCAAAAGAACGTGCAGGTAATATTTTAAGTAACGTTTTGGGCTTTCACAAGGTCTGTGCAAGATGGGTGCCACGTTTGTTGACTCCTGATCAAAAGTTGCAAAGAAAAACTGTTTCTGTTAAGAATGTGGAGCTTTACCTGAAAAATCCTAGTGAATTTTTGAGACGACTTATTACCATGGATGAAACTTGGTCACATCACTACAGTCCAGAAAGTAATCACATTCAAAACCGTGGATTGCGCCAGGTGAGCCAACTTCAAAAAAGGCAAAGTCAATTTTGTCTGCTAACAAGGTTATTGCGAGTGTTTTCTGCGTTGCACGGGGAATTATTTTTATTGATTACTTGGAGAAGGGTAAAAGTATCACTGGTGACTACTATGCAAGCTTACTGCAACGTTTGAGTCATGAGGTGAAATGAAAAAGACCTCATTTAGCAACGACAAAAAATCTAGTTTCATCACGACAATGCTCCGGCCCATCGTTCAGTCATTGCAATGGGAAAAATGTGCGAATTAAAGTTGGAATTGCTTGAACACCCACCCTATTCGCCAGATCTAGCACCCAGTGACTACCACCTGTTCCCAAACCTCAACAAATGTCTTGCCGGACGAAGATTTCACAGCAACGAGGGCGGTAAACAGTTAAATTTTAAATGCTGTTTTCATCGAGAGGCCCGGGACTTATCAGCCGACCATCGTAAAGTGGTCATTTTGTAAGCGTGCTTTCAGAGCGCATTGATCCCAATATTGCAGATACAGAAGAAGACAATTTAAAAGTTTCCTGCCGTATGAATTTGTGTAAACTGAACTCCTAATTATTGACAACAGAAGATATAAATTCTTAAAAATCTACGGCTAAATTCACATGACTTTCCCTAGCTGTTCCTCAAACAAAGGTTTGTTATAAACGATTATTCTTGATTAATTAGCAGAATTGTCTCATCGCTTGCTTCTTTGTAAGTAGAAGGGAAATGAGCGGATACACCTGGCTAAAGCGATAGTCAACTATTTTAAAACCCGGTCGCTATGTGAAACAATTGAAATTCGGTGCCCTTCGCTTGTTAGAAGCAAACAAAAGAGAGACGAAAAGAAAGATGACTTTCCGTTTGAGAAACGTTTAAGCAGCTAAAAATTGAAACCAATAACTCGGAATATCTTCACAACGATTAACGCTGCAAAAAATGTATATGACGTAAATTATGTGTTTTAACGAGATCTGCAATAAGTTTTTGTCTATCTCTCAAAGTTTATCCGTTATACGTAAGTCATCTGGAAAAAATCTGATGTGTTCCATTCACATAGCTTTCTCTACATCTCTGCAACAAATTATTTTTCTATCCACTTAATGCTAATCGAGATGAACATCAGTTGAAATGACCATATTATTTATTTTCTTGTAAGTAAAAGAGAAATGAGGGAGAACATTAGCCAAAATGATAGTCAAATCTATAAAAAGCTATTTGTAAACCATGATGTTGAAATCCGGTTCTTTTTGTATGGCCAGGAGTAAAACAAAAGAGATATAAAACAAATGAGGTCCTACGGTTGAAAAAAAATTGTATTTTGAAAATGAAACCAATAACAAGGAAATATCGGAAATGGTTAGCTCTATAAAAATATATACGACATAAATTGCATTTTTGAGTAGTAAGTATTCCTCTATCTAACGCGGTTTACGAGCTATGCAAACATCTTTAGAATGAAGAAGACTTCAAAGGTTATTACCAAACAATTTAAGATATGTATTTTATTTGTCATGCAAATATCTTTCATATACGCTATTTTAATCAAAATCGTTGAACCATTTTGGAAAAAATGTAAAATTTCCAAATCTTCTATGTAAAGGGTAATTTAGTGTGGGCTATTTTCTTGAAAATTATCGTGCCGCATCCCAAGTTTGGTATTTAGCGGACTTTTAATGCTATGTCGGCCCCTCCCACCTTCCGACACACACACGCACGCCTTTTGTATAGAGTTTTTTTTTTAATTCAGTGGTTCTCATAACATATATTTCCGATGAAATTTCGGTATCGTATTTTCGGATGCAATGCAAGTTTTTCTTTTCCTTCTGTGCAAGTGCACAGATAGTAACTCGGTAGAGAGAGTAACAATTTAAAAATGTTTAGATGAAATTAGCAGAATGAAATTTTAAAAAAGTTCACCCATTGTCAGCTGAGTTGAAATATCATGATGCCAAAACTTGGATTTTGTTTTCAGTAAGGAACCTTTTTTTGTGACATAACAAAGTATCAAATAAACTTATCCATAAATTTTAAACCATTAGAGCAAAATGGATCTGAGGTATAAATTTCATTATGAGTTTATAAGTTCAACATTTCAGTCATAGCATTAATAGGCTTTAATTTTGTATATTTTATTTTGTATTAAAATCACAGAAACAGCAGTTATATTACCGGATTTCAAATCACAATTTACACAGGGAAAAATGGGGTAAAGGATAACGAGAGAGGGAAGAAGTGAAGAAAGGAAAGCGAGAAAGAGATTTGGAGGGTAAAGGGCGGGAGCGGGAGAGCAGTCAGTGAAAAAGAAAAAAAGGTTGAGAATAAGCTCAGCATTGAAGGAAATACCGCGAGAAGAGCTGCGTAACTTGCTAGTTTTACAATCAATTTCATTGGAGATAAAATAGCAAATGATGCCATTGACAAATCAAATTTTGATCGTACGAACTTTTCGATACCCCTGGCTGCGCTTGCTAGGTATTTAATGGCCTAGGAGATCGCGAGTTCAGTCTCACCTTGGGCATGGGAGTTTTTGTTCTTGTAAATGTATATGCGTAAACAAACAGGAAATAAATAAAGAAAAAGCGACATAAAATATTTGTGTTAGATTCACATGACATTTCCTATCTCTTACAAAGGTTTTTCTTCTATCTACCTCACGCTATTCGACATGGATTCATTACATATTTCCTTGTAGGTACAAGGGGAATAAGGCAATACACACGGCTAAAGCCATAGCCAAATCTTTTAGCAGCTAGTCACTATGTTAAAGGTTTTGTCCGTTCTCCTTCCTTAATCACAAGAATAAAAAACGAAAGACTTTCCATTTGGGAAAAATAAAGTTCATATTGCAGAATTGAAACAATTGTTGGCTCCATAAACATTAAAAAATAAGCAATAAATAAAATAAAAGTGTGTGCTTTAACAAGATCAACATTTCTCATGGTTTACTAGCTATGTAGAAGTCATCCAGAATGAAGAGGACCTCAGAAGCTATTTCCAGAAAATTCATAAATTCATTTCCATAAACATGTCTTAAACATATAATACTTTAATCAAAACCGCGCGCGGGTCAGGCAGACAGACAGAGTAACCTTTTCTAAAACTCTGATGTGTTCCATTCACATGACTTTCTCTAGCTGTTCCACGTAAAAACTTATATTACAAATTGTCTACAACATGTTAATCAAGATAAACATTGCCAAAATTGGTCTAATTACGCGCTTCTTTTTAAGTAGAAGGGAAATAAGAGAATACACTAGGTTAAAGCGATAGTAAGATCCTTTAAAAGTCAGTCGCTATGTGAAACAATTGCAATTCGGTTCTCTTTGCTAGCCAGGGGAAAACAAAAGACAGATGAAAGTAAAGATGTCTCCCGTTTGAGAAAAGTTTAAGTACCTTAAGACTGAAACCAATAGCTCGGAATATCTCACGGTTAACTCTACAAAAAAGATAACACCAAGTATACGACATAAATTGTGTGTTTTAATGAGTTCTACATTCTTTGTGTATAAGTTTTTGTCCATCTTTTACGGTTTATTGGTTATACAAAAGACATCAACAATGAAGAGCCATTCCTATAAAATTCAAGATATACGTTTCGTTTGTAATGAAACTATGCTAAACATATAGCATTTTAATAAAACTCCTTAGAACTTTTTTGACAAAACCAAAAACTTTGAAAATATTTCCATGTAAGGGTAGTTCGGGATGGGAGCATTTTCTTAAAAATCTGAACTTAATAGAATACCAAGTTTGGAATCTAAATAAAATTTCGTTTTTGAGCTATGTTGCCAACGACCATATACACATGAGCATATTTCTAAAATGTTTTTGGACTCAGGGGTCTCAAAACATATATGAGGGTCGGTTTTTTTTCTTCAACTTCCGATAGGCTATAAATAAAAGATAAGTTCATAGAAAACAATTATTTTATTACTAAAAGTTTTGCACACTTATGGTTACTTTTCAACATGATCACCGAAAAGATTGAGACATTTATCGTACCTGTGCACAAGCTTTGCAATACCCGCTTCAAAAAATCTGATGTGTACCATTCACATGACTTTCTCCATATCCCTGCAACAAATTATTCTTAAAAAGCTTATACTTTTATTTACTTTCTGCTAATCAAAAAAAAAAAAAAAAAAAAAAAAATAGCAGAAATACTCTAATTACTAGCTTCCTTGTAAGTAGAAGCGAAATAAGGGACAACTGTATGTTAAAGTGATAGTCAAAAGCTGGTTGCTATGTCAATGAAGTTCCTTTGTCTATATCGATAGGAGTTGACAAGTTCCTGTATGAGAAAAGTATACGTTTTTCATAGCAGAAACCAAAAATAAGGAATGTCACAAAAACGACGAACTCCAAGAAAAAAATGTATATAACATAAATTGTGTGTTTTAATGTGCTCTACATTTTTTGTGTAGTAAGTTTTTATCCATCTCTTACGGTTTAGCAGTTATTCAAAATTTAGTAAAAGTCATTCAGAATACACTACTCTTAAGATATACATTTTATTTGTCAGGTAAATATGTTTAATATACGAAATTTTAATCAAAATCGTTAGAGCAATTTTTGAGAAAATCAAAATTTTCGAAAAAAGTTCCATGTAAAGGGTAGTTGGGGGTGGGGGGATTTTTTCTCAAAATCTTCGTGTCGCATCCCTGGAAGATACTAAACTTAAATACCAAGTTTGGTATTTTACCGACTTTTCGTTTTTGAGTTATCGTGTTCACAGACACACACACATACATACACACACACACACACAAATGAAATGGCCTGTTATTTATGGACGCTCTTTAACTGCTTTGGTTCTCAGCGTCCCATTCTATATTGGGCGTGAAAGATCGCTTAATTTTGCTCAGAGGCCTCTCTTATCAGGCTTGAGGTTCTTTTACGTGCCGTAAATCTACGACACGGGACCCACAGCTTTACTTCCCTTCCGAAGGAAGCCATGCTAAGGATTTTTACGGCCGAAAAAATCCATCGTCCTCCGCCGGGTTTGAACCCGCGACCTTGAGTATATGAAGTTAGCATGGTAACCATTACACCACGGAGGGCGACTAAACACACACACACACACACACACACACACGGACCTTTTTGTGAAAATGCTTTTTTTTGGATATTGGGGACCCTAAAAGATATATTTCCGATGAAATCTCGGTATCGAATTTTTTGGTGGAGTGCAATACTTTCTCTATACACTATGTACATAGTGCGTATGGAGAAAGTAAAAGGAGGTCTTCAGAGAACATTTCCGGAAAATTCAAGATATGGATTTCGTTTCTCATGAAAATATTGGGGGTGGGGGCGATTTTCTAGAAAATCTTCGTGTCGCATCCTTGGAAGACACCAAACCTAAGCACCAAGTTTGGTTTTTAACGGACTTTTCGATTTTGAGCTATGCTGTCCACAGACCCACCCATACACACACCACACACACGGACATCTTTCTAAAAAAATGTTTTTTTTGGATTCAGAGGGTTTCAAATCATGTATTTCCGGTGAAATCTCGGTATTGAATTTTTGGGCGGAGTGCACTATGAACGTAGTATGTGTAGAGAAAGTAATTGGTGAAGGATAAATGGATGGATATTTAAACTGCCAAGGAGGGTACCAGTTTATGTTGCATCACGATGAGACCTTGACACGTGACCAACAATTCTAAACCGGAAATGACGACACTTTTGCACGAAGCCATTGTGCTTCTGTTTATATTTGCAAGCCTAAAGAGACTGACTGCTGCCTGGAGAATATATTGCACCGTGTCGATTCTTCGCATACGTACGGCCTTAAAACCCTCGACTTAGGGTTGCCAACTTGATGGATATTATTAGAAAGTATTAATGTAATATTGGGTTTCTTTAGAAAACTGTCATGGATATACACAGGGTGGAAGGTTGCTTATTATAATCCTACTCATATGTGATTCATAGAAGCATTACAAACAACACTATCTAAATGTATTTTGTTCTTTGATCAGCCGATTTCGAAAAAAATTATGACTTTCTCACTGTAACAAATTATTGTTAAAAATCTACCTCATGATAATCGAGTTAAACATTACCAGAAACTGTCTTGATTACTTGCTTCTTTTTAAATAGAAGGGAATACACCAGACTAAATCGATAGTCAAAGCTTTGCCATGGAATCAGGTTCTATGCAGGGCCAGCAGTTTTTCAGAATAAAGAGGTCTTCAGAGGCTATTCCCAGAAAATTCAAGATATACATTTCATTTCTTTAATATACGATATTTTCGTCAAAATCGTTAGAGCCATTTTTGAGAAATTGAAAATATTCGAAATGTTTTCCATGCAAAGGGTAGTTTGGCGTGGGGGGATTTACCTCATCTTCGCATCCCTGGAAGATACTAAGCTTTAATACCAAGTTTGGCATTTTACAGACTTTTCGTTTTTGTGTTATCGTGTTCACAGACACACACGGAACTTTTTCTAAAAATCTTCTTTGTATTCAGGGGCCTCAAAATGTGTCTTTCCGTGAAACCTCGGTATTGAATTTTGGGTGGAATACAATACCTTGTTTATACCCTATGTACGCATTTAATGTAGAGAAAGTAATAAACGATTAAAATGAAGATATAATGAGTTCTGATTGGTTGGAATTTTACGCGCCAATTTACTGGATTGGCCACTTCCTAGGATTACCTGTAATGAACGAAATAGTAAATTATATTAATTGTATTTAATGAAAACAATTGTTATTGCATTACATCATACATCGTGTAATAAAATAACTTTTCTTCCTTTAAATAAAGTTTTGAAGAATGGAACACATCTGAATTGTTACTTTCTCTACACGTGTTATGTACATAGTGTGTACAGAAGGTATTGTATTGCACCTACAAATTAGATACCCAGATTGCACCTGAGATATGTTTTGAGGCCCCCTGAAACACAAAAAAAGAAAAAGTATTTTTATAAAAATAGTTCAAAAACGAAAAGCCCGTTAAATACCAAGGTTAGTATCTTCCAAGGATACGACACGAAGATTTTCAAGAAAATACCCCCAACCACAACTACCCTCTACATTGAACATTTTTCGAAAAGTTTGATTTTCTTAAAAATGGCTCTAACGATTTTGTTTAAAAGATATTTACATGATAAATAAAATATAATTTTTGAATTTCCACCGAAGACGTCTTTGTTCTGGAAAAATTTTGCGAAATTTTGCATAACTGGTAAACCATAAGAGATAGACAAAAACTTAATTGCGCAAAAAATGTACATCACGATAAAACACAATTTATGTTATACAATATTTTTTCGTAGAGTTATTATTTTTTAGATATTCCTTGTTATTAGTTTCAGCTTTAAAATACTTATACTTTTCTCATAAGGGAATTTGTTAACTCCTGTCCATACATTCAAAGAAATTTCTACCACATAGCAACCACTTTAGCATGAAGTAAATAGAAGTATAAGCTTTTTAACAATAATTTGTAGCAGAGATGTAGAGAAAGTCATATGAATGTAACATCAGATTTTTTTTTTTTTCATGGAAACTGCATGGCCCAAGATGGAGGATGAATGCGGTGATAGAATTCCGTTGAAGGCACGTCACGTTACCAAATAAAGCATCAGATCCCGGTGCGTGTAGAAGAAAGTGGCAACCTGAACAAAAAATTGCACTTTGGACCTGAGTCGGGGAAAACCTGCGGTATTGGCAACTAGTGTCTTGCTGGGACGCGATCTACCGTAAATTTAGATCCAAGTTATACAGGTGTATGTACACACACCGCATGCTCCGGTGATTTTAAAATAACGACCTCCTGGATCAACGTCAAACTTGTTTCCACAGATTGTATTTCCAGGGTATTCTGGGAACTTTTTACTTTCTCTACACGTACCATGTACATAAGCATTTTTGGAAAAAAGGTGCATGTGTGTGCGTGTGGACAGGATAGCTCAAAAACGAAAAGACATCACATTTAAAATTTTCAAACAAATCCCACCATCCCTAACTACCCCTTATATGAAAAAGATTTCGAAAATTTTGATTTTCTCAAAAATGGCTATATTGAAATATCGTATATTTAAAATATTTATATGCCAAATAAAATATATCTCTTGAGCTTTCTGTGAATAGCTTCTAAAGACCTCTTTATTCTGCATTATTTTTACTAAATATTGCATAACTCGTAAACCGTAAGAGATATTACACAAAAAAATCTGATGTGTTCCATTCACATGACTTTCTCTACAACTCTGCAATAAATTATTGTTAAAGCTTATGCTTCTATTCACTTCCTGCTAATCGAGAAAAAATTAGCAGAAATAGTCTTATTACTTGCTTCCTTGTAAGTAGAAGCGAAATAAGAGAGTACCATAGGTTAAAGTGATAGTCAAAAGTTGGTTGCTATGTGACTGAAGTTCCTTTGTTTGCATGGACACGAGTTCACAAAGTCCTGTATGAGAAAAGTATGTTTTTATAGCTGAAACCAAAAACATGGAATATTTCAAAAACAATCAACTCCACGGAAAAATGTATATAACATAAATTGTGTGTTTTAAAGTGCTCTACATTTGTTGTGTGGTAGGCTTTGATAATCTCTTACGGTTTAGAAGTTTTGCAAAATTCCGTAAAATTGACCCAGAATATAGTAGTCTTCACAGGCTATTCCCAGAAAATTCAAAATATACATTTCATTTGTCAGGTAAATATCTTTAATACACGATATTTTAATCAAAATCGTTAGAGCCATTTTTTAGAAAATAAAAATTTTCGAAAAAAATTCCATGTAAAGGGTAGTTTGGGGTGGGGCGATTTTCCTCAAAATCGTCGTGTCGCATCCCTGGAAGATACTAAACTTAAATACCAAGTTTGGTATTTTACCGAATTTGTTGGTGGAGTGCAATACCTTCTCTATACACTATGTACATAGACTATAGAGAAAGTAAAACTCTAGATCACGATAAAACACACAGTTTATGTCATATACTTTTTTTCGTGGAGTTGGCCATTTTCGAGATATTGATTTCAGTTTTAAAATACTTAAACAGGAACTTATCAACTCCTGGCCACGCAAAGAAACGGATTTCAGCCCCATAGTAACTACGTGTTAAAACATTTGACTGTTGGTTTAGTCCAGTGTATTCCCTTATTTCCCTTTTACTTACAAGGAAACTAAGTAATAAGACCGTTTTTTGTTTTGTTTTTTAGTTTAACTTCCTTTCACCTGGTTAGGTCATACCGGACGATGAATGAAAGTGGTGAAATGATGCTCAAATGATCTCGGGGTCCATGGAGCTTTAAGTTACTTGACATCCGTCTTCTCAGGATAAGGGAAAACCCCGAAAAAAAACCTTATCCGGGTAACTCACCCTAAGCAAGATTCGAACTCACGATCTTTTGAATGTGAGACAGACACGCTACCACCACACCACCCAGGCGGGCATAAGAGCGTTTCTGATTGTGATTTAGCACTAAATAGATAGAAGCATAAGATTATTAACAACAATAAGTTGCAGATATGTAGAGAAAGTCATATGAATGATCACATAATATTTTTATAAAATGTTATACGTGTCACTTTCACTCAAACTAATCTTATAATGTATTATTTCATTCATTTCACAAACGCTTACAGAAATAGCTGCATTACACATTTCGTTGTAGATACAGTATCGGTACTAATTCTGGACACCTTGCTCTTTCTCTACACGTACCATGTACACAGTGCATAGACAAGGTATTGCATTCCACCCAAAAATTTTAAACCGAGATTCCACCGGAAATATATCTTTTAGGGTCCCCTGTATCCAAAAAAAAAAAAAGTATTTTCAGAAAATGGTCCGCGCGCGCGCGTGTATCTGAACACGATAACCCAAAAACGAAAAGTCGGTAAAATACCAAACTTGGTATTTAAGTTAAGTATCTTCCAGGGATGCGACACGAAGATATTCAAGAAAATATCCTCACCCCAAACTACCCTTTACATGGAAAAAAATTCGAAAATTTTTATTTTCTCAAAAATGACTCAAACGATTTTGATTGAAATAACGTATATTAAAGATATTTATATGCCAAATAAAACGTATATGTTGAACTTTCTGGGAATAGCCTCTGGAGACTACTTTATTCTAGACGAATTTAACAGAATTTTGCATAACTGCTAAACCGTAAGACTTAGATAAAAACTTACCAGACAAGAAATGTAGGGCACATTAAAACACAGAACTTATGTCATATACATTTTTTTTCGAGGAGTTTGTCGTTTTTGAGATATTCCTTGTTATTGGTTTCAGCTTTAAAAAACTTATATTTTTGTCATACAGGAATTTGTCAACTCGTGTCCATGCAAACAAAGGAACTTCAGTCACATAGCAACCAGCTTTTGACTGTCACTTTAACCTATGATACTCCCTTATTTCGCTTCTACTTACAAGGAAGCAAGTAATAAGACTATTTCTGCTAATTTGTTCTCGATTAGCACGAAGTAAATTTGAAGACAGTTGACTGATACATACCTTCTCGGGCATTGTCGCGGACCACAGTATCTTGTTTACAGCTCATACATACAGTAACAATGTCCAACACAACAAAGGTATTCTTTTGGATGGCAAATCTTGCGGTGGCCTTGCTCAGGTTAGGAAGCAGGTACACTAATCAAAAGTGTTTTATTGCTAGACTATAAAGCCGATCGCATTCGATTTTATGAGTGCAACTTTACTCACGAAAAGTGATAAGCAAACCTGCTCTTATCTCTTGTCCAATGAAACAAGTCGTCCATAAAATTAACGAAAAGAGGAAACCTTTCAGCCGAATTAAATCAAATATCAGCTTTATATAATCACTTTCAAGCAAACCAACGGTATATACTTACACACCATTTAGGTAGCCAGTCTCTCATATTACATTCACATGTCCTTTTCTAATCATTCTTCTACAAATTATTTAAAAAAAATCTTGTGTTCCATTCACATGCCTTTCTACACATCGCTGTAAAAATTATTGTTAAAAAGCTTATTCCTCTATCTACTTTATGATAATCGAGATAAAAATTAGCAGAAATAGTCATATTACTTGATTCCTTGTAAGTAGAAGCGAAATGAGGGAGTACCATAAGTTAAAGTGATAGTCAAAAGCTGGTTGCTATGTGACAGGAGCTGACAAATTCCCGTATGAGAAGCGTATAGGTTTTTTAAAGCTGAAACCCATAATAAAGAATATCTAAAAAAACAATCAACTCCACCAACTTACACTTTTCCAAGTAATAAATAAAAATAATTCCCTGTGCATCCCAGAAAACACTCGCCATAACCTTGTTAGCTCACAAAATTGACTTTATCTTTTTTTTTTTTTTTTTGGAGCTGGTCCACCTGGCGCAATCTACTGTTTTGACTTGATTTACTTTCTGGAATGTAGTGATGTATCCAAATTTCATCCATGGTAATAAGCCGTCTCAAAAATTCACTGGGATTTTTTCCGGTAAAGCTCCATATTCTTAACAGAAACAGTTTTTCTTTGCAACAAACGTAGCACCCATCTTGCACAGACCTTGTGAAAGCCCAAAACATTACTTAAAATATTACCTGATATTCTTTGGATATGTTTACAGCTTCTGCTATCTCAAAACACTTTAATCTGCAATCTTCCAGTAATAAACAATGAATTTTTTTCAATGATCTGTGATGATGTCACTTCTACAGGGCGTCCAGAGCGAGGCTCATCACTAGTGTTCGTACGTCCCATTTTAAACTGTGCAACCCACCTTTTAATCATTGAATATGAAGGGGTAAGGCCTTTCAATGTACTGTCCATTTCCTCCTTGCTTTCTTTAGGCGTTAAGACTTTCAAATGGAAGTATTTAATCACTGCTCGTTTTACCAAATCCTCCATTTTCGTGAAAATTGTAAAGTTGTCTTATTTAAAATGCTGTCATTGGAAAACTAAACAAGCTATTGACCTGTAACTATGGATACAAGCTAGTCTAGAGTTAAATTATACGATGCTACCGTCTAATTGGCCTGGTGGCGCCATATCCGTGTGAGGCCCGCGACTTATCAGCTGACCCTAGTATAAGCAATGTATCAGTTTTGCCAAAAATGTTACATGCTCCATCATGATAGATGTATGTTTTGTGGCCCCCTGTAAAGCTCTCTATTTTGAGCACAGTTTAAAGGCATGCAATGAAGGTAAGAGTGAATGACCTTTGAGGCGCTTACCATTGTTGTCCGCTGCCTTCTTCTTGATCTGCACCTCATCCTTGCTCTGAGTAGCCCCTGCGAACACACACAAACACAACCTCTGTTAAACATAACATAACCGGGGTGTACATGGCACACAAAAACGACTCAAAAATACACACTCGTTTAATAAGCACAATAAGTGTTCCATTCACATGACTTTCTCTACATCTCTACAACAAATTCTTAAAAAGCTTATGCTTCTATTTACTTCATGCTAATCGAGAAATAATTAGCAGAAATAGTCTTATTACTTGCTTCCCTGTAAGTAGAAGAGAAATAAGGGAGTAGCATAGGTTAAAGTGATAGTCAAAAGCTGGTTGCTATGTGACTGAAGTTCCTTTGTTTGTATGGACAGGAGCTGACAAATTCCTGTATGAGAAATGTGTAAGTTTTCCAAAGCTGAAACTAAAAACTAGGGGTCTTAAAAACGATCAACTCCACGGAAAAAATGTATCTATATAATATAAATTGCGTGTTTTAACGTGCTTTACACCTTTTGTGTGGTAAGTTTTTGTCCATCTCTTACGGTTTAGCAGTTATACAAAATTCAGTAAAATTCATCCACAATAAAGTAATCTTCGGAGGTTATTCCCAGAAAGTTCAAGATATACATTTTATATGTCAGGTAAATATCTTTAATATACGATATTTTAATCAAAATCGTTACAGCCATTTTTGAGAAAATAAAAATTTTGGAAAAAAGCTCCACGTAAAAGGTAGTGTCGCATCCCTAGAAGATACTAAACTTATACACCAAGTTTGGTATTTTACCGATTTTTCGTTTTTGACTAATCGTGTTCACAGACACACAAACGGACATTTCCCTGAGAATGCTTTTTTTTTAAATATAGGGGACCCTAGAACATATATTTCCGGTAAAATCTCGGTATCGAATTTTTGGGTGGCGTGCAATACCTTCTCTATACACTATGTACATAGTACGCGTAGAGAAAGTAAAAACTCGTCGAAATCGTTCAAAAAGCATATTTCTTGTTTGTTGTATACTACAAGGGCCACCCAGAAAGTGGCAGACGGTTTTGCATAACTAAACAATAACAAAAGTATGAACACAAAACTTTATTTACAAAATTACACTACCTTACTCTATTTCTCAACATAATCGTCATTGCTGTAAAGCATTTTATTGTCACGTGGTACCGGTTTTTTTAATGCACAAAATATTCAGCCAATCTAATTTTATAGACAAATAACGTAAGTGCATAGTGATAATGCAATGAACGAGTCTTCAGTGAGGAAATGGCGTATAATTTACGAGTAATCAAGGAAGAACATAACAGTGTGTACAATAAAGACCGGAGTGGAAGTTCATCAATCGTTATGGAGCAGTTGAAAGCAAATGTTGATAAAAGAATTCAGAAAAACCGGTGTTTCACTTTGGACACCGTGCATGACTTTTTGGATGGAAAAAATTTCCCAGCCATGAAGACCTCAAAGTGACTGACATCTTGGCTCAGATGTTTAGCGGTGGAAGAGTATAACATCTGCGTTAAAAATATTTAGTTATGAATAATCTACGTAAACCAGAATGTTCTATTTTAATGATTCATTAGAAATTTAAATATATTTTATATATACATATATTTTAAGAAAAGATCACCCTGGCGTTCCTTTGCAATTTTATCAGAGTAAACAAACACTTTTAATAGATGTCAATATATATATATTTTTTTTTACTTTCTCTCGCGCATATGTATAACGATCTAGTGGATAGAGAAAGTATTCTATTAGACCTAAAAATTCGATACAGAGATTTCACCGGGAATATTTGTTTTGAGCTCCCCTTAATCCATAAAAGGTGTTTTGAGAAAAAATACGCGTGTATGTATATGTGGACAGTATATCTAAAAAATGATATATACATTAATTACCAAACTTGGTATTTAAGTATAGTGTGTTCCAAGGATGTGACACGAAGATTTTCAAGAAAATCTCCCTATTCCAAACTACTTTTTACATGGAAACTTTTTTTCAATTTTTTTTTTCAAAAATGGCTATGACTGTCTCCGTGGTCAAATGGTCAGCGACCTGACTTCTCATCCGGAGGTCCCGGGTTCGATTTTTAGCTGGGGAATTTTTCTTTAACGAGAATTATTCCCTATCCCCCTCAGAGTCTGTAAGTATGTATGTGAGAGTGAATGTGTGCGTGTGTTTGAGGAAAATAAAATGACTTAAACACAACTTAAAAGAATCTACAGACAACGAGTTGTTTCAAGTGCAAAGCCCCCGATATGACCTTACATGTTAAAGGGGGCTATATAAATGAAACAAAGAAAAGGAAAAATGGCTCTAATGATTTTGGTTCAAATAGCATATATTTAAGATATTAACATGAAAAACCAAATGTATATCTTGAATTTTCTGGGAATAACCTCTGAAGATGTCTTCATTCAGTGACTTTTGCATAACTGGTAAATCGTAAGAAATATACAAAAACTCTGCACAAAATTTGTACGCATTTTTTGCAGACTTAGCCGTTTTCGAGATATTCCCGTTATTGGCTTCAATTTTAAACTGGTAAACTTTTTTTTCCAACGAGAAGAGATCTTGCTGTTCATCTCTTTACTACTTTACTGATGGCCGTACAAAGCGAACCGAACTTTAATTCTTCACATGGGAAGCAGCTTTTAAAAGATTTGACTATCGCTTTAGCCTAGTATATTTCCAAGAAATAAGTCAACTTTTGCAAATATTTATCTTGATTATCATGATATAGATAAAACAAGTTTGTTTGCAGAACAGCCAAAGAAAGTCATGCGAGTGGAACACATGAGATATTTCTTTTTACGGTAAAGCTATACGATGGTTGCAGCACGCGCACAACGGTCTTAGAAGTAGTTTAAGTGACTTCTACTGGCGATCCATATTTGCAAGTGTTGAAAACATTAAGTTGTTCAAATGTGAAAGTCGCTAGATTGCCGAAGTTTTGCCTACTTCTTGGGATCATTGGGGTTTTAGCTTCACAGACCCCTTGGCTACGCCCTGTCGTCGTTCCGCAATAGCGACCTTCGACCGCAACTGCTATACTCCTCTACTTATAAAAATATGAGTGTCATTCACATGACTTTTTCTACATCTCTGCAACAAATTATTCTTAAAAAGCTTATACTTCTATTTACTTCATGCTAATAAGATTAAAGTGATAGTCAAAAGCTGGTTGCTATGTGATTGAAGTTCCTTTGTTTGTATGGACAGAAGTTGACAAATTCCTGTATGAGAAAAGTATAAGTTTTTCAAAGCTAAAACTAATAAAAAGAAATATCTCAAAAAACGATCAACTCCACGAAAAAAATGTATGACATCAATTGTGTGTTTTATCGTGATGTATATTTTTTGTGCAGTAAGTTTTTCTCTATCTCTTACGGTTTACCAGTTATGCAAAATTCAATAAAAAACATTCAGAATGAAGAGGTCTTTAGAAGCTATTCCCAGAAAATTCAAGATATACATTTTACTTGTCAGCTAAATATATCTAATATACGTCATTTTAATCAACATCCTTAGAGCCATTTTTGAGAAAATAAAACATTTCGAAAAAAGTTCCATATAAACGGTAGTTGGGGGTGTGGGAATTTTACTCAAAATCTTCGTGTCGCATCCCTGGAAGATACTAAACTTAAATACCAAGTTTGGTATTTTACCGACTTTTTGTTTTTGAGTTATCGTGTTCACAGACACACAAGGACCTTTTTTCCGAAAATGCTTTTTTTAGATAAAGTGGGCCCTAAAACATATATTTCCGGTGATATCTCGGTATCGAATTTTTGGGTGGAGTGCAATACCTTCTCTATACACTATGTACATAGTACGTGTAGAGAAAGTAAACATATCCCTCGGCTACGTTTTGCAGCTTAGGGCCCTCCATGTTGGGCTACGCTTTGCGGCTTAAGGCCCTAAACGTTTATAATACACCAGGAAGTAACTACAAAGTGGCTCTAATGACGAAATAACAAAAGTACCCACGTATTGAAGTAATGGCAAGTGGTGGAACCATCGAACACTAATATTCTTTTTGCAAGTCAATATTTATAGTACCGCCTCTGGCATCCAAAATGACGTGAAAGAACGCTATGAAATTCTTGGTTGCGGAGAACGTAAATACGAAGGATAAAGAAATCCATGCTTACCAGCTAAAGTACACTAAACACTTATTTACCACAAAAACGTTCCATGTTGATACCGCGGTGCGAGTTCACTGCGTCAAGTTGACGGCCCTGTATGACGTAGAGAACCCCGACCACGGTGGCTCAGCCATTCCAAAGGCTAATCTCGTGAATGATAGAATTAGTTCCTGGAAACACCGTCTCCAACCTGTTGCATTGCAGGATAGCAGGTGGGCCGTCCGCTTGGGGCAATAGTTAGCAAATTCCGGCACACTTGATTATATTTCGCTACGAAAATAAAGTGTTGGAGATTCGCCTACACCGAAGCTAAGCGGAAATGTGTCAGACTGTTGCGTGCGCGTGACGTTACTATGACAACGGTGAAGGTCATTCATCTGCTTTCCACTTGGAAATAGTATCACTTATGGATGGGCGTTGCGCGGAACAGTGCTTATTATTACTGTCTCGGAGGGGGGGGATCAAAATCACTCCAAATTAACATACAAAATAATCATGCTGTCTAAATCCGTGACGAGAAACTCAAACGTGACGCCATCTTAGATTTACTTCACTTCGTGACTTTCTTCTGTAACAAACTATTATCTTAGAGAAGTTTATTCTTCTACTTCAAGCTAACTGAGATAAACTGGTCTTATTTACTTGCTTTCTTGAAAGTTCATAAACTCAAGGTTGTGGGTTTAAAGCCGGCGGAGGACGATGGATTTTTTCGGACGATTTACTTATGTGAATACAAAATATTCTTAATTACTGCATTTCTCAGCGTCGAATTCTATATTGAGCATGAAAGACCGATTAATTTTGCTCAAAGGCCTCTTCATCAGGCTTGAGGTTCTTTTACTTACTGTAAATATATGACACGGGACCAACGGCTTTAGCTTCCGAAGGAAGCCATTCTAAAGATTATTACGCCCGAAACCAGGTTTGAAACCGCGACCTTGGGTATATGAAGCTAGTATGGTAATCATTATACCACGGAGGGCGACATACATTTCTTTAAAATGCACTATTGTAAATATTTTTTCCCGAGATATGTTATAAATAGATTGTAGTGTTCAATATTTTATCACTTTTTACTTTCTCTACACGTACTATGTAGATAGTGTATAGAGAAGGTATTGTAATGCAACCAAAAATTCGATACCGAGATTTCACCGAAAATACATGTTTTGGGTCCCCCTGAATCCAAAAAAGCATTTCTGGAAAAAAGTCCGTGTATGTGTGTGTGTGTGTGTGTCTGTGGACAGCATAACTTAAAACCGAAAAGATCGTTAAATACCAAACTTGGTATTTAAGTTTGGTATCCTGCAAGGATGCGACAGAAAGATTTTCAAGCTACCCCTTTACATGGAACTTTTTTCGAAAATTTTGATTTTCTCAAAAATAGCTCTAACGATTTTGATTAAAATATCGTATATTAAAGATATATACCTGTCAAATAAAATGTATATTCTGAATTTTCTGGGAATAGCCACTGAACACTATTTTGGATGAATTTTACGACATTTTGTATAGCTGGTGAATCGTAAGAGATAGACAATAACTTACCACACAAACATGTAGAGCACATTAAAATACACACTTTATGTCCTATACATTTGTTCGTGGAATTGATCGGTTTTGAGATATTTCTTTTTATTGGTTTCAACTTTGAAAAGTGTAAACTTTTCTCATACAGGAATTTGTCAACTCGTGTCCATACAAACAAAGGAACTTCAGTCACAAAGCATGAAGTAAATAGAAGCATAAGCATTTTAACAATGATTTGTTGCAGAAATGTAGAGAAAGTCATGTGAATGGAACACATCAGATTTTTTAAAATCCTTTCGATATTCATTATTTCTTGGAATTCACGGAAACACTATGGATTTAACGACAGCATGTTTTTAAACATTTGACTGCCATATCAAAATGGAAATGGAGCTTATTTCTGCAAAGGGTTGCCTCCATTAAATGGCGTAAGTAAAATAAAAATCTGATGTGTTCCATTCACATTACTTTCTCTGTATCTCTGTAACAAATTATTGTTCTTATATCTACTTCTTCCTGATCTAGGTAAACATTAACAGAAATTGTCTTAATTACTTGCTTCTTTGTAAGTAGAAGGAAAATAAGGGAATACACAATAGTCAAATCTTTTAAAATCAGATCGCCATGTGATACAATTCAGGTGCGGTTCGCTTTGCATGCTTCCGTTTGAGAAATGTTGAACAGTTTAAAATTGAAACCAATAAGAATGAATATCTTGAAAACCGTCAACTCGATAAAACCGTATTAAATTATGCATTTTAACTAGATCTACATGTTTTGTGTAGTAAGTTTTTGTCGATGTCTTACAGTTTAACTTATACAAAATTCTGCAAAACTCTTTCAGAATAAAGAGCTCTTATTTGAGATCTAAACATCTTTAATATTTTAATCCAAATGTTCAGAAAATCAACTTTTTCGAAATGCTTTCCATGTAAAGGGTAGTTTGGGTGGGGGATGTTCTTGAAAATCTTCGTATCGCATTCTTGTAAGTTGCTGAAGTTAAGTTGCCATTTAACCGACTTTTCGTTTTTGAGCTCCGCTGTCCACATTTTTCTATAAAAGAATTCTGATTCAGAGACCAAACATATATTTCCGGCTAAATCTCTCCATCGAATTCTTGGGGAGTACAATACCTTCTCTATCCACTATGCACATTGTATATGCAGGCTCAGGGGAGCTCAAAACATATTTCTCCAATTAAATCTCGCCACCGAATTTTTGGAGAATACAATACCTTCTCTGTCCACCATGTGCATTGTACATGCGGGCTAGAGAAAGTATAAAATTTCGTAAGAATAGTTTATATGCGCATAAATGATACGAGCAGAGAAGGCCATGTGAACGCTTTATCAGATTTTTTTTTTATAGCCCCCTCTAAGGTCATATCGGGGGCCTTGCATTAGCAACAATTCCTTGTCTGTAGGTTCGTTACGTTGGGTTTAAATGCATTCACTCTCTGTGGGGGATAGGTTAATAGCTTGCCCGCCCCAGCCGAGAATCGAACCCGGGACCTCCTGGTGAGAAGTCAGCTCGACCACGGCGGCAGTCTATCAGAAGTGGATCACAGGTATAACAGTTCAAACTGTCTTGTAACGTTGCTAGAGTAACTGAACGAAGCGTGTACACCCCTGGCACTGCCTGTTCGGGGAATTCGCATAGCAAAAGCAGCGCAGATTTCCTGGAAGGCTTGAGACTGTTACATCAGGCGTAGCGTGGCATGTGATGTCATCGTCAGCGTCATCCATTCTGTACCGCATCAGCTCAAGGTTGGGCAACTACTCCCACCCGTTTAACCCTTTTAGTGCCAACCCTAAAAACAAACTGCCTAGCAATTTTACAGGGTTTTAAGTTATTACTAATAAAATGAATACAAAATGACCAAAAAGTCGACACCGAGATTTCACTGGAAATACATTTTTTGGTTCCCCCTGAATCCCCCTTCCAAAAATCTGGTGTGCTCCAATCACATGACTTTCTCTGTAAGTTTTTAAAACTGAAATCATTAACAAGCAGTATCTCAAAAAAGGTCAACTCCACGAAAACATTGTTTATAAGTAAACAGCTGCACGATCCGCCCCTGGTTCTAAGGATAGCAAGTCCTTTTAAACGTTATTCCCGTGTGTACAAATACAGAAGAGGAAAACGACAATAATGCATGACTCATAACAAGGATATCAGCTACGCCACTTTTTCCTGGAACACTGCAACACACTCCCATATATTTTGCAATCTAGTTTATCTCACTGGGTATAATTTTAACTCGGCAGCTATCTCTCTCTGTGTTCTTTTTACTTTCTCTACACGTACTATGCACATAGTGTACACTGAAGGTATTGTATTGCACCCAAAAATTCCATTCCGAGATTTCACCGGAAATATATCTTTGTGACCTCCTGAGTCCAAAAAAAAAACATTTTTAGAAAAATGTTCGTGTGTGTGTCTGTGGACAGCATAGCTCAAAAACGAAAAGACCTTGGTATTTAAGGTTATCTTCCAAGGATACGTCACGAAGATTTTCAAGAAAATCCCCCCACACCAAACTACTCTTTACATGGAAAAAAGTTCGAACATTTTTATTTTCTCAAAAATGGCTATAACGATTTTGATTCAAATATCATATATAAAATATACTTTTATGCCAAGCAAAATGTATCTCTTGGATTTTCTAGGAATGCCTCTGAATACTACTTTGTTCTGGATGAAATTTACGGAATTTTGCATAAGAGACAGCCTTATTACATAAAAAATGTAGATCTCCTTAAATCACACAATTTATGTTATACACATTTTCTTCGTGGAGTTGATCGTTTTGCGATATTCCTTGTTTTTGGTTTCAGCTTTAAATAACTTATACTTTTCTCATACAGGAGTTTGTCAACTCCTATCCATACAAACAAAGGAACTTCAGTCACATAGCAATCAGCTTTTGATTATCACTTTAACCTATGGTACTCCCTTACTTCGCTTCTACTTACAAGGAAGCAAGTAATAAGACTATTTCTGCTAATGTTTTTCTCGATTAGCACGAAGTAAATAGAAGCACACGCTTTTTAACAATAAATTTGTTAATGGAGATGTAGAGAAAGCCATATGAATGGTTCACATCAGATTGTTTCCTACTAAATGTAATTGTGTACTTTATTTATAACCTATATCTCTGCAGAAGGGAATTTCTTCATCCCTACACCTATATCAATAGCAACGTGAGACTACGACTCCGAGATTTATTAGTTTGTTTATTATTTTTTAATTTCATTTATTTTATATCGCTTTAACTTAAAATAACGTAGTCATATCGCGACACATATTTTAACGGTACAATTTACAGGTCGGCTGATAAGTCCCAGGCCTCACACAGATATGGCGCCACTAGGGCAGTTAGACGGTAGTTTTAACTCTAGACTAGCTTGTGTCCATAGTTACAGGTCAATAGCTTGTTTAGTTTTCCAATGACAGCATTTTAAACAAGACAACTTTAGAGTTTTCAAGAAAATGGAGGATTTGGTAAAACGAGCAGTGATTAAATACTTCCATTTGAAAGTCTTAACGCCTAAAGAAAGCAAGGAGGAAATGGACAGTACATTGAAAGACTGCCCCTTCATATTCAATGATTAAAAGGTGGGTTCAATAATAATAATAATAATAATAATAATAATGATCATCATCATCATGGTCTGTGAGGCAGTGTAATTATAATGAGGTCAAATGCAGGGAATCTTAAACATATGGGTGTATTGCACAGTTTAAAATGGGACGTACGAGCACTAGTGATGAGCCTCGCTCTGGACGTCCTGTAGAAGTGACAAGTTGCAAAGAAAAACTATTTCTGTTAAAACGAAAAGTTCGTTAAATAACAAACTTGGTATTCAAGTTCAATATCTTCCAAGGATGAGACACGAAGATTTTCACGAAAATCCCCCCAACCCCAACCACCTTTTGCTTGAAGAAATTTTCGAAAATTTTTATTTTCTCAAAAAATATATCTAACAATTTTGATTAAAAGATATTTACATGACAAATAAAATGTATATCTTCAAAATGCAAAAAAATGTAGAGCTATTTAAAACACTTTTTTTCGTGAAAATGACCGTTTTTGAGATGTTCCTTGTTATTAATTTCGGTTTTAAAATACTTGTCAACACCTGCCCACACAAAGAATTGGATTTCAATCCCATAGCAACCACATTTTAAAACATTTCACTGTCAGTTTAGCCTAGTGTATTCCCTTATTTCCCTTCTACTTATAAGGAACTAAGTAATATCTAAGTAATAAGACCGTTTCTGATAATTTTATTTGCTTTCTCACAGAAAAGGTGCGTAAGATAGGTAGAGTCGGACTGAAAAATTTAACGCTCAGTGGCAGAGCAACCGGGTAGAGCCCGGGAGATCCGTGGTTCAAATCTCGGCTATGACATTGAATGTTTCAGTCTGACTCTACCTATCCAACTCCTGTCTTATGCTCGGTTTCTGCGAGAAAGCAATTAAAATTATCAGATACGGTCTTATTACTTAGATTCTTGTAAGTTGAAGGGAAATAAGGGAATATACTAGGATAAAACGACAGTCAAATGTTTTAAACTGTGGTTGCTATGGGATTGAAATCCAATTCTTTGTGTGGGCATGTGTTGACAAGTTCCACATATGAAAACGTATGTGTTTTAAAACTGAAATAAATTACAGTGAACACCTCAAAAACGGCTATTTGCACGAAAAAAAAAAAAACTGGTTTAAAGAGCTCCACATTTTCGGTGTACTAAGTTTTTGTCTATCTCTTACGGCTTAACAGTTCTGTAAAATTCCGCAAAATTCATTCCCAATAAAGTAGTCTTTAGAGGCTATTCTCAGAAAATTGAAGATATACATTTTATATGTCATGTAAAATCTTTTAATCAAAATCGTTAGAGATATTTTTGAGAAAATAAAAAAGGTTCGAAAATTTCTTCATGTGGAGGGTAATTGGGGTTGGGGAGAGCGTTTCTGCTAATGTTTATCTCGATTAGCAGAAGTAGATAGAATAAGCTTTTTAACAATAATTTGTTACAGAGATGTAGAGAAAGTCACGTGAATGGAACACATGAGAGAGATTCGAGCACATTCCAAGCTCGAGTTGCAAGTGTAAGGTATCCAACAGCGCCAGTGTTACCATGGAGACCAGATCTCCCTCACGACAGTAATTAAATTGTTGCGATGGGAGAGAAGAAGAGATGCAAATGCTAAGAGCATGGTTAACTTCGTACAGGACAGAAACTGAGAGAACGTGTGTGTGATCGAACAGTATAACTGGATTACAGAAAATACGTGTTTTGTATTCTACCAAAATTCGATCCGAAAATTTCACCGGAAATATGTTTTAATGTCCCTAAACCTTCCCAAAATTATATGAAGTGCATGTGTGTTTCCCTATGTGTGTTCCTTCACATGACTTTCTCTACATCTCTTACTGTTAAAAAGCTTATGCTTCTATTTACTTCATGCTAATCGAGAAAATATTAGCAGAAATAGTCTTATTACTTGCTTCCTTGTAAGTAGAAGCGAAATAAGGGAATAGCATAGGTTAAAGTGATAGTCAAAAGCTGGTTGCTATGTGACTGAAGTTCCTTTGTTTGTGTGGACAGGAGTTGACAAATTCCTGTGGCCCGGCTGGGTAGTGTGGTGGTAGCGTGTCTGCTTCACATTCAAAAGGTCGTGAGTTCGAAGGTCGTGAGTTACCCGGATAAGCTTTTTTTCGGTGTTTTCCCTTATCCTGAGAAGATAAATGTCGAGTAACTTTAAGCTCCATGGACCCCGAGATCATTTGACTATCATTTCAACAATTTTATTCATCGTCCGATATCACCAACCAGGTCAAAGGACGTTAAACCAAAAACCTGTATGAGAAAAGTATAAGTTCTTCAAAGCTGAAACCAATAACAAGGAATATCTCAAAAACGATCAACTCCACAACAAAATATGACATAAATTGTGTGTTTTATCGTAATCCACATTATTTGTCTATCTCTTACGGTTTACCGGTTATGCAAAATTCAATAAAAATCATCCAGAATAAAGAGGTCTTTAGAGGCTATTCCCAGAAAACTCAAGATATACATTTTATTTGCTATGTAAATATCTTAAATATAAAATATATTTTAATCAAAATCGTTTTTGAGCCATTTTTGAGAAGATCAACATTTTCGAAAATGTTTCCATGTAAAGGGTAGTTTGGACCGGGGGGCGATTTTCTTGGTAATCTTCGTGTGGCATCCTTGGAAGATATCAAACTTAAATACCAAGTTTGGTATTTTCGTGTTTGAGCAATGCTGTCTAGAGACACAATCACAGACACACACACGCACACTGACTTTTTTCCAATTTTTTTTTTTGATTCGGGAGGACCCAAAACATGTATTTCCGGTGAAATCTCGGTATGGACTTTTTGGGTGGAATAAAATACCTTCTCTATACACTATACACATAGTACGTGTAGAAAAAGTAAAACTGAAGAGTAGGATAAATCGATCATTTAAAGAAAATCACTAAGCCAAAATATCCTTTATATGGAACATTTGTCGAAGTTTTTTTTTATTTTCTCAAAAATAATATGAAAATATTTTAAACGTGTATTTTAATCAAAATCGCTAAGAGACATTTTTACTTTTTGCTGTGTACATAGTGTATAGAGAAGGTATTGTATTGCATCCAAAAATTTAATACTGATATGTCACCGAAAATACATGTTTTGTGTCCCCCTGAATCCAATAAAGCAGTTTTAGAACAATGTCCTTGTGTGTGTGTGTGTGTGTGTGTGTGTGTGTGTGTGTGTGTGTGTGTCTGTGGGCAGCATAGCTCAAAAACGAAAAGTCCCTTAAATACCAAAACTTGGTATTTAAGTTCAGCATCTTCTAGGGATGCGACACGAAAATTTTCAAGAAAATGTCCCCGCCCCCAACTAACCTATTAGATGGAAAAATTTTCGAACATTTTTATTTTCCCAAAAATGACTCTAACGATTTTGATTAAATCACCTTATGTTTAAGATTCTTTTATAACAAACGAAATGTATATCTTGCATTTTTTAGGGAATTGCCTCTGAAGACCTCTTCATTCTAGATGACTTTTGTATATCAGGCAAACCGTAAGAGATAGACAAAAACTTACTACACAAAAAAATGTACATCTCGTTACAACAAACAATTTATGTTATACACATTTTTTCGTGGATTTGGCCGGTTTTTTTTTTTTTTTTTTTAAGTTATTCCTTGCTATTAGTTTCAGATTTAAAGTACGGAATTTGTCAACTCCAGGCCACGCAAAAAACGGATTTCAATCCCATAGCAACAACATTTTAAAACATCTGACTACCAGTGTATTCCCTTATTTCCCTCCTACTTATAACGAATTAAGTATCTGCTACTACCTAGCTTAGCATGAAGTAGATAGAAGAATAAGCTACTTCACAACCATCACACAATTAAAACGACTATAATATTTATAAGACAATGCAAATTTTTTGATTTATTGTGAAGTATAAATGTAACCATTTTTACCAATGGGCAAATAACTATTTTATGTACAATTTGGAAGGTCGCGATTTGGCCATGCTGTTAAAGCGACCCAAAATTAATTATATTGTAAATAATAATAAAAAAAAAGGAATAAGCTAATTGGCAATAATCTGTTACAGAGATGTAGAGAAAGTCATGTGAATGGAACACATCAGATTTTTTTTTTTTAAGATGTAGGGTATTTATACGTCTTAATACACGCTTATGCTCTTCAGCAATAAGTGGACAACTGCATTGGGAAGCCAGGAGGTTGATATTGTCCAACAGCCTGAGCAATAGATTAAATAAATAAACAATGTGGATTATAAGCCTCCCCCCCTCAAGGATTGACCAACATGGCACCTATAATGTCTGTTCCATTCGCCATCTGGATATAATGTTGGGTAACTTACTCCTGTCTAGATGTTCTCACGGAACGTTTTGGTGCGACGTGTTGCAGAAAAACACGGCGCAATCGGGCTTCACAAACAACTCTGTTTACATCATTACCAGAGTTATGGTTGTGTTCCGAGCTCTTGGACCTGAAAGGTATGTGTAAATCACTCACGTGAGTACAGATAAGGTGACACTAACAGAAGAATAACATGTACACTGACTTAATAGATTAATGACCGAGCCAATTCCGTGTCCAATTCTGAACGCGGTTTCATTTTCTGAAGAAGATTAGTTCTGCGTGTGTCTGTGGGCGACATAGATCAAAAACGAAACGCTCGTTAAATACCATGTTCAGAATCTTGCAAGGATGCTCCACAAAGATTTTCAACCAAATTCCCCTTCGCCCCCCGTTATCCTGTGTGACATTTTTTTTTTTTCTAGAAATAGTTTATTTTATCAATATTAGCTTTAACAATTTTTATTAAAGTACCATATGTTTAAGATATTTTCTGGCAAACGTAATGTGTACCTAACATCTAAAGACTTCTTCATTCTGGAGACTTTTGTAAGTAAGAGAAAGTCAGATACTCACAACACAAAAAATGTAGAATTCAATAAAACACACACTTTATGACATAGACGTTGTTTTTAAATAAATATCAAACGAGTTAACAGCATTAGTCATCGTATAACGGTAGCTCAACAGTATGTTCCGGTCTAGTTTTTCTTCTTTTCCTTTATACTTTCTCTACACATACTATGCACATAGAGTATAGAGAAGGTATTGTAATGCACCCAAAAATTCAATACCGAGATTTCACCGGAAATACATGTTTTGAGACTTCCTGAATCCAAAAAAAAAATTTTTTTACAAAAATGTCCGTGTGTGTCTATCTCTGTGTATATGTGTGTGTTATTGGTCAGCATAGATGAAAAACGAACAGACCTTAAACACCATACTTGGTATTATTAAGTTTGGTATCTTCCAAGGATGCGACACGAAGATTTCCAAGAAAATCCCCCCACCCCAAGCTACCTTTTATATGGAGCTTTTTTCGAAAATTTAGATTTTCTCAAAAATGGCTGTAACAATTTTGGTTAAAATATCGTATATAAAGGATATTTACTTGACAAATAAAATGTATATCCTAAATTTTCTGGGAATAGCCTCTGAAGACTACTTTATTCTGGATGAATTTTATGGAATGTTGTATAACTGCTAAAACGTAAGAGATGGACAAAAAATTGCCACACAGAAAATGTATAGAATATTAAAACAAACAATTTATGTCATATACTTTTTTTTTCGTGGAGTTGCTCGTTTTTAAGATCTTTCTTGCTTTTAATTTGTTTTGAAAAGCATTTTCTCTTACAGGAGTTTGTCAACTGCTGTCCATACAAATAAAGGAACTTCAGTCACATAGCAACCAGCTTTTGACTATCACTTTAACCTATGCTACTGCCTTATTTGCCTTCTACTTACAAGGAAGCAAGTATTAAGACTATTTCTGCTATTTTTTTTTCTCGATTAAAATGAAGTAAATAGAATAATTAGCGTTTTAACAATAATTTGTTGCAGAGATGTAGAGAAAGTCATGTGAATGGAACACAACAGATTTTTACTTTCTCTATACGCACTATGTACATACTGTATAGAGAAGGTATTGCACTCCACCCAAAATTCGATACCGAGATTTCACCGGAAATATGTTTTAGGGTCCCCTGTATCCAAAAAAAGCATTTTCACAAAAAGGTCAGTGTGTCTGTGAACACAACTCAAAAATGAAAAGTCGGTAAAATACCAAACTTGGTATTTAAGTTTAGTATCTTCCAGGGATGCGACAAGAAGATTTTGAGAAAAATCCCCCCACCAACTACCCTTTACATGGAACTTTTTACGAACATTTTGATTTTCTCAAAAATGGCTCTAACGGTTTTGATTAAAATTTCGTATATTAAAGATACTTACCTGACAAATAAAATGTATATCTTGAATTTTCTGGGAATAGCCTCTGAAGAGTAGTTTATTCTGGATGAATTTTACTGAATTTTGAATAACTGCTAAACCGTAAGAGATGGACAAAAACTTACTGTACAAAAACTGTAGAGCACATTAAAAGACACAAATTATGTTATGTACATTTTTTTCGTGGAGTTCGTCGTTTTTGAGACATTCCTTATTTTTGGTTTCTGCTATGAAAAACGTATACTTTTCTCATACAGGAACTTGTCAACTGCTATCCCTATAAACAAAAGATCTTCATTGACATAGCAACCAGCTTTTGACTATCACTTTAACTTATGGTTGTCCCTTATTTCGCTTCTACTTACAAGGAAGCGAGTAATAAGACTATTTCTGCTATTTTTTTCTGATTAGCATAAAGTAAATAGAAGTATAAGTTTTTTAAGAATAATTCGTTGCAGGGATATGGAGAAAGTCATGTGAATGGAACACATCAGATTTTTCTCTTTATCGTTGACATGGAAACAGCAGTACTATAATATGCAGTTTGTAACACTGAATGTAAATACTGCTTATTCAGAGCTTCATCACATGTATCTAGAATTTCACGCCCTTCTGAATGCACTACCTTACATTTCTTAACTTCAGACAAATCTTCTGACAACATTGAACTACTTCTAATAGGTTAATACACATATCTGCAGGAAGTATTACTGCTAAGCAGCTCACAGAGTAACTAGATATTGCTTTTCCCTCTCCCCACACCTCATCCTGCAGGGCTCGTACCGTTTGCCCTTCCTTATAAAGTTTGCGACCGCATGTCTTGCTACATCAAAACAAGTGATAGATAAGAACGCATAATAGAGAGGTAAACAAACCTATTGTCAAGTAAACAGTACTGTTTCCAGAGAACAAAAATGAAACGAGACATTCCTATAACCACCCTATTTACATAATTATGTAAAACATACAAATGATTACATATATAAGGGTAAAATGTAAATGGCGTGTTATTTAGGACACTCTGTAACTACTGTGGTTCTCAGCGTCCCATTCTATACTGGGCGTGAAAGACTGCTTAATTTTACTCAGAAGCTTGAGGTTCTTTTGCGTGCCGTAAATCTACGATACGGGACCAACGCCTTCACTTCCCTTCCGAAGGTATTTTTACGCCCGAAAAAATACTAAATTTGATATTTACGTCCAGCGTCTTTGAAGGATGCGACATGAAGATTTTCAAGAAAATTCTCAGCCCCAAACTACTGGGAAACCGTAAGAGATTAACAAAAAGTAGATATTAATCAAACACAATTTGCGGAGTTAACCATATCACATCAAATTTCTTTTATGAATCGTGTATTCGGTAAATAATAAGTTGGAAAGGGATTCAGATTTGGATGCTACAGACCCAACTGGTTTCAGGCAGACTCTCCCTAAAGCCAAGACATCCAAAAAGCATTGAAAATAGCAAGCAGTTTTTGTTTGAGGGAGGTGCTGTTTCCTAGAAGATGTGAAGCAAGCACCGGATGCAAATACCTGAGCAGACAGCCGTGAAATGTCCCTGAGCTTCTAGAGTTTCCTTCGGAGACACTTTCTGCTCAGGTCCTTAACGGTACGGATGACTGACCACAGACCAACATTACAACTCACAAAAGCGATTGTACTATGTTCCTTTCTCTAGCTGTTCCATATACCAACTATTCCTTATCCACATCACGCTAATGGTGATACAAATTAGCAGAAACTGCCTTATTACTTGCTTCCTTGTAAGTAGAACACAAATAAGGGAATACATTAGACTAAACCGACAGTCAAATGTTTTATAATGTGCTTGCTATGCGATTGAAATGCGTTTCTTTGAGTCGCCAGGCGTTGACAAGTTCCCCTGTGAGAAAAGTTTTTTAAAACTGAAACCATAACAAGGAACATCTCGAAAAATGTCAACTCTACAATAAAATGTGTATGACATAATTTGTGTGTTTCAACGAGATCTACATTTTTTGTGTAGTAACTTTTGGTATATCTCTTACGGTTTACCAGCTATGCAAAACAGGAGCAAAATTCATCCAGGATGAAGAGGTCCTCAGAAACTATTCCCAGAAAATTCAAGATATGCATTTTATTTGTGATAGAAATGGCTTTAATATGTGGTATTTTAATCAAAATCGATAGAGCCGTTTTTGAGGAAAACAAAGTTTTTGAAAAATTATTCATGTAAAAGGTAGTTTAGTATGGTGGATTTTCTAGAAAATCTTCGTGTCGCATCCTTAGAAGATAACAAACTTAAATACCAAGTTTGGTATTTAACGGTCATTTACTTTTTGAGCTCTGCTGTCCACACACATAGGACCTTTTTCTAAAAATGTGATGTGTTCCATCCACATCTCTACATCTCTGCACCAAATTATTGTCAAAAAAAGTGTTCTATCTACTTCATGCTAATCGAGATAAACATTAGCAGAAATTGTCTTATTGCTTGCTTCCTTGTAAGTAGAGGCGAAATATGGGAGTAGAATAGGTTAAAGTGATAGTCAAAAGCTGGTTCCTAAGTGACTGAAGTTCCTTTGTATGGACACGAGTTAACAAATTCCTGTATGAGAAAAGTGTAAGTTATTTAAAGCTGAAACCGATAACAAGGAATATCTCCAAAACGGTCAACTCTAGGTATATGACATAAATTGTGTGTTTTAACGAGATCTACATTTTTTGTGTAATAAGTTTTTTCCTATCTCTTACGTTTTACCAGTTATGCAAAACCGGATCAAAATTCATCCAGAATGACAAGGTTCTCAGAAAATTAAAGATATACGTTGTATTTGTAATGGAAATAGCTTTAATCTGTGGTATTTTAATCAAAATCGTGTCATTTTTGAAAAAAACAAAAATGTCGAAAATATGTCCATGTAAAGGGCATTTTGGGGTAGGGGAATTTCCTTGATAATCTTCGTGTCGCGTCCTTGGAAGATAATAAACTTAAATACCAAGTTTGGTATTTTAACGACTTTTCGTTTTTTTACTTACCGGTTCACAGACACACGGACCTTTTTCTAGAAATACTTTTTTCAGATTTACGGGACCCCAAAACATGTATTTCCGGTGAAATCTAGGTGTCGAACTTTTGGGTGCAATACAATACCTTCTCTATCAGCTATGTACATAGAACATGCGGGCTAGAGAAAGTAAACAACGTTAACAAATGACTACCTCGTACAACAAATACGAAGACAGAAGAAGAGTTTCTTTGTCGTGTTCAAAACGATTTGAATACTGAGTTGTTTCCACGCAGATATTTCGATCCGATCTCATTCCGATCCCATTTTTTAAGAGGATCAGATCAAAGATTCAATACGATTTGAAACCGTGTGCTCAAATCGATTTCAATTCCCCATGGAAACGTGTTTTCGCGACATTGTTAGTGGCAGGTCAGACATGTCTGGAAGCACCGCGTGCGCCAATCACGGCGGCAGTTTATTTCGTCACGGGACACGAAAATGAGAGTTATGGCACGTGATCGTATCTTGCATCTGTCGCGTAACTTTCAAACTGCTAAAATTTACCGCCTCTAATAATAACCAGACCAAAATAGTGTTCCGCGCTATAAATAGCGGCGTTCCTGGGAACACCGCAACACAGCAGTTATAGGTAACCCAATAACTCACTTTTTACTTTCTCTACACGTACTATGTATATTGTGTATAGAGAAGGTATTGCATTCCACCTAAAATTCCATACCGAGATTTAACCGGAAATACACGTTTTAGGTTTCCCTGTATCCAAAAAGAGCATTTTCAGAAAAAGATACGTGTGTGTCCGTGTGTCTGCGATCACGATAACTCAAAAGCGAAAAGTCAGTAAAGTACCAAACTTAGAATTTTAGTTTAGTATTTTCCAGAGATGCGACACGAAGATTTTGAGGAAAATGCCCCCTTTACGTGGAAAAAATTCGAAAATTTTGATTTTCTCAAAAATGGTTCTAATGATTTTGATTAAAATACTGTATACTAAAACTACTTATATGGCAAACAAAATGTATATCGTGAGTTTTCTGAGAAGAGCCTTTAAAGACATCTTTATTGTGGATGAATTTTGAGGAATTTTGCACAACTGGTAAACCGTAAGAGATAGACAAAACCTACTTAACAGAAAATGTAGACTTCATTAAAACAGACAATTTATATTCATACATTTTTTTCGTGAGGTTGGCCGATTTTTAGATATTGTTATTGGCTTTAGCTTTACAAACTTACACTTTTGTCATACAGGAATTTGTCAACTCCTGTCCATACAAACAAAGGAACATCAGTCACATAGCAACCAGCTTTTGACTATCACTTTAACCTATGCTACTCCCTTGTTTCGCTTCTACTTACAAGGAAACAAGTAATAATACTATTTCTGCTACTTTTTTCTCGATTAGCATGAATTAAATACAAGTTTTTTAACAATACGAGAGTCGGCTGATAAGTCCCAGGCCTCACACAGATATGGCGCCACTAGGCCAGTTAGACGGTAGCATCGTATAGCTTAACCCTAGACTAGTTTGTATCCATAGTTACAGGTCAATAGCTTGTTTAGTTTTTGAATGACAGTATTTTAAACAAAACAACTTAAGAGTTTTCAGGAAAATGGAGCATTTGGAAAAACGAGCAGTGATGAAATACTTCCATTTGAAAGGCTTAACGCCTAAAGAAAGCAAGGAGGAAATGGACAGTACATTGAAAGACTCTGCCCCTTCATATTCAATGATTAAAAGGTGGGTTGCAGAGTTTAAAATGGGACGTACGAGCACTAGTGATGAGCCTCGCTCTGGACGCCCTGTAGAAGTGACAACTCCAGAGATCATTGAAAAAAATTCATCGTTTAGTACTGGAAGACCGCAGAGGCTGTAAACATATCAAAAGAACGTGCAGGTAATATTTTAAGTAATGTTTTAGGCTTTAACAAGGTCTGTGCAAGATGGGTGCCACGTTTGTTGACACCCGATCAAAAGTTGCAAAGAAAAACTGTTTCTGTTAAAAATGTGGAGCTCTACCGTAAAAATCCCAGTGAATTTTTGAGACGGCTTATTACCATGGATGAAATTTGGATACATCACTATACTCCAGAAAGTAAATCACAGTCAAAACAGTGGATTGCGCCAGGTGAACCAACCTCAAAAAGGCAAAGTCAATTTTGTCAGCTAACAAGGTTATGGTGAGTGTTTTCTGGGATGCACAGGGAATTATATACTACTACGCAAGCTTACTGCAACGTTTGAGTGATGAGGTGAAAAGAAAAACCACATTTGGCAACAAGAACAACAACAAACGGGAAAAATGCAACGGGAAAAATGTGCGAATTAAAGTTGGAATTGATTGAACATCCACACTATTCACCAGATCTAGCACCCAATGACTACCAACTGTTCCCAAACCTCAAAACATTTCTTGGAGGACGAAAATTTCACAGCAACGAAGTCATTGATGCGGTAAACAGCTATTTTGAGGACCTTGATGGTTTAATTAAATTAGAACACTGATATGGTAAATACATTAGCCTTTCTGGAAAATATGTTGAGAAAAAAGAAAAAAAATGTATAAATGCTGTTTTCATTGAGAGGTCCGGAACTTATCAATCGTGTTAGAGATGTAGAGAAAGTAATGTGAATGGAACACATTGTCAGATTTGTTACGAGCAACATGCACGAGTTACAAGCTATTAACTTTACTGTACTGATATAAATCGTTCACGTTCTATTTTTAAATCGTTTTTTTACTTTGTTTCAAGCGGCACAACTTGATATTTTGAGACCGCAAGTTGAAGCCAAGGTCTCAGACTTAAGGTCACGTGGAGCAGACAGAAATTTGTTGCCATTGACGTCAACTCTTGGAACAGACCGTCGCGATGAGAGTACCAAAATGTTGCGTCTATTGTTATATACTTTTATGTTACTATCTCCTCAGAAACAGTTTTTTAATCTGAAGTGGTCCACTCACATGACTTTCTCTACATCTCTAAAAAGCTTTTTCTTCTATTTACTTTATACTGACCGAGAAAAAAGTTGCAGAAATCGTCTTAATACTTGCTTCCTTGTAAGTAGAAGGAAAATAAGAGAACACACCATGCTAAAGCGATAGTCAAATGTTTTAAAAGCTATCGCTATATAATTGGCGTTCATTTGTTTGAATGGACAGTAGTTGACAAATTCCCGTATGAGAAAAATTAACTATTTTAAAACAAACATTTAACGAGGAATGTTAGAGAAACGGTTAATTCCACAAAAAATGTTTGTAACATAAATGTTGTGTTTTAACGAGATCTACATTTTTTGTTAAGTAAGTTGTTGTATCTTTTACGGTTTACCACTTAGGGAAAAAATGTAAATGGCGTTTTATTTATGGACACTCTTTAACTGCTGTGCTTCTCAGCGTCCAATTCTACACTGGGCGTAAAAGATCACTTAATTTTGCTCAGAGGCCTCTCTATCAGGCTTCAGGTTCTTTTACGTGCTGTAAATCTATGACACGGGACCAACGGCTTTACTTCCCTTCCGAAGGAAGCCATGCTAAGGATTTTTATACCCGAAAAAAATTCATCGTCCTCTGCCGGATTTGAATCCGCGACTTTGAGTATATGAAGTTAGCACGGTAACCATTACACTACGGAGGGCGACTCCACTTATGAAAAATTCCGTAAAATGCATCCAGAATACAGATGTTTTCAGAGGCTACTCCTAGAAAATTCAAGATATACATTTTATTTGTCATATAAATATCTTTAATATATGATATTTTAATCAAATTCGTTAGAGCCATCTTTGAGGACATTTAAACCTAAACACCAAGTTTGGTATTTAACGATATGTTCTTTTTGAGCTATGCTGTCCTCAGACACACACGGGTCTTTTTCTAAAAATATTTTTTTTTTTTCGGACTAAGGCATGTATTTCCAGTGAACTGCCGGTATCGAATTTTTGAGTGCAATACAATACCTTTTGCCCGCCTGGGCAGTGTGTCTGCTTCACATACAACAGGTCGCGAATTGGAGTCTCATTTAGGGTGTGTTTTTTCGGGGTTTCCCCACATCATGAGAAGACGAGTGTCGAGCAACTTTAAGCTCCATGGACCCCGAGAACATTTGAACATCATTTCGCCAATTTCATTGATCGTCCGATATGACCAACCAGGCTCAACTAATAAATAAACAAACAAACAAAAACTTTCTATGCACTATGTACACAGTACGTGTAGAGAAAGTAACAATTCTCATATTTTGGATTCAGAGGTCCACAAGAACATACATTTGTGTAATATCGGTCTTGAAATTTTGGGTGGAATGCAATACTTTTTCTGTATCGAAGTACTTGTTAGAGATAGTAAAATTTATTATAACTAGGACTCAGATTTTTAGGTAAATACATATTTTGTTTGCATCCTAATATGAACTTGAAACTGATTTTAATGTTCTGGATATGTACACCAGACCAAACTGTTTAAGTTTTATTGCACATAAAAATGCATAATTTCTGATTTTTATGTAAATAAACATGTTTGGATATTCACATAAATTATACAAAAATCGCATAAAGGAAACCTTTTTACTTTCTCTACACGTACTATGTACATAGTGTATAGAGAAGGAGGTATTGCACTTCATCTAAAAATTCGATACCGAGATTTCACCGGAAATATATGTTTTAGGGTCTACTGTATCAAAAAAAAAAAAAAAAAGTATTTTCAGAAAAAGGTCCGTGTGTAGGTGTGTCTGTGAACTCGATAACTCAAAAACCAAAAGTCGGTAAAATACCAAACTTGATATTTAAGTTCAGTATCTTCCAGGGATGCGATACGAAGATTTTGGGAAAAATCCCCCCACACCAAACTACCTTTTACATGAAACTTTTTCGAAATTTTTTATTTTCTTATAAATGGCTCTAACGATTTTGTTTAAAATATCGTATATTAAAGATATTTAAGTGAAAAATAAAATGTATATCTTGGATTTTCTGGGAATAGCCTCTGAAGACTACTTTATTCTGGGTAAATTTTAAGGAATTTTGCATAACTGCTGAACCGTAAGAGATGGACAAAAACTTACGACACAAAAAATGTAGAGCAGCTTAAAACACACAGTTTATGTTATATGCATTTTTTTCGTGGAGCTGAACGTTGAGATATTCCGTGTTTTTGGTATTAGCTTTAAAAAACTTACTTTTCTTATACAAGAATTTGTCAACTCCTGTCCATACAAGCAAAGGAACTTCAGTCACATGGCAATCACCTTTTGAGTATCATTTTAACCTATGGTACTCCCTTATTTCGCTTCTACTTACAAGGAAGCAAGTAATAAAACTATTTCTGCTAATGTAGAGAAATTCATGTGAATGGAACACATCAGGTTTTTAACATTTTTAGTGCATAAAAAATAAATATTTCCCAAATTTTTAGCTATAAATCCGAGCCCTAGTTATAACTTTTTAAATATGTATCCTAACAAAAGGTTGGTAATAACAAAATTTGTTAGAAATATTGTAATTAAACACTTCTGTTTTTGGTAACACTGAAGTAGCAGGTGGCAAAATCGGTGCACTAGAGCGCGCGCGCGCGCCAACCGGCAACCCTGGAATAAGGAAGGTGGACTTTGTCTCCGGAGGTTCCAGGAATGATGACAAAACAAAACAGTAGCAGTTTGGAAACCCTGTTCGCAGTAAACTTGCTGGCGTTACGACACAACTCAGGCCGACTTCTGCGACGCAATGTCACTTCTCTGGAAGTTACGTCACAGGCGTACCAACACTTCCTCCAGGCACAATCTGGGATAATCTTCCTGCAAAACTGACAAGTAAAACTAATATCCTGGAAAAAATTAATTTAATGGCTTTTTTACTTTCTCTACACGTACTATGATCAAAGTGTCTAGAGAATGTATTGTATTGCATCCAAAAATTCAGTACCGAGATTTCACCGGAAATATGTTTTGAGACCACCTGAATCATAAAAAAAAAATTAAAATAAAAAAAAAGGCATTTATAGAAAAATATCTGTGTGTGTCTGTGGACAGCATAGCTAAAAAAACGAAGAGACGTTGAATACCAAACTTGGTATTTATGTTTAGGTATCTTCCACGGACGCGACAAGAAGATTTTCACGAAAATCCCCCACTCCCAACTCCCTTTACATGAAGTTTTTTTCGAAAATTTTGATTTTCTTAATAATGACTCGTAACAATTTTGATTAAAATTTCGTATATTAAAGATATTTACCTGACATAAAATGTATATCTTGAATTTTCTGGGAATAGCCTCTGAAGACTAAAATAATTGGATGAATTTTACGGAATTTTGCATAACTGCTAAACCGTAAGAGATGGACAAAAACTTACCACACAAAAAATGTAGAGCACATTAAAACACACAGTTTATATTATATACACTTTTTTCGTGGAGTTGATGGTTTTTGAGATAATTATTGTTTTTGGTTTCACATTTAAAAAACAAATATTTTTTCATACAGGAATTTGTCAACTCCAGTCCATACAAACAAAGGAACTTCAGTCACATAGCAACCAGGATTTGACTATCACTTTAACCTATGCTACTCCCTTATTTCGCTTCTATGTACATGGAAACAAGTAATAAGACTATTTATGCTAATGTTTTCTCGATTAGCATGAAGTAAATATAAGCATAAGCTTTTTGAAAATAATTTGTTACAGAGATGTAGAGAAAGTCATGTGAATGGAACACATCAGATTTTTAACACATATCATAAATAACTTTACGACGTTTGCGGAGAGCAATTCAAAACAAACGAAGAGGAATGCTGACTTGAGGAATTGTGTTGATCCATGACAACGCTCGTCCACACAACCCATCGGCTCCTTGTACAATTTCAATGGGACATTTTCGATCATCCGCAGTACAGTCCTGACCTGGCACCCAGCGACTTTCACCTTTTCCCTGAACTGAAGACGTGGCTAGGAGAGCAGCACTTTCAAACCAACGAAGATCTTCAAAACAACGTCAATGCTCATTTGAAATCATTGGCGACAACATTTTTTGAAGCGGATATTGCAAAGCTTGTGCACAGGTACGATAAATGTCTCAATCTTTTCGGTGATTATGTTGAAAAGTAACCAGAAGTGTACAAAACTTTTAGTAATAAAATAATTGTTTTCTATGAACATGTGTTTTATTTAAAGCCTAGCGGAGTTTGAAACAAAAACGGCCCCCGTATGTATGGGCATGTTTGCGGCGGAGGACACCTCGGCAATCGCGACCAAGTGGAAGGGATTAGAAGAGGGGAAACCACAGGTAGCACACAGGAAATGACGGAGCTAACCGCAGGAAGCAAAAAAGTCCCTAACAATTTCACTAGATGGTAGCCCTGGCGCGCCACGAAGGCTATACAAGCGCCGGGAGGCCGTCGGAAGAATGCCACTACAACGGCATCTGGTCTCACCATCTGTCTGCAAAGCCTCAAGCCACACCTGCGCCGATCTGAAAGATGAAGAAGGGAAACGAAATGAAAGAAAGGAACCGTGGTAGATATACAGCACCCAGCATTCGGCACGGTCCCAGGAAAGCCACTGAAAACCTCAGGTGCAAAGTGTGCGGTCGACGAGGAGCAAACCCACAGCTCCAGACAAAACCGCCTGAGCTACCTCGCTCGGTTAGATGAAACCATTGTCCCTGTTTTCAGTTTAAAATTAGACAAGATTGAAGTTGCGTAGCCGCAGGAAGTGCTGCATTTGGCACAAGGACCTATCCGGGAAATGAATCCGGGACCAAGAGACGGACGGGGCAATGCACTGTTTGGGTTGGCCGGAAATGCTCAGCATTCCGCCAGGCTGTACGCGTTCTCTAATTGTAGGCAGCTCGACGTGCATCAGACGGAGAATCTGTTTGCTTTCCTCGAGATCTCGCAGCTGATTCTGCAAATCTTATTTATATTGGGACAAAACTAGGTCAGGCGTTCTATGCGATTCGTCGCTGTTCCCATTTTAGTCAGCCCTCATTAATTGCCTGCTTTAGTTCTTTTACTTTCTCTAACACATATAATGTACATAGTGGATAGAGAAGGTGTTGTATTTTTTTTTGGTAGTGTTTAACGCCCGCTTTAACTACTAATGGCACCGCAGGCGGTGACACTGATGATACATGAATGATGATGGAGCACCGGTGGAATGCGATGGCGGGGGAAACCGGAGTACCCGGAGTACCCGGAGAAAACCCGCCCCAGCGCCGTTTTGTCCACCACAAATCTCACATGCGGTCGCTTGGGATCGAACCCTGGCCGTCTAGGTGAGAGTCGAGTGGTCTAACCACTCGGCCACGGCGCGGCCCGAAGGTGTTGTATTATACCAACAAATTCGATATCGAGATTTCATTGGAAATGTGTTCTGGTGTTCTAGAAGGCCTCTTTATTTCACCCAAAAATTTAATATCAAGATTTCACTGGAAATGTGTGTTTTGATGTTCTTAAAACGGCGTTTTATTTCACACAAACATTCAATAAAGATTTCGCCTGAAATACTTATTTTGACGTCTTGAAAAAGGCCTTTTATTTCACGCAAATATTAAATAGATTGGATGTTTATTGCCAAGAACATAATACATGTATAGCAACGTCAATTAAAATAGACAAAAAGTCAATGTTATAAAATCCCAGGACCTTATAGAGAGGATGTTTCTTCAAAATAATTAGAATCTCTCTTTTAAATTTGTTGAATGTAAATTTCTTAATTTTGTCATGTAAAATATTGAATAAATTAATGGATACTGTTTTGCGTTTAACTATATTTGCATGTCCTAAAATAGATATCACTTGTGGCATAGTTTCACAAGAATCATATTCATATTTATTCTTCTTAATATATATTATATATATATATTAAATAATTTAAAATATATGTATATATGGATTCCAAATTCAATAAAATGTGGTTCATGGTTTACAATGTATCTTTGGCGGAACTGCAAAAGCGTTTTGATATTCTTAATAAAAGCTTTTTATCTCACCCAAAAATTCGATATCAAGATTCCATTGGAAATACGTGTTTTGATGTTCTTAAACAGGCGTTTCATTTCACACAAATATTCGATATTAGGATTTCACATGAAATGCCCTTTTTGATGTCTTTAAAAAAAAACAGTTTTATTTCAACCAAAATTCGTTATCAAGGTTTCACTGGAAATGCGTGTTTTGATGTCCTTGAAAAGCGTTTTTATTCCACCCAAAATTCGACATGGAGATTTCAACAGAAATACCCCATTTGACGTCCCTGGACAAACAAGAGAAAGGTCCTCTTTGTGTGACTAAATGAAGTCTGGACATGAAATTATTTTCCCTCGGCAGCTGGCTTGTCGCCCAGCAATTCAAAAGCTGCTCCAGACATTAAAATATGCGTCATTGGAAAATCCGGGAAGCGGGTTTGCGAAACCTGTTGCTTGTCGCCTTGAGGAGCGGATGCTGCGCCATTTCTCAGGTAGGGCACTCGTATAGCGAGATGACAAAATAAATAATGACGAGGCCGTTTATCTGACAAGAAATGCCAGGAAATCTTTGTTGCAAAAACTCTTTAATTGATCGCCGTGAAATTCTAAGCTTTACCTACAAATTTTGAAAATCCATGTTTTGAACAGCCCTTGTAAGGAAAACAAAAGAAATATGTCTCACTCACATCAGACTAACCGGTCCTCAACAATCTCATATTACAAAAATATTTAATGTTAAGTTGCAGAAATACTTTCATTATATATTTCGTTGTAGGTACATGCAGATGTTTAAACGTGGGTCGTTATTTGCTGGCTTTAAAAACCTATATTATTTCGATCACAACACCGAAAACAAACGAACGGTGACTTGTGCACAATCCGAGGGTGGTAGGGATGAGTCTAGAAATCTGAAGTACAACCAATTTGGGATCATCCGGAGGAGGCTCCTTCAATCACAAATCAGATGAAGGAAATAAGGTGCAAGAAATTTGTGGGAGGAATCAACCCAGCATTTGCCTACCGTCCCAAGTAAACCAGGAAAAACACACGATCAGATAGGACGGTCGCAGGGTATCGAACCCGGACCTACTGAGTGCGAGACTCGCGCGCCAATTCCCTCGGAGTTGGAAGTGAAAGTAATGTGAATGTTACATTCAGGTTTTTAAAAAATAAAGCTTATGTTGATTCTATGACTACATATGTGGCCAAATCATTAGAATAAATATTACAATTCGCTTATATCTTAAAAATATGCTCAAGAAACAAAAACTATTATAGATAAAAATTCTTAAATAAGACACACATTGCTATTAGCCCACTACATATTTTAGTTTTAGTTAATTAGTTAATTTTTACTTTCTCTGCACGTGTTATGTATTGTATTCCACCCAAAAAATCAATACCGAGATTTCACCGGAAATATGCTTTCAGGTACCTGAGTCCAAAAAAATGTATTTTTAGAAAAAGATCAGTATGTATCTGTGAACAGCATCTCAAACCCGAAGTCTGTAAGGTATTTATGTTTGGTATATCCCAAGGATGCGACACGAAGATTTTCAAGAAAATCCCCAAAATCCAAATACAGTTGGGAACATTTTCGAAAATTTTGATTTTCTCAAAAATTGCTCTAACGATTTTGATTAAAATATCGTACATTAAAGATATATACTTGACACATAAAATGTATATCTTGAATTTTCTGGGAATAGCCTCTGAAGACTACTTTAGTCTGGATGAATTTTACGAAAGTTTGCTTAACTGCTAAACCGTAATAGATGGACAAAAATTTACCCCACAAAAAAATGTAGAGCACATTAAAACACACAATTCATGTTTTATACAGTTTTTTCGTGGAGTTGATCGTTTTTGAGATATTCCTTGATTTTGATCTCAGCTTTAAAAAACTTATGATTTTCTTATACAGGAATTTGTCAACTCGTGTCCATACAAACAAAAGAACTTCAGTCACATAGCAACCAGCTTTTGACTATCACTTTAACCTATGGTACTCCGTTATTTCGCTTCTACTTACAAGGTAGCAAGTAATAAGACTATTTCTGCTAATTTGTTCTTGACTAGCATGAAGTAAATAGAAGCTTAAGCTTTTTAACAGTAATTTTGGTCAGAATTGTAGAGAAAGTCATGAGAATGGAACACATCCGATCTTTTTTCGGACTCAGGGCACCTCAAAACGTATATTTCCGGTGAAATCTCGGTATCGATTTTTGGTGCAATACAATACCTTCTCTATCTATTACGTACATTGTACATACGGGCTTGAGAAAGTAATATTAGTGTTATGTGCATGCCAGGTGTTAATAAGGCAGTATGTTCAATTTTAGAGGAATTTTTAAAATAACATGTGGCCTAAACTAACTCTGTGTGACAAGTGTTAAATGGTGAACAATGACTTCATAAAGTCACACAGTATCGGCCTCACAGTCCAGAGGTCGCGATTTCGAATCTCACTTAGGATGAATTACAGGATAGAGTTTTTTCTCCTTTTTTTCGTAATCATTTTAAAATATGTGCTCCATTCATATGACTTTCTCTACATCCCTGTAACAAATTATTCATAGTAAATGTATCCTTCTATCTACTTCATGCTAATCCAGATAAAAATTAGCAGAAACGGTTTTATTACTTAATTCTTTATAAGTAGAAGGGAAGTAAGGGAATACACAAGGCTAAAACGACAGTCAAATGTTTTAAAATGTGCTTGCTATTGGATTGAAAACCGATTTTTTTTTTTTTTTTTTTTTTTTTTTTGGCCAGATGTTCACTAGTTGCCGTGTGAGAAAACCTTTTAAAACTGAAAACAATAATAAAGAATACCTCGAAAACGGACAATTCCACGAAAAAATGTATATTACATAAATTGTGTGTTTTAATGAGATCTACATTCCTTGGGAATAGGTTTTTGTCTGTCTCTAACGGTTTACGAGTTATGCAAAATTCAGAAAAAATCATCCAAAATAAATAAGTCTTCAGATGTAATTCGCAGAAAGTTCAAGATATACATTTTATTTGTATTGTAAATATCTAAATATAACACATTTTAATCAAATTCGTTTGAGCCATTTTTGAGAAAATCGAAATTTTCGAAAAAAGTTTCATGTAAAGGGTAATTTAGGGTGGGAGGATTTTTCTCAAAATCTTCTTGTCGCATCCCTGGAAGATACTAAACATAAATACTAAGTTTGGTATTTTACCGACTTTTCGTTTTTGAGTTATCGTGTTCACAAACACACGGACACACACACACACACACATACACGCACCTTTTCCTGAAAATGCTTTTTTTGGATACAGGGGACCCTAAAACATATATTTCTGGTAAAATCTCGGTATCGAATTTTTGGGTGCAGTGCAATACCTTCTCTATACACTATATACATAGTGCATATAGAGAAAGTAAAATGGGTCTGTATCCAAGGAAGAAAACAAAGAGACGACCATAGATGATGAAAAAGGGCGATAAAGAGCAAGCAGAACGACACAGGGGAAGAGGAAGCAGTGATGTGCTAAGATACCAATATCGCCGCTCCCTCTGTTTGTCACAATATGCTAACAGCCCTTGTCGCCAAGGGGTCGCAACCCCAGACTCACAATTTTTATTTTATGGTCTCAACGTTAATGTTCTTAGTGCCGGTCCATAGTCAGGCATTCTCTGTTCAAGAAGTCAATGTCGTTCAAAAAATTACATTCGTAGCGTGTGTATGTAGTAACCGTCGTTTGTTACTAGATGGCAGTCTAAGTTTCAGCTATATTAGATTTGTGGTAATCAGAGCGACGAAAAGATGTATTTCCGGTGAAATCTCGGTATAGAATTTTTGGGTACAATACAATACCTTGTACATAGTACGTGTAGAGAAAGTAATAAAAAGCCGTGGAGGACGTTGGCTTGTAAGCGAGTAGGTTGAAACTCTTGCCGTTACTTGCGTGTAATTGATGGCGAATTAGACTTCGATAAAAATAGCAAGGTCTTCTCGAACTGCCTAATCTCAAACTGCTGCATTTTTAACAGAAAACTACTTGGCACGCGGAGACTTTTAGAAGTCGCTATGGAATGTGTAGTTTGATCATACGTTTTAATTCCTCGGTCGCTTGTCCATGCCAGGTAGAGGAAGAATTGTGTTCCACCCAATAATGCGATATGCAGACATTACCGGAGTGTCTATGATGTAGCATAATTCTAAAGAGACAAGTCGAAGATTTCTACTTCTTCTAGCGCGTATGTACGAGGGCCGGTTTTTTTATTCCTCCTTCTTCAACCTCCGATAGGCTATAAATAAAAAACAAGTTCAAAGAAAACAACTATTTTATTACCAACAGTTTGTACACTTATGGTTACTTTTCAATATAATCACCGAAAAGATTGAGACATTTATCGTACCTGTGCACAAGCTTTGCAATACCCGCTTCAAAAAATGTTGCCACCAATGATTTCAAATGAGCATTGACGTTGTTTTGAAGATCTTCGTTGGTTTGAAAGTGCTGCCCTCCTAGCCACGTCTTGAGTTCAGGGAAAAGGTGAAAGTTGCTGGGTGCCAGGTCAGGACTGTACGGCGGATGGTCGAAAATGTCCCATTGAAATTGTTCAAAGAGTCGATGGTTTGTGTGGACGAGCGTTGTCACGGATCAACACAATTCCTCAAGTCAGCATTCCTCTTCGTTTGTTTTGAATGGCTCTCCGCAAACGTCGTAAAGTACGAAGATCTTCAAAACAACGTCAATGCTCATTTGAAATAATTGGCGGCAACATTTTTTGAAGCGGGTATTGCAAAGCTTGTGAACAGGTACGATAAATGTCTCAATCTTTTTGGTGATTATGTTGAAAAGTAACCAAAAGTTTTAGTAATAAAATATTGTTTTCTATGAACTTGTCTTTTATTTAGAGCCTATCGGAGGTTGAAAAAAAGAAAACAGTCCTCGTACAATGTACATAGTGTACAAATATACATGTTTTGAGATCCCCTGAATGAATTTTACATAACTCGTAAGAGGCATACAAAAACTTAGTTAACAAAAACTGCAGAGCTCGTTAAAGCACACAGTTTATGTAATACACATTGTTTTTGTTCAGTTAGCCATTTTTGAGATGTTCCTTGATATTGGTTTCAGTTTTGAAAAACTTTTCTCATACGGGAATTTGTCAACTCCTGGCCACGCAAAGAAACGGATTTCAATCCCATAGCAACCACATTTTTAAAACACTTGACTGTCGGTTTAGCCTAGTGCATTCCCTTATTTACATTAGGCTAAAACGATAGTGAAATCTGTACTTGTTTCCTTATAAGTAGAAGGGAAATAAGCGAATACACTAGGCTAAAGTGATAGTCAAATCTTCTAAAAGCTCATCGCTATGTGAAACAATTGCGATTCGGTTCGCTTTGCATGGTTCTGTGTGCGAAAATTTAGTTTAAAATTGAAAACAATAAAAACGAATATCTCGAAAACGGTCAGATCTACAAGAAAAAGATATATAGCATAAATTATGTAGTTTAACGAGATCTACATATTTTGTGGAGTAAGCTTTTGTCTATCTCTTACGGTTTACCAGTTATGCAAAACTGATCCAGAATAAAGATGTCTTCACAGGCTATTCCCATGTGATTTAAGATATACTTTTAATTACTTTCTCTACACGTACTACATAGTTTATAGAGAAGGTATTGTAATGCACCCAAAAATTCCATACCAAGATTTCACCGGAAATACATGTTTTTAGACCTCATGAATAAAAAAAGCATTTTTAGAAAAATGTACGTGTGTATCTGTCTGACTGTGTCTGTATGTATGTGTGTGTGTTTCTGTGGGCAGCATAGCTCAAAAACGAAAAGTTGCTTAAAACCCAAACTTGCTATTTAGGTTTCATATCTTCCAAGGATACGACACAAAGATTTTCAAGAAAATCCCCCCACCCCTAACTACCCTATACATGGAAAAAGTTTCGAAAACTTTGTTTTTCTTAAAAATGCCTCTATAAGATTTTGATTAAAATACCACATATTAAAGCCATTCTATCACAAATAAAATGCATATCTTGAATTTTCTGGTAATAGCTTCTCAAGACCTGTTTATTCTGGATGATTTTTGCTTAATAGACCGCAAGAGATAGACAGAAACTTACTATAGAAAAAACGTAGGTCTTGTTAAAATACACAATACATTTTTTTCGTGGAGCTTACCATTTTCGAGGTATTCCTTGTTATTAGTTTCAGTTGTAAGTACTTTTTTCGCAGACGGGAGTTATGTTTTTCTTTTGTTCTACTCCTGGCCAAGCAAAGAAGCGATTTGCAATGACAGTTTTTAAAACATTTGACTATCACTTTAGCCTAGTGTATTCCCTTAGTTCCAGTCTACTTATAAGGAACTAAGCAATAAACTTCTGCTAATGTTTATCTCTATAAGAGTGAAAGAAGCTTGTTTGTGGAGTAGCTAGAGAATGTCATGTGAGTGTAACACATCAGATCTTTTGTCATGTAAATATCTTTAATATACGGTATGTTTAACTCCCAAAATGATCGCTATTCCTTAAGCTTGCTAAGGATTGGTATTCAGCTGTTTCTAAAATTGCAGCCTTGAAAATATGAACTACTGTATTTTACAACACTCGTGTCACAAAACAAACAGAACTGAAGAAGAAGAAGAAGAAGAAGAAGAAGAAACAAATATTTTGAAGCGCTGAGTAGTCTCACGTCTGAGATGTTGATTCGTTTTTGTTTGTACAATATAGACACGTGCGAGGCAATATGTTCTCCTGTTTCTTCTCATATGGATTGGGCTACATGCCTGACGATATGCACGACTATTGGCTACTCTTTCATTCACTTTCTACAGGCTTTTGAAGAACTCGGGCAACATACATTTTCTTCCTGAAGTCAAGGAAATTTGCAATTATTTCTCTGCTCTAAGTACTACCTTGCCACTTAACTTTGAAAACGTAAGAGCCATGGTTAAAAACATAAAATAAACACTATTTACTGCCCACTTTGAATACAAACATATGAGGAGCACTTTCGATGCAGCCTGTACAAAGTTTGCTCGCTGTGACTTTAAGTAAGCAAAGTATCATAGCACAAACTCTGATAAGCTAGGCTCGGTAGCTGCGTTGGCGACCAGGGTCACGATTCCACAAGTTTTGCGCCGGCAATACTCGCCTACCGACCAGGGAAAACCACGGAAACTCAAGGTACACCATTAACTAGAATAGAACCGGAATTTTCAGAATATGGTATCTCTAGTTGGCTCAGTGATATCTAGGTAGCCGAGGCCTATTGATTACAACACGTCGCCTTTAATAGCCAATAGTCCCCGAGGCAGAGTGGGAGGGACCAAGACAACACAGTTTTCCCGGAGAGACGTCAAACTTTCCTCTTCCACGTTGTATGACCGCAGCAGAGCGTCACTTCCCTTCGGCTAAACTTTCTTCCTCAACCGCTGCACCACTGTACCAAAATATATAACACACGTCCAGACACGTTTAATCTTTTTACTTTCTCTAGCCCGCATGTGCAATGTACATACCGGTTAGAGAAGGTATTGTATTGCACCCAAAAATTCAATACCGAGATTTCCCCGAAAATACATTTTTGGGTCCCCCTGAATAAAAAATGAAAAACATGTTTTTGAAATAATGACGGTGTGTGCATCTGTGTGTGTGTGTGTGTGTGTGTGTTAAATACAAACTTTTGAGAAAATCCCCCCGCCCCAAACTACCCTTTAAATCGAAACAAAATAAGCCCATGGAGTTTAAAGCTTATCCACGTTAGTTACCCTAAGGGAGATTCGAACTCGCTTTCTCCTAAATGCGAGGCAAACACGCTACCCCCATAAATATTTTGTCATGCACATTTTACATAATTTAGTGCATACGAACCCGATATCACTTATGAGACAGCTCTTCCATGATTAGTGAAGAGATCTGATGGACTGTTGAGGAGATTTGACAGAATAAAGCCAATATCCCATGGTCAAAATTTGGTCCAAATTTTTTTATACAACGTGAACGTTGGGTACAATTTCTCCATTACATTCCCACGGGAGTGTGTATTGGTCCAAATATTTCTCGCATGCACATGAACAGCTGATAGAAAATGGTGGTGGCTGCTGATCCACAATTGTGGATTCATTTCTGACCCTGTAAATTATTTTAAATTCCTTAGAATGGACGAAAAGTTGCTTGGAAAGTGGCTGTCCTTAGTTGAGGCAAAAATCACTCGCCAAGACACAAATATGAGGCAGTCCATACCAGCAAATCAAAAAGTAAGGCCAGGTTTTTATATTTTTGTTGAGAAAAGAAGGTTAGGTACAAATGGATCCGATAAAATACATTTGCGGGGATTATAAATACCCGAGTCATTATTTCATAAATCTCTGCCGCACAAAAAAACGGTATTTCAACAATAGGTCAGCTACTATAACCCTATTATTTAGGACAAAGTCTACAAGATACAGCAAAGCTTCACGAACAATCGCATGGGCGGGAAGGGAGACCCAGCGCTAGCTGAAATCCTATTACGTCATTACCGCCAGGTTGCTCATTGGCTGATTTCATGCATTTGGACCAAAAAATAGGACGGAAATTGGATACAATGAAATTATCCGGTGTCCCACGATCCAATTTGTAAATTGAAGAGTACTGGACCAAAATATTTGACCGTGGGACATCGGCTTAAGGGTTTTTTTTTCCCTCTGCCAGTAGAAATAGTGACAAGAGCTGTTGCGGCAGAAGAATTCGTTATCATGTGCATATTAAGTAAGGTGATTATGTGACAGGAAAGCCAGAGGACTTTGAGGACGTTCTTGAACGTTACCACTTCGAACCGATTCATTTGTTTGCGTCAAAGAAAAGAAACGTTCCTATTGTACACAAATGACTGAACACGTGAGAGAGGGCCTTCCTGTCTTGTCGCGGACCAGAGGTCACCCGCGTGTTCAACTTCCTTTCCGATCACAACCTCTGGCAAAATAAAGCATGTCGTGTCACAGGGTTAAAAATCTGATGTGTTCCATTCACATGACTTTCTCTACATCTCTGCAATAAATTACTATTAAAAAGCTTATGCTTCCTTTTACTTCATGCTGATTGAGAAAACATAGCAGAAATAGTCTTATTACTTGCTTCCTTGTAAGTAGAAGCGAAATAAGGGAGTACCATAGGTTAAAGTGATAGTCAAAAGTTGGTTGCTATGTGACTGAAGTTCCTTTGTTTGTATGGACAGAAGTTGACACATTCCTGCATAAGAAAAATATAAGGTTTTCAAAGTTGAAACCAATAACAAAGAATATCTTAAAAACGAGTCTTACGGTTTAGCAGTTATACAACATTCCGTAAAATTCATCCAGAATAAAGTAGTCTTCAGAGGCTATTCCCAGAAAATTAAAAATATACATTTTATTTATCAGGTAAATATCTTTAATATACAATATTTTTCTCAAAATAGTTAAGGCCATTTTTGAGAAAATCAAAGTTTTCGAAAAAAGTTCCATGTAAAGGGAAATTTGGGGTGGGGGGATTTTTCTCAAAATCTTCTTGTTGCATCCCTGGAAGATACTAAACCTAAATACCAAGTTTGGTGTTTTACTGTCTTTCCTTTTAGAGTTATCATGTTCACAGACAGACGGACACACTGACACACGGATCTTTTTCTGAAAATGCTCTTTTTTTTTTATACAAGGGACCCTAAAACATACATTTCCGGTGAAATCTCGGTATCAAATTTTTGGGTGGAGTGCAATACCTACCCTATAGACTACGTACATAGTACGTGTAGAGAAAGTATAAAGCTTACTACACAAAAAATGCAGACCACGTTAAAACACACAATTTATGTCATATAGGTTTTTTTTTTTTTTCCGTTGAACTGACCATTTCTGAGATATTCCTTGTTATTTGTTTCAGGTTGAAAATTGTTCAACTTTCCTCAGAAAGTTGTAAACTCCTGGCCCTGCATAAAAATGGATTTCACTCATATGGCAACCAGTTTTTAAAATATTTGACTGTCGCTTTAACCTAGTGTATTCCCTTATTTTACAAGGAAGCAAGTAATTCAGACAATTTCTGCTAATTTTTGTGTCGATTAGCATGGTAGAAGAATATCAATAATTTATTACATATCAGATATTACTTTCTCTGCACGTACTATGCACATAGTGTATAGAGAAGCTATTGTAATGCACCCAAAAATTCCATATCGAGATTTCACCGGAAATATATGTGAATCCGAAAAAAAAACATTTTTAGAAAAATGTCCGTGTGTGTGTGTGTGTGTGACAGCATGGCTCAAAAAAGAAAAGACCGTTTAAGTACCAAACTTGGTATTTAAGTTTGGTATCTTCCAAGGATGCGCCACGAAGATTTTCGTGAAAATCCCCCCCACCACAAACTACCCTTTACGTAGAAAAAAATTCGAAAATTTTTATTTTCTCAAAAATGGTTCCAAGAATATTGGTTAAAATATCGTATATTAAAGATATTTACCTGACAAATAAAATGTATATGTTGAATATTCCTCTGAAGACTACTTTATTCTGGATGAATTTTACGGAATTTTGCATAACTGTAAAACGTAAGGGATGAACAAAAACTTACTACACAAAAAATGTAGAGCACAATAAAACACACAATTTATGTTGTTTAAATTTTTTGCGTGGAGTTGATCGTTTGTTAGATATTCCTTGTTTTTGGTTTCAGCTTTGAAAACGTATACTTTTCTCATACAGAAATGTGTCAACTCATGTCCATACAAACAAAGGAACTTCAGTCACATAGCAACCAGCTTTTGAATGTCACTTTAATCTATGGGACTCCCTTATTTCGCTCCTACTTACAAGGAAGCAAGTAATAGGACTATTTTTGCTATTTTTTTCTCGATTAGCATGAAGTAAATAGAAGCATAAGATTTTTAACAACAATTTGTTGCAGAGATGTAGAGAAAGTCAGGTGAATAGAACACATAAGATTTTTTTTTATTTTGGAGTCTTCCAGCGAAATCTACATAATATGTAGTTTCTGGGGTCAATACAATACTTTCTCAAGCATAATGGCTAGAGAATGTTAACACTTTTCCGTAAGAAGGAAAACCAGTGGAGTAAGTAATGTTTTACAGCCTGTAAATGTTGTTTACGTTTGCCATCTCATTTTGTTATAGCGTCGAGCGAGCGCGCGCGCGCAACTTTTGTTGTAAGGTTTCAACAAGTGGGTTGGGGGCACTGACCAGGTGTCGGTGCAAGGTCAAGCCAAGGCTCTGGGGGGGCAGAGGAGCATCGCAGCTTACGTCACTGGCCAGCCATTCGCTTCTGCTCTGGAAACGAACCCAAAGCTGCCTTACTGCACTAGTCACTTTCTGATTTCATAAACATGGTCCCATACCAGAGTTGCAAACCAAAAACCATTGAATATCGCTACAGGTCGAGCAAAATTCCGCTACAAAAATACACACATTAAATTACCATAAAAATGGTTATAATATACCTTTTGTATGACGTTCCAGATGGTCAAGATAAAGTGATAATGATGATGTGAAATTATGTCTTCACTAACTGGTTGTAACCATTTCGAAAAAATATCTTCTTTCAACCACTTGTCCAAAAACCCCTATTTTCTCGCTTTCTTCTCATCTTTTCTCCGCGGCATTCCCCCCCCCCTTTTTTTCTCTTAGGGGTGGAGTATCCTTTATCACTCATTATACGCTATAATTAGTAACAATTAAAAGTAGCGCACTATTTTATTTAATCCAATATTTTAGTCGGCAAGCTGACGGTGTGATATTATAACTTGAAATGAGACCTGAGTCTGCGATGAGCGAGTGTTTCATCATGCTGCCCAAGCTTGCATAAAAGCATCAACTATCTGTATACTGATTATTGAATATGTTTATAAACACTGTCAGGCCGGGCGCTTGCATTAAATAAATATTAACATGAGTTATCAACTTATCTTTCACATGAGAGATTTCCCCACTTTTTCGTTTTTCTCCGCAATGTCTCCCGAAGGCTCAAATTCCGCTACGGTTGGCATCACTGTCCCATACATCATAAAAATCTGACGTGTTCCACTCACATGACTTTCTCCAGCTGTTGCGCAAATAATCTTTCCTTACAAAAGATTATTCTTTTATCTATTTCATGCTAATCGAGCAGAAATTGTCTTATTACTTGCTTTCTTTTAACTAGAAGGGAATGCACTAGACTAAACCGAGTCACATGTTTTAAATGCTATGTGAAACAATTGAAATACGACTGTCTGATATACCCGCTTGAGAAAAGTTTTAAGTATTTTAAATCTCAAACAAATAACAAGGGATATGTAATAAATGGTCAACTCCAGGCAAAAATGTATATAGCATAAATTGTGTGTTTTAACGTGATCTACATTTTCAGTGTACTAAGTTTTTGTCTATCTCTTACGGTTATCCAGTTATACAAACTTAAAAAAAAAAAAAAACACCCTGTAAAAGAGGTCTTCAGAGGCTATTTCCAGAAAATTGAAGATATACATTTTATTTATGATGTAAATATCTTAAATATAAGAGATTCTAATGAAAATTGTTAGCGCCGTTTGTCGTAAAATGTGCCATTCTGCTGTAGGCTTGCTTGCTGAAGTATGGGCCTTGAATTGCTTTTACACTAAACTGCCTGAAAGACTCATTTTAAAGCAAACATTTACTGGAACAGGACTTCGTTTAAGATCTAACATACCATAAGTTTCACTGATGATGGAGCAATTGGTGGAATGAATGGCGGGGGAAAATCGGAGGACCAGAAGAATACCCGCCCAGACGCCCCTTCATCCACCACAAATTCCAGAAGTGGGTGATCGGAATCGAACTCGGGCTACCTAGATGGGAGGTAAGCGGTCTAACCACATAACCACGGCGCCGCCACAAACCATATAAACGAGGGTGAAAATGAAGTCTTTTTAGAAAACCACACAAAAAGTAGTTTTTACTTTCTCCACATGGTATATAGGTAGAGAAGGAATTGCACTCCACCCAAAAATTCACTACCCAGATTTAATCGGAAATATGCGTTTTGGATTCCCCCGAATAAAAAAATAGAAAAAGATCCGTGTGTGTGTGTGTCTGGGGACAGCATAGCTCAAAAACGAAATGACCATTAAGTACCAAACTTGGTATTTAAGTTCGGTATCTTCCAAAGATGCGACACGAAGATTTTCAAGAAAATTCCCCCAACCCCAACTACCTTTTACATGGAAAAATATTCAAAATCTTGATTTCCTACAAATGGCTCTAACGATTTTGATTAAAATCTCTTATATTTAAGATATTTACATGGCAAATAAAATGTATACCTTGAATTTTGTGGGAATAGCCTTTAAAGACCCCTTTATTCTGGATGATTTTTATTGAATTTTGTATAACTGGTAAAGCGTAAGAGATAGACAAAAACCTATTGTACATAAAATGAAGATCACGATAAAACACACAATTTATGTCATGTACAGTTTTTAATGGAGTTGGCCGTTTTCGAGATATTCTTTGTTATTGATTTCAGCTTTAAAATAAAACCTTTTCTCGTACGGGAACTTGTCAACTCCTGGCCACGCAAAGAAACGGATTTCAGTCTCATATCAACCACATTTTAAAACATTTGATTGTCGGTTTAGTCTAGTGTATTCTTTATTTCCCTTCTGCTTATAAGGAATTAAGTAATAAGACCGTTTCTGTTAGTGCTTCAGCACTAAATAGGAGAATAGGATTATTAACAATAATTTGTTACACAGATGTAGAGAAAGTCGTGTGAATGGAGCATATAAGAGTTTTTAACTTAAATTTGTAGCAGAGAGGTAGAGAAAGCCAAATGAACTGGAAATATTGCAGAGCATAGATGCTGAAAAAATCGCAAATACTTACGTGGGTAGTCGACTGTTTTGAAGAACATCAGAGCATCACTAATGACAGATGAGTATCAACAAACGAGCTAACAATCGCTATTTGTTATAGATAGCGCGAGCTTGTTACCATAGTAACTAGCAGGTGAATACTTCCGCGTTTATTAGAGGAGCATTTCCTCCGTGAATCATATGGCGGCCTCTGTCTATCAGCATCCCACAGCAGGCGCTCTCTCTTTCTCGCAAGACGGGCCATGCTGCCTGGCGCCAGGGTTCCCCCTACTTGTCTGTCTCGCCCTCCTTTCCAGAGGCGGCTCGTGTATCGCGGGTTGAGAGCGGATCCAAAGTTTCAGTGGCAGCTTATGCATCAAGGATTGATATGCTTCCCAAACCTTACAGAGGCGGCTTGTGCATCAAGGGTTGAGAGCAAGCACCTACTTTCCAGTGGCGGCAAGTACATCAAATACTTATTCTTCCGGACCTTTCAATGGCGACTCGTGCATCGAGGATTGGGAACAACTCCCTACCATTCAGTGGCGGCTAGAGATCTAGGATCGATTACTTCCCAACCTTTCTAAGGTGGCTCATGCATCGAGGGTTGAGAGTGGGTCCAAAGTTTCAGTGGCGGCTGATGCATCAAGGTTTGATATACTTCCCAAACCTTACAAAGGCGGCTCGTGCATCGAGGGTTGAGGGCGACCACCAGTGGCGTCTTGTGCATCTAAGGTTAAGAGAGACCACCAAGCTTCCAGTGGCGGCTAATGCATAAAGGATTGGGAACAACTTCTTAACTTTCGGTGGCGGTTATTTCATCATAGCTTAAGAGCGCCAGTCAACCTTGGGGTGGCGGCATTCATCAAGGATTGAGAACGCCAGTCAACTTTTCAGTTATGTGAATGGAACTAGTGACATAACGGCCAGTGCATCAAGGATTGGGAGCAACTCTCAAACTTTCAGTGGCGGCTATTGCATCACGTTTTGGGAACACCCAAACTTTGTGGCGCCTAGTGCATTAGGACTGGGAACAACTCCCAACCTTTGAGTGGCGGATAGTGCATCAAGGATTGAGAGCGCCACTCAACCTTTCAGTGGCGGCTAGTTCATCAAGGGTTGAGAGCGACTTCCAACTATCCAGCGTATTTGTCCAGATTCCCCATTCTTGTCTATCTCTCCTCCCTTCTTAGTGATTCAAGACTTGAGAGTTCCCCATTAATTTGCAGTGGTGACTAGAGTATCAGTGTCTCCCATCATCCAGAGGTTGTTAATACATGTGTCAGAATTATCTCTACTTGTTTGAGTAGTTCTTCCTTCCAGCGCTGACTAGCGGATCAGTAACAGGACAGCCTCGTCCTGAGTCTGATAGTGCATTTCCCACAACCTTCTATTCCCCTGCTTGTCTGGGTCGTACTCCCAACGTTGGCTGTGCCCCTTTTTGTCCTTCCTGGTCAGAGGTACGTGCAGCTACGTCAGAGTAATGTTCCCCCATTAATTATAGATTACAAAACTAAGTGTTATATCAACTCAAATTTCCAATGACGGCTGGTCAAACGGGAACAGTGGCGGTTTGAAATAAATTGCCGGGCTCTCCCTGCTTGCCAATCTCCCGCTGTACTAGTGCCAGGATTCCCCTTACATCCAGTGACAGTCACAACAATCTTTCAGTGGTGGCTCGTGTGTCCTCCCAATTGCCTCTCTCGCCCTCCGTTTCATTGTCGACTAGCTAGAGAGGTGGAGGCTTGTATTCTAGTTTGATGGGAACTCCTAATTCTCTACTTGCTAACACTTCCAGAGGTGTGATTTTAGCTGGTTTCACCAGTGCCAACTTTTGGCTAACCTCCCTTCCAGTGGCTACAATTTGAACGTTCGCAGAGGCGGCTAATATTGTACTAGGCATGACTTTGTGAAGTCTTGGGTGCATAGTACCAGCCTTGCGAGCATCAAGCAAATGGTATCCGAGGCGCCAGAAGCAAATTACGAGGGTTAATCCTTACATGTTGAGAAAGCGATTTATCAGCAAGGTCAATTGGTGTGTTTACATCAAGACTCCGAGAATGACTGCCACAATTTCAAACACAAAACGCTTTATCTTCGCGACTGTCACTTGTCAAGGTTACCAACTTGATGGAATTTACGTCAAAATGGACGAATTTTTAAGTGGTAGACGGGTATTATATAAATAATAATTATGTTATACTGTTTTTCTTTGCAAAATCTCTGTAAGACGGTGTCAACATATACATGATGTTAATAAACTACACCGAAATAATTTGCGGGATTGTGCACGTGACTGATATAAGTAATTTGAGATCGGCAATACATGGTTCCCGGATAAACATAACGTTAAACGTGTGGGTATCAGGTGCTGATAAGTCGGTGTTGAAGCAAAGCAGGTTGAAAAACTGTCTCTAAAACTGCTGCCCGAGTATAGAAATGTCGATTTTTAGCAGCTCGTTACTAGCGTTCTCAAGAGTTAATGTCGCAAAAATCTGTAACATCTCGAACTAATCACTTGACAGTGCGACACTGAGCATTCGTTAACTACGTTCTTGAGTTATGTAGCCTACTCCGGAGGCGGTTTTTTTTTACTGCTCTAGAGGCTTAATCCGTAACGCGGGAAGCTACTATCACAAAGGTAATGAGTTCGATTCCTGTCATAGAGTAAATGTTTTTTATTATTATTTTGTTTTCATTCCAGACGAAGTGTCCCGTTACGTGAACGAGACCCGAACTCGGAAACTATCTTTCACTTGAAAGCCAGTATCATAACCACTACGCTAGAGAGGTACGCTGTAATATGTCCCTTCGTTTTTCGTGTTATGCTCTCCAATGGTTGATAAATTAGCCAGTGGCGTACTGGCACTTCACAAACTAATAGCCATTACTTCGAAATTTCAATAAACAGGGCATAAGTCTCATATCTCAAATTACTTATTTAAGTAATCTACATATTCTGTGAAATTATTTCGGTATAGTTCATTAAGACCTTGTATGTATATACATACACGCACAGTAGTGGTATTAATTCTGGACACTTTTTCGTTAAATTAACTTTCAAATTAATTACAACATTGCATTAAAATTTTACACAAGATTATTCTTATTTGATAAATTATGGTGAGGAAATAATATGCTACTGATAATTTACCCATTAATGGGCTAAATTTGGTGCAGCTTTTGAAAGTATATTATTATATACACATATATCCAATGTGACAATTGGAATTAGTGATATCACATTATAAAGAAGATTCCAAATTTAGGGAATGTAGTAATTCTAAGATTATGACACTTCAACACTAATCTTAAACGAGATTTCTTCAATTTTGAGTCCCTTATTATATGAGAGCAACAGCTTTTTGTACATAATATTGGATGCAAAATATAAGTATATTTGGCAAATATGTGTTTAGTTTATATTGCATCCAATATGAAGTATATAAATTATTACCCTGTTATAATAGGGGCACAAACCTTATATATTTAAGAGTACGTTGTTCATAGTATTGAAGTGTCACAATACAAAATGAATACATTTCTACACACGAGGGTTGTCCCACAAGTACCCGACCTAACAAACAAAATATCTGATGTGTTACACTCACATGGCTTTCTCCATATGCCTGCAACAAATTATTCTTATACTTTTATTTACTTTCTGCTAATCAGAAAAAAATAGCAGAAATAGTCTAATTACTCGCTTCCTTGTAAGTAGAAGCGAAATAAGGGACAACCGTAGGTTAAAGTGATAGTCAAAAGCTGGTTGCTATGTCAATGAAGTACCTTTGTTTATATAGATAGGAGTTGACAAGTTCCTGTATGAGAAAAGTATACGTTTTTCATAGCAGAAACCAAAAATAAGGAATGTCACAAAAACGACGAACTCCACGAAAAAAAATGTATATAACATAAATTGTGTGTTTTAACGTGCTCTACATTTTTTGTGTAGTAAGTTTTTGTTCATCTCTTACGGTTTAGCAGTTATTCAAAATGTAGTAAAATTCATCTAGAATAAACTACTCTTCAGAGGCTATTCCCAGAAAATTCAAAATATACAATTTATTTGTCAGGTAAATATCTTTAATATACGAAATTTTAATCAAAATCGTTAGAGCCATTTCTGAGAAAATCAAAATTTTCGAAAAAAAGTTCCATGTAAAGGGTAGTTGCGGGTGGGGGGATTTTTCTCAAAATCTTCGTGTCGCATCCCTGGAAGATACTTAACTTCAATACCAAGTTTGGTATTTTACCTACTTTTCGTTTTTGAGTTATCGTGTTCACAGACACACGGACACACTCGGACCTTTTTGTGAAAATGCTTTTTTTGGTTACAGGGGACCCTAAAACATATATATCCGGTGAAATCTCGGTATCGAATTTTTTGGTGGAGTGCAATACTTTCTCTATTCACTATGTATATAGTGAGTATAGAGAAAGTAAAAAACACAAACTTTTTGGAGAATGACATATTTATTTCTCTACATAGTCTCCTTTCAGCTCGATACACTTTTCCCAGCGATGTTCAATACCCTGTTTATAGTGAGAACTATCAGGTCTGCAAAATAGTCATCAACTGCAGACCCCACCTCTTCATTGTTGGCAAATCTTCTGCCACCAAGCCATTTCTTCAAGTTTGGAAACGGAAAATAATCAGAAGGGGCTAAATCTGGTGAACAGGGTGCATGAGGAAGCAATTCGAACTAACTCATTCATTTTGGCCATGTGAACTGGTGTATTGTCTTGATAAAACAAAACTTTCTTTTTCGCTAAATGCGGCCGTTTTTGCTCGATTTCATCACTCAAACGCTGTAACAAGTTCGCAAAATATTCGCCATTGATTGCTTTTCATTTTTTGAGATAATCAATGAAAATTATCCCGCATGCGTTCCAGAAAACTGACGCCTGACCACCTGTTTATTGCTAAGTATTCTCCTCGTAAATCGTGTTCCTACATTCATGACGCGATACTTCCCGTTTACGTATTATTGGTTACAATCTTCCGTTAATAACATTTACACCAAACACTAATAAAATAATTGTGACGTGTTGCATTCACATGACTTTCTCTACATCTCTGTAACAAGTTATTGTTCATGCTAATCGAGGTAAACTTTAGCAAAAATGCCTCCTTGTGCGTAAAAGGGAAATATGCAGATTCACTACGCTAAAACGATAGTCATTTTTTTTTTTAAACTGGCTAGAAGATTTGAGATATTCCTTGTTATTGGTTTAAGCTTTAAAATATCAAAAGATTTGACAAACGATTTAGCCAAGTTACTCCGTTATTTCTGTTCTACTTAGAAGGAAGCAAGTAATAAGACTATTTCTGCTAGTTTTTTCTCGATTAGCATGAAGTAAATAAAAGCATAAGCTTTTTAATAATAATTTGTTGCAGAGATGTAGAGAAAGTCATGTGAATGGAACACGTGAGATTTTTTTTTTTAATTCAATTAAACATTTCCAATGAAACTTCGGTATCAAAATGTATCTTCTATGTATATATGCAGTAGGAACATTAAAATTATTTAGACAATTCGTTACTTATGAAAGTTCCTGTATTATACGTACCTCGGTAGTCAAAAGAATGCCTTAAACGGTCTCATAATTCTTGTGGAGAAGCAGGCATTGCGATACGATAAGCTGATATCAACAGGAACGTTTGGGCTACTTCACGATGATAAGCTATTTAACTGAACAGTAAAACATGTCCGCTACTCCCCGTGGTGTAGTGCTTATCGCGCTAGCCTCTAGTGCCCAAGGTTGCGAGTTCAATACCGGCGGAAGGGTGTTTCATCTCAGACTGACATTCGTGCAATCGATTCCGGAGACCAACTTCTCTGACATTTGGGGTCACTGGCCGAATGCTGGGAAGGTTTCTTCATTCCCCCGAACTTCCTGTCCCTTCATTTCATCCAACCGGACTACTTCAGGACTGTAAGTGTCGGCGAGGACTGCGGTAGTGACGCCCTTCCGTGGTGGTAAATACGCTTTGGAATTCGTCTGTAGACCTAGAGAATTTAGTCAGACGTGGAACGGGCTCCACAGTGGCTCCCTCCCCGCCGTCCGGTTTCGGCCTACCGTTGTCATTTCTCTGTGAGTCTGATGTACAATAAGCCAATGGCTGCAGTGTGGAATCCCCTCCGAAATCACACACACACACACACACACACACACACACCTGTTAGGAACAAAGACGACATTTTTGACAAATGAAATTTACTTCTCAACACAAGTGCTGCCTTTTTTAACCCCTCCAAAAAGCAGAAAATGTCAAGCTCTCCAAAATACGCCTCTGTCTCGATACCTTCGACAGTTGATGTAAATGTTATTCCCGCGAGCAAGTCTTTATATTAGAGAACAAGAAAAACTCGTAGAGAGCCAGGCGACACCACATCGAATGGTGCGGCAGCAATTCATGCACTTGGGCAAAATTCCATACCGAGGTTTCACCGGAAATACACGTTTTGGGTCCCCCTCAATCTAAAAAAAGTATTTTTAGAAAAATGTCCATATGTGTGTATGTCTGTGGACAGCATAGCTCAAAAACGAAAACACCGTTGAATACCAAACTTAGTATTTAAGTTTAGTATCTTCCAAGGATGCAACACGAAGATTTTCAAGAAAATCCCCCCCCCAAATACCCTTTACATGCAACTTTTTTCGAACATTTTGATTTTCTTAAAAATGGCCCTAACGATTTTGATTAAAGTATCGTATATTAAAGGTATTTACCTGACATATAAAATATATATCTTGAATTTTCTGGGAATAGCCTCTGAAGACTACTCTGGATCAACTTTACGGAATTTTGTATAACTGCTAAACCGTACGAGACGGACAAAAGCTTATCAAACAAAAAATCTAGCAGGTTAAAACACACAATTTATGTTATATGCATTTTTTTTTCATGGAATTGATCGTTTATTCCTTGTTTTTGGTTTCATCTTTGAAAAACTTATACTTTTCTCATACAGGAATTTGTCAACTCGTGTGCATGCAAACAAAGAAACTTCAGTGACATATCAACCGGCTTTTGACTATCACTTTAACCTATGCTACTCCCTTATTTCGCTTCTACTTACAAGGAAGCAAGTAATAAGACTATTTCTGCTAATTTTTTCTCGATTAGCATGAAGTAAATAAAAGCATAAGCTTTGTAATAATAATTTGTTACAGAGATGTAGAGAAAGTCATGTGAATAGAACACATAAGATTTTTCTTCGCCAAATGCGGCCGTTCTTGTCGAATCGGGCCAATAACTTATTCTAGTAACAGTTTTGCTCCCCCCCCCCCCAGATGCCAATGAGTTTCACACCCTTCGTATCCCAAAAAATCATCAGTTTTCTGGCTGACAGGATCGGCATTGCCTTCTTTAGAGCATGTTCCCGTTGTTACTTGCTTTCCGTAGAACAATGATCAATCCATCAGCGACGCATAACGTTCTTTGGATTTCGCTTTCCATTTGTTAACCTGAACAATCGCGGAAGCCGACAACTTTTAGCTCCAACTTATCATGTAAAATATAAATTTCCGTTCCGGTCGACACACCTATGGTCTTTGCCACTTCACGAACTTTCATTTGACGACATATCTGCTGGACATTCTGGGAGCTATCAAAAGCGGATGTTCGACCACGTTTAAGTCGAATCAATATCTATTGTTACAGACGGTGAAGAATCACCATTAACAGCATCCGATGTCACTTTTATCTCCTCGTTAGTATTTCTAATCCATAACTAAAAACCTAATCAATGATAGCGTGCACTTTTCCATTTTAGCAAAAGCACGTTGAACAATCAACTGTCAAATTCAAACTAACGTATGAATCTGTACCAAATTTGTACTGGGGACGAGCAAGGTATAACAGTACACGATGGTAACGTCAACTTTTTGTTTTTGGGGACGTGCAACAAATAACAGTACACAATGGTAACGTCAACTTTTTGTTTTTGGGGACGTGCAACAAATAACAGTACACAATGGTAATATCAACTTATTTTGGGGGTCGTGCAACAAATAACAGTACACAATGGTAAAGTCAACTTTTTGTTTTTCGGGACGTGCAACACAATGGCAACGTCAACTTTTTGTTTTGGGGACGTGCAACACAATGGCAACGTCAACTTTTTGTTTTGGGGACGTGCAACAAATAACAGTACACAATGGTAAAGTCAACTTTTTGTTTTTCGGGACGTGCAACAAATAACAGTACACAATGATACCATCAACTTTTTGTTTGGGGGACTGCAACAAATAACAGTACACAATGGTAAAGTCAACTTTTTGTTTTTCGGGACGTGCAACAAATAGCATTACACAATGATACCATCAACTTTTTGTTTTGGAGACGTGCAACAAATAACAGTACACAATGGTAACATCAACTTTTTGTTTGGGACGTTCAACAAATAACATTACACAATGGTAACATCAACTTTTTGTTTGGGGAACGTGCAACACAATGGCAACGTCAACTTTTTGTTTTGGGGACGTGCAACAAATAACAGTACACAATGGTAACATCAACTTTTTGTTTGGGACGTTCAACAAATAACATTACACAATGGTAACATCAACTTTTTGTTTGGGGAACGTGCAACACAATGGCAACGTCAACTTTTTGTTTTGGGGACGTGCAACAAATAACAGTACACAATGATAACGTCAACTTTTTGTTTTGGGGACGTGCAACACAATGGCAACGTCAACTTTTTGTTTGGGGGACGTGCAACAAATAACAGTACACAATGGTAAAGTCAACTTTTTGTTTTGAGGACGTGCAACACGATGGTAACATCAACTTGCTTTAGCAACATAATCTACCTAGAAACACGGGTTCTTATGGAGTCCTCTGTTCGCAAGGAATGGACGTTTACGTGCGCTTCCACAACTTTCTCTATAACGTGATGTTTATAAGCGCAGAAAGCCAGCAACAAAATGAGATGCAGGACCGTCTGCGCGCGCCGCCTGCCACCTTATCAATACACCTGCTCCCAATCTGGAGGGCTTTGACCGATCCCTTGGAGACCGGGTTTGATACCAGGGCACAATAGTAGTGGCATCCGGTAGGTAAACATTAAATAACTTACTGTCAGAAAATAAACCTTGCCTGTTAAGTCACTAGTCTGTATACAAACATCTGTTACACTCACATTACTTTCTCTAATCTAATATTCTTCATTTTATGTAACTTCTAAAAAATATTCTTACGCAAACTTATTACTTTCCCTCCCAGTACAGAGTATGAGAAATATTCTATTGCAACCAAATAATCGATGTAAAGATTTCACTGAAACCCTTTCCCAAAAGAATTTCTAGAAAAATATCCGTGTGTATTTTGTGTGAGCATAACCAGCATAACTAATAATAATAATAATAATAATAATAACAATAATAATAAACTGATGTTTTCGTTCACATAACTTTCTCTAGCAGTTCCAAAACCAAACTATTCTTACAAAAGATTGGTCTTTTATCTGACATCATGCTAATCGAGGTAAATAGTCTTATTATTTGCTTCCTTTTCAGTACAAGGGAAAAAAGGGAATACGCTGGTCTAAAGTGATAGTCAAATCCTCCGTTTGAAAAAAGTATAAATATTTTAAAGATGAAGTCAATAGCAAATAATATCTTTAATATATGATATTTTCATCTAAATCGTTAGAGCCATCTTTAAGATGGGGGATTTTTTTTTTTAATCTTCGTGTCGCATCTTCTAAACTTTAATTTGGTATTTAAAGGACTTTTGATTTTTGAGATATGCTCCCCACAGTCTCTCTCTCTCCCTCCCTCTCTCCGCTGAATGCCAAAGTTGATACAAATTCAGGATTTTTCACGACACGAAAATTTTCGAGAAAATCCCCCCACCCTAAACTACCTTTTACATGGAAAACTTTTCAAAAATTTTGATTTTCTCAAAGATGGCTCTAACGATTTTGATTAAAATCCCCTATATTCAAGATATTTATTCCCCAAATAAACTGTATATCTTGAATTTTCTGGGAATAGCCTCTGAAGACTAATTTATACTGAATGAATTTTAATTAATTTTGCATGACTGCTAAAGCGTAAGAGAGAGACAAAAACTTGCTACACAAAAATGTAGATCTCCATAGAACACACTCTTTATGTCATATACACTATTTTCGTGGAGTTGACATTTCTCATACAGGAACTTGTCAACGGATTTCAATCCCATAGCAACCAGCTTTTAAAACATTTGACTGTCGGTTTAGTCCAGTGTACTCACTTGTTTCCCTTCTACTTATCTAAGGAATAAGATCGTTTCTGCTAATGTTTTAGTTTGATATAAATGGAAGAATAACCCTTTTAACAATAATTTGTTACAGAGCTGTAGAGAAACTGATGCGAATGGAACACATGAGATTTGAAGACAAACTGATGTGTAATATGGATGCGACTGAGCAAAGTGATTTGCAAGGTCACGCCGAGAGAGGCTTGGCAAGAACAGTTGAATTCCTTACCGCGTGCCCAGCCTCGCTGGCTCCAAACACAGACGCCGCCGGCCGCCTGGCTGGCTGACTGCTAGAGTAAGGTGTTCGCTTACTGACCTGCACCTCAATAGCACTCTCACATGTACCTTACTCTCAAAGTGTTTCTGCACTAGATTAGCCATAAACATACTAACATCGAATTAATCATAACTGCTGTCATTTTTTAGAAAATCGAAAATTTGGAAAAAATGTTCCACTGAATGGTAGTTTGGGGTGGAGGATTTTTGTGAAAAATTTCGTGCGCATCCTTGGAAGACACTACACTATAATATACGTGTTAGGGTCCCCTGTATCCAAAAAAAGAATTTTAGAAAAAGGTCCGTGTGTCTGAGAACACGATAACTCAATAACGAAAAGTCGGTAGGTAAAATATCAGACTTGATATTTATGTTCAGTATCGTCCAAGGGCATCACCCCAACTACCCTACATGGAAAAAAAATCTCGAAAATTTAGATTTTCTCAAAAATAACTAACGATTTTGATTAAAATTCCGTATATTAGATAACGAAATTTACATGACAAATAAAATGGATACTTTGAATTTTATGGGAATAGCCTCTGAAGATCTCTTATCCTAGATGATTTTTATTGAATTTTGAATAACTTGTAGACCGTAAGAGATAAACAAAAACTTGCTACATAAAAAATGTACATCTCGATAAAACACACAATTTATGTCATATACATTTTATTTATTTATTTATTTATTTATTTATTTTTTTTTTTTTTGTAGAGTAGGCCGTTTTCGAGATATTCCCTGTTATATATTTCAGTTTTAAAATACTTTTCTCATACGGGAACTTGTCAACTCTGGCCACGCTAAGAAACGGATTTCATTACCATAGTAAGCACATTTTAAAACATTTGACTGTCGGTTTAGCCTAGTGTATTCCCGTATTTCCCTTCTACTTATAAGGAACTAACTAATAAGACCGTTTCTGCTAATGTTTTAGCATTAAATAGATAGAAGAATATGCTTATTAACAATACTTTGTTACAGAGATGTAGAGAAAGTCATGTGAATGGAACACATCAGGTTACTTTTATTAACATTAACAGAAATAGTCTTATTACTTAGTCCCTTGTAAGCAGAAGGAAAATAAGGGAATACACTAGGATAATGCAATAGTCAAATCTTTTACAATCTGGTCGCTATAGGAACAACTGAAGTTCGGTTCGCTCTGCACATGATACGAAACATAATCCCATTTGAGAAAAGTTACGCAGTAAAAACTGAAACAAACAACAAGGAATACCTCGTGAACGATCGGCTCTACAACAAAAATTGTGTTACGTTCTTTGTGCAGTACACTTTTCTCTATTTCTCACGGTTTACCAGTTAAGCAAAATTCATCCAGAATAAAGATCTCTTCAGAGGCTATATTAAGTATCTTAACATACGATATTTTAATCAAAATCGTTAAGAACCATTTTTAAGAAAATCAAAATTTTCGTAAATTTTTCCATGGAAAGGGTAGTTGGGTAGTTCTTGAAAATCTTCGTGTCGCATCCTTGGGAGATACTGAACTTAAATACAAAGTTTGGTATTTAACAGACTTTTAGTTTTTGAGTTAGGCTACTCACAGACAGACAGACACACGGACATTTTTATAAAAATACTTTGTTTTCGATTCAGGAAGTCTCCAAACATACGAGGGCCATGCTTTGACATAGCTAAATCATAACGAAAGATTTGAAAACAAAACTTTATTTACAAAGTTACAGAGCCTTACTCTATTTCTCAACGTAATCGTCATTCTGTCAAGACATTTCTTGTCACGTGACACCAGTTTTTCAATGCCAATGTTTACATTTTTACCGCCAAAGAACTTATTCGTTTTTCAGAATGTACAAAATATTCAACCAATCGAATTGTATAGACAAATAACGCAACTGTATAGTGATAATGCAATGAACGAATCTTCCGTGAGGAAATGGCGCACAATTTATGACTAATCAAGGAAGAACCAGTGTGTACGATAAAGACTGGAGTGGAAGTTCATCAATCGTTATGGAGCAGTTGAAAGCAAATGTTGATAAAAGAATTCAGAAAATCTGATGTGTTCCATTCGCATGACTTTCTCTACAACTCTGCAATAAATTATTGTTGAAAAGCTTATGCTTCTATTTATTCCATACTAATCGAGAAAAAATTAGCAGAAATAGTCTTATTACTTGCTTCCTTGTAAGTAGAAGCGAAATAAGGGAGTGCCATAGGTTAAAGTGATAGTCAAAAGCTGATTCTTATGTGACTGAAGTTGCTCTGTTTGTATGGATACGAGTTCAGAAAGTCCTGTATGAGAAAAGTATGTTTTTTATAGCTGAAACCAAAAGCAAGGAATATCTCAAAAACAATCAACTCCACGAAAAAAAATGTATATAACATAAATTGTGTGTTTTAAAGTGCTCTACATTTGTTGTGTGGTAAGTTTTTGTCAACCTCTTACGGTTTAACAGTTATGTAAAATTCCGTAAAATTGACCAGGTAAGTATCTTTAATATACGATATTTTAATCAAAATCGTTAGAACCATTTTTTAGAAAATCAAAATTTTCGAAAAAAAAGTTCCATGTAAAGGGTAGTTTGGGGTGGGGGGATTTTTCTCAAAATCTGCGTGCCGCATCCCTGGAAGATGCTAAACTTAAATACCAAGTTTGGTATTTTACCGACTTCTCGTTTTTGAGTTATCGTGTTCATACACGGACCTTTTTCTGAAAATACTTTTTTTTTTGATACAGGAGACCCTAAAACCGGTGAAATCTCGGTATCGAATTTTTGGGTGGAGTGCAATACCTTCTCTATACACTATGTACATAGTAAGTATAGAGAAAGTAAAAACTGGTGTTTCACTTTGGACACCGTACACGATTTGCCAGCCATGAAGACCTTAAAGTGACTGACATCTTGGCTCAGATGTTTAGCGGTGGAAGAGTATAACATCTGTACCACGTGACAATAAACACCTTGAAAGCAATGACGATTACGTTGAGAAATAGAGTAAGGTAGTGTAACTTTGTAAATAAAGTTTTGTGTTGATAGCTTTATGCCAAATCGTCTGTCACTTTCAGGATGACCCTAGTATACTTCCAGTGAAATCTCAATATCGAATTTTTGGGTGCAACACAATACCTTCTCTATACACTATATACATAGTACATGTAGAGGAAGTAAAAACGCGCCCGATATCAATGTTATGATTTTTCTTTCTTTACCAGGGATCGTGTGATTACCTTACATCATCATAAGGCAAGCTCCTTAACTGGAACAACTGCAGCCTAACGGGCGGGGATCGACTCCTTTCAGCGCACTTGGTGGGTGGGAATGCGTAGGTATAGCTTGCAATTTTCAAGGGCATAACTTTATTTGTAGCAATCTACAGTGCTGCCAATGTTCCGGGTACAAGCTTTGTTTGCATTTTGTTCATAAACACCTGCAGCTCAAGTATTATGACCAGGGCCAAAATTATTTTTAAAATCAATTATTTTCGAACAGTTAATTTACCTCAAGCAATAAACGGAAGGTCACACAATTTGAGAGAATGTGGTGTGTTCCTTTCGCATGACTTTCTCTACATCTCTGTAACAAATTATTGTTAATAAGCTTATTCTTCCATCTACTTCATGCTAATCGAGAAAAACATTACCACAAACTGTCCTTTTTACTTAGTTCCTTGTAAGTAGAATGAAAAAATGTAATGTGTTGCCTCTAGCTGTTTGGTAAACAAACCTTTTATTTTGTTATCTACATCAAGACAAACGTAAGTAAAATTAGTCTTATTGCTAGTTTCCTTGTAAATAAAAGGGAAATAAGAAGATTCCAGGAGTAAACAAACGAATAACGAGAAGAAAGATGTATTCCCGTTTGAGAAAAGTTTAAGTGGCTAAAATATCTGGAATATCTGAAAACGGTTAACTCTTAAATAAATAAAAATAAATTGTGTGTGTTTTAATGAGATCTACGTTTTTTTTTTTTTTTTTTTTGTGTAGTAAGTGTTTGTTTATCTCTTACGGTTTGCATACAAAAGTCATCCAGGATAAAGAGGTCTTCAGAGGCTATTCCCAGAAAATTCAAGATATACATTTCGTTTTTCATAAAATATCTTAAACATAATGTATTTTAATCAAAATCGTTAGTTTTCGAAAAATATTCCATGAAAAGGGTAGTTAGGGGAAGCATTTTTCGAGTTTTTTTTCTCTTCAAAAATGCCTCTAGGGATGTTGATTAAAATACCTTATGTTTAAAATGTTTTCATCTGAACCCAAATGTTTATCTTGAATTTTTTTGGGAATATCTTGTGAACATTCATTTTGGATGATAATTGCTGAATTTTGCATAACTAGTAAACCCTAAGAAATAGACAAAAATCTTACGGTATAAAAGCTTAGATAACGTTAAAACATACAATTTACGTCATATACATTTTGTTGTATAGTTGACCGTTTCCAAAATATTCCTTATTACTTTTCCCATACGGGTCCCTTTTGTATCACCTCTCTTGTTTTACTCGCTACGCATCATTTTTTATAATATAATTAGTTTGCAGAACAAGTATGGAAAGTCATGAGTATGGAAAACTTCAGATATTTTACTTTTCTGATCAGACTTTTCATGGACCTTTTTCTAAATATGCTCCTTTGTGGATTCAGGGGAAATCGAAACACATTCCCTATGAAATCTCGACATCGAATTCTTGGAAACGCATACAATACTTCAGTAGAGAATGTAACAATTTCTGAATCATCATTTCGTTAGAAAACCCCCCCTACCAGCCTAAATCCGTTCGCAGAAACTTGCTGGAGGTTTGAGAAGCTAGATAATAGTTGTCAACAAATGGTCGAGTCAAGAACCCGGGTCGGTGTCTGAACTCGCGACCTCCGGCGTTTAGTTATCGAAAACGGTTCTGTTGAACGTCCTTGGTTGGCGAGATGTATGGAAGGATACGTAAGTTGCCCTAAGAATAGTGCTTCACGACCTTCATTTTTTCTTTCGTTTTTCTTGTGCCCATGTTGCCACGATGACTGCCTCCTCATCTGCTGCGCAACCAGAGCTGCGCAGTTAACCCTTTTATCTGTCTCTGTCTCTCCCATCAAGTAGCTATCCCCAACTTTCATTCATCGTACAAGGCGAAGTTTTTTCTTTCATGAATATCCCCGACATGCCTAATCATTTACACGGACAGCATCCTTTGCGTTTATTATCTTACTAATATTATAATGGCAAATGTGTATAAGTGTGATAGGCCCCGAACTGTTATACATTGGAGGGCGGCAGGGGGGGGAGCATTCTGCAGTCAAGTCACATTAATAAAATTGCTACAGAAAATCTGTTGTCTTCCATTCACATAACTTTCTCAAACTATTATGTAACAAACTATTCTTAAATAACTTTTTTACTCTTACACGTGCTTTATACATTGTATATAGAGAAGCTATTGTATTGCACTCAAAAATTCCATACCGAGATTTCACCGGAAATACACGTTTTGAGACGCCCTGAATAAAAAAAATTAGAAAAATGTCCGTGTGTGTGTCTGTTCAACTACCAAACTTGATATTTAGTTTTGGTATCTTCCAAGGATGCGAAACGAAGAATTTCAAAAAAATCTCTCCACCCCCAATTACCCTTTACATGGAATTTTTTCAGAAAATTTTGATTTTCTCAAAACTGTCTCTAACGATTTTGATTAAAATACCGTATATTAAAGATGTTTACACGACAAATAAAACATATATCTTGAATTTTCTGGGAATAGCCTCTGAAGACCACTTTATTCTGTATGAATTTTACAGAATTTTGCCTAACAGCTAAACCGTAAGAGATGGACAAAAACTTACCGCACAAAAAATGTAGAGCACGTTAAAAAACACAATTTATGTTATACGCATTTTTTTCGTGGAGATGATCGTTCTTTAGATATTCATTGTTATTGGTTTCAGCTTTAAAAATCATACAGGAATCTGTCAACTCGTGTCCATACAAACAAAGAAACTTCAGTCACATAGCAACCAGCTTTTGACTATCACTTTAACCTATGGTACTCCCTTATTTCGCTTCTACTTACAAGGAAGTAAGTAATAATACTATTTCTGCTAATTTTTCCTCGATTAGAATGAAATAAATGGAAGCATAAACATTTTAACAATAATTTGTTACAGAGGTATAGAAAGTCATGTGAATGAAGTGAGTGAGTGCCAAGGGGAAGAAGCGCTCTCTCGCTCGCCAGCCTTACGCAGTGTTCTGCAAGGCCCGAAGCCGCCATTGTGAATAGTTATCTAATTTAAGGCGAACTAGCTGAATTATTAAGCGAAACACAGCGCACGTGCATATGCGAGGATCTGCAGACAGAATCAAACATTAGCATTGAAGCCACAACGTGTGTTTCATGTATCAATGTTGTTGCTCTGCTCTCCTTCCGAAATTGCGCGAAACCTACCGAAGGAAAACGGAAGAACAACGCCCAAGAAAAAAGTGCGCGCATAACATGTACATTTATTATTGGTGAAGTGTTATGTAGGTAAATTTATATACATTATTATGAAAGCAGTAGCTAGGAAATCACGAAATGTATGATAAATCTGGTGTGTTACATTCACACGACTTTCTCTAGCTACTCTACAAACAAACTTCTTACAAAAGATAATTATTCTTTCAACACCATGCTAATCCAGATAACATTAACAGCATTTTATTATTTAGTTGCTTAAAAGTAGACTGGAACTAAAGGAATGCACTAGGCTAAAGTGATAGTCAAATGTTTTAAAAGCTGTCGTTATGCAATTGTCATTGCAAATCGCTTCTTTGCATGGCCAGGAGTAGAACAAAAGAAAAACGCATACTGTCGTCTGAGAAAAGTAGAAGTACTTCACAATTGAAACTAACAAGGAATACCTCGAAAACGGTAAGCTCCACGAAAAAAAAGTGTATATGACATAAATTGTGTATTTTAACAAGATCAAGAGTTTGTCTATTTCTTACGGTTTTCTAGTTATGGCAAATAAAGCAAATTCGTCCAGAATAAACAGGTCCTTAGAAGTTTTTCCAGAAAATTCAAGATATAAACTTTATTTGTGATAGAAATGGCTTTAATATGTGGTATTTCAATCAAAATCGTTAAGAGCCATTTTTAAGAAAAACATTTTCGAAAATTTTCCATGTAAAGGGTAGTTAGGGGTGGAGCAATTTTCATGAAAATATTCGTGTAGCATCCTTGGAAGACACCAAATTTAAATACCAAGTTTGGTATTTAATGATCTTTTCGTTATTGAGCTATGCTGTCCGCAGACACACACGGACGTTTTTCCAAAAATGCTTTTATTTTCTTTTTTTTTATTATTCAGAGGGACCTAAAACATGTATTTCCGGTGAAATGTCGGTATCAAATTTTGGGTGCAATACAATACCTTCTCTAAACACTATTTACATAGTACGTGCAGAGAAAGTAAAAAGTAGAACTTTGTCAAGTATTTTCTTGCGTTGGCGGAATTTTCTTTATTATGGGTTTGAAATTTTATAAAAGCATATCTGCGAAAGACTCATAAGAGTAGTTTATAATAATGACAAGAAAGAAAGAAATATCCACTGACACGAACACTGCAGCCATCGAATTCCGAACACGAATGTTTCTGGGAAATATGCGTGGTCTAGAGTTTATTTCGCGTGCAGAACTGCATACCTCTCCCACTTGGCCAATTTAATTTTAGCCCGTGTTTTGGGCCCCCACCCCACACGGCGGCCGGTAAGTCAGCTCAGCTGTATTACCGACCCGCCCCCGTCAGCCACACCCAAAGGTAGTCGAGCGAGCGACGAGAAAGAGCAAGGGCATAAAGTACAGCTTGCTGTTTCTGTTGCTCCTTCCACATTCTCAACATTTAAAGTTAGGTCATCTGAACCAAAACTGAATGGCCTGAATAAAAACATATGAAGCTACTTCCTGTATCGTTTACCTGTAATACCTAAGTGAAAAATTGTATTCCACTCAAAAAAAACTGATGTGTTCCATTCACATGACTTTCTCTACGTCTCTGCAACAAATTATTGTTAAAATGCTTAGGCTTCCATTTACTTCATGAAAATCGAGAAAAAATTAGCAGAAATGATCTTATTACTAGCTTTCTTGTAAGTAGAAGGGAAATAAAGGAGTACCATAAGTTAAAGCGACAGTCAAAAGCTGGTTGCTATGTGGCTGAAGTTCCTTTGTATATATGGACAGGAGTTGGCAAATTCCTCTATGAGAAAAGTATAAGCTTTTTAAAACTGAAACCAATAACAAGGAATATCTAAAAAACAAACAACTCCAAGAAAAAAATGTATATAACATAAATTATATGTTTTAATGTGCTTTACATTTTTTGTGTGGTAAGTTTTTGTCTATCTCTTACGGTTTACCAGTTATCCAAAATTCATCCAGAATAAAGAAGTCTTCAGAGGCTATTCCCCAAAAATTGAAGATATACATTTTATTTGTTACACATAAATGTTAAATATAAGAGATTTCAACCAAAATCGTTAGTATTTTTAGGAAAATCAAAATTTTCAAAAAATGTTCCAAGTAAATGGTAGTTTTGGGTGGAAGGATTTTCTTGAAAATCTTCGTGTCGCATCCTTGGAAGATACCAAACTTAAATACCAAGTTTGGTATTTAACGGTCTTTTCGTTTTACAGCTCTGCTGCCTACAGACACACACACGGACATTTTTCTAAAACTGCTTTTTTGGATTCAGGGGTTCTCAAAACATGTATTTCTGGTGAAATCTCGATATGGCAGTTTTGGGTGCATTACAAAACCTTCTCTATACTCTATGTACATAGTACGTGTAGAGAAAGTAAAAGAATCTGATTTGTTCCATTCACATTACTTTCTCTAGCTCAACAAACTTTTCTTACAAAAGATTATTCTTTTGTCTACTTCATGTTAATCGAGATAAAAATTATCAGAAATTGTCTTATTACTTGCTTCCTTGTAAGTAGAAGGGAAATAAGGGAGTACACTAGGCTAAAGCGATAGTAAAAGTCGGTCGCTATGTGAAACAATAGAAATTCCGTTCTCTTTGCTTGCCAGGAATAGTTAAACAAAAGACAAGAAGTAAAAAACGATGTCCTACCGTTTGAGAATAGTTAAGTAGCTAAAAATTGAATTCATAAACACGGAATATCTCGAAAACAGCCAATTTTACAACAAAAATGTATGATATAAACTGTGTGTTTTAATTAGATCTAGATTTTTATTTTTACTTCCTCTACACGTTCTATGTACATAGTGTATAGAGAAGGTATTGTATTCCACCCAAAAATTCGATACAGATATTTCACAGGAAATATATGTTTTGAGATCGCCTGAATAAAACAAAAAGCATTTTTAGAAAATGTCCGTGTGTGTGTGTTTATGTGTGTAGCATAGCTCAAAAATGAAAAGACCGTTGAAAACCAAAATTGCCTATCGTAAGAAATAGATAAAAGTTAGTTCACAAAAAATGTAGATCTCGTCAAAACACACAATTTATGTTCTTTACGTTTTTGTTGTAGAGGTAACCGTTTCCCAGATATTCCTTGTTATTAGTTTCAATTGTGAAGTACTTATACTTTTCTCAGACAGGAAGTGTCCGTTTTTTTTTTTGTTCTACTCCTGGCCAAGCAAAGAAGCGATTTCCAATGACAATCGCATAACGATAGGTTTTAAAACATTTGACTATCACTTTAGCCTAGTGCATTCCTTTAGTTGCCTTCTACTTATAAGGAACTAAGTAATAAGAACATTCTGCTAATGTTTATCTCGATTAGCATTGGGTAGAAAGAAGAATAATTTGTAAGAAGTTTGTTGAGCAGCTAGAGAAAGTCACGTGAGTGTAACACATCATTTTTTTTTTTTTTTTTAATCAGGAGGTCCCAAAACATATATTTACGGTGTATGGAATTTATGGGTACAATACGTACCCATAAATTCTGTACGTATTGTACCTTTTCTGTACGTTATGTTCATAGCACGTGTAGAGAAAGTAGGAAGGTTATCCGGAGATTCGAACACGGTAGCAGAGGATGCGAGTAACTGCAGTCAGATTCCCTCACGTGGTGTATATGTTAACGGTGACACCCGTATCATATGTGATACAGTGCAGCGTAAGGTTTATTGACCTCGACCCGACGAGAGGATCTCCCCTCGGTATTTCCTGGAACACGTACCGTCTAATCCACCAGGTTCGAACCTTTACTTCACACACTGCTCATTCAACTCACCATGTCCAACATACACTAACAAATCTGACATGTTCTATTCACATCACATTCTCTACTTCTCTGTAACAAATTATTGTTAAAAAGCTTACGCTTCTATTTATTTCATGGTAATCGAGAAAAACTTAGCAGAAATAATCTTATTACTTGCTTCCTTGTAAGTAGAATCGAAATAAGGGAGTACCATAGGTTAAAGTGATAGTCAAAAGCTGGTTGCTGAAGTTACTTTGTTTGTATGGACACGAGTTAACAAATTCCTGTATGAGAAAAGTACAAGTTTTTCAAAGCTGAAACCAAAACCAAGGAATATCTAAAAAACGACAAACTTCTCGAAAAACATTTATATAACGTAAATTGTGTGTTTTAATGTGCACTACATTTTTTGTGTGGTAAGTTTTTGTCCATCTCTTACGGTTTAGCAGTTATGGCAAATTTCGTAAAATTCATTCAGAATAAAGTAGTCTTCAGAGTCTATTCCCAGAAAATTCAAGATATACACATTATTTGTCAGGTATTTCTTTAATATACGATATTTTAATCAAAATCGTTAATAGCCATTTTTGAGAAAATAAAAATTTTCGAACATGTTTCCATGTTAAGGGTAGTTGGGGTAGGGGGATTTTCTTGAAAATCTACTTGTGGCATCCTTGGAAGATACCAAACTTAAATACCAAGTTTGATTTTTAACGGACTTTTCGTTTTTGAGCTATGCTGTGCACAGCCACTCACACAGACATTTGTCTAAAAATGCTTTATTTTAATTCAGGGGGTCTCAAAACATATATTACCGGTGAAATCTCGGTATCGAATTGTTGGGTGTAATGCAATACCTTCTCTATACACTATACATAGTACGTATAGAGAAAGTAAAAAAAACCGTATACGACATAAATTGTGTGTTTTAACGTTTACATTTTTGTGTATTAAGTTTTTGTCTATCTGTTACCATTTACCACTTACGCAACATTCATTGAGAGGCTGTTCCCAGAAAAGTCAAGATGTACATTTTATTTGCCATATTTATATGTTTAATATCCGGTATTTTAATCAAAATCGTAAGGGCCATTTTTGGGTAAATCAAAATCTATGAATTTTTTTTCCATATAAAGGGCAGTTGGGGATGGGGGGGGATTTTTCTCAAAATCTTCGTGTCGAGTCCTGGAAGATACTGAACTTAAATACCAAGTATGGTATCTTTCCGGCTTTTCGTTTGTGAGTTATCGAGATCACAGACGAATCTTTTTCTAAAACAGCCACGTGCTCCATTCACATGACTTTCTCTAAATCCCTATAACAAAGTATCGTTAAAAGCTTATTGTTCTATCCACTTCATGAAAATCGATATAAACATTAGCAGAAATTGTCTTATTACTTAGTCCCTTGTAAGTAGAATGAAAAAATTATGATGTGTTCCATTCACAAGATGTCCTCTAGCTGTTCGGTAAACAAACCTTTTATTCAAAACATTAATCTGTTATCTACTTCATGCTAATCAAGATAAACATAAGCTAGCTCCTTGTAAGTGGGAGGGAAATAATAAAATGCACAGGCTAAAGAGATAGTCTCGTCCTTTAAAAGCCGGGTCGCTATCTGAAACAAGAGAAATTCCAATCCCTTAACTTTCCAGGAGTAAACAAACGAGAAACGAGAAGAAAGATGCCTTCCCGTTTGAGAAAAACCTTAAGTGGATAACTTTGAAATCAATCCGGAATATCTCGAAAACAGTTAACTCTACAAAACAAAAAATGTATATGAAGTAAATTGTGTGTTTTAATGAGATCTAAATTTGTTGTGTAGTAAGTTTTTGTATATCTGTTATGGTTTACCAGTTATACAAAATTCATCCAGAATGAAGAGGTCCTCAGAGGCTATTCCCAGAAAATTCAAGATATACATTTTATTTGTCACATAAACATCTTTGATATACGGTATTTTAATTAGAATCTTAGGAGCCGATTTTGCGAAAATCAAAATTTTTGAATTTTGCCAGGTAAAGGGTAATTTGGGGTGGAGGGATTTTTCTCAAAATCTTCGTGTAGCATCCCTGGAAGATACTAACCTTAAATACCAACTGTGGTATTTTACCGACTTTTCGTTTTTGAGTTATGTACACAGACACATACGGACCTGTTTCTAAAAATGCTTTTTTTGGATACAGCGTGTATCTAAATACAGGATGTTAATGAACTACACCGAGATTGTGCACGTGACTGATATAAATAGTTTGAGATCGGCGATACATGGTCCCTGGATAAACATAACGTTAAACGTGTGGGTATCAGGTGCTGATAAATCGGTGTTAAAGCAAAACAGGTTGAAAAAATGGCTTAGAATGTCTTTAAAATTGCTGCCCGAATATAGAAATATCGATTTTTAACAGTTCGTTACTAGCGTTCTCAAGAAATAATGTCGCAAAAATCTGTAACATCTCGAACTAATGACTGGACAGTGCGACACTGGGCATTTTCTCAACTACTCTGGTGGCTTAATGCGTACCGCGGGAAGTTGCTATCCCAAAGGTTATGAGTTCGATGCTATCATGGTGTAAATGTTTTTTATTATTATTATTTTCATTCCAGTCGAAGTGCCACGATAAGTGGCGTACTGGCACTTCAGAAACTTCTAGCCGTTACTTCGACATTTCAATAAACAGACCATAAGTCTCCTATCTCAAATTACTTATTTAAGTAATCTACATATTCTGTGAAAATATTTGGGTATAGTTCATTAACACCGTGTATATTTCCGGTATTGAATTTTTGGGTGCATTACAATAGCTTCTGTATACAGTACGTGTAGGGACAGACAAGCTGGATGGAAACAGTTGGTGTGGAAGGAGGACAATAACAACAACAAAAGGCAGGCAAACCACCTGTCTGTCTGTCTGTACCGCCACCTGCCGGCGCCAGGCCACATGCGGGCAGTCTGCAATAAAACATACCGTCTTGGACCACCTTTACACATCTCCTGGTGCTATCAGCGCCGCGATATCGGAACCAGCACTGCAGGATCCATACCAATACGTCATAAAAACAAAAAATTTTAAAAAAATACCATGTGCTCTGTAATAAATCATTGGGCCAGTTGAATAAAAGTCTGGTGTGTTCCATTCACATGACTTTCTCTATATCTCTGCAACAAACTATCGTTAAAACGCTTGTGCTTCTATTTACTTCATGGTAAACGAGAAAAATTAGCAGAAATAGTCTTATTACTTGTTTCCTTGTAAGTAGAAGGGAAATAAGGGAGTACCATAGGTTAAAGTGATAGTCAAAAGCTGGTTGCTATGTGACTGAAGTTCCTTTGTTTGTATGGACAGCAGTTAACAAATTCCTGTATGACAAAAGTATGTTTTTTCAAAGCTGAAACTAATAACAAGGAATATCACAAAAAATGTATATATAATAAATTGTGTGTTTTAATGTGCTCCACGTTTTTTGTGTGGTAAGCTTTTATCATCTCTTACGGTTTGGCAGTTATGCAAAATTCATCCAGAATAAAGTAGTCTTCAGAGGTTATTCCCAGAAAAACACAATTTCGTCTATCATGCAGTCAGTCAAATACCAAACTTAGTATTTAAGTTCAGTAGCTTCCAAAGATGCGACACGAAGATTTTCAAGAAAATCCGCCATCCTCCAACTAACCTTTACATGGAAATATTTTCGAAAATGTTGATGTTCTCAGAAATGTCTCCAAGTGTTTGGATTACAATACGCTTATTAAAACTATTCACATCACAAATAAAATGTATATCTTGAATTTTCTGGGAATAGCTTCAGAAGACCTGTTGATTCTGGATGAATTTTGGATAACTGGTAAGCCATAAGAGATCGACAAAAATTCACTTAAAAATGTATATCTCGTTAAAACACACAATTTATGCCCAGTACTCTCTTTTGGGGAATTGACCGTTTACGAGATATTCCTTGTTGTCGGTTTCAGTTTTAAAAACTGACACTTTTATCATAAGAGAATTTGTCAACTCCTGGCCATACAAACAAAGGAACTCATTAGATTTTTACTTTCTCTACACGTAATATGTACATAGTGTATAGAGGTACTGTAATGCATCCAAAAAGTCGATACCGAAATTTCACCGGAAATACATGTTTTGAGTCCCCCTTAATCCAAAAAAATCCTTTCCGGGAAAAGGTCGTGTGTGCGTGTGTGTGTGTGTGTGTGTGTGACTGTGGACAGCATAGCTCAAAAACGAAAAGACCTTTAAATACCAAACTTGGTATTTAAGTTTGCCATCTTCCAAGGATACGACACGAAGATTTTCAAGAAAATCCGCCATCCTCCAACTAACCTTTACATGGAACTTTTTTCGAAATTTTGATTTTCTAAAAGATTGCTCTAACGATTCTGATTAAAATGTCGTATATTAAAGATATTTATCTGACAAATAATAGGTATATCTCGAATTTTCTGGAATAGCCTCTGAAGCTTACTTTATTCTGGATGAAATTTACGGAATGTTGCTTAACTGCTAAACCGTAAGAGATAGATAAAAACTTACTGCACAAAAAATGTAGAGCACATTAAAACATACAATTTATGTTATATACATTATTTTCATGGAGTTGATCGTTTTTTTAGATATTCCCTGTTATTGGTTTCAGTTTTAAAATATTTATACTTTTCTCATACGGGAATTTGTGAACTCCTGGCTATACAAACAAAGGGAAAGTCTGTGAATGTCAGATTTTTTTTCTCAGAAAACCTCAAAATGTGTATTTCAGGTGAAATCGTCTATATGGCAGAGAAGATGTGTTTCTCAGAAGCTTTGTCTGGTATAATAAAATGACTATTGCTCGTGTGATTGTAATGGGCAGGACCAGGAGTCAGCTGGCAGCAGGTGTCTGTCTATCTGCCCATAACAAAGGATCTCTCTTCCAGGAACACCATGCCCGGCTCCAGCTGCCCACAACGTGTGCCAATGAACCTGATGGCAGAACTCCATCATAAATGGTCCACATGTTTCTTAACGTAATTATTCTTTATCCCAGAAGTCCTTGTACCGAGTTCCGACTGAATTCCTCAATACCAGACTTGTCACAGAATTTCCACTCAGGCTTACCAACGAGTTCAACTAAAATCCAATTGTCGCCTTCATATACTCAAGGTCGCGGGTTCAAACCCGGCGGAGGATGATGGATTTTTTCAGACGTAAAAATACTTAGCACGTAGAAGAACCTCAAGCCTGATAGAGAGGCCTCTGAGCAAAATGAAGCGATCTTTCAAGTCCAGTATAGAATGGGACGCTGAGAACCACAGTAGTTAAAGTGCATCCAAAATACCCTCCCCCAAATGGAGTTTCATTTAATTGCTGTGGTTCTCAGCGTCCCATTCCGAAAGAAGGCATGCTGACATTTTGACATTCTGATGTGTTAAACTCACATGAATTTCTCTACAAACTTCTTACAAAAGAGTATTCTTCTTTCTACACCATGCTAATCGAGATAAAAATGCTTATTACTTAGTCCCTTATATGTAGAAGGGAACTAAAGGAATGTGCCATGCTAAAGTGACAGTCAAATATTTAAAAGCTGACATTTCCTGTCTGAGAAAAGTGTAGGTACTTTACAATTGAAACTAATAACAAGAAATACCTCTAAAACGGTAAACTCCAAGAAAAAATGAAATTGTCATAAATTGTGTATTTTAAGGTGATCAACATTTTTTGTATAGTTTTTGTCTATCTCTTACGGTTTATTAGTTAAGCCAAATTCAGCAAAATTCATCCAGAATAAAGAGGTCTTCAGAAGCTATTCCCAGAAAATTCAATATATACATTTTATTTGTGTTGGAAATGGCTTTAATGTAAGCTACTTTAATCAAAATCGTTAGAGCAATTTTTAATAAAAACAAAATTTTCGAAAAATTTTCCTTCCAATAGAACAGTATATGAAACACCTCTATAAGACATTCTTCAACAAATTAAGCAACGTTACTGGGGCTCAAGCATTTAACTGCATATCAAAACTCAACACAAAAGTGGAAAAGAAAATTACCACAACATTTCTTAACCAGTGACACAGATGACTCCTGTTAATAGTTATTCATAAGTTTCATAACCATATACATACTTTCATTTTTACTTTCTCTATACGTACTATGCACATAGTGTATAGAGAAGGTATTGCATTCCACCCAAATATTCTATACCGATATTTCACCGGCAATATATGTTTTAGGGTCCTATGTATCAAAAAAAAAAAAAAAAAAAAAAAAAAAGCATTTTCAGAAAAAGGTCCGTGTGTGAACACGACAACTCAAAAACGAAAAGTCAGTAAACTACCAAAGTTGGTACTTAAGTTTAGTATCTTCCAGGGATGCGACACGAAGATTTTGAGAAAAATCCCCCCACTGCTAACTACCCTTTACATGGAACTTTTATCGAAATTTTTTATTTTCTCAAAAATGGCTCTACGATTTTGATTAAAATATCGAATATTAAAGATATTTACTTGAGAAATAAAATGTATATTTTCAATTTTCTGGGAATAGCCTCTGAAGCTTACTTTATCCTGGATGAAATTTACGGAATTTCGTATAGCTGCTAAACCGTAAGAGATAGATAAAAACTTACTACACAAAAAATGTAGAGCACGTTAAAAAACACAATTTATGTTATATACATTCTTTTCATGGGTTGATCGTTTTTTTTTTTTGTTTTTTTTTCCCTTTTTTAGATATTACTTGATTTTTGTTTCAGCTTTAAGGAACTTACACTTTTCTTATACAGGAATTTGTCAACTCGTGTCCATTCAAACAAAGCAACTTCAGTGACATAGCAACCAGCTTTTGACTGTCACTTTAACCTATGGTACTCCCTTATTTCCCTTCTACTTACAAGGAAGCAAGTAATAAGACTGTTTCTGCTAATTTTCTCGCGATCACTATGAAGTAAATAGAAGCTTCTTAACAATAATTGCTGCACAGTTATGTGAATAAATCACATCAGATTTTTTTTTTTTATAACAGTCGACCGTTTCCGAGACTTTCAGTGTTGGTTTCAATTCGAGCTAGCTAAACTTTTCCCAAACGGAAAGTCGCCTTTCTTTTCGTTTCGCTTTTGTTTCCTTGTGGCAGGCAAAGAGAACCTAAGCAATTTTTGAGATTAAGTTAAAATCGTAAATATTTAGGAAGGACCTTTACGACAAATCCCTCGTTTCTCTTCCACTTACAAAGAAACGAGAAATAAGGGCAATTCTGCTAATACTGATCTCGATTGTTATGACGTAGATAAAAGAAAGTGTTTGCGGTATCACCAGTGAATGGGAATCAGGTGCATGCCAAGCATTATCGGTGCTGTGGCGCTCTTATCACGGTGTTAGTCACCTGAGTACTTAAACGGCGTGCTTATCTTTACTTGCTGCATTATGGTGAGGTAAATATGGCAACGTTCATTACTGCACGTGTGGAGAATACGTAATATAACTCATCCCATGTCTCAACTTCTTCAGAGATAGAGCGTCAAAAACGTACACAAACTCAATATAACTATTGGTCACTTGACAATAATAATAATGATAATAATGATAATGATAATGATGGTGATAATAATAATGATGATAATAATAATGATGATAATAATAATGATCAGGATGATAATAATAATGATAATATTAATAATGATACCACCACCACTACTACTGCTACTACTACTACTAATAGTAATAATAATAATAATATTAATAAATCCCGCCTGGGTAGTGTGGTATTAGCGTGTCTGCCTCACATTCAACAGGTCGTGAGTTTGAAACTCGCTTACCCGGATAAGGTTTTTTCGGGGTTTTCCCTTATCCTGAGAAGATGAATGTCGAGCAACTTTAAGCTCCATGGACCCTGAGGTCATTTCAGCATCATTTCACCAATTTCATTCATCGTCCGATACGACCAACTAGTTAAAGGACGCTAGGCCAAAAAAAAATCTGATGTGTTACATTCACATGACTTTCTCTACAACTCAGTAACAGATTATTGTTAATACGCTTATTCATATTAATCAAGATAAACATTAGCAGAAAGCAGCTTGTTGCTTTCTTTCATGTAAGTAGAATGGAAATAAGGGAATACACTTGACTAAACCGAAAATCAAATGTTTTAAAATGTGGTTGCTATGGGACTGAAATCCGTTTCTTTGTGTGGCCAGGAGTTGACAAGTTCCCGTTTGAGAAAAGTATTTTAAAACTGAAACTAATAACAAAGGAATATCGAGAACGGTCAACTCCAATAAAAAATAGGTACTTTTGTGATATAAGTTGTGTGTTTTAAGGTCTACATTTTTGTGCAGTAAATGTTTACTTTCTCTACACGTATTATGTACATAGTGTATAGAGAAGGTATTGTATTGCACGCAAAAATTCGATACCGAGATTTCACCGGAAATAGACGTTTTAGGGTCCCCTGTATCCAAAACAGGCATTTTAAGAAAAAGGTCCGCGCGTGTGAGTGTCTTATGTGTGTATGAACATGATAACGAAAACTCGGTAAAATACCAAACTTGATATCTAAGCTTAGTATCTTCCAAGGATGCGATACGAAGATTTTGAAGAAATTCCCCCCATCCCAAATTTCCCTTTACATAGAAAATATTTTCAAAAATGTTGATGTTCTCAAAAATGGCTTTAATGAGTTTGATTAAAATGTCGTATATTAAAGACCTGACAAATAAAGTGTATATCTTGAATTTTCTGGGAGTAGTCTCTGGAGACTACTTTATTCTGGATGAATTTTACGTAATTTTGCATAACTAGTAAGCCGTAAGAGGTAGACAAAAACTTAACTACACAAAAAATGTAAATCTCACTTAAACACATAATTTATGTCATATACATTTTTACTTTCCATACACGAAGTATTGTATTCCACCCCAAAATTCGATACCGAGATTTCACCGGAAATACTGTTTTAGGACCCCCTGAATGGAGAAAAAGCATTTTCAGTAAAAGGTCGTGCTCAAAAACACCAAACTTGGTATTTAAGTTTGATATCTTCCAAGGATGCGACACGAAGATTTTCAAGAATATCTCTTCATCCTAAAGGGTGTATATGGAAAAGTTTTCGAATTCCCCCCCCCTTAAAATGGCTTTAACGGTTTTGATTACAATACCACATATTAAAACCATTTCCATCACAAATAAAATGTATATCTTGAATTTTCTCCGTAAGAGATAGACAAAAACTTACTACACGAAAAATGTAGATTTCGCTAAAATACACAATTCATGTCATATACGTTTTTTTTTTTTTTGTGGAGTTGGCCATTTTTAAGATATTCTTTGTTATTAGTTTACTTATAAATTTCTTATGCGGGAATTTTTCAACTTTTGCCCACCAAAAAAACGGATTTCAATGCCATAGCAACCACATTTTAAAACATTTGGCTGTCGGTTTAGTCTAGTGTATTCCTTGTTTCCTTTTTACTTACAAGAAAACATTTCTGTTTATTTCAACTAGCATGAATTTAAAGAATCAATTGTCACAGAGACAGTTGTGTGAATGGAACACGTCAGATATTTTACAGTAGTGTATCTGTGTTACAAAATGTCAAGTTAAACACCAGAATGCTGCATATCTCAAGGGACTCATGAGGAAGAGAAATCGATAAGGAGGGCGCACCAGGTGCCCGTGGATGTCCAGCAGGTGCCCTGTACAAGATGTTGGGCACCTGTTGTTGCGTGGCCCAGGTCTTTGAACCACCTCTCCTCATCCGTAACAATGAGAGTCAAGGCATCTTCCTCACCTCAATACAAGATACTTAGGTTGTCCCAGAAGTACTCGATCTGACGTATAGAGAGCGGTTGTTGTTTCAAACAACCTTAGAAAACTTAAGTTTGACGATTTTACATTGTTTAGCAGCCATCATTAGTGAATGTTCTCAGAGAATTTGTAAACATGGATAAAACTGGTCATCGTTATGAGATACAATACTTTCATTTGAAAGGTCTTAGTCCAACTAATATTAAAGCTGAGCTAGATTCTACTTTGGGGGAGTCTGCTCCTTCGTTTACAACAGTCAAATATTGGGTGGTAGAGTTTAAGCGCGGCCGTACGAGCTGCCAAGACGAACATCGCAGTGGTCGACCAAATGAGGTTACCAGTCCACAAATTGTAAAGAAAATCCACAAAACTCTATTGGATGACCGTTGACCGAAAGTACACAACCTGGAGACCTTGCAGGCATTTCAAAAAGCTCTGTACATCGCATACTGACAGAAAATTTGGATATGAGAAAGTTGTGTGCAAGGTGAGTGCTCACAAGAGAACAAAAACAGCAGTGAGGATGTTTCAGTTGGGTGTTTTGGCAATGTTTCGCTGCAATAAACCTGAGTTTATGCGACGATTCGTAACAATGGATGAAATCTGGGTTCATCACTTCACACCTGAGACGAAGGAACAATCATAACAGTGGATTGAAAGGGGAGAATCTGCGCCAAAGAAGGCGAAGACAAATCCATCTGCAGGCAAGGTCATTGTGTCAGTTTTTTGGGACGCACGCGGAATAATTTTCATTGATTATCACAAAAAAGGAAAAGTAATCAGTGGCGAATAATATGCGAACTTGTTACAACGTTTGAGTGATGAAATCGAGCAAAAACGGCCAAATTTAGCGAAAAGGAAGTTTTGTTTTATCAAGACCAGTTCACACGTCCAATATCGCCATGGCTAAAATCAATGAGTTAAAAGTGCAAATTGCTTCCTCATGAACCCTATTCGCCAGATTTAGCCCCCTGTGATTATTTTCTGTTTCCAAAGTTGAAGAAATGGTTTGGTGGTAGAAGATTTGCCAACAATGAAGAGGTGAAGCACAGATTCTTTTAGTTACGTTGTACACACACAAGACCTTTTATAGTCGTGGGTTCTCAAACATTGTTTTCAGTGAAATACTAGGTATGGAATTTTTGGTGGAATGCAGCTGTCTAGTAGAACGTCGCCCTCCGTGGTGTAATGGTTACCATGCTAAATTTACATATCCAAGGTCGCAGGTTCAAACCCGGCGGAGGACGATGGATTTTTTCAGGTGTAAAAATCCTTGACATGGCTTCCTTCGGCATTTAAAAAAACCTCAGGCCTGATAGACAGGCCTCTGAGCAAAATTAAGCGATTTTTCACGCTGTGAACCACAGCAGTTAAAGAGCGTCCATAAATAACACGCCATTTATATGTTTATCTAGTAAGTAATAAAGGAAATATTAGGCGCAGTTTCTGTAAACCTATATGAAGAACATTTAGAGTTGAAGGCACATAACAGTTGGACGAGGATGAATCATATTCATGTGCAGCAACATTTCCTTATCTGTTCAGCTGCTGTGGTGTGACAGGTGTTCCAGCGCTGTGGTGTCTGTCTGAATCTCAATTAGTCAAAACATGGTGAACCAAGTAGCAGCAGCCGCCTTACACTCACACGACACCTTCTAACATTATTTTAAGAGACTCTTGCACTGAAACATTGATTGCGGTCCATTAAAAAAATAAAACTAAACGCACTATGCACATGGTGTATAGAGAAGGTGTTGTATTGCACCCAAAAATTCAATACCGAGATTTACCAGGAACCCCCTGAATTAAAAAAAAAAAATGTTAGAAAAAGGTCCTTGTGTGTGGGTGTAAGTATCTATAAACAGGATAGCTAAAAAATACGGTCAGTTAAATCTTTCAAGGATGCGACGGTGAGACTTCCAAGAAAATTCCCCCCTAACTACAATGTAACTTTTTTAAAAATGTTTATTTTCTCACAAATGAGCACCGATTTTAATTAAAATACTTTTATGACAAACTAAATATATATGTTGAATTTTCTGGGAATAGCCTCTGAAGACCTCTTCATTCTGGATGAATTTTGCATAACTGGTAAACCGTAAGAGATACACAAAAAAGTAGATCTCATTAAAACACACAGTTTATGTTATATACATTACTTTTCTGTAGAGTTAACCGCTTTCGAGATATTTCGGATTATTTGTTTCATTTTAGCCATTTAAACATTTCTCAAACGATAGGACACCTTTCTTATCGTTTCTCGTTTGTTTATTCCTGGCAAGCAAAGAGATTGGAATTTTAATTTTTTCACACAGCAACTGAACTTAAAACGCCGACACTATCGCTTAAGCCTGTGTATTTTGTTTCCCTTCTACTTACAACGGACCAAGACAGTTTTTGCTAATGTTTATCTCGATTGTCATGGTGTAGAAGGAAGAATGTGGTTTTTAACAATAGTTTGATGTAGAGAAACCCATGTGATGGTAACATAAGATTTTTGGGTGGGATACAATACCTTCTCTAGACACTATGTACGTGTAGAGAAAGTAAAATGTTGTCAATTTTGACAAAAAGTCCGTCAAATTGAGAACCCTGGTTACGGTGTGTTTTTGGCGGCATATGGCAGGTTAGTGAATGACGTCACGTTGTGTTTTCAAACAGCGGAGTGATTATAGACAACCTCCTTTGACACAAGCCAAACATGTATGAGGCGCATTAGCGCATCTGTTACTGTCACGCTATTTCTTCCACAACACTCAGTCCCTTGCCTAGCAGAGATAAACATTAGCAGAAATGGTCTTATTACTTGTTGCCTTGTAAGTAGAAGTGAAATAAGGGAGTACCATAGGTTAAAGTGATAGTCAAAAGCTGGTTGCTTTGTGACTAAAACCCTTTGTTTGTATGGACACGAGTTGACAAATTCCTGTATGAGAAAAGTATAGTTTTTTCAAAGCTGAAACCAATAACAAGGAATATCTCAAAAACGATCAACTGTACGAAAAAAATGTGTACAGCATAAACTGTGTGTTTTAACGTGCTCTACATTTTTGTGCGATAGGTTTTTGTCCATCTCTCACGGTTTAGAAGATATGCAAAGTTCCGTAAAATTGATCCAGAATAAAGTAGTCTTCAGAGGATTTTCCCAGAAAATTCAAGATATGCATTTTATTTGCCATCTTAAATATAATCTTAGATATAAGAGATTTTAATCAAAATCGTTAGTCATTTTTAAAAAAAAAATCAATATTTTCTAATTTTTTTCCATGTAAAGGGTAGTTTGGGGTGGGGGGATTTTTTAGAAAATCTTCGTGTCGCATCCTTGCAAGATACCAAACTTAAATACCAAGTTTGGTTTTTAACGGTCTTTTCGTTTTCGAGCTATGCTGCCCACAGACGCACGCGCGCGCACACACACAGAAAAGTTTCTAAAACGCCTTTTCTTTTATTTAGGGATCTCAAAACATGTATTTCTGGTGAAATCTCGGTATTGAATTTTGGGTGGATTACAATACCTTCACTATACACTATGTACTTAGCACGTGTAGAGAAAGTAAAAAGGAATAGGCCATTAGACTAAACTAGCATAAGTTTGCAAACCGTTGGTTATAAGCCCATTATATGACGTGAACTTTAAAATAGCATTCCTCGTTAAAAATACAGGCAGGCACCCCCTCCCCGACCCTGGACCACCGTAGGATAACGATGTCTCCTGTCGTGGGGGTGACAGCGAGGTCCCGAGATCGATATTAACGGGGAAGGCGGGGGCTACCTGCAATTGTTTCAGGTAGTGGCGACGCCCCACACAACATCCGCTTGATGCACCAACCAAAAGTCTTAGAACTAGCTTCTTCATACTACCTAGAGAAGCTTGATTTCCACCCAAACATTCGATACCGAGTTCAAAGGGACTTTCTCTACATCTCTGTAACAAATTATTGTTAAAAAGCTTATGCTTCTATTTATTTCATGCTAATCGAGAAAAATTAGCAGAAATATTCTTATTACTTGCTTCCTTGTTAGTAGAAGCGAAATAAGGGAGTACCATAGGTTAAAGTGACAGTCAAAACCTGGTTGCTATGTGTCTGAAGTTCGTTTGTTTGTATGGACAGGAGTTGACAAATTCCTGTATGAGAAAAGTATGTTTTTCAAAGCAGAAACGAAAAACCAAGAATATCTTAAAAATGATCAATTCCACGAAAAAAATGTATATGATATAAATTGTGTGTTTTATCGCGAGCTACATTTTCTGTAGAGTAAGTTTTTGTCCATCTCTTACGGTTTAGCTGTTATGCAAAATTCCTCAAAATTCACCCAGAATAAAGCATTCTTCAGAGGCTATTCACAGAAAATTCAAGATATACATTTTATTTGTCAAGTAAATATCTTTAATATTCGATATTTTGATCAAAATCGTCAGAGGCATTTTTAAGAAAATTAAATTTTCGATTTTTTTTCATGTAAAGGGTAGTTTGGGGTGGGGGGATTTTCATGAAAACCTTCGTGTCGCATCCTTGGAAGATACTGAACTTAAATACTAAGTTTGGTATTTAACGGTCTTTTCGTTTTTGAGCTATGCTGCCCACACACACACGGACATTTTTCTAAAAATGCTTTTTTTTTTGTATTCAGGGTGTCTTAAAACATGTATTTCCAGTGAAATCTCGATATTGAATTTTTGGGTGCATTACAATACCTTCTCTATACACTATGTACATAGTACGTGTAGAGAAAGTAAAACAGGTTTTGAGCACGCTCGAATAAAAAAAAATCTGATGTGTTACAATCATACGACTTTCTCTATATCTCTGTAACAAATTAGTGGTACAAAGCTTATTCTTCTATGTAGTCATTGCTAATCGACATAAACATTAGCAGGAATTGTCCTTATTACTCGATCCCTTGTAAGAAGAAGGGAAAAACATCCTCAAGATGTCCTCTAGCTGTTTGGTAGACAAACCTTATACTCAAAACATTATTCTGTTATCCACATCATGCTAATCAAGATAGACATAACTAGTCTTATTGCTAACCTCTTGTAAGTAAAAGGGAATTAAGAAAATGCACAGTCTAGAGCGAAACTCTCGTCCTTTAAAAGTCGGTCGCTATGTGAAACAGTTGAAATTCCAATCTTTTTGCTTTCCAGGAGTAAACAAACGAGAAAAGTTTTAAGTGGCTTAAAATTGAAACCAATAATCTGGAATATCTCGAAAACGGTTAACCCTACAAAAAATGAATATAACACATGCTGTGTGACTTAATGACATCTACATTTTTTATGAAGTAAGTTTTTGTATATCTCTTACGGTTTGCCAGTTATACAAAAGCCATCCAGAATGAAGGGGTCTTCAGAAGCTATTCCCAGAAAATTCAAGATATACACATTTCGTTTGTCAAAAAATATCTTTAACGTACGGTATTTTTATAAAATATTTACGAGCCATTTCTAAGAAAATAAAAATTTTCGAAATTTTTTCCATAGGGTAGTTTGGGGTGGGGGAGATTTTGCTCAAAATCTTCGTGTCGCATTCCTGCAAGGTACTAAACTTAAATTCCAAGTTTAGTATTTTACCGACTTTTCGTTTTTTTTTCTCTTTTTTTGGTAGCTTAACCTGGTTGGTCAGATCGGTGAAATGATGCTCAAATGATCTCGGGGTCCACGGAGCTTCAAGTTACTCGACATTCGTCTTCTCAGGATAAGGGAAAACCCCGAAAAAAAACCTTACCCGGGTAACTCGCCCTAAGCGAGATTCGAACTCACGACCTGTTGAATGTGAGGTACACACGCTACCACCACACTACCCAGGCGGGCACTTTTCGTTTTTGAGTTATCGTGTTCACGGATACACGCACACGGACATTTTTCTAAAAATGCTTTTTTACTTTCTCTAGCCCAGTATGTACAATGTACATAGAGAGAAGTATTGTATTCCACCCAAAAATTCGATGTCTAGATTTCACCGGAAATACATGTTTTAGGGCCCCCTGAATCGAAAAAAAACATTTTTAGAAACAGATCTGCGTCTGTGTGTGTCTGTGGACAGCATAGCTCAAAAACGAAAAGTCCGTTAAATACCAAACTTGGTATCCAAGTTCAGTATCTTCCAAGGATGCGACACGAAGATTTTAAAGAAAATCCCCCCCACTCCTAACTACCCTTTATATGGAAAAATTTTCGAAAATGTTGTTTTTTCTTAAAAATGGCTCTTAACGATTTCGATTAAAATACCACATATTAAAGCCATTTCTATCAGAAATAAAATGTATATCTTGACTGCCTCCGTGGTCGAGTGGTCAGCGAGCTGACTTCTCACCCGGAGGTCCCGGGTTCGATTCCCGGCGGGGAATTTTTCTTTAACCGGAATTATTCCCTATGCCCTATCCCCTATCCCCCATTCTGGAAGTATGAATGTGAGAGTGAATGTGCGTGTGTTTAGTAATATAAAGTTTAACCTAAAGTTCTGAACCTACAGTTTCACAAGTGAAAGCCCCCGATATGACCATTGATGTTAAAGGGGGCTATACAAATGAAGCAATTAAAAAAAAATGTATATCTTGACTTTTCTGGGAATAGCTTCTAAAGATCTGTTTATTCTGGATGAATTTTGCTTAATTTGACATAACTAGTAAACCGTAAGAGATAGACAAAAACTTACTATACAAAATATGTAGATCTCGATAAAATACACAAGTTACACATTTTTGTTCTGGAGGTAACCGTTTTCGAGATATCCCTTGTTATTGGTTTCAATTGTGAAGTACTTATATTTTTCTCCGTTTTTCTTTTGTTCTACTCAAGCAAAGAAGCGGTTTGTAATGACAATCGCATAACGACAGCTTTTAAAACATTTGACTATCACTTTAGCATAGTGCGTTCTATTAGTTCGTCTACTTATAAGGAACTAAGTAATAAAATTCTGCTAATGTTTATCTCGATTAGCATTGTGTTGAAAGAAGTAAGAAGTTTGTGTGTAGGGTAGCTAGAGAAAGTCATATGAGTTTAACACAATTTTTTTTTTGATACAGGGGACTCTAAAATGTGTATTTCCGGCGAAAGCTCGGTATGGAATTTTCGGGTGGAATACAATACTTCCTCTATACACATAGTACGTGTAGAGAAAGTAAAAACGAATAAGATCTTTGGCGTAGAAATGTATAATGTCTGCGCTGAAAAAATCTGATGTGTACCATTCACATGACTTTCTCCATATCCCTGCAACAAATAATTCTTAAAAAGCTTATACTTCTATTTACTTTATGCTAATCAGAAAAATAGCAGAAATGGTCTAATTACTCGCTTCCTTGTAAGTAGAAGCGAAATAAGGGACAACCGTAGGTTAAACTGATAGTCAAAAGCTGGTTGCTATGTCAATGAAGTTCCTTTTGTTTATATGGATAGGAGTATACGTTTTTCATAGCAGAAACCAAAAATAAGGAATGCCACAAAAACGACGAACTCCACGAAAAAATGTATATAACATAAATTGTGTGTTTTAATGTGCTCTACATTTTTTGTGTAGTAAATTTTTGTCCATCTCTTATGGTTTAGCAGTTATTCAAAATGTAGTAAAATTCATCCAGAATAAGCTACTCTTCAGAGGCTATTCCCAGAAAATTCAAGATATACATTTTATTTGTCAGGTAAATATGTTTAATATACGAAATTTTAATCAAAATCGTTAGAGCCATTTTTCAGAAAATCTAAATTTTCGAAAACAATTCCATATAAAGGGTGGTTGGGGGGATTTTTCTCAAAATCTTCGTGTCGCATCCCTGGAAGATACTAAACTTAAATACCAAGTTTCGTATTTTACCGACTTTTCGTTTTTGAGTTATCGTGTTCACAGACACACGGACACACACACACACGGACCTTTTTGTGAAAATGCTTTTTTTGGATATTGGGGACCCTAAAACATATATTTCCGGTGAAATCTCGGTATCGAATTTTTTGGTGGAGTGCAATACTTTCTCTATACACTATGTACATAGTGCGTATGGAGAAAGTAAAAATCTGTACCACGTGACCGTAAATAATATTGATAGTAATAGCGATGGAGTAAGGTACAGTAACTTTGTAAATAAAGTTTTGTGTTGATAACTTATATTATTGTTTAGTTATGTCAAATCGTCTGTTACTTTCTGATCGCCCTAGTATAATGTGTGACGTATGTCTCCATTGAAGTACGCACGTGTGCTAAAGGATCGTCTTTTGTTAAGTAAGGCTGTTTCCATTACACAGCTTTTAGTGGCAGGCATACGCTGACAATAGATTATGACAACCATTGTGATAAGATGCCGATCTGCCGAGGTAACTAAAAGGCTTGGAGACACTAAGTCTGGACCTCTGTTCTCAACACCAAATTGCAACTTCAAACAAGCCGCTGCTGAAGTGAAGCAAAATAGTTCATATTATCTAGTGTAGTAAATGTATTGCATTTTAACAAAAATTTGACTCCGAAATTTCACTGGAAGATCCCGTTTTGATAATTGCTGAATTAACAAACAAAAATCCATTCACACAACTTTCTCTACATCTCTGTAAAAAGTTAGTAACTTAGGCTCGGATTTTTAGGTAAATACATATTTTGTTTGCGTCCTAATATGAACTTGAAACTGATTTTAATGTTCTGGATATGTACACCAGACCAAACTGTTTAAGTTCTATTGTACATAATAATGCATCTTTTCTGATTTTTAATGTAAATAAATGTTTTCGGATATTCACAACTACACAAAAATCGCATAAAGGAAACCTTTGTAAATTAATTGTCACATAATTTCATAAAATCACAAAAGTAGCAGCAAACTTATTTTCATCCACTTGTGTAATGCTCAAGTATATATACGTGCCAGATGACGCAATTTGTTGTTAATTATTGGAAGTTTTAGCTACACGAGCGGGAATTCCTCCACTGCCATGTGCTTGAAATAAACAGAACACCTGATATCGCTTCACAGCCCGGCTAGTATATACACTGACACTGAATTTGTGAATCTGCAAAGTTTTAACAGCCTTCTAGTTGTGTTGGCAACTTCTTTCAAAAAATATTTTATTTGTTTTGGCATATATTTTTACTTTCTCTATAAGTACTATGTACATAGTGTATAGAGAAGGTATTGCACTCCACTCAAAAAGTCGATACCCAGAATTCACGGAAATACATTTTTGGAAAAAGGTCCGGTCTAAAAATCTAAAATTGATAGAGATTTGAATTTATTAGTGCATATGCAGAATGTACTACTCTAAAGAGTCGGTAAAAGCTTTATGTTACACTTTCATGCAATTCCTCAAAGATAAAAAATAAACAGTACATAATTATTTACTTTTTAAATTGCTATTATTGATTAAAATGCCTTAATGGTTCACCAGTTATGTTGAATAGCATGTTTGTAAAGCGATTACAAAGTTTGAAATGTGTCACTTTGGAGAAAAGTGCACCTAAAGAAGAAAATGCGTGAACATTTTGTGTTTATTGGAATATCAATAGAGCAAAGATTATTAACTTTATTTATGATTTGATCATGGTTTCTGAATCAGAAGCAGCTAAGGAGTAAAAGTTTCATTATGATAGATTGCATAGCTTTCAAGAAACACTACCATGTATTGCATTGAAACTCTACATGGAAATCTGACACTATCAAGTGTCCTTAAGGCAGAAATAACTCGACACAACAAAAATTCTACCATGGCCATAGTTTTTGTCCTAAAGCAATGACATTTTTCACACTTGATTGTCCTTATATCTTCTATGACTGTGCTATTTTATAAGTAATTTTGTCAACAAACAAAGAAATTACACTACATTGGAATGTTCAAATCATCAAAAAACTTATGTACCTTTTTCTTAATATCCCTTTGGTGAAGTTGCTTGACAACAAGTGTACATAAAGTATTATTATTTTGCTATATTTTGGCGCAGAAGTCTTTTCTTTGTCTCCCTTCAATGATTTTTAAAATATTTTTCAAGGTATGCGAGTTTTTTTACTTCAAATTATTATATATTTCATAGCACAATACCTATAGGATCTAAATCAAAAGAAAACTAGCTACGCCAAAATACTCATTGTGGACTGAAATATGTGTGTACAAAATTTCATTGCAATATCTCAAATAGTTTCCAAGAAAAGGGTACATAAGCGTGAAAAATTATACACCTGAGAAAACGAGAAAAGAAAATGTTGTTTGTTTTATTTAGGGAGTCATCTACATACTTAAATACTGGCTAAAATCCGCCATAACTGTAGTCAGCTTCTTCCTGGTCAGAAACTGAAGAAACATGCCTTCTAAATATTTATAACTATGTTTGTCTGTTAGGAGCGTAGAGAAACAAGGGATCAAAGCTGATAATCAAGAAAAGGCGGGCGTGGCATCACAAGTCCTAACTTTTTAATTTATTTGGAATTAGGTTATAAAACCTTGGGAAAATAAAACTGAATTATCAGCAATTAATTAGTGAAATTAAAAAATTTGAAAAAGTCGCCATTTTTAACCTAAATGTGGTTGCTTGAAAGATTTGACTATCGCTTTAGCCTAGTGTATTTCCATGTTACCCAAGTATTACACACTTCTGCTAACGTTTATCTTGATTAATGTGAAGTACGTAAGCAAGTTTTGTAAGAATATGTAGAGAAAGTCATATGAATGGATGAAACATCAGATTTTTGTAATATACGTATTTTCCCCCAGTAATAGAAAAAATCAATATTCAAAATTGGAGGTCCCCTGCACTCAGAATGCACGTATAAAATAAATTCCTTGTCAAATATTAAATTACAGACCACAAGGATGAAGAGATGGAATGAGACCGTAACAGGCCACTAGGCCTAATACCTGACAGGATGTTAATGAACTATACCGAAATATTTTCACAGAATATGTAGATTACTTAAGTAAGTAATTTGAGATAGGAGACTTATGGTCTGTTTATTGAAATGTCGAAGTAACGGCTATTAGTTTGTGAAGTGCCAGTACGCCACTGGCTAATTTATCAACCATTGGAGAGCATAACACGAAAAACGAAGGGACATATTACAGCGTACCTCTCTAGTGTAGTGGTTATGATACTGGCTTTCAAGTGAAAGATAGTTTGCGAGTTCGGGTCTCGTTCACGTATCGCGGCACTTCGTCTGGCATGAAAAAAATAATAATAGAAAACATTTACTCTATGACAGGAATCGAACTCATGGCCTTTGCGATAGCAGCTTCCCGCGCTATGCATAAAGCTACCAGAGCAGTTGAAAAAAAAGTCTTCAGAGGAAGCTACATAACTCAAAAACGTAGTTAATGAATGCACTGTCGCACTGTCAACTGATTAGTTCGAGATTTTACAGAGCTTTGCGACATTAAATCTTGAGAACGCTAGTAACGAGCTGCTAAAAATCGATATTTCTATACTCGGACAGCAGTTTTAAAGCCATTTTTTCAACCTGCCAACACCGACTTATCAGCACCTGATACCACACGTTTAACGCTATGTTTATCCGGGAACCATGCATCGCCGATCTCAAATTACTTATACAATCTCGCAAATTATTTCGGTGTAGTTCATTAACAAAAACGACACCAAACGAAGATAGCAGTCGATTAGCTTACACTTTGACTTGTCCGAAACTTGATGTCACAACTTTCAAACTCTTCTATTTAAGGTTTTATGTGTGATTAAAAATTGCACACATTTGGGATTAGGCAGCGAAGGAACAGCGGTTGTCATAGGCCACACCTACATGCTACGTTTTCCATTACTAAGGCGATCTGTGCCGCGCCGGCGTGTCTATCAAACCACACCTAAACCATACGACTGGGACCTTCGCTACCAACCGGCATCTCTCTTGGAGTGAGCCAGGCACCTGCCATTTGGTTATGTACGACTGCCTAATCTATGGTGATTTTATGGTAGTTTTTGTATGTGCTGAATTTAGAACTGAAAATTATATGCACCTATTCTGTACGGTATGAACAACAAGGTCCACATCTCGTTTGGTGTCCTTTTGAAACACCCTGTATACATATATTATCCAGGGAATCTCAAAAGTATTTCCAATGAAATCTGGGTATCAATTTGTTTTGAAGGAGGTCAGTATTATAGGAAGTAAAAAAGTTTTCTCAAAACGGTTGAACATTTGATGAGGCAAGGCGAGAGATATTGAAGATCCGCCACTGAGCGACTCGGAGATAACAAATCCATATGCACGCGCTGATTTATACACCAAACAACAGCCGAGTTACCACACCAACAAGGCCGCGCCGTGGCTGAGTGGTTAGACCACTCGCCTCTCACCATCCCAAGCGACCGCATGGTGGACAAAGCGACGCTGGGGCTGGTTTTCTCCGGTTTCCCCCGCCATCGCATTCCACCGGTGCGCCATCATCATTCATGTATCATCAGTGTCACCGCCTGCGGTGCCATAAGTAGTTAAAGCGGGCGTTAGCACTACAGAAAAAAATCTGATGTGTTTCATTCACATGACTTTCTCTACATCTCTGTACATTATTGATAAACATTTGTGCTTCTACATGTTAAGCGAGATAAACTTATGCAGAAATGCTTTTTTGTAAGTAGAAGGAAAATAATGGGATACACCAGGCTAAAACAATAGTACAAATGGACTCTGCATATTGCACTATGTGCATGAATTCCGTTTCTTTGTATTGCCGTATGTGAAAACTAGAAGTATTTTAAAACTGAAACTAACAAGGAATATCTCAAAAATGGTCAATTCCACGAGAAAAAAAAACCAACTTAAATTACATCATTTGAGTATTTCAACGCGATCTACAGTTTTGGATAGTAAGTTTTTGTCTATCGCTTACGGTTTACTAGCTATGCAAAATTCACTCAGAATAAAGAGGTGTTTAGAGGCTATTCCCAGAAAATTGGTGATATATATTTTATTTGTCGTGTAAATATATTAAATATACGGCATTTTAATAAAAATATAGCCATTTTTGAAAAAGTTAAAATTTTCGAATTTTTTTCCGTTTAAAGGGTAGTTTGTGGTTGGGGGATTTTCTTGAAAATCTTAGTGTCGCATCCTTGAAAGATACCAAACCTAAATACCAACCTTGGTATTTAATAGTCTTTTCATTTTCTACTTTCTCTACACGTACTATGTACATAGTGTAAAGAGAAGGTATTGTATTGCACCCAAAAATTCGATACCGAGATTTTACCAGAAATACATGTTTTGGGTCCCCCTGAATCCAAAAAAAATTTTTTTTGAAAAAGTTCCGTGTGTATGTGTCTGTGGACAGCATAACTCAAAAACGAAAATACCGTTAAATACCAAACTTGGTATTTAAGTTTGGTATCTTCCAAGGATGCGACACGAAGATTTTCAACTCCCAACTACCCTTTACATGGAACTTTTTCGAAAATTTCGATTTTTTCAAAAATGGCTCTAACGATTTTGATTAAAATATCGTACATTAAAACTATTTACATGCCAAATAATATGTATTTCTTGAATTTTCTGGTAATAGCCTCTGAAGACTACCATATTCTGGATGCATTTTGCACAACTGCTAAACCGTAAGAAATGGACAAAAACTTACCACAAAAAATGTAGAGCACATTAAAACACACAATTTATGTTATATACATTTTTTTCGAGGAGTTGATCGTTTTTGAGATATTCCTTGTTTTTGATTTCAGGTTTGAAAAACTTGTACTTTCTCAAACAGGAATTTGTCAACTCGTGTCCATACAAACAAAGGAACTTCAGTCACATAGCTACCAGTTTTTGACCTCACTTTAACCTTTGATACTCCCTTATTTCGCTTCTACTTATAAGGAAGTAAGTAAAAAGACTATTTCTTCTAATTTTTTCTTGATTAGCATGAAGTAAATAGAAGAATAAGCTTATTAACAATAATTTGTTACACAGAGGTAGAGAAAGTCATGTGAATGGAGCACATCAGATGTTTAAGCTATGCTGTCCACAGACACACACGGACCTTTTTCTAAAAATGCTTTTTTTGGATTCAGGGGGTCTCAAAATGTGCATTTGGGTGCAAAACAGTACCTTCTCTATACACTATAAACATAGTACGTGTAATTTTCTCGCAGTTCTGAGGTTCGTCAAAATTGGGACCAACGCGCAGCCCTAACCTTAGTTGTTCGTCCCTGGCTGACATTTATAATTACTCCGCTGAAGCAAGTCTGCAGGTCTTGGCAATGTTCGGCGTCAAATTGCACTAGGAATAAACAATCGGTCTTGCCAACTTCAGAGCCAAGGGGGTCCTCAAACTCAGAGCAAAACTTCGTGTCTCTGAGTATTAAATACCTCTGGATCTGACGTCACCAACTAGCAGCATATAGCATGCTGTAGGTAAACATGTGACAGTAGAGAGATTCCTCTTTCTTGTAGAGCGTGTCGTGTGTCAGTAGATGTCGATGACAGAAAGCAATTCAACACGCAAACCATCGACTCCTAAACCCCACGCCGCTGAATCCTTGCTCTTGACAGTTGGGAGTTAAGTTGGTACACCCGGAAACAACAGATGAAAAGCTTTACCCGTTTGACTTTCTGAAACCAATCACAAAGCAGCATTCCGGTCGGTCGGTCGGTCAGACAACGGAAACGGATCTATATATATCTATTCTTTTTATAGATGCCGCGCCGTTGCAACCGCGTGCTCAGTTTGCGAACTGCTAACACGTGCGTTGAGCTGTTTTGTGCAAGCTGCATATTGTTGATAGTGTTTGTTTGTACGTGAGAGAACACAACAAGACTTTCAATATTGTAGATGTGGATACACTTTTGCGGGAAGGTGCGGCTTCTGGAAGAAGAAAGTGAATCATGTACACAAAATAATACGTAAAGCACAGGAATTAGACGGAATCATCAGTGAATGTGAACCACTAATGATATGTCTTGGTGACGACGATCCTTCCGAGAATGACGACGGACACTTGGATGGAACTGAGTCATTAAAATTCTAAACCGGTGAAAATCACTTTGTTATTACCTTTATACATTTTTGTTCAACATGTCGTAAATACGTTATAGTTTCACTGTTTTTTCAATTAACATCATTATTCATCGGCATGCATTTATTATTTACATGACTATATTCGTCTTTACACATGATAGAGCCATTTGTAATCAGCTGTTGTTTACTAGTTACTCTGGCAACGCCGCAAAGGCAGCATAGCCAACCATACGCGAAATCACCCGAACTGTCAAGTGCAAGGACTCAGCGGCGGGGGTATATGTTTATGCCTATGTAGGAGGAATCTTTCCTATCTATAGAAAGTGGCGGAATAAAAGTTTAGTTTGCGGCACTCAGACAATTCAATGTGCTGTGTCGGCGATCCATTCAAATGAGAACGATAGTTACCGAGGAGAAAAACGTTTCTTTCGATTTGTGTTCCAAGGCATTCACTATTATTACTATTATTGTTGTTATTATTATTAACTTTTTACTTCCTACATAGTGTATAGAGAAGGTTTTGCAATGCACCCAAAAATTCGATACCGAGATTTCACCGGACATACATGTTTCCCTGAATCAAAAAAAAAAACATTTCTAGAAAAAGGGCCGCGCGTGTGTGTACGTGGACAGCATAGCTCAAAAACAAAAACACCGCTAAATACCAAACTTGGTATTTAAGTTTGGTATCTTGCAAGGATGCGCCACGAACATGTACAAGAAAATCCTCCTACTCCTAACAACCCTTTACATGGAACTTTTTTCAAAAAGTTTGATTTTCTCAAAAAATGGCTCTAACGATTTTGATGAAAATATCATATATTAAAGATATTTACCTGACAAATAAAATGAATATCCTGAATTTTCTGGGAATAACCTCTGAAGACTATTTTATTCTGGATGAATTTTACGGAATTTTGCATAACTGCTAAACCGTAAGAGATGGACAAAAACTTAACACACAACAAATGTAGAGCACGTTAAAACACACAATTTATGTTATATACATTTTTTTCGTGGAGTTGATCGTTTTTTAGATATTCCTTGTTTTTGGTTTCAGCTTTAAAATATTTATACTTTTCTCATACAGGAACTTGTATGTCCCATCCATAGAAACAAAGGAACTTGTCACATAGCAACCAGCTTTTGACTATCACTTGAACCTATGGTACTCCCTTATTTCGCTTCTACTTACAAGGAAGCAAGTAATAGGACTATTTCTGCTAATTAGCATGAATTAAATAGAATCGTAAGCTTTTTAACATTGTACATACGGGGCTACAGAACGTAGAAGGCATTTCTTATTTGCCCACGACCTAAACGTCTGCACAAAGACCTAAAGTTAAATGAAGAGGCTTTCTCATTAAAGAATGGGTGTCGGCAACTGTGACAGTGGTTCGACAGTAACCATGGTAACGCCGCTGTTTCCCTGGGAGAGGGCATTGCAGCAGATATAGGGGAATATTCCTTCAAATAACCCCACAACAAAAGCGCTACTCGTCTGCCTTTTTAAACCTACACATAAAATGTCGCATGTGTTCCATTCACTCTACATCTCTGCAACAAATTATTGTTAAAACGCTTATGCTTCTATTTACTTCATGCCAATCGAAAAAATATTAGCACAATAGTCTTATTACTTGCTTCCTTGTAAGTAGAAGGGAAATAAGGGAGTACCATAGGTTAAAGTGACAGTCAAAACCTGGTTGCTATGTGACTGAAGTTCCTTTGTTTGTATGGAAACGAGTTGACAAATTCCTGTATGACAAAAGTATGTTTTTTTAAACTGAAGCCAAAAACAAGGAATATCTAAAAAACGATCAACTCCACGAAAAAATGTATGTAACATAAATTGTGTATTTTAGCGTGCTCTACATTTTTTGTGTTGTAAGTTTTTGTCCATCCCTTTCGGTTTAGGAGTTATGCAAAATTTCGTAAAATTCATCCAGAATGAAGTGCTCTTCAGAGACTATTCCCAGAAAATTCAAGATATACATTTTATTTGTCAGGTAAATGTATTTAGTATACGATATTTTAATCAAAATCGTTAGAGCCATTTTTGAAAAAATCAAAATTTTTGAAAACAGTTCCATGAAAAGGGTATTTTGAGGTGGGAGGATTTTTCTCAAAATCTTCGTGTCGCATCCCTGGAAGATACTAAACTTAAATGCCAAGTTTGGTATTTTACTGACTTTTCGTTTTTGAGTTATCGTGTTCACACACACACACAGACCTTTTTCTGAAAATACTCTTTCAGGTTACAGGGGACCCCAAAAGATATATTTCCGGTGAAATCTCAGTGTCGAATTTTTGGGTGGAGTGCAATACCAGTTGTAGATAGTAAAGAAAACCAAAATTAATTTGCTAGCCTGGCTGTTAAACATGCTGAGTGGAAAGCGACAGGTAGTGTCGCCATAGCACTGCATGCAAACTGTTGATGTCATCTTTCTGTTTTAGAGCGGGCTTTGCATTTCCTTCTGACCTTGTATTGTCGCCCTCGGATAACGTCGGCGACCAAGAAAACGCTGAGTTTTACATGAGCTTCGTGGTACATATGACATGAAGCTCCTTCCTATCTGTATTAACTCAGGTGATCGACTCGACCTATAAGTATGGGGGCATACGTTAATTTCACGACACACGATAACATCTCTCATGTTTCTCGTGAAATGACACGAATAGGACAACACTAATATAAAATCCAATCAAAATTATTGTTAAAGCGCTTTCTCTTCATTCTAAAACGTAAATGGCGTGTTATTTATGGACGTTCTTTAACTGCTGTGGTTCTCAGCGTCCCATTCTATACTGGACGTGAACGACCGCTTAATTTTGCTCAGAGGCCTCTCTATCAGGTTTGAGGTTCTTTTACGTGCCGTAAATCTACGACACGGGACCCACGGCTTTACTTCCCTTCCTAAGGAAGCCATGCTAAGGATTTTTACGCCACAAAACGCCGGGTTTGAACCCGCGACCTTGGGTAGATGAAGTTAGCATGGTAACCACTACACCACATTCATTCTACTTGATGCTAATCGAGATAAACGTTAGCAGAAACGGTCTTATTACTTGCTTCCTTGTAAGAAGAAGGGAAATAAGGGAATACACTAGGCTAAAGCGATAATCAAATCTTTTAAAAGCTGGCTGCCATTTTTGCTCTCTCTCTCTCTACATGTATTATGCACTGGTTTTCAGTGGTTTGGAGTGGGGGGTTTTCTTGAAAATCTTCTTGTTGCATCCATGAAGGATACTAAACTTAAATACCAAGTATGGTATTTAATGGACTTCGTTTATTTAGCTATTCAGAGCCCATCAAAACATGTATTTCCAGTGAAGTTTCGGTATCGCATTTTTGGTACCTTCTTTAGGTACCTATCTACATGCTAGAGAAAATAAAGATCTACTGGACATCAATTGTGTGTTCGTTCATACAAGATCTACATTTTCTGTACGACCTTCTATTGTTTACCAGTTCTGCAAAAGTCATCCAAAATGAATTTGTCATGAAATATATTTAATAATGTGGGATTTTGATCAAAATCGTTAGAGCCATTTTAAAATGTTCGAGCAATTTTTTCCATTTAAAGGGCATGGATTTTCTGAGTTGTGCTGTTCACAGACACATGGATACGCACACACATGTACCTTTTTCTAAAAATGCTTTAATTGAATTAGGTACCCTCCCAGCCTAACGACCCTTCCAAACTTGTTGATCATATCGGACAATGAATGAAATTGGTGAAATGATGCTCAAATGATCTCGGGGTCCATGGAGCTTAACGTTACTCGACATTCGTCTTCTCAAGATAAGGGAAACCCCCGAAAAAAACCTTCTCCGGGTAACTCACCCTAAGCGAGATTCGAACTCGTGATCCGTTGAATGTGAGGCATACACGTTACACCACACTACACAGACGGGTGAATTAGGGGGTGCCAGAGCGTGTTTGCGATGAAATCTCGGTATCGAAGTTTAGGGTCGAATACAATATTCCCCTAGACTGCCCGTGGTCGAGTGGTCAGCTGACTTCTCACCCGTAGGTCCCGGGTTCGATTCCCTGCTGGGGCGGGGAATTTTTATTTAACCAGAATCTGTCCCCCACAGATTCTGGAAGTATGTATGTGAGAGTGAATGTTTGTGTGCGTCTGTGTGTTTGAGGAAAGTAAAATGGTTTAGACCAAACGTAAAAAGCCTACAAACGAGTTGTTTCAAGTGCAAAGCCCCCGATAGGACCTTACATGTTAAAGGGGGCTATATAAATGAAACAATAAAATACTTCCCCTACTTTATATATGTAGTAGAGAAAATAAAAATATCCGTTTTGGCCTCAGGAAATTTCCAAACGTATGTTTCCGTCGAAATCTGACAATGAATTGTTGGGTAGTGCTGTCTGCAGAAGAATGAACAGAGAAAGCCATGTGACCTGCCGTCAATGACATATATGAGGTGGGGCACCTGTCCCGGAAGACTATACCAAGGTAAGGTCAAGGACTGACTGACGCATGTTTGACCTTTAGCATAGTGAGGGTGGGTTGACATGGCAACCAGCCAGCCAGCCCGCGTTTCTTGTGGCATTTGTTTCACCCAAACTCTTTCAGCGAACCGGCGTCAAATCGTAAATACAATGTATGTTGGTATATACAATATCAACATAGTCTGCCACTGCCTCATTCCCCGCGTCTTTATAGCAGCTTGGAGATACCCATAACATTTGAGGCGCTGAGACAAAAAATCTGATGTGTTCCATTCACATGACTTTCTCTACATATCTGCAACAAATGATTGTTAAAAAGCTTATGCTTCTATTTACTTCATGCTAATCGAGAAAAAATAGCAGAAATAGTCTTATTACTTGCTTCCTTGTAAGTAGAAGCGAAATAAGGGAGTACCATAGTTTAAAGTGACAGTCAAAACCTGGTTGCTATGTGACTGAAGTTCCTTTGTTTGAATGGACACGAGTTGACAAATTCCTGTATGAGAAAAGTATTAAGTTTTTCAAAGCTGAAACCAAAAACAAGGAATATCTACAAAATGACCAACTCCATGAAAAAAATGTATATAACATAAATTGTGTGTTTTAATGTGCTCTACATTTTTTGTGCGACAACTTTTTGTCCATCACTTACGGTTTAGCAGTTATACAAAATTCCGTAAAATTCATCCAGAACAAAATAGTCTTCTGAGGCTATTCCCAGAAAATTCAAGATATACATCTTATTTGTCATGTAAATATCTTTAATATATGATATCTTAACCAAAATCGTTATAGGCGATTTTGAGAAATTCAAAACTTTAGTGGGGGTTTGGGGATTTTCTTGAAAAATATTCGTGTCGCATCCTTGGAAGATACCAAACTTAAATACCAAGTTTTTCAGCTATGCTGTTCACAGATACACACGGACAGGGGGATTCAGGGGGACACAAAACATGTATTTCCGGTGAAATCTCGGTATCGATTTTTGGGTGTAATGCAATACCTTCTGTATACACTATGTACATAGTACGTGTAGAGAAAGTAAAAAGACATTCTGTAAATAAACATGGTCGAATGCGTTCTCCACTATTTGAGAACTAATGTAAGTTTTACAACGCTAACCTGATAAAATCTCCCTTCCTGTATATTATAAATTATTACTAGTCTATTTTGCTGAATTGTCTTATCAACTCGTTTCATTTCTTACGACAGTACTCGTATTATTTATGAAAATTCCTCCACCTCCAACTAACCTTTCCATGGAATATGTTTCGAAGATTTTTAATTTATCCAAATATCTATAACAATTTCGTTTTAAACACCATATATTAAAGATATTTACATGATATTTCCTCTTCATTTGGAAGGAATTTTGTGTAATCTTGTAACTATCAAGCCATAGATGAAAACGAGCTTCACAAAAATTGTAGATCTGTTTAAAACTATTTTATTCCAAATAAACTTTCTTATGGCATAAGCCGTTTCAGAGATATCCATAATTAATGGTTTGAATTCCACCCAAAAATTTTATGTCAAGATTTCACCGGAAATGCATGTTTTGAGGACTCGTGCATAAAACGCATTATTAAACGAAGATCCAAGCGCATGTGTTAGCAGCAGCAGTACCCAGATAAGAAAATTCGATTACGTACCAGATTTGGTAATTAAGTTCAACATCTTCCAAGGATGTGACACGAAGATTTTCAAGAAGATTCCCCCACCCCAAAATACGCCTTTCACGGAAGATTTTTCGAAATATTTCATTTTCTTAAAAATGACTAAGGATTTTGATTACAATATCATATGTTTAGGATATAATATCTACAAATAATATGTATATATCTTGAATTTTTTGGGAATGGTGTCTCAAGTCCTATTGGGTGTCATTCTGGATGATTTTGGATACATGATAAACCAAAAATGTAAATCTCGTTAAAGCATACAATTTATGCGCCACATACAATGTACATAGCTAGAAAAAGTACTGTATTCCACCCAAAAAGTCGATGTCGAGAGTTCATCGGAAATATGTTTTGAGATCTTCTGAGTCTGGAAAAAAAACATTTTTAGAAAAAGGTCCTATGTGTCTGTGGACAGCATAGCTCAAAAAGAGCATTAAAACCCAAACTTGGTATATAAGTTTTTTCTCTTCCAAGGATGCGACACGAAGGTTTTCAGGAAAATCCCCCGCACCACAAATTACCCTTAAATTCCAACTTTTTTTTCGAAAAGTTTGATTTTCTCAAAAAACGGCTCTAACGATTTTGATTACAATACCGTATGTATAAGATATTTTTATGAAAAACGAAATGTATATCTTGGATTTTCTGGGAATAGCCTCTGAAGACCCCATCATTTTGGATGTCTTTTATATAACCGGCAAACCATGAGATAGAAAAAACTTACTACACAAAAAAATATAAACCTCATTAAAACACAATTTATGTCATATACATATTTTTGTTGAGTTTATGGTTTTTGAGATATTCCTGATGGTTTCACTTAAACTTTTCTGAACCAGAAGACATCTTTTTTTCTCGTTTCTCGTTTGTTTACTCCTGGAAAACAAAGAGATTGGAATTTCAATTGTTTCGCAGAGCGTCTGGCTTTTAAAAGACGAAACTATTGCTTTAGCCTGTGCATTTCCCTTTTGCTTACAAGGAACTAAGTAATAAGGGCAATTTCTGCTAATGTTTAGCATGATGTAGGTAAAAGAATAAGCTTTTTAAAAATAATTTGTTACAGAGATGTACAGAAAGCCATGAGATTAGTAATACATCAGATTTTTTGAGTCGAATAGTGCTTGATTTAAATAGCGGAGGATAGTCGGGTAGAAAGGTGCAGACGGTGTCATCGCCCGGAGAGAGTTCCTGGAAGGTTCCAGCAGGCCTGAGGACATTTCGCGGAACTCCCAAGGTGGCTGGTAATTCTGGGAAACCTGGCTGGCTGGTGAACTGTGAATACACCGCTACGGTAGACTGCGCGAGAAACCCTCCCCTCCGCATTCCTTCTGGCGGCGAAGTCACGATTGGGAACCGAACACTAGGTATAAAGGATTAATGTGTGCGTTCAGTGTCGGACTGGCAGCACAGTCACGCTAGGGAACCGACCACTGGGTATAAAGTATTATGTGTATGTTCAGTGTCGGACTGGCAGCAAAGTCACGCTAGGGAACCGACCACTAGGTATAAAGTATTATGTGTATGTTCAGTGTCGGACTGGCAGAGAAGTCACGATTTGGAACCGAACACTAGATATAAAGGATTAATGTGTATGTTCAGTGTCGGCTAGGCAGCAAAGTCACGCTAGGGAACCGACCACTAGGTATGAAGTATTAATGTGTATGTTCAGTGTCGGAATGGCAGAGAAGTCACGATTGGGAACCGAATACTAGATATAAAGGATTGATGTGTATGTTCAGTGTCGGACTGGCAGAGAAGTCACGATTGGGAACCGAACACTGGGTATAAAGGATTAATGTGTGTGTGTTCAGTGTCGGACTGGCAGTGAAGTCACGACTGGGAACTGCAAACTAGGTATAAAGGATTAATGTGTGCGTTCAGTGTCGGACTGGCAGCAAAGTCACGCTAGGGAACCGACCACTAGGTATAAAATATTATGTGTATGTTCAGTGTCGGACTGGCAGAGAAGTCACGATTTGGAACCGAGCACTAGATATAAAGTATTAATGTGTATGTTCAGTGTCGGCTAGGCAGCAAAGTCACGCTAGGGAACCGACCACTAGGTATGAAGTATTAATGTGTATGTTCAGTGTCGGAATGGCAGAGAAGTCACGATTGGAAACCGAACACTGGGTATAAAGGATTAATGTGTGTGTTCAGTGTCGGACTGGCAGAGAAGTCACGATTGGGAACCGAACACTGGGTATAAAGGATTAATGTGTGTGTTCAGTGTCGGACTGGCAGTGAAGTCACGACTGGGAACTGAAAACTAGGTATAAAGGATTAATGTGTGCGTTCAGTGTCGGACGGGCAGCAAAGTCACGCTAGGGAACCGACCACTAGGTATAAAATATTATGTGTATGTTCAGTGTCGGACTGGCAGAGAAGTCACGATTTGGAACCGAACACTAGATATAAAGTATTAATGTGTATGTTCAGTGTCGGCTAGGCAGCAAAGTCACGGTAGGGAACCGACCACTAGGTATGAAGTATTAATGTGTATGTTCAGTGTCGGAATGGCAGAGAAGTCACGATTGGAAACCGAACACTGGGTATAAAGGATTAATGTGTGTGTTCAGTGTCGGACTGGCAGAGAAGTCACGATTGGGAACCGAACACTGGGTATAAAGGATTAATGTGTGTGTTCAGTGTCGGACTGGCAGTGAAGTCACGACTGGGAACTGAAAACTAGGTATAAAGGTTTAATGTGTGCATTCAGTGTCGGACTGGCAGTGAAGTCACGATTGGGAACCGAACACTAGGTGTAAAGGATTAATGTGTGCATTCAGGGTCGGACTGCCAGCAAATTCAGGACTGAGAACCGAGAACTAGATATAAAGGATTAATGTGTAGTTCAGTGTCGGACTAGCAGTAAAGTCACGATTGAGAACCGAACACTAGGTATAAAGGATTAATGCGTGCATTCAGTGTCGGACTGGCAGGAAGTCACGATTGGGAACTGAACACTAGGTATAAAGTATTAATGTGTGCACGTTCAGTGTCGGACTGGCGGTGTCGGCTCGACTGGAACCGAATCCTAGATATAAGAGATTTCGGTTTAGTTCAGTGTCGGACTAGCAATGTCTCGGCTGGCTGGAAGCGAACTCCAGATACAAGAGATTAAGTGTACGTTCAGTGTCGGACTGGTCATGTGGACACGACTGGGAACCAAACACAAGTTATAAAAGATCAATGTAGGAGCTGTTTAAATAAAATAAAATAATTCAGCAACTTATTCCTCTTCAACACTAAACTATCGATCATAGACTAAAATGTAGAAAGAAGAAATAAAAAAAAAAGGAATTTTGTTTACTTATTTGGTTTCAATACTTTACGATTCAATTAAACAAAGAATGGAACTTTTAATTTACAGGATCTCCCAACTATTAAGTTATTCAACATATTCAATTAGAAACTAATGCATCATGGGAATCCCTGGGCGAAGGCAATATCATTAATATAATACCCTTGGTGCATACATATCCAGTTAAGATTATCAATAATTTTAATTCTTATAAGTTTAATGTTAGGAAAGGCCGATAATCTGAGATATTCACCCGTTGCGAGGGGTGAAGCCCTCTCATTGATGAACGTGGCGAATGGAAGGGGGCGCTACGTCAGTGCTGTAAAGTTGCATCGATTTCCGTTATACGGGATTCCCCTCGCAGCATCCGCTGGACCACTGCAGCCATCCTCATTACCCACACAAAACATAGTCCAAAACTTCCCTCTAGACAATCTGACGTCACTTACCTGCAAACAAAGCAAACAAAAGAACGTATAAGATTCCATATTGAAAATTATTACGTTACATATTTTATGATATTTGGGATAGGAAACAGATAAAAGAACAACAAAGCTAATGTGTTCCATTCACATGATGTCTTCTAGCTGTTCAGAAAACAAACGTTTATTACAAAAATTAATCGTTTATCTACATCATTCTAATCAAGATAAAAATAAGCACAATTAGACTTAGTACTAGACCCTTGAAAGTAGAACGGAAATAAGAAAATGCACAGGCTAAAGTGATAGTCTCGTCCTTTAAAAGCCGGCCTCTATACGAAACAATTGAAATTCCAATCTCTTTGTTTGCCAGGAGTAAACAAACAAGAAACGAGAAGTTGTCTTACCGTTTGAGAAAAATCTAAGTCGCTAAAATTGAAACCAATAATTCGAAATATCTCGAAAAAGGAGATTATGGACAAATTTGTGTATATTTTTGTCATGTCACTAAAAAGCCCCTTGCAACAAAAACTTTTGCTCTAATATTTAAACCTAGATTCACCATACACCTACGTTTTGAAGTTGCCCTAGCTTTTGCTGTACATCCTTTGGTTTAGGCTCCAAAAATGTTAAAAGTTATGAATGTCACTTTTTGTCATAAAAATATAATTTCTATGTTTGGAAATTGAAAACATGTACTTAAATGCACCTGACAGTAAAACCTAGGGTATTTCTTATTCATTGTACCTCTGTGAAGATGTACAGCAAATTTTATTTGTGTAACAGAAACACTGCTCCACAAGGAGCATTTTACAGGAAGGAAAATGCTGAAAGTACCAATAGCGAGAGAAAAAATAAAGAAAGATTTGAATGCATGGCTCACATTAAAATCCGCAAGATTAAATAGGTTGGACTCTCAACTTTCCTTTTCCTCTCCTCTGCTGTTGCCATTTCTGTCTTTTTTACTTTCTCTACACGTACTATGCACATAGTGTATAGAGAAGGTATTGCATTCCGCCCAAAAATTCGACATCGGGATTTCACCGGAAATACATGTTTTGGGCCCCCCTGAATCCAAAAAAAGCATTTTTTACAAAAAGGTCCGTGTGAGTGTGTGTGCGCGCACGCGTGTATGGGTCTGTGAACAGCATAGCACAAAAACAAAAAAGACCGTTGAATACCAAACTTGGTATTTAAGTTTGGTATCTTCCAAGGATGCAACACGAAGATTTTCAAGAAACTCCCCCTACCCCAACTACCCTTAAATAGAACTTTTTTTCAAAAATTTTGATTTTCTCAAAAATGGCTCTAAAATGTTTGATTAAAATCTCTTACATTTAAGATATTTACATGCCAAATAAAATGTATACCTTGAATTTTCTGACAATAGCCTCTGAAGAATACTTTATTCTGCATGCATTTTACGGAATTTTGCATAACTACAAACCGTAGAGAGATGGACAAAAACTTACCCTACAGAAAATGTAGAGCACGTTAAAACACACAATTTATGTTATACACATTTTTTTTGTGAAGTTGATCTTTTTTGAGATATTCCTGGTTTTTGGTTTCAGCTTTAAAAAACTTATACTTTTCTCATACAGGAGTTTGTCAACTCGTGTGCATACAAATAAAGGAACTTCAGTCACATAGCAACCAGCTTTTGACTATCACTTTAACCTGTGGTACTCCATTACTTCGCTTCTACTTACAAAGAAGCAAGTAATAAGACTATTTCTGCTAATTTTTTCTCGATTAGCATGAAGTAAATACAAAAATAAGTCTTTTACCAATAATTTATTGTAGAACAAGTTATGTGAATGGAACACATCAGATTTTATTTTTTCTTTGAGCTAGCCATTCCACGGTAATGATCAAAGTACATTAGATAGTGACCTGTTCGTAAACATTTTACAATTATTCTATATTCTAGCCTAACGTATTCTCCGAATTGCATTACAGCCACAAAAAAATATGCAATAGGACATTTTCAGCAAATCATGAAGTAGATAGAAGAATAAGCTTGGTACAATAATGTGACAACAACCCATCAGATTTTTGATCGCTCTCTTTCTCTTCCAAAGCCATCACATAGCAAGGGCTTGATTCGCTGCAGCCAGGTCGTTAACCACAAACGAACCGATGGCCCTCTACACAGATGAAGGTATCGAGCTGGTGATGTCACACCGGGCTCAGTGACGTCATCGCCCGCGACACAGCTCCCTCTGGATGCTGACGTAAACATCTCTGTTTATATCGCTTTCAAGTCTGCATGAAACAACCCACGATATTCTACACTCAATGTCTACTTCATAGACCATCTTACTACTTTCTCTACATAATGTATACAGACGGTATTGTATTGCACCAAAACAAAAACTAATGTATTCCATTCATATGACTTTCTCTACATCTCTACAATAAATTATTGTTAAAAATCGTATTCTTTTATTTACTTCACGCTAATTGAGAAAAAATTTAGCAGAAATAGTCTTATTACTTGCTTCCTTGTAAGTAGAAGGCAAATAAGGGAGTACCATAGGTTAAAGTGATAGTCAAAAGCTCGTCGCTATGTGACTGAAGTTCCTTTGTTTGTATGGACAGCAGTTGATAAATTCCTATATGAGAAAAGTATGTTTTTCAAAGCTGAAACTAATAACAAGTAATATCTCAAAAACGATCAACTCCGCGAAAATATTGCATAGAACGTAAATTGTGTATTATAACGATCTCTACATTTTTTTTTTTTTTTGTTTTTTTTTGTAGTAAGTTTTTTTTCTATCTCTTACGGTTTACCAGTTATACAAAATTCAGCAACATGTCTTCAGAGGCTGTTCCCAGAAAATTGAAGGTATACATTTTATTTGTCACGTAAAAATCTTAAATATAAGCAATTTTAATCAACATCGTTAGCCATTTTTTAGAAAATCAAAATGTATGAAAATGTTTCCATCTAAAGAATAGTCGGAGGTGTGGGGATTTTCTAGAAATGTTCGAATCGCATCCTTAGAAGAAAATAACTTAAACACCAACTTTGATATTTAACCTATATTCTTTTTTGAGTTATACTGTCCACTGACACACTAGCACACACACATTGACGTGTTTTTAAAAAAATATTGTATCGGTCCTCAAAACATATATTTCCGCAGAATTCTTGACACAGAATTTTTGGGTGGAATGCAATGTCTACTATGTGCTAGTGAAGGTAAAAATGAATTTTAGAAAAGGCGCGCGCGCGTGTACAGTGTAGGCAGCTAAAAAACCTAAAATCCGTTAAATACCGAACTTGATATTTAAGTTCAGCGCCTCCCAAGGATGAGACACGAAGCTTTTCAAGAAAATCTCCCCACCCCCAACTACCCACATGAAACATTTTTCAACATTTTTTATTTTCTCTAAAATGGCTCTAACGATTTTGAATAAAATCCATGATATTTAAGATTGGTATATCACAAATAAAATGTATATCTTGAAATTTCTCGGAATAGCCTCTAAAGATCTCTTTATTCTGGATGAATTTTTCAGATTTTTGCATAACTGGTAAACCGTAAGAAAACATACTGCACAAAAAATGTAGATTTCCTTAGAAGACAATTTATGTGATATATTTTATTCGTGGAGTCGACCATTTCCGGATGTTCCTTGTTATTCGTTTAAATTTTAAAATACACTTTTCTTATACGGAAATTTATCAACCTCTTGCCATACAAAGGAAAATGTGACTATAACTTTAGACTAGTGCATTCCCTTATTTCCCTTGTGCTTACAAGGAAGCAAGTAATAAGTCCATTTCTAATAATTTGTTCTCGATTAGCATGAAGTAAATAGAAGAATAATATTTTTAACAACAACTTGTTTCAGAGATGTAGAGAAAGTGATGTGAATGTAACGCACCATATTTTTACTTTCTCCATACGCACTATGTACATAGTGTATAGAGAAAGTATTGCACTCCACCAAAAATTCGATACCGAGATTTCACCGGAAATATATGTTTTAGGGTCCCCAATATCCAAAAAAAGCATTTTCACAAAAAGGTCCGTGTGTGTGTGTGTCTGTGAACACGATAACTCAAAAACGATAAGTCGGTAAAATACCGAAATGGTATTTAAGTTTAGTATCTTCCAGGGATGCGACACGAAGATTTTGAGAAAAATGCCCCACCCCCAACTACCCTTTACATGGAACTTTTTTCGAAAATTTGGATTTTCTCAAAAATGGCTCTAACGATTTTGATTAAAAATTCGGATATTAAACATATTTACCTGACATATGAAATGTATATCTTGAATTTTCTGGGAATAGCCTCTGAACAGTAGTTTATTCTAGATGAATTTTACTAAATTTTGAATGACTGCTAAACCGTAAGAGATGGACAAAAACTTACTACACAAAAAATGTAGAGCACGTTAAAACACACAATTTATGTTGTATACATTTTTTTCGTGGAGTTCGTCGTTTTTGTGACATTCCTTATTTTTGGTTTCTGCTATGAAAAACGTATACTTTTCTCATACAGGAACTTGTCAACTCCTATCCATATAAACAAAGGAACTTCATTGACATAGCAACCAGCTTTTGACTATCACTTTAACCTACGGTTGTCCCTTATTTCGCTTCTACTTACAAGGAAGCGAGTAATAAAACTATTTCTGCTAATTTTTTCTGATTAGCATAAAGTAAATAGAAGTATAAGCTTTTTAAGAATTATTTGTTGCAGGGATATGGAGAAAGCGATGTGAATGTAACGCACCATATTTTTACTTTTCTCACAGAGCTGAAGTGGATGGGGCGATCCGTAAAAACAAACGTGGTATGAGTCATTAATTTTACTCCATCTAGACAAGTGAACCATGACCTTCTCGATCGTCAGATGTTTGCTGATTGTGGGGTCAGAAAGGTTATTAACACACTAAAAACAATGACATGTTTCTTTCATAAATTTTCTGCAAGGCAAGATCTAAAGATACCCAAGCTTTTGTGTATTGACATTTTGTCTACTGCAGTTTACCAGTTCTACAAAATTTAATCAGAATAAGGAAGTCTTAACAGGACATTGACAAAATCTGATGTGCTCCAGTCACGTGCCTTTCTGTATATCACTGCAACAAATTATTGTTAAAGAGCTCATGCTTCTACGAGGTATGTCCAGAAAGTAAGTTCCGTTTGGTAATAAAATTAAATTGTGTACAGATACAGAATAATTATTTATTGCACAAAATTCTACAACTCTTAAACTACTTTTTCACATAACTGCTGAAATTTTGCAGGCATTTGACATAGCGTGGCACACGTTTTTGTATACTTTCTTTATAGAAGTTTGCCGCCTGTGTCTTCAAAAAGTTGGAAACATTTTCTTTCAGCTCTTCGTCATTGTTGAAGTATTGACCGCCAAAAAAAGACTTGAGATATAAGAACAGATGAAAGTCGCTAGGAGCGGGGCTGTACGGAGGATGGTCAAACGCGTCCCAGCCAAATCCCTGTACGAGGTTTTTCGTCACATTTGCAGTGTGTGGTCGTGCGTTGTCGTGAAGAAAAACAACACCTTTTGACAGCAATCCTCGACGCTTATTCTGTATTGCGCGGCGCAATTTCCTAAGTGTCTCGCAAAAAGCATCTGCTTTGATTGTTTGACCACGCGGTAAGAAATCAATGAGTAAGATGCCTTTCCAGTCCCAGAACACCGTGCACATCATTTTTCGAGGTGCCAAGATTTGTTTCGCTTACTTTCAGGGGTGTCGTAAGAAACCCAAGTATCATCTCCTGTGACTATCTGTGTCAGAAATTCTTCGCCGTCTTCATCATAACGGGCACTATCCATCCTTTTGTTTTGGGTTGCTCAGTATGAATCTTTGGTACCCAACGTGAGCAAAGTTTACGAAATTTCAGTTTTTCGGTAACAATTTCCTGAATTAGTGATCCTGAGCTTTGGGTAGAGCACTAATAGTAAACTTGCGGTTTTCCTGAATCTTGTCATCAATCGCGTGAACCAATTCTTCTGTAACCTAAGATGGACGCCCACTTTGTTCTTCATCGTGCACTTCACTACGTCCTTCATTGAACTGTCGGACCCATCTTCTCACCATTGAATCACTCATCGCATTTTGTCCGTAAACTTCGCAAATTTGCTGATAAATTTTAATTGGTTTCACTTTCCTAGCATTCAGAAAACGAATCACAGAACTGATTTCATAAGCGGCGGGATTTTCAATCAACACCGACGTTGTAAACAAGCACAACAAAGCGTATGTGGCTGACAGCGATCTCAAAATTGCGCACGTTTCTTCTCCTTGATACAGAGCGTCTACCGCGCATGTGCGGAACTGCGATCGCAGCGCTGCAGCGGAGATAAATTGAAACGGAACTTACTTTCTGGACGTACCTCGTATTTACTTCTTGCTAATCGAGAAAAAAATAGCAGAAATAGTCTTATTACTTGCTTCCTTGTAAGTACAAGCGAAATAAGAGAGTACCATAGGTTAAAGTGATAATCAAAAATCTGGTTGCTATGTGATTGAGGTTCCTTTGTTTATATGGACACGAGTTGACAAATTCGTGTATGAAAAAAGTATAAGGTTTTTCAAGACTGTAACCAAAAACAAGGAATATCTCAAAAACGATCAACTCCACGATAAAAAATGTACAGAACATAAATTGTGTGTTTCAATGTGCTCTACATTTTTTGTGTGGTAAGTTTTTGACCGTCTCTTACGGTTTAGCAGTTATGCAAAAATGTTTAGTATCTTCCAGGGATGCGACACGAAGATTTTGAGAAAAATCCCCCCACCCCCAACTACCCTTTACATGGAACTTTTTTCGAAAATTGTTATTTTCTCAAAAATGGCTCTAACGATTTTGATTAAAATGTCTATTAAAGATATTTACCTGACAAATAAAATGTATATCTTGAATTTTCTGGGAATAGCCTCTGAAGAGTACTTTATTCTGGATTAATTATACGGAATTTTGAATAACTGCTAAACCGTAAGAGATGTACAGAAACTTACTACACGAGCACGTTAAAACACACATATTTATGTTATATATATTTTTTCGTGGAGTTCATCGTTTTTGAAACATTTTTTTTTTTTTTTTTTTTTTTTTTTTTTTTTTTTTTTTTTTGTTTCTGCTTTAAAAAACTTATACTTTTCTTATACAGGAATTTGTCAACTGCTGTCCTTTCAAACAAAGAAACTTCAGTCACATAGCAACCAGTTTTGACTATCACTTTAACCTAAGGTTCTCCCTTATTTAGCTTCTACTAACAAGGAAGCAAGTAATAAGACTATTTCTGCTAATTGTTTCTGATTAGCATGCAGTAAATAGAAGTAAGTAGAAGTTTTTAAGAATAATTTGTTGCAGAGATGTAGTGAAAGTCATGTGAATGGTACACATCAGATTTTTCTAAAAATGCTTTTTTTTTTTGGATTCAGGGGTCTCAAAACATATATTTCCGGTGAAATCACGGTATGGAATTTTTGGGTGCATTACAATACCTTCTCTATACACTATGTACATAGTACGTGTAGAGAAAGTAAAAATGTAACTTCACTCTCGGAAAATGTCATCTTAGTTTACTTTGAAGAAATGTTAAAAACAATGAAATCCCCAAACTTGTGGTCAAATTATTCAATATTGAAAACTCCTCTAAATGTGAAACATGGAATTGATATATTCCAATATAAATATAAGTTGTACTCCCTGTAAAAACAGAAGTCGGTAGGGTACAGAGGGCAAAAAAAGGAAATTATTTTCCACAGATGAAATTAAAACTATCATTGTTGAAGCACCTGACAATGCATATCTACTGATAAATATATGTACATATAACTATTCTGGTAAAAATAAATATTTTGGTTGGAAGTAGTGCTATCGCGCATGCCCTAGGTTATTGTTTTCCTCGTCTCTGTGATGCCAATGTCATGACCTACTTTGCTTAAGCAATATTCTGAGTTTAGATCCGGGAAATAATTGCATATTCTTATATATAATTAAACATTCTTGGAGGTTATTGTACGCGTTAAGATGTTTCTGTAATTTTATGCAGATTATGGAAGACATTGCACTTCGTAATGAGAACACTGAAGAAGGGGAGCGCAAAGTGCGGGGAAATTGCCTACAAGTCCTTAGTGCGGCCAGTTATGGAATATGGAGTAGCATGCTGGCACCATATAAGGGTAATCAAACTGATACAGAGACGGGCCGTTAAATTCATAAAGAGAGGTCAAGATTTTGGACTTACGAAAGGCGAAAAGAATAAATGGGAGCCGCTAAAAGTTAGGCGTAAAACACATAGGTTAGTCGCACTATTTAAAGCGTATACTGGTTTAAATGCAAGGGTGGACGTTAGAAAGAGGTTAGAAAACCCAGCATACTACGTACGAAACGATCATTTGTATAAAATTAAGGGTAGAAGGTACAGAACCGACGTAGGAAAATTTTCTTTTGTTAATAGAACCGTTGAAGTTTGGAATGAAGTTTAGGGTTAATTTAAAGAGGACAAATGTTAGTTAATTTGAGTAAATATTGTGAAGTAATTAAGGATCTCAAAATCTGTATTAGTGTATATTATTATTAATGTATATATTAGTAATATGTAGTATTAATGTTGAGGCTTCATAATAGCTGTTTATAATCCAGTTGGTACCTGACATAAGTATTGCTGTACTGAATAATAAGTAGTAAGGCATTAAAAAAACATGTATATGTATGTTAGTTATATTACTATTCTTAATTTAACTTAAGACTATTATTGTAAGCGAGTTTTGTACATTTAACTCTGCCACCGGGCAGTGCCCAATTGCAGAGAATAAATAAATACAATACATTAGCAGGCAGTGAACAGCCATTAGTAGGGAAACGCGCAAGCGTGAAAATCTGTATCGAAATGGTCTTCATTTCGATATAGTTTTTTCAACAGTAGGTAAACGAACAATTTTCAGTATATGAGTATTAAAAAAAAAATTGTTTAATGTTTAGCCACAGTTTGGCATGTTTAAGTAGCCTGATAATTGGCCTCCAGTCAAAAAGAAAGGATTAAGTGGAACAAACTGTTGGTTACACTCATTGATAAGATAAGAACGGGGAACGCGGCGGTTACCTTCAGCTGTCAGAGTTAATCTTCACGACTTTCTGTAACCTCTTCTTGCGCTTAACATAATGCAGCTGTGAAAACTCACACAATGTAAAATATATTTTTGCTTTCTCTAGCTCCGTATGTACAATTTACATAGCGGATAGAGAACGCATTCTTTTCCACCCCAAAATTCGAGATTTCACCGCAAATATATTTTGGGGCCTTCTGAGTCCGAAAAAAGCATCTTTAGAACGATTTTAATTAAAATATGGTATATTAAAGATATTTACCTGACAAATAACATATATCTTGAATTTTCCGGTAATAGCCTCTGAAGACTACTTCATTCTGGATGAATTTTGTATTATTGCTAAACCGTAAGAGATGGACAAAACTTACCATACAAAAAATGTAGAGCGTGTTAAAATGCACAATTTAAGTAATATACATTTTTTTGGTGGAGTTGATCGTTTTTGAGATATTGTTTTTGGTTTCAGCTTTAAAAAACGTATACCTTTTTCATTCAAAAATTTGTCGACTCCTGTCCATACAAACAAAGGAACTTCAGTCACATAGCAACCAGCTTTTGACTATCACTTTAACCTATGGTACTCCCTTATTTCGCTTCTGCTTATAAGGAAGCAAGTAATAAGACTATTTCTGCTGATTTGTTCTTGATTAGCATGAAGTAAATAGACGCATTAGCTTTTTAACAATAATTTGTTACAGAGATGTAGAGAAAGTCATGTGAATGGAACACATCAGCTTTTTAGAAAAAGGCCCGTGTGTGTCTGTGGGCAGCATAGCTCAAAAAAGAAAATACCGTTAAATGCCAAGTTATTTAGTTTAGTACCTTCTAAGGATGCGACACGAAGATTTTCAAGAAAATCCTCCCGCCACAAACTACCCTTTACATGGAAAATTTTTCTAAATTTTTGATTTTCTTAAAAATGGCTCTAACGATTTTGATTAAAATCCCGTATATTAACACCCCAAATAAAATGTACATCCTGAATTTTCTGGGCATAGCCTCTGAAGATCTGTTTATTCTGGATGAATGTTGCATAACTTGTAAACTGTAACAGACACACAAAAGCTTACGTAATAGAAAATGTAGATCTCATTAAAACTCACGATTTATGTCTACGTTTTTGTTGCGAGATATTCCTTGTTATTGGTTTCAATTGTAGAGTACTTATACTTTTCCCAGACAGGAAGTGTCCGATTTTCTTGTTTTACTCCTGGCTAAGCAAAAAAGCGAGTTGCAATAGGAACTAAGTAATAAGAATATCTTGCTATTTTTTTTTTTTTTTTTTTTTTTTATTGATTCATTTAACATTCTTTAACATTTAAGGTCATATTGGGGGCTTTGCTTTAGAAACAACTCGTTGTCTGTAGGTTCTTCTTACGTTGGGTTTAAATCATTTTATTTTCCTCAAACACAAATACATACTTCCAAGACTCTGTGGGGGATAGGGAATAATTCTGGATGAAGAATAACTCCCCGCCCCAGCCGGTAATCGAACACGGGACCTGTGGGTGAGAAGTCAGCTCGCTGACCACTCGACCTCGTTGGCAGTCTAAAATATCTTTTATACCAGCTTTTGCACAAAATAACAATGATATTTTTGTCAAGCTGCAAACTTCTATCTTGCATGGACATTTATGAGGGGTGTTCGAAACTAGGATAAACCGACAGTCAAATGTTTTAAAATGTCGTTGCTATGGGATTGAATTCAGTTTCTTTGCGTGGCCAAGCGTTAGCAAGTTGCCGTATGAGATAAGTTTATGTTAAAACTGAAATAAAAAACAAATAATATCTAAAAAACGATCAACTCCACGAAAAAAATGTACATAACATATATTGTGTGCTTTAACGCGCTCTGCATTTTTTGTGCAGTAAGTTTTTGTCTATATCTTCCTCTTTACTAGTTATGCAAAATTCAATAACAATCATCCAGAATAAAGAGGTCTTGAAAGGATATTCCCAGAAAATTCAAGATATACATTTTATTTGTAATGTAAATATCTTAAATATAACAGATTTTAATCAAAATCGTTACAGCCAATTTGAAAAAATCAGAATTTTCGAAAAATGTTTCCATGTAAAGGGTAGTTTGGGGTGGGGGGATTTTCTTGTAAATTTTCGTGTCGCATCCTTGGAAGATACTTAACTTAAATATCAAGTTTCGTTTTCGAGCTAAGCTGCACGCACGTACACACACGCGCGGACAGTTTTCTAATTTTTTTTTGTATTCAGGGGGTCCCAAAACATGTATTTCCGGTGAAATCTCGGTGTGGAATATTTGGATGCAATACAATACCTTCTCTATACACTATGTACATAGTACATACGTGTAGAGAAAGTAAACATTGTTTGTTGAATGGGTAGAGAAAGTCATGTGAGTGTAAAGCATGATATTTATTTAAAGTTTAGTGTGGGATCTGGATATCGCAGCCACAGGTTACACTTGACTAGCAAATTAAAACGGGAGAAAGAAAGATGGCAGAAGGTAAGCGAGGACTGGCTGCTGGGAGTGAGAGAGAGGGAATGAATCACCACAGGCAGGCGTGTGTGTGTGTGTGTGGTGACGCATGACAGACAAGTCTTGCGTCAATAGACGTGACGTATGAACCAGCCACTCAAACTTTCCTTCACTCCAAACGTTCCATTGCGAGCCCATGGTAGGCATCAAGCACAAATTCCACTGGTAATACATGTTTTGAGGGTTCCTGCATCCTTTAAAAGCATTTTTACCTTCTCCAGAATGTTATACAGCGTACATAGTAGACAGCGAAAGTATTGTATTCGTCCCAAAAATTCATACCGAGATTTCAACGGAAACACATCCTTCAGAGGCCCTGAATCCATACAATAAAATAAAAATAAACAAATAAAAACAGCATTTTTATCTTCTGTAGTATGTATGTGCAATATACATAGTGGATATTGCATTGCACAAAAAATTTGACACCAAGATATGTTTCGTTAACCACTGAATAAAAAAAAAAAAAAAAAAACATTATAAATATCAAACTTGGTTTTTAAGTTCAGTATCTTCCAAAAAGATTTACAAGAAAATTCCCCCACCCCAACTCTATCCTTTACATGGAAATTTTTTCGATATTTTTTATTTTCTCGAAAGTGAAGTGGTTCTAACGATGTTTGTTAAAATGTCATGTGTTCAAAATAAAACATGATAAACGAAATGTTTTTTTTTTTTTTTTTTTTTTTTTTTTTAATAGAGTTGGCTGTTTTCGAGATATTCCTTGTTATTGGTTTCAGTTTTAAAATACTTAAAACTTTTCTCATAGGGGAACTTGTCAACATTTGACTGTCGGCTTAGCCTAGTGTATTCCCTCATTTCCCTTCTAATTACAAGGAAACAAGTAATAAGACCATTTCTGCTAATTTTATACCAATTAACAGGAAGCAGATAAAAGTATAATTATTTTATTAACAATAATTTGTTAGAGATGTAGAGAAAGTCATGTCATATATCTATATAATCTAAATTATAAGGTAACCCCTCTCTACACTGCGCGAGAGAAAAGTTGTGAGCCGGAAAAGTGGTGCCGGCGAATCTTAAGATTCGTTTTGTTTCGTAAACGGCTTTCCCTGACATCCCTCTAGGACTTACAAGCCAATGTCTAGGGATAAGACGATCGGGGAGCCAACGACACGAAACCACAGATTTGTCAGCCCGTAACCAGGCATGAAAGTGGGGAAGTGGATTTTTACTTTCTCCATACGCACTATGTATATAGTGTATAGAGAAAGTATTGCACTCCACCAAAAATTCGATACCGAGATTTCACCGGAAATATATGTTTTAGGGTCCCCAATATCCAAAAAATCTAATGTGTACCATTCACATCACTTTCTCCATATCCCTGCAACAAATAATTCTTAAAAAGCTTATACTTCTATTTACTTTATGCTAATCAGAAAAAATTAGCAGAAATAGTTTTATTACTCGCTTCCTTGTAAGTAGAAGCGAAATAAGGGACAGCCGTAGGTTAAAGTGATAGTCAAAAGCTTGGTGCTATGTCAATGAAGTTCCTTTGTTTATATGGATAGGAGTTGACAAGTTCCTGTATGAGAAAAGTATACGTTTTTCATAGCAGAAACCAAAAATAAGGAATGTCACAAAAACGACGAACTCCACGAAAAAAATGTATATAACATAAATTGTGTGTTTTAAAGTGCTCTACATTTTTTGTGTAGTAAGTTTTTGTCCATCTCTTACGGTTTAGCAGTCATTCAAAATTTAGTAAAATTCATCCATAATAAACTACTCTTCAGAGGCTATTCCCAGAAAATTCAAGATACATTTTATTTGTGAGGTAAATATCTTTCTTATACAAAATTTTAATCAAAATCGTTAGAGCCATTTTTGAGAAAATCAGAATTTTCGAAAAAAGTTCCATGTAAAGGGTATTTGGGGGTGGGGGGATTTTTCTCAAAATCTTCGTGTCGCATCCCTGGAAGATACTAAACTTAAATACCAAGTTTGGTATTTTACCGACTTTTCGTTTTTGAGTTATCGTGTTCACAGACACACGGACCTTTTTGTGAAAATGCTTTTTTTGGATATTGGGGACCCTAAAACATATATTTCCGGTGAAATCTCGGTATCGAATTTTTGGGTGGAGTGCAATACTTTCTCTATACACTATGTACATAGTGCGTATGGAGAAAGTAAAAAAAAAAGCATTTTCACAAAAAGGTCCGTGTGTGTGTGTGTGTGTGTGTCCGTGTGTCTGTGAACACGATAACTCAAAAACGAAAAGTCGGTAAAATACCAAACTTGGTATTTAAGTTTAGTATCTTCCAGGGATGCGACACGAAGATTTTGAGAAAAATCCCCCCACCCCCAACTACCCTTTACATGGAACTTTTTTCGAAAATTTTGATTTTCTCAAAAATGGCTCTAACGATTTTGATTAAAATTTCGGATATTAAACATATTTACCTGACAAATGAAATGTATATCTTGAATTTTCTGGTAATAGCCTCTGAAGAGTAGTTTATTCTGGATGAATTTTACTACATTTTGAATGACTGCTAAACCGTAAGAGATGGACAAAAACTTACTACACAAAAAATGTAGAGCACTTTAAAACACACAGTTTATGTTGTATACTTTTTTTCGTGGAGTTCGTCGTTTTTGTGACATTCCTTAGTTTTGGTTTCTGCTATGAAAAACGTATACTTTTCTCATACAGGAACTTGTCAACTCCTATGCATATAAACAAAGGAACTTCAGTCACATAGCAACCAGCTTTTGACTATCACTTTAACCTATGCTACTCCCTTATTTCGCTTCTACTTACAAGGAAGCGAGTAATAAGACTATTTCTGCTAATTTTTTCTGATTAGCATAAAGTAAATAGAAGTATAAGCTTTTTAAGAATTATTTGTTGCAGGGATATGGAGAAAGTCATGTGATTTTTTTTAAGTGTTTAACTACAAATGACACCGCAGGCGATGACACTGGTGATACATGGAATAAAGATGGAGCCGTCCCTGCGCCGCTTTGTCTACCACAAATCTTACATGCGGTCGCTTGGGATCGAACCCGGGCCGCCGAGTGGTCTAACCACTTGGCCACGGCATGGCGTGAAGTCGGTGATATGAAATGGAAACGAAATTGATGATTGGAAAGGCGATGGTGGAGCAATTGATGGAATGAGTGGCGGGGGAAACCGAAGGACCCGCTTTGTCCACCACGAATACCACTAAGTTTCTGTTGCTCTTTAGCTTGTTATACTGCTGCCTGTTTGGGAGCGGATGCTCAGTATTTATTTAAGGTAAGGACTCAAGACGCCTTTGCCAGTGACTCGGATTTCTTGCGTTGTAGAGAGAGGCTACAATTACCGTATACTTTAATGACCCTAAATACAGAGTGATTTATGTAGAACTGACACATTTCTTTCTTTAATTATTCCGTTGGAAATTCATTCAATGACCCAATTTTAGCACCAAATTGAGCAGAATGTCCTGGAGTTTCAATTCCTTCTCACTAGATGCGCAGATGTTTGCTTTATTACTAATTGCAGCTGTTTCGACATTTTGTTCTTGTAGTCAACGTGAAAATGCAGTACGATGTAGAACTGAGTCAAGGATATTTTCAGCAAGATGGCGCTACATCAAATGAATGCATGAACCTAATTGCAAGTGTCTTTGACGACCGGTTATTTTCCAGGAACCTGTGGCCACCGAGATCGCCGGACTTCTTTCTATGGGGTTACTTAAAAGACAGGGTTTACGCCACACGTCCCCAGACATTGGACGATCTGAAGCACAAGCTATTGACAACAGAGTGGCCAGTACGGCGTGTTGAGTTGTGTCTTATGCAGGATGGAGGACATTTGCTATAGAGGTAAATAATCTCCCAAATTGCTCTACAATTTAGGTATAATAAGTTGTTGCTAACATAACACGTTTTGAACGAAATGTGTCAGCTCTGTATAATTATATGGTTTCAAAACGTTAACCACTTTTGTCTTCACAACTGGGCCAGTGCACGCTGAACACATGTATATGTTGATGTTTACAATCTTTGATCGAATTTGGAAGCGTGTTTGCGTAACAATGACAATAGGATAACAATGTGGTGTGTTTGTTAACCTCAAGATAAGGCAAACAGACCTTTGTCCGCATCGCTAGATGCCATTAAGCGATTAAAAGTGAATCATTGAGACGGCGCTACAGGGCTGCCAACTTGAGCACTGAAACTCAACCTATCAATGGATTGTAAGGCAAGCAGTGACATTTGACTTTTCCTAACCTCTTCACAAGGCACCGTTTCTGGATATAACACTAGACTCGATCTTGCATGTTGCATACAGCATTTTACTGAATAAATAAACACTTTCTCTACCACGTACCTAGTTGGTAAGTAGAGCAAATATTTACTTTCGCTAGCCCCTATGTACAATGTAGATATTGTATTTCACCCAAATATTCCATGTTGAGATTTCACCGGAAATACATGTTTTGGTGCGCATGTGTCTGGAAAATGAAAAACCGTTAAATGCCAAACTTGGTATTTAGGATTAGTATCTTCCAAGGATGCGACACGAAGATTTTCAAGAAAATCCTCTCCCTTTAGATGCAAACATTTTCGAAAAATGTTATTTTCTGAAAATGGCTGCATCGATTTTTATTAAAATACCGTATATTAAAAATATTTACATCCCAAATAAAATATATATTTTGATATTTTTCTGGGTATAGACTCTGAAGACCACTTCATTATGGATGAATTTTGCCAAATTTTGCTTAACTGCTAAACCATAAAAGCTGCACAAAAACGTAGATCTCCTCAAAACACACAATTGATGTCCTTTTTGTTGTGGAGGTAACCGTTTCCGAGATATTCCTTATTATTGGTTTCAATCATAAAGTACTAATACTTTTCTAAGACAGGAAGTGCTTCGATTGTTTTATAATATCTGGCCAAGCAAACATGAAAATCGCATAACGACAGCTTTTAAAACATTTGACTATCACTTTAGCATAGCACATTCCTTTATTTCCCTTCTACTTATAAGGAACTAAGTAATAAGAACATTCTGCTAATGTTTATCTCGATTAGTATTGTGTAGAAAGAAGAATAGTCATTTGTAAGAAGTTTATAGTGCAGCTAGAGAAATTCATGTGAATGTAACACATACGATTTTTTAACTCTTTTTATACGTACTATGTACATAGTGTATAAAGAAGGTATTGTAATGAACCCAAAAATTCGATACCGAGATTTCACCTCAAATACATGTTTTGGAACCCCCTGAATCAAAAAAAAAAAAGCATTTCTGGAAAAAGGTCCGTGTGTGAGTGTGTGTGTGTGTTTGTGGACAAAATAGCTCAAAAACGAAAGGGCCGTTAAATACCAAACTAGGTAATTAAATTCGCTATATTGCAAGGATGCGACACGAAGATTTTCAAGAAAATGCCCCCACCGTAAACTACCCTTTACACGGAAAAGATTTCGAAACGTTTGATTTTCTCAAAAACGGTCGTAACAATTTTGATTAAAATCGCTTACATTTAAGATATTTACATGACAAACAAAATGTGTATCTTCAATTTTCTGGGAATAGCCTCTGAAAACATTATTATTCTGGTTGAATTTTGCATAACTGGTAAACCGTAAGAGATAGGCAAAAACAACACAAAAAATATAGATCTCGTTTATGTTATATAAATTTTGTCTGTTTTTGAGATATTCTTTGTTATTAGTTTCAGTTTTAAAATACTTACTTTTCTCATACAGGAATTTGTCAACTTCTGTCCATACAAACAAAGGAACTTCAGTCACATAGCAACCAGCTTTTGACTATCACTTTAACCTATGCTACACCCTTATTTCACTTCTACTTAGAAGGAAGTAAGTAATAAGACTACTTCTGCTAATTTTTTCTCGATTACTATTAACTAAACGGAAGAGTAAGCTTTTTAACAATAATTTATTGCAGAGATGTAGAGAAAGTTTTGTGAGTGGAACACGTCAAATTTGTTTGGATTCAGGGGGACCCAAATCATGTATTTCCGGTGAAATCTCGGTATTGAATTTTTGGGTACATTACAATACCTTCTCTATATACTATGTACATAGTACGCGTAGAGAAAGTAAAAATTACCGAACGTCTCGGATATGGAATCATAGCCATCCAAGAAACACCCTCATGAACATAACTTTAGAAAATAGCGCAAAAAAACTGATGTGTTTCATTCACACGACTTTCTCTACATCTCTGCATCAAATTACTGTTAAAAAGCTTATATTTCTATTTACTTTATGCTAATCGAGAACAAATTAGCAGAAATAGTCTTATTACTTGCTTCCTTGTAAGTAGAAGTGAAATAAGGGAGTACCATAGGTTGAAGTGATAGTCAAAAGCTGTTGACAAATCCCTGTATGAGAAAAGTATACATTTTTAAAGCTGAAACCAATAACAAGGAATATCTTTAAAAAAAGAAGAAAAAAAATCAACTCCACGAAGAAAATGTATATAACATAAATTGTGTTTTAATTAGCTCTACATTTTCTGTCCAGAAAGTTTTTATCCATGTCTTACGGTTTAGCAGTTTTGCAAAATTCCGTAAAATTCATCCAGAATAAAGTAGTCTTCAGAGGCTATTCCTAGAAAATTCAAGATATACATTTTATTTGTCAGGTAAAATATCTTTAATATACGATATTTTAATCAAAATCGTCAGACATTTTTGAGAACATCAAAATTTTCGAAAAATGTTCCATATTGTTGGGGGTGGAGGATTTTTTTGAAAATCTTCGTGTCGCATCCTTGGAAGATACTAAACCTAAATACCAAGTTTGGTATTTAACGGTCTTTTCGTTTCTGAGCTATGCTGTGCAATGACACACACGGACCTTTTTCTAAAAAAAAATTTTTATTCAGTGGGACCCACTTATTTCCGGTGAAACCTCGGTACCAAATGTTTGTGTTTTTTACCCTCTCTAAACATTTTGTACATAGTACGTGTAGAGAAGGTAAAAATCAGCGAACGAATCAGATAGGGAATCATAGCCATCCTCATGAACATAACTTCCAGTGTGTATGTTTTTAGCCTTTCATGGTGAACGTTTAATAACGCCAAATGACGTCTGCTCCGCTGACATATGCTGGAGCGGGGTCGCCAGTATCAGCTGACCCGTGTTTGTTAGCTCACCACTACTTCAAGGTTAAGGGTTGAGACGGCGACCTTGCACATGTCCACAAAACGGACATCTCAAGGCTCACGTCACAGAGAATAGTTGTTAGAGGTTGATCCACCAACATGCATTACTTAACTGCACACATCTACCAGCTCGGGATAGCCGTTCATTTGTTGCCAAAACCGACTGCCTGAGAAAGTTAGTGCAGCATGGTATATGAGAGTCGGTTCACACAGATAAGGCGCCACTAGGCCAGTTAGACGGTAGTTTAACTCTAGACTAGCTTGTATCCATAGCTACAGGTCAATAGCTTGTTTACTTTTCGAATGACAGCATTTCAAACAAAACAACTTTTAGAGTTTTCACGAAAATGGAGGATTTGGAAAATCGAGCAGTGATTAAATACTTCCATTTGAAAGGCTTAACGCGTAAAGAAATCAAGGAGGAACTGGACAGTACATTGATCATATTCAATGATTAAAAGGTGGGTTGCAGAGTTTAAAATGTGACGTACGAGCACTAGTGATGAGCCTCGCTCTGGACGCCCAGTAGAAGTGACATCATCACAACATTTATCTTTAATCAGCCTGGATATTGAAAAAGCTTATGACACAGCATCGAAACGTCACATAGTACAAACGCTTCTTGATTCCAACATTAGAGGAAATATGATCCACTTCGTTTACAATTTTCTACAGAATCGTAGCATTAGAGTAAAAGTCAATGGTGTAATGTCCAAACAAACTAGGGTGAAGAATGGAATCCCCAAGGATCGGCACTAAGTGTCACTTTATTCCTTGTTGCCATTAATAATATAACTAATTATCTAAGTGCACCCATCAAGTCTTGTCTGTACGCTGATGATCTAACAATATTTTGCAAAGGTAAACATTTAACCTCTACACAAGCATTACTCCAAACAGCTCTTCAGCAATGGTCGTTGGACACTGGCTTTAAGTTTTCCGTCTTTAAAACAAAATGTATTACTTCCTCCAGAAAAAGGATCCCAATGTCAGAATTAGAATTGTTCTTAAATCAGAACAAACTAGAGAACGTTAAAACTATCAAAATTCTTGGACTAGTATTTGACAGCAAACTTTCATGGACGCCACACCTGAAACAGTTAAAAACTGACTGCATAAAACGCCTAAATATTATTATGAGCCTGGCAGCGAAGGTTGGGGTTCACCGTTTTGCTAAATGCTTACAAGGCTATTGTTAGATCTAAGCTTGACTATGGAGCAGCAATTTATACCTGTGCATCCCCTACAACTCTCAAAATGCTTGACACAATACAGTCCACCGCCCTAAGACTAGTTCTGGGTGCCTATATTACTAGTCCAGTGGCAAGTCCCCAGATGGAAGCTCCTCTCTCCATACGCAGAGAGATATTAAGTCTGTCCTATGCAATAAAGATAGCTGCAATTCCATCTAATGCAGTACATAGATACATCTTCTCAATGAGCTCGTCACCAAGATCATCTAAACAACGTCCTTTCCATGCCACAATTATAGGATACAGCAAAGAAGTAGACTTCAAAATACCAAATATTCATCCCCAACTTCATGAAACGAACACGCCCCCCTGGCACCTTCTGCGACCAACTTCATTGTTACACAAAAACTAAAACACCGAATTTCATCTGCAAACAAATGTACAGCGCTCTACGAGACAGTCATAGAGATGTTATGGAAATCTTCACAGATGGATCAGCAACAAATGATGGACGTCGTGGTTGTGCAGTTATATATCCTACACACACCATGCTCTACGCACTACCCAAATATTTCTCCATTTTCTCCTGTGAAGCTTTTGCAGTTAAGGAAGCCCTGCAGCACACCATGTAAAATGCCAATCAGACAGAATATGTAATTTACACTGATTCACTAAGTACAGTTCTTGCCACTCAGAATCTAAGTCCTACGCAGCCTTTAATAAATGACATACTTCACCTATATTCTATCACTCAGCGCTCTGGGAAACAAGTAATCCTCACTTGGGTACCGTCACATGCAAATGGAAATGAAAACGCCGATAAAGCTGCAAAGTAAGCCACCCGACATCTGTCTGTGACCACAGAATAACTTGTACACATCAAGACGTCATTAGATACACCAAACAGCTGTTTATAGAAAACTGGAAAACGACATGGTCAACATCCCACAGCAAACTGCATGATGCCCGAGCCGGATCTACCAATTTCTTCGAACCCCTCCGAAAATTAGAAAGTCGTGAGCAAACAATAATTACCCGCCTCAGAATTGGACACTGCAAACTGACACATTCCTTCATCATTAATAAGATCCAGAATCAAAATGTGAGACCTGCAACACACCACTTACGGTCCTACATATCCTGCTGCAGTGTCCGCCAAACAGAGACTTCAGGCCGGCTTCAATGACTTACCAAGTGCTCTACATAACCACCAGACAATCAAAAAGACAATAATATTTATAAGACAGTGTAAACTTTTTGAATTATTGTAAAAATAAATGTAATCATTTGGTATGTTACCAATGTAAAAAAAAAAACTATTTTATGTACAATTTGAAAGGTCGCGATATGACCATGCTGTTAAAGCGACCCAAAAAAAACCTCCAGAGATCATTGAAAAAATTCATTGTTTAGTAATGGAAAACCGCAGATTAAAGTTGTTTCAGATAGCAGAGGCTGTAAACATATCAAAAGAACTTTCAGGTAATATTTTAAGTAATGTTTTTGGCTCTGTGCAAGATGGGTTGACTCCTGATCAAAAGTTGCAAAAAAAAAAAAAAAGTTCTGTTATATGACTTTCTCTACATCGCTGTAACAAATTATTGTTAATCAGCAAGTTCTTCTACTTTCCGATAATCGAGACAAACAGCAGAAATTCTTATTACTTGCTTCTTTGTAAGTAGAAGGAAAATAAGGGAATACACTAGACTAAAACGATAGTCAAATCTTTTAAAAGCTGGTTGCCTTGTGGTTCAAATCGTTTCTATGCAGGGCCAGGAGTTCACAACTTTCCATGTAAGAAAAGTTTAAGTATTTTGAATCAGAAACAAATAGCAGGGAATATCTCAGAAATAGCCAATTCTACGAGAGAGAAAACAACAACAACAAAAAAACGTCTAAGACATAAATTGTGTGTTTTAACGTGATCTACATTTTTTGTGTAATAAGTTTTTGTCCATATCTTACGGTGTACCAGTTACGCAGAATAAAGTAGTCTTCAGAGGCAATTCCCAGAAAATTCAAGTTATACATTTTATTTATCATATAAATATCTTTAATAATAACTCTATGGCACGATAGCTTACGGGGAGCCTTGGCCTACCGCCCGGCCGCTGCGTCCATCTCGGCCCACTACAAACGTCATGGATGGCGTGCAGTATTGGAGGGTGAGACGTGGTCAGCGCCTCGAGCCCACCCGGCCGGTTAATGCGGTCCTTAACCTGGAGCCGCTGCTTCTCCATCAAGTAGCTCTTCAATTGGCCCCCCAGGGACCTTACGAGGCTGAGTGCACCCCGATCCAGGTCTCATAGGGGGGGGGAATCCCCAAATATCTTTAATATGGGTATTTTAATCAAAATCATTAGAGCTGTTTTTCAGAAAATCAAACTTTTCGAATTTTTTTTTCCATGTAAAGGGTAACTTAGGGTGGGGGATTTTTCTTTAAATATTCGTGTCGATGCCGAAATTAAATATCAAGTTGGCATTTAACGGACTTTTCGTTTTTGGCTATGCTGTCTAGACACACACGGACCTTTTTCTAAAAATGTTTTTGGACTCAGGGGCCATCAAACATATTTCAGGCAATACCTTCTAAATACACTATGTACACAGTAAATGTAGAAAAGGTATAAACTTTTGTAAGAGTAGTTTGATTGCGGTACAGATAGAGAAAGTGCTGTGCATTTTATTTGTACTTAATCTAACGTCCTTTATCCTGGTAGGCCATTTCGGTGTAATGATGCATAAAGAGCTGGATTCTAGAGGAACAGAGTAGGTAAATTTGAAGCTCGAATATTCAAAAGACAAGTGGTTTAAATCCCAAGGAAGGGCCCCTTGTGTTGATTCGTCAGGTGCATGAATCACCGACACCCGCATACTTCCCAACGCCTTCTCGACTAGCCTATATTCCTACACATTTATAAATAACTTACGAGAAATAAAATGCTATATGCGTCCCACACAATGGTTAGTACCCAAGGTCGCGGCAAGAGATCCTCTTCCATTCGCGCTAAATTTGAACTAAAAGTAGCAATGTTTATTTCGACCTCTTCTCACTTATGTTCCGCAACAAATAAAACTAATATTCATAAACTGCAAGGTGTACAAAATAAGTTTCTCCGCAGAGCTACAAATGCACCAAGAAATACGCAGCTTCAACACAAACTTCCAATAGAACAGTATATGAAACACCTCTCCAAGACATTCAACAAATTAAGCAACGTTACTGGGGCTCAAGCATTTAACCTGCATATCAAAACTCAACACAAAAGTGGAAAAGAAAATTACCACAACATTTCTTAACCAGTGACACAGATCTATTTTGGTTTATGTTAGAGGAGCCAACCTCAAATGTTAATGTGTTTATTTTGTTATCTATGGCCTGTATAGCATAAATGCTGATCTGCCAACAATAAAATTACTCGCGCTTATGCTTGGCTTGGAGTAGCAATCGACTCCTCTCAGGGTGTTTTAACGGGCTTGTTGGGCTTCACAGACCCAGACTACCTGGCGACTTTAAATAATAAACCACCAGGATTTTCTTTGTAGAATCGTAATTTATTTTGTAATCATTTCGTACAATTCTAAATAGAAACTGCAATCGCTCGATGCAATTATGTGCACATATAATTCTACGCGAATACATTAATGTACAGGTAATCTCCAAGTGGCCTTTTCCATACTTGTGAAAAAGCCTAGTTCTTTTTGATAACTGGCCTCACAAGCCAGAAAAGCAACACGTAACTATGGTACTTATTGTTGGAAAACAAAATCGCAGAGCGAAAATCAAAACACTTATACGCGACGAAAGCACAAGGAATAATAAACATTTGCATCCAGCGATTTCAACTTCGGAATGCAACAGAACAAAAACATTTGAACATAAAATATTACAAAATTACACGAAATTCACAAAATGTCGGCGGATTTTGTGTTAACATATAAACGAAAAGACCGTTGAATACCAAACTTAGTATATAAATTTGACATCTTGCAAGATGCGACACGAAGATTTTCAAGAAAATCCCCCCACCCCCAACTATCCTTCACATGGTACTTTATTCGGAATTTTTGATTTTCTCAAAATGGCTGTAACGATTTTGATTAAAATGTCATATATTAAAGATATTTACCTGACAAATAAAATTTTCTGGGAATAGCTCTGAACACTACTTTATTCTGGATGAATTTTACGGAATTTTGAATAACTGCTAAACCATAAGAGATGGAGAAAAATTTACCACACAAAAATGCATAGCACGCTAAAACACAGCATTTAAGTTATATATATTTCGTTTCATTGGTCGTTTTTTAGATATTCCTTGTTTTTGGTTTCAGCTTTAAAAAATTATGCTTTTCTTACACAGGACTTTGTCAACTCGTGTCCATACAAACAAAGGAACTTCAGTCACATAGCAACCAGCTTTGGACTGTCACTTTAACCTACGGTACTCCCTTATTTCCCTTATACTTACAAGGAAGCAAGTAATAAAACTATTTCTACTAATTTTTTTTCTCGATTAGCATGAAGTGAAAAGAAGCATAAGCTTTTTAACAATAATTTGTTACAGAGATGTAGATAAAGTCATGTGAATGAAACACATTTTTTTTATTCAGGGGCTCTCAAAACATATATTTCCGGTGGAATATCGGAATTGAATTTTTGGGTCCAATACAATACCTTCTCTGTACGTGTAGGGAAAGTAAAAAGTGTCCAAAATGATGCCACTACTGTATATTCTACGCCAAAGAAAGTGACGTCAGAATGTTAAAACGCAAAGTCGTTGTGTTTATGTTTTTGCTACTGCAGCAGCTGTGTGACGTCATTGTGGACAGCCTCGGCTAAAGTTAGCAGCACAAATTTCAAGGAAGGAGTGCCTGTGTGGTGTGACGTAACAGGTGGCATATACTGTGTACAGCGCTGCTCAGAATATGAGCATTCCATTTGAGGATTTCGAGCGTCGCGTTGCAAAGGGAACTATGTGATACATTTCAAATTCCCACAGTTTTCTTGTTTCACTATACCTACAAACGCTTGGAGCTCAATTATTTTTACTTGCTCTATGTACATAGTGCATAGAGAAGGTATTCCATTCCAACCAAAAAGTCAATATTTGTCATGTAAATATCTTAAGTATAAGAGATTTTTATCAAAATCGTTAGAGCCATTATTCTGAAAATCAAAACTTTCGGAAAAATGTTCCATGGAAAGGTTAGTTTATGGTAAGGGAAATTTTTTTTGAAATCTTCGTCTTGCATCCTTGGAAGAAACAAAACGTCAATATTAAGTTTGGTATTTAACGGACTTTTCGTTTTTGAGCTATGCTGTGCACAGATACACACGGACTTGTTCCTGAAAATGCTTTTTTTGGATTCATGGGGTCCTAAAATATGTATTTTCAGCGAAAACTCGACATGGAATTTTGGGTGGAATACAATACTTCTCTATCCCTATGTACATTGTACATACGGGGCTAGAGAAAGTAAAAATGTAGGTATATGACTTAATTGTATGTTTTATCGAGATCTAATTTATTTGTGTAATAACTGTTTGTCTATCTCTTACGGTTTACCAGTTACGCAAAATTCATTCAGAATAAGGAGGTCTTCAGAGGCTATGCTCAGAAAATTCAAGATTTACATTTTATTTGTCACGTAATTATCTTTAATATACGATATTTTAATCAAAATCGTTACATCCATTTTTTGAAAAAAATCAAAAAATTTTAACTCCTTTCCATGTAAAGGGTAGTTGGGGGTGGGGAGACTTTCTTGAAAATCTTTGTGTCGCAGCTTTGGAAGATACTGAACTTAAAATCAAGTCTGGTATTTAACGGACTTTTCGTTTTTGAGCTATGCTGTCCACAAACACACCCGGACCTATTTCTAAAATTCTGGTATGTTACATTCACATGACTTTCTCTATATCTCTGCAACAAATTATTGTTAGAAAGCTTATGCTTCTATTTACTTCATACTAATCGATAAGAAATTAGCAGAAATAGTCTTATTAGTTGCTTCCTTAAAAGTAGAAGGGAAATAAGGGAGGATCATAGGTTAAAGTGATAGTCAAAAGCTGGTTGCTATGTGACTGAAGTTCCTTTGTTTGTGTAGACAGGAGTTGACAAATTCCTGTGTGAGAAAAGTATAAGGTTTTTAAAGCTGAAACCAAAAACAAGGAATATCTAAAAAGTGATCAACTCCACGAAAAAAATTGTATATATTTTTATTGTGTGGTTTTTTTTTTTTTTTCTTTTTTTTATCCCTATTTACATTTCCCCCCGTAGGTTTTACTGATTACTGGTTTTACTGTTTCTTTTACAAACATATACACATTGCACAAACATATAACACCCATGCCCAAGGCGGGACTCGAACCCACGATCCCCTGCCCATGAAGCACCAAAGCGAGACGCTTTAGCGAGCGTGGCCATGGGGACCGGCTAATGTTTTAACGTGCTCTACATTTTTTGCCTTGTAAGTTTTTATCTATCTCTTACGGTTTAGCAGTTATACAAAATTCCGTAAAATTCATTCAGAATAAAGTAAGCTTCAGAGGCTATTCCCAGAAAATTCAAGATATTCATTGTATTTGTCAGGTAAATTATCTTTAATAAACGATATTTTAATCAAAATCGTTAGCCATGTTTTGACAAAATCAAAAAATTTGAATTGTTTTCCATGTAAAGGGTAGTTCAGGGTGGAGAGATTTTCTTGAAAATCTTTGTGGCACAAGCTTGGGAGACACTGAACTTAAATATCAAGTCTGGTATTTAACTTGAGCTATGCTGTCCACAAATACACACGGATCATTTTCTAAAAATCTTTTTTTTCGGACTCAAGAGAACCTCCAGACATGTAAATATCCGGTGAAATCTCCGTACCTTACGAATTTTGGGTGGAATGTAATACACCGTGTACATAGTACGTGTAGAGCAAGTAAAACTTTGATTGTGAAGGAGCCCATGATAGGAATGGAAAGCCGACCTTGATGTGGGTAGCCGTTTCCGGTGCTGCTCGACTCTATGGGAAGCAGCTCACCTAAATGGAGTAAGCGATTCCACGAATCCCCACTAGACCGTGTCACATGCCAACCGTATCTCATTGTGATGAGGTCGTGTATATATTTCCTCCATGTCTATGAGCAAATTATTGTCAGAAAGCTGATGCTTCTCTTTACTTCATGCTAATCGAGACAAAATTAACAGAAATAGTCTTATTACTTGCTTCCTTGTAAGCAGAAGCGAAATAAGGGAGTACCATAGGTTAAAGTGATAGTCAAAAGCTGGTAGCTATGTGACTGAATTCCTATATGAGAAAGTAATAGTTTTTTTAAAGCTGAAACCAAAAACAAGGAATATCTAAAAAATGATGAACTCCACGAAAAAAATGTATATAACATAAGTTGTGTGTTTTAACGTGCTCTACATTTTTTGTGTGGTAAGTTCTTGTCCATCTCTTTCGGTTTAGCAGTTATGTACAAATCCGTAAATTCATCCAGAATAAAGTGGTCTTCAGAGGCTATTCCCAGAAAATTCAAGATATACATTTTATTTATTAAATAAGTATTCTTTAATATACAGTATTTTAAACAAAATCGTTAGAGCCATTTTTAACAAAATCACAAATTACGAAAAAAGTTTCATGTAAAGGGTAGTTTGGGGTGGAGGGATTTTTCTCTAAATCTTCGTGTCGCATCCCTGGAAGATACTAAATCTTAATACCAACTTCGGTATTTAACGGGTTCTTCGTTTTGGGGCTATGCTGTGAACAGACACACACACACGGACCTTTTTCAAAAATGCTTTTTTCAGTCTCAGGGGACCCCAAAACATATATTTCCGGTGAAGTCTTGACATCGAATTTTTGGGTGCATTACAATACCTTCTCTGTCCCTATGTACATTGTACATATGGGGCCAGAGAAAGTAAAAATCTAATTATTCCATTCACATGACTCGCTACATCTTTGTAACAAATTATTGTTAATAAGCTTATTCTTCTCATGCCAAACGAGATACTGGTGGGCTGATAAGTCCTGGGCCTGTCAATGAAAGCAGCAATTTTTTTGTTTGTTTTGCTTTATTTCTCAACATAATCTCCAGAAAGGCTAATACATTTGTCATATCGGTGTTCTAATTTAATTAAACCATCTCTGTAGTGCGATTTATCAAGGTCCTCAAAATAGCTGTTTACCGCATCAATGACCTCCTCGTTGCTGTCAAATCTTAGTCCTCCAAGACATTTTTTGAGGTTTTGGGAACAGGTGGTAGTCACTGGGTGCTAGATCTGGCGAATAGGGTGATGTTCAAGCAATTCCAACTTTAATTCGCACATTTTTCCCATTTCAATGACTGAACGATGGGCCGGAGCATTTTTTTTTTTTTTTTTTTTTTTTTTTGGCAAATGAGGTCTTTTTCTTTTCACATCATCACTCAGACGTTGCAGTAAGCTTGTGTAGTAGTCACCAGTGATACTTTTACCCTTTTCTAAGTGATCAATAAAAATAATTCCCTGTGCATCCCAGAAAACGCTCGCCATAACCTTGTTAGCTGACAAAATTGACTTTTCCTTTTTTGGAGTTGGTTCACCTGGCGCAATCCACTATTTTAACTGTGATTTACTTTCTGGAGTGTAGTGATGTATCCAAGTTTCATCCATAGTAATAAGCCATCTCAAAAATTCACTGGGATTTTTACGGTAGAGCTCCACATTCTTAACAGAAACAGTTTTTCTTTGCAACTTTGATCAGGTGTCAACAAACGCGGCACAGACCTTGTGAAAGCCCAAAACGTTACTTAAAATATTACCTGCACGTTCTTTTGATATGTTTACAGCCTCTACTATCTCAAACAACTTTAATCTGCGGCCTTCCAGAACTAAACGATGAATTTTTTCAATGATCTCTGGAGTTGTCACTTCTACAGAGTGTCCAGAGCGAGGCTCATCACTAGTGCTCGTACGTCCCATTTTAAACTCTGCAACCCACCTTTTAATCTTTGAATATGAAGGGGCAGAGTCTTTTAATGTACTGTCCATTTCCTCCTTGATTTCTTTAGGCGTTAAGCCTTTCAAATGGAAGTATTTAATCACTGCTCGTTTTTCCAAATCCTCCATTTTCGTGAATACTCTAAAGTTGTCTTGTTTAAAATGCTGTCATCCGAAAACTAAACAAGCTATTGACCTGTAACTATGGATACAAGCTATTCTAGAGTTAAACTATACGATGCTACCGTCTAACTGGCCTGTGTGAGGTCCGGGACTTATCAGCCGACCCTCGTATGTCACAGCTATACCACGCCCTCATATTTAAGCGTTCTGTTCCAAGCATAAGAGTTCAGTTATCGAACCTAGGGTAAAGTGAAGGCTGGCAAGGTTCCAAACCTGCTCCTGCACACAGTCTTGTGTTTACAAAACACGCTCCATTAATTCCGTCCTTTATTCTTTTTCTCACAAAAGAGACAATTATGAACACTTGGCGATTTACTCGGCGTCCTTCCAAAATGTGAATTTGAACTGTTCGCTTGGAGAAGGTGTCCAAAACCTACCAGGTAGGCTTACTTAAAATCTTTCAGCTCATTATTTCGTTCATTGCTATTCATTCTTGGCTTTGAATCGGTTACTTCAGGATGGTTATATAGGGGAGATGAAAAATTATTTAGAATGGAAGCGAAGCGATTTTTTCTTTCTGTTTGTTTGTGTCTAACGCCAGCTTTTACTACAAATGGCACCACAGGCGATTTTTTTTTTACTTTCTCTATACATACTACTATGTACAAAGTGTTTAGAGAAGGTATTGCATTCCACCCAAAAATTCAATATCGAGATTTGACCGGATATAGACGTTTTAGTGTCCCCGGTATTTAAAAAAAAGTTTTTTTTGGAAAAAAGGTCCGTGCGCGCGAGCATGTGTGTGTGTGTGTGTGTGTGTGAACACGATCATTCAAAAACGAAAAATCGGTAAAATACCAAACTTGGTATATAACTTTAACATCTTACAAGGATGCGACACGAAGATTAAGGAAAATCCCTCCACCCCAAACTACCTTTTACTTGGAAAAGATTTAGAAAATTTTGATTTGCTCAAAACTGGCTATAACGATTTTGATTAAAATACCGTATATGGAAATTAGAATGTATATTTTGAATTTTCTGGGGATAGCTTCTAAGGACCTGTTTATTCTGAATGAAAACTAATTTACCGTAAGAGATAGACAAAAACGTGTTGCACAAACAATGTAGATCACGTAAAAACACACAATTTATGTCATATATATGTTTGCTTTTTTAAAACACTTAAACCTTTGCCACACAGTAAACTCTTGGGCCTGCATAGAAACACATGGCAATGACTATCGTTTTAACCTAGTGTATTTCCTTATTTTGCATGACTCGTAAACTGTGAGAGATAGACGGAAACTTAGTACACAAAAAATATAAATCTCGTTAAAACAATTTCTCTATTTTATCTGTAGGAAGATTTTGTCTATCTGTGAAAAATTCGACTAGAATGGATAAGATTTTAGGCTATTGAAACAAACAGATTGTTATATTCACATGACTTTATGCGCCCTCTGTCTTCTACTTGTGAATATACCCAGCATTCTTACGAAATGTTATGTTTACTTTCTTTAGTCCGCATGTACAGCGTACATAGTGGATAGAAACATTATATTCCACCCAGAATTTCGATGTCGAAATTTCACCGGAAAACTTGGTATTTAGGTTCAGTTTCTTCCAAGGATGCGACACGAAAATTACTTACTACACTAATTATGTAGATCTGGTCAAAACACACAATTCATGTCTTTTACGTTTTTGTTGTGGAGGTAACCGTTTCCGAGATATTCCTTGTTATTTGTTCAACTGTGAAGTACTTACACTTTCTCAGACAGGAAGTGTCCGTTTTTTTCCCCCTACTCCTGGCCAAGCAAAGAAGCGATTTGCAATGACAATCGCATAACGACAGCTTTTAAAACATTTGACTATCACTTTAGCATAGCACATTCCTTTAGTTCCCTTCTACTTATAAGGAACTAAGTAATAAGAACATTCTGCTAATGTTTATCTCGATTAGTATTCTGTAGAAAGAAGAATAATCTTTTGTAAATATTTTGTAGAATAGCTAGAGGCAGTCGTGTAAATGTAACACAACAGAATTGTTTTGCTCATGTAGTTCATTTTAATTGAGATACATCTTTGAAAAAATGACACTATACATTTCATTACACATATTGGAAATGCGACAGTCAAATGTTTTAGCTGAAGGCTATGTATTTTGCTAACGACTGCATATATAATAACATTTGAAATGTAAATCTGTGCAGTTCATCTATCCCTGAGCACGAGAGTACAGACTAACGAAATTTGGCGACCATAGAGGGCAGGGCGACTTATCTCCTTAGTTCCCCAGAAGTCAGGAAACGGAAAACCACAACTTCCTTCTCTAAGGTGGACTGCGTTCTTTGCATATCCCATTTGCGTCTTCCTCAACACTCAAGGTTCAAAAGTTCAAACAACCAGGGTTAACATTCCCACACAAAAAAGTCCATGCGTTCCATTCACATGACTTTCTCTACATCTCTGCAATAAATTATTGTTAAAATCCTTATTCTTCTATTTACTTCATGCAAGTTTTTTAAAGTTGAAACCAAAAACAAGGGATATTTAAAAAACGATCAACTCCATGAAAAAATGTATGTAACATAAATTGTGTGTTTTAACGTGCTCTACATTTTTTGTGCAGTAAATTTTTGTCCATCTCTTGTGGTTTACCAGTTTCGTAAAATTTAGCAAAATTCATTCAGAATAAAGAGGTCTTTAGAGGCTATTCCCAGAAAATTCACGATATACATTTTATTTGCTATATACATATCTTTAATATATGCTATTTTAATCAAAATCGTTGGAGCCATTTTGAGAAATTCAAAATTGTCGAAAATGTTTCCATGTAAAGGCAAGTTTGGGGTAGCGGAACATATCGTGTCGCATCCTTGGAATATAATATACTTAAATACCAAATTGGGTATTTAACGGTCTTTTTTTTTTACCTATGCTGTCCACAGATACACCCAGAGACAAACACACACACACGGACCTTTTTCTGAAAATGTTTCTTTTTTTGGATTCAGGGAGATCCAAAGCATGTATTTCCAGTGAAATCTCGGTATGGAATTTTTGGATGCAATACAATACCTTCTCTATACTCTATGTGCAGAGTACGTGTAGAGAAAGTAAAAAATCTTATGTGTTCCATTCTCATCACTTTCTCTACATCTCTGTAACAAATTATTGTTAAAAAGCTTATTCTTCTATGTGTTTCATGCTAAAACATAACAGAATGAAGAAAAATAGAAGAATAATTTGTTGCAGAGAAGTGAATGGAGCACATCGGATTTTGTTTTGTTTCTGTGTCGGCTTATTTAGGACTGACGAGTTACAAGCGGATGCCTCGGGGTCACAAACCTTTCGGGGAGCCAACGGCACGAAACCACAGGAATGGAGAACCTGGCCCGTAGTCAGGCATGAGCGTGAGGAAGCGGATGATGGAATGAGTGGCGGGGGAAGCCGGAGGACCCGGGGACGCCGCTTCATGGCTTCCTTCGGAAGGGAAATAAAGCCATTGGTCCCGTGTCGTAAACTTAAAAAAAGAACCTCAAACTTGAAAAGAGACCGCTGAGCAAAATTAGGCGATCTTTCACGCCCAGTATAGAATAGGACGCTGAGAATCACAAGCATTAAAGAACGTCCATAAATATAACTCCCATTTCATTTTGTAACAAATCCCACATACGGGTGCTTAGGATCGAACCTGGGCCGCCTAGGGGGAATATAATCCCAGTAACTGACCGCATTGTTATACAAGGTCATTAAATCATACGATAACCTCTCTCCACAGCGCCCGAGATCCGAGAGTCGCCGGGCAAAGGCACTGGAGACCTTACCTTAAATAAATGCTGAAAATATTGAGCATCTGCTCCCAAACAGGCAGCAATATAACAAGTTAAAGAGAGACAGAAACTTAGTGATAACAAGGATTCCTGCTGCTAAGCTTAGCGTGTGCTGTCCGTGTATGAGTAGGTCAACATTTCCTTAACTATCTTAAAATACGTATTTTAGTGCGGCTTTGCCGGCACCACTTTCCCGGCGAATTTCGTATCTCTCGCGCAGAGTAGAGGCCCTTATAATTTCGTTTCGTAATCGGCTTACCCTCCCCGTATTTGTCGGACTGACACCCCTCTAGGGTCGGCCCATAACCAGACATGAAGTGGATGATATGAGATGTAAGCGAAATTGATGATTGGCAAGGTGATGCTAGAACAATTAGTGGAATGGGTGGCGGGGGAAGCCGGAGGACCCGGAGAAAACTGCCCAGATGCTGCTTCGTCCACCACGAATCCCAGATGCTGGCGCTTGGGGTCGAACCCGGGCCACCTAGATGGATGCGACGGAGGTTATATGGTCCTTTCAAGAAATAATCTGTATATGCCAAGAATCATTTTCTAAAACTTGCAGCGTCAAATTTAAGGAATCGAAATCTGTAGAAATGAAAAATAAAACAAGCCGCCACTGCAACAAAACATGTTCTATGGAGAAGTGCTAAACTCAAGGAAAGCCGGCAGTAGAGAGGGAACGGTAGGGGAGCCCCGGGGGACTGCGGGGCAGAGAGGGGAGGGTCACACATTCCACCAGTAGCTCCTCCTCCCCCCGCATCAGAGGGTTTCCCTGCCTGCCAGCCTTCCTTCAGCAGAGCCTTTACCCTCTGCTGCAATGTTTATTTCTTATTGCGGACATCACACCACGCGCTCACTCGCACAAAACATACGTATCGATTCTTTCACATACAACAAATGACGAGCGCATCCAAATGTTGCAAACTGCATTAGGTTACGTTCAAGGAATGTCTCTGTTATGAAAACAATTGCATAAGAACCTGCCACATACGACGCTGCAGCTTTCAGTTACTTCATGACAGACAAGTTACTTTCATGTAGGTAGTCGCGGAAAGATCTGCAACTAAAATACAGTAACATTTGCAAATCATTTCGATTCAACACCTTAATTCTACCGATAGAATATCAATAAAAATTCTCTGAACCTCTACAGCTATATTACTTATTTTACATCACTAAAAAATAACAATTTCATTGTCTCTGGATGTATATGTTAATCAACAAATGTAATAAGCGTTAACAGCTACGCAAATACATTTTTTTAATATCCGAAACATGTTATTTTACGTCAAACCAATAAAAATACATTCTAGCCTGAATAAATTCTTTCGCAAACGTTTATCAGCCTTTAATAAAGTATTTAAGAGTAATGTTTAATTTATATTAACGCCACAAACACAACAATACGTTAAAGGAAGTGACAACAATGAACCGCTATAACCTAACTTTCGGTAGCGAATAGCGCATATAGCTTACATTACTGCTTCATGCAAAGAAAGTTTGCTAAACTAAGCCCCCTAGCCTGCTGAAAACACATGCCAGCAACTTATTTTTGGCTGCACGCATTCTTGGCACACACACACTCACTCCATTTATTAAGCATATCATATCTACCTCTCTTTCTCTCCTGACAAAATGTTTACTTACTTTTCGTCGGGGATATCCCATGTCCTTTTCGGCGTGGCATTGCAGTATGTGGTCACGTCAGAAATACCTTGGAGTTCGACAGAATGCGTCCCTTGTTTACAAAAATGTGCCTATGAAATTCAGTATTGGCGCGACCTGCTTGTACAACACTTCACTCCACCAACCATTTCTCTGAGTGGGGGGGAGGAAGAACTATTAGAAATAAAATAAATAAAAAATTAAAACCACCCCACGTCATCCAGCACCGTACCTCCACCCCCACCTTCTCCTTCCTCAAATCTCGACACAATCACACGCCATTATCACCATTGGCGATTGTCGCGGGTCGACACTGCCGCCAACATCATCAACACCATGATTAACGTGTTCCTGGAATAACGAGGTAACTGCTGCTACAAGAGGGGTTTCCCCATATTCCTCTGCTTTTAACACGTCTCACACACGTCACATATTACACTACTGCTGTAATGCATTGCTTCGACACACATCAGACTGATTCCATTCTTGCTTAACCTTGTTTATGGTTTAAACAAATGAAAAATCCCGTGCGAACATAAAACTGTACGGCCAAGAGAACACAGCCTAGCAGACTGTCTTTCTCTCTCTGTCTCTCTCTCGTCCACGCACTTCGCAATCCTCCACACCCCCCCCCCCCCCTCCTTCACTTGTCCCTCTCCAATCGTTTGTTTCCGTCCTCTCTGCTCTCCCTCTCAGTTTCTCTCTCCGCAAGCCACTTCTGCTCCTTCGTGCTCTTCGGGATGACGTCAGACGGGCAGGAACTTGACACCCTGCTCGGTCAGCAACAGGCGTGATGTTATCCGCCGCTCGCGCCATCTCGTGGGAAAATCTAGAACCCGTTGCCAGTGGTTACCAGCATCCCCCGCTGCTCCTGCTAGGTTATGCCGCACTAAATAAGTAGCCATTGCCACACGCAATGTCTAGCTTTGCACTCCAACAGGTTGCTAGCCTGCCTAGTGGCATGCAGCGGTTTAATCACATTTCAAGGGCACCACAATATTTTCTTCTGCAATTTTAATAAAGCAGGTTTCACTTCCTATACCTTCATTAACGTGAGTGCTTCGGGATAAAACTATTTTGGTCACGCCCATATTTAATATCACCGGCTTTGCATCACAGCTTTTAATATTTGAAAGTCGTATATAAAGTCCCACATACGGAGAGAGTAAGCTGACCACGTAACATAACGTAACGTAGCATGTATAAGGGGTTCTAAAGAAATCACGCACGTTAAATCTTGCCAGAAAAATTTCAACATCTACTTTTGTACAAAAAGGTGCATTTAAAACTATATCATTATTTCTTTTACAGAAATATTAAAATATCTACTTTTATATAAATAGGTGCCTTTAAAATTATATAATTGATTTACTTTTTACTTTCTCTGCACATACTATTTACATAGTGTAAAGAGAAGGTATTGCATTCCACCAAAAAAGACGATGCCGAAATTTCACCGGAAATACATGTTTTAGGGCCCCATGTATAAAAAAAAGCATTTTTAGAAAAATATCCATGTGTGTGTCCGTGTGTCTATGAACACGATAACTCAAAAACAAAAAGTCAGTAATATACCAAACTTGATATTAAATTCAGTATATTCAAAGGATGTGACACGAAGATTTTCAAGAAAATGTCCCCACCCCAAACTACCTTTTACATGGAAAGAAATTTCGAAAATTTTGATTTTCTCAAAAATTGCTTTAACGATTTTGATTAAAAATATATTTATGAATGTATATCTTGAATTTTCTGGGAATAGCCTCGGAAGACCTTATTCTGGATGCTTTTTATTGAATTTTGCATTTCTGGTAGACTGTAAGAGATAGACAAAAACTTACTACACAAAAAAGGTAGATCTCAAAAATGTCCTACACATTTTTTTCGTGGAGTTGGCCGTTTTCGACAATTCCTTGTTCTTGATTTCAGTTTTAAAATATACTTTTCTCATACGGGAACTTGTCAACACTTGGCCAGGCAAAGAAACGGATTTCAATGCCATAGCAACCACATTGTAAAACATTTGACTCTCGGTTTAGCCTAGTGTATTCCTTATTTCTCTTCTAATCATAAAGAAACAAGCAATACGACCGTTTTTGCTAATGTTTTAGCATGAAGTAGATAGAAGAATAAGCTTATTAACAATAATTAGCGGTAGCGTGGTGGTAGCGTGTCTGCCTCACATTCAAAAGGTCGTGAATTCGAATCTCGCTTAGGGTGAGTTACCCGGATAACGTTTTTTTTTCGGGGATTTCCCTTATCCATGGACCCCGAGATCATTTGAGCATCATATCATCAATTTCATTCATCGTCCGATATGACCTAACCAGGTTAAAGGACGTTAAACTAAAGTTACAGAGATGTGGAGAAAGTCATGCGAATGGAGCACATTTGGCAGATCAGCGATTATGTTACGCAGGCTCTGGATAACAAAAACATTAAATACATTAACATTTGAAGTTGGCTCCTCTAACATTAACGGAAATAGTTATTAGAATAGAAATGGTAATAAACTTTATACATAAATGCTACAGTTGAATGGAAGTATAAGTAATAACAATAATAAATTAAAAATGATAAAATGTAAGAGTAATTATTAAGAAATGTTGTAGTAGTTTTCTTTTCAGCCTTTTCTGTGGTGTTTTGATATGCAGGTTAAATGCTTCAGCACCAGAAACGTTGCTTAATTTGTTGAAGAATGTCTTCGAGAAGTATTTCATATTCTATTGGAAGTTCGTCTTGAAGCTGCGTATTTCTTACAAACCTGATGCATTTGTAGCTCTGCGGAGAAACTTATTGTGTACAACTTGCAGCTTATGAATATTAGTTTTATTTGTTGTGAACCATATAGGAGGTGCGTAAGTGAGAAGAGGTCGAATTAAAGATGTGTAAAGCAGAATGGAGCAGTCCTGGCCAATTTTGGAGCGTTAATTAATTAATGGATAAAGTTTGATGAGCCTTGAGTTAGCAAGTGTTGAAATAAGGTCGTTTTTGTGTCCAGTAGAACGCCAAGATATTTAACTGAGGTTTGAGAGGGCAAACCAGGTTAGCTGTTTATTCTATAAATGCAAATAACCTAGGTTTTGACAAGGTCTTAGCGAAAATATTTTTGATTTTGTCTTGATTATGTTAAGGGAATGTATGACTGAAATTTCATGACAATCACAAAAAATCGACTTTTTTATTTGAATTCCATAAAATAATTAACCATTCCTGAATACGAAAAATATATAACTGGGTACCAGGTGCCAATTTTAAATACCTTAAGGTGACACATCTGTGACATTTCACCAAAAATAGTAAAAAATTATTTTGTTTCATAATAAAATGATATGAATTCTAAAATTAAAGAAAATATATCCATTTTCGTATTTGGCACATTTTGATTTCCACTTAGCTGAAGCTATCAATGGTAAGTTGCATGCTTTTTAATAGGCACTCCCAACTTTAAACCTCATTTTCTTGCAAACTGTTTTCCAACACTTTTCCATATTCAAAATTTTGCACACGATGCAATTTTTCACTAATTTGTTTAGAAATGTTAGTACTGCTTTTCAAAAGCACATTAAAGAAAATTATTATATTAATTTTTCAAAACATTGCTCCAATTTTGCTAAATAAATTGTTACATTTTGAAAAATCAATGAATTTGGGGAGTGTAAAAAATAATAATTTTTCACCACTAATTACTGATAATATACAAAAATATAATTTGACAGATCTATTTTTAAACTCATTTTATGCAAACCTGGATTTTTGTATGTAAATATTTTTAAAATGCATCACGTAGTTCATTTTTATCAGAACAATGAATTTAGACAGTAAAAAAAAAATATTATTTAAAGAACCATGTGAGCTAGAATTTTGATATGTGACAAAAATATTTCTATTAGTGTGCATAATTCGTATACATTTCAATATGATTTATTACATGCTGTGGGTTTTCAAAATTTCACCTTAAGTCAAAGCATTAGAACTGAAACCGTACTGGACTCGGCAAGATAAACTTCAGTTCGACAAGAGAGTTGTGCAGAAGTAAAGCAAGAGGTTGGTCCAACCTACCAACCTGGTGGATTTTAATGAGATCCATGCATTGAAATCTTTCCTTTTTTTTTTTTTTTTTTTTTTTTCCCTCACTATTCATGTTTTCAGCATTTGCCTTCCTGTAAAATGCTCCTAGCGGAATAGTTTTTCTGTTACACACATAAAATTTGCTGTACATGTTCACAGAGGTACAATAAATGAGAATTCCCTGTCAGAAGCATGTAAGTATATGTTTTCAATTTTCAAACATAGAAATTATATTTTATGATAAGAAAAGCAGATTCACAACTTTATACATTTTTGGAAGACACTGGAAAACCTCGGGCTATCTAAAAAAAGTAGATGTGTTGTGAACCTAGGGTTAAAATATTAGACCAACATTTTAATTTTTTTGTAACGTGAAAAAAAAACTAAATAAATTTGACCATCATTTCCAAACCATTACAGCTAAATAGAAATGGCCTGTTATTTATGGACGCTCTTTAACTGCTTTGGTTCTCAGCGTTCCATTCTATATTGGACGTGAAAGATCGCTTAATTTTGCTCAGAGGCCTCTCAATCAGGCTTGAGGTTCTTTTACGTGCCGTAAATCTACGACACGGTACCCACAGCTTTACTTCCCTTCCGAAGGAAGCCATGCTAAGGATTTTTACGCCCGAAAAAATCCATCGTCCTCCGCCGGGTTTGAACCCGCGACCTTGGGTATATGAAGTTAGCATGGTAACCATTACACCACGGAGGGCGACTATTACAGCTAAATGGATGAGGTTTGCATTGTAACTTATTTGCATTATAGTCGCCCTCCGTGGTGTAATGGTTACCATGCTAACTTCCTAGGTAAAGCTATACGATGGTTGCAGCACACGCGCGCGCACATGCACACCTCCCCACACACACACAACGATCTTAAGAAGTAGTTTAAATTACTTTTACTGGCGATCCAAATTTGAAAGTGTTGAAAACATTAATTTGTTCAGATGTGAAAGTCGCCAGTTTGCCGAAGTTTTGCCCACTTCTTGGGATCATTGGGGTTTCAGTTTCACAGATCTCTTGGCTACACTTTGCGGATTAGGGCCCTAAAAGTTTATAATAGACCAGTAAGAAGCTACAGAGTGGCTCTAATGATGAAATAACAAAAGTACCCACGTACTGAAGTAATGACAAGTCGTGGGTTCAAACCCGACGGTGGACGATGGATTTTTTCGGGTATAAAAATCCTTAGCATGACCTCCTTCGGAAGGGAAGTCCCCTATCGTAGATCTACGGCACGTAAAAGAACCTCAAGCCTGATAGAAAGGCCTTTGAGCAAAATTAAACGGTCTTTCACGCCCAATATAGAACGCTGAGAACCTCAGTGGTTAAAGAGCGTCCATAAATAACACGCCATTTCCATTTCCATGTTGCATTATATTACACATGTCTATAAATTTCAAAAATTATTAGTCTGGAACTTCAAACTTTCAGTCATACATATCCTTAAGTGGAATACGCCAAAGTATAAGCCGTCTGCGCAGGTTTTCTCTGGTTTCACCCTGTAATCTACTTCACCGCCATTTCTATTACCTACTTCCTCACTTTCATACCAGGCATTGACTGATCACCCATCCTGGCTTCTCTCTGATTCAGAACCTCTGCTCAACAGACGCCGACTGCCCTGGGGCCGTAATTCCTATATAAGAGGAGAGTAAACAGAAAAAATAAATAAATACACAAATAAATGAATTTACGGGGGTTAAATAAAAAAATCTCGTTTGGTGATAAGTTGCCTGAATAGGCTTCCTTTTTCTTCTTCTCCTTATTACTTTTTTCCAGTTTTGCCTTGTCCTACCGAGGGAATTTTGGGTAAAATTCACTCTGCGCTGATTGAACACCATGCCAACCATTCATACACTCTCTCCCTGCACACTCTTGACTTTTAAGATTTAGTCAGATGTATCATTAATTACGCGATACTCGTATTACAGTCATCGTATTATCTACTGTTAATTAGATAGGTAGTTAAAAGAAATAGTGGTAATTATTTACAAGTTGGGCCGCTCTCTCCGCTGCGACTTATGCCAGTTTTGCAATCTAACGGGACCGGTGTGGTTAGAGAGGGATTATGAGTGGGGAGATGGTTTAAAAAACTAATGTATCCATTGCGCTGTTAGGAGTTGTTGGAAATATCGATAATGAGGTACTACCATGATATAAAATTAGAAACATAAATTTATATACACACACTAACCTAAACGGATTGGAACCTAACCTCGCGCTAAATTTGAAATCCACAGGTTTTGAAATTGTCATCATAAATACAAAATCAATCAATTGCACTTAGTTTCATTCCATTTTAGAGTGGCCGAAGTTCTGTATAATAAAATTCACTGAACAGCTGTATCTGCGTGAAACATACTTGTCACATATCAGCACAGCGTCTAGCGACATATGCCGGTGTTGCATTCCACAACACTGTTCGCCTGCCGCCGACAATGAAACTCAGGTTTTAGGCACTTTAGTGTGTAGTATTATTACATATTTACATTGCAAAAGTACTACAAGACTTCTTTATTTATATTCTACTCCTTCTAGGCAGCATACTTCGTAAATATTCACAAAAACGGCTCGCTACGCGCACGTAATAAATTAGCGTTTAACTTAATTACGGAGCTTTTCCGATAAAAAAAAATTGGTGAAAACGTAACAAGAATAAACCAAACTATCAGTCAAACCACAATTAGTTTATTTTCTAGAGGGGCTCAAGTTCTCTATAATTACCGAAATAGTTCTATTGCATAGTTTCTGTTTACGCAACGATTACAATAAATAAAACATTCGAACATAGTCGACATGATCAATAATACGTTATATTATTGTGAAGCAATATTCTGTTGGAATCTGAAATATTCCAAACTAGATTTCTCCTTGTGTGTTGATTAACATGCATAGCCCTAATTTATTTTCGACTAAAATCAGCTTATCAATCTCGATATACTCGTCAGTTTCCTGCTGGTTTCGATATAGTACATTTATTGCAGCGAAATGACCATTTAGTTGTTTACAAGTTTGTTGAAGCTTCCACAAGACGAAAATGCTGAAAATACTAACCTGAACAAAGAATATTCGCATGGATCGTGTATCTTCTAGTAGATGTGATCACTTTGAGTTGCTGTGGCCCTCCTAACCGCCCTAATTCAAAGATTTTCGTATATACAAAATTCGTCACAAAATGTCAACAACATACGCCATTTTGTAATCTTTATGCACGCATAACTATACTGCCAACTTATTTCCTTCACAAAATCCGCGAGTCTTCTTTTTACTTTCTCCATACGCACTATGTACATAGTGTATAGAGGAAGTATTGCACTCCACCCAAAAATTCGATACCGAGATTTCACCAGAAATATAGGTTTTAGGGTCCCCAATATAAAAAAAGCATTTTCACAAAAAGGTCCGTGTGTGTGTGTGTGTGTGTGTGTGTGTGTGTGTGTGTGTGTTGTGTGTGTGTCCGTGTGTCTGTGAACACGATAACTCAAAAACGAAAAGTCGGTAAAATACCAAACTTGGTATTTAAGTCTAGTATCTTCCAGGGATGCGACACGAAGATTTTGAGAAAAATACCCCCACCCCCAACTACCCTTTACATGGAACTTTTTTCGAAAATTTTGATTTTCTCAAAAATGGCTCTAACGATTTTGATTAAAATTTCGGATATTAAACATATTTACCTGACAAATAAAATGTATATCTTGAATTTTCTGGGAATAGCCTCTGAAGAGTAGTTTATTCTGGATGAATTTTACTAAAGTTTGAATAACTGCTAAACCGTAAGAGATGGACAAAAACTTACTACACAAAAATGTAGAGCACATTAAAACACACAATTTATGTTATATACATTTTTTTCGTGGAGTTCGTCGTTTTTGTGACATTCCTTATTTTTGGTTTCTGCTATGAAAAATGTATACTTTTCTCATACAGGAACTTGTCAACTCCTATCCATATAAACAAAGGAACTTCATTGACATAGCAACTAGCTTTTGACTATCACTTTAACCTACGGTTGTCCCTTATTTCGCTTCAACTTACAAGGAAGCGAGTAATTAGAGTATTTCTGCTAATTTTTTCCTGATTAGCATAAAGTATATAGAAGTATAAGCTTTTTAAGAAGTATTTGCTGCAGGGATATGAAGAAAGTCATGTGAATGGTACACATCAGATTTTTCATGAAGCATGCGTTGCCATTTTCTTTCAAATCGTTGATTCGATTCACAAACACATAACACAAAGAATACTTTTCTGGTAAAAATCGCATATAGAGGGTGTGAAAACAGAATAGTGATAAAAATGATTTGCAAAGCCACAGAGTGATGGATTGGTCCAAATACCTACTGCTGCACAATTATTTACACATACTAATCTAATAGTTGCTTCGATCGTATACTTAGCTGAAATCGCTAGAAATTACACGAAAATTAGTTTGTTTACACATCCACGCCGATTAGTTTATTTAGAGATTAACCAAGAACTAACATAAAGCATGCTCGCTTCGCTAGGATCTTTGGTGAAACCACTGGGAAATAGTAAAAATAAAAAATGAATTAATACTCTAGCATAATAGAGAGTAGGCTGCTTTCGTTCTCACTTTGGTGAAAGTAGTGGAAGTTATTAGAAGCAAATCCACGACTATTAAAAGTGGCTTAAGTAGACTATTATTTGTGAGTGGGATGTTTAATACAGAGTGTTCTAATTTCTCATGAGCAAATATTAGTCTAATAAGCCACGTGTAATATACACCGTTTTATCCTTTCCTAATATTAACTGAAATATGCTTACATTTATTAATATTATTAGGGTCGTCATAATGAGGAATTACATTTTAGTCGTGACATAGATGGTGCTTTGTTTGTTCATTGCTACGTAACCCCGCCGGAATAAACAGCTTCAATTCTTCATCACCACACCTGGCTTGAAGCCCAAGAACGTCTAGAATATGTTCGTCGCTATGAAAGCTTCAGATCCTATTTCAATTCTGGTTGTTTAAATTGCACCAAACAAATCAATACATGAATGAAAATGAATATTCCCGAATAAGTTTTAAGTATTGCTAAAAATAGCTGTACTTAGTTTGCTACCCAGCAAGTCGAAGGACTTATATGGCAAGGAATTTTCATTATTTAAAGAATGAGGAACTGCCAAAGGACTTAAAATAATTTACAATGAAATAAAGACTTATTTTTGTTGTTTCCTAGGATACATGACATGTATACATGAAGTCTATAGAATAGGATAAAATCAAATTATTTACACACCTGACGTAGGGCTAACAAAGCGCATGCTCGCTTCGCTCACACGCTTTGATGAAAGCAGTGGCAATTACACACCAGAGAACGTCTGTAGGTATTTCTCGAAGTAAAACATTATTGCTTAAAGCGCGCACCTGTAATCCACAGAATTGCTATAGAACCGCATATTTCCCTATGTGTTTAAAATGTACAAAGCCCACGTTTTGTTCTGGTGTAGGTATTAAAGTTCTTCACGTAGTTTACGATTGTCGCTTTATAAAACTGTTAGATGAGGGATGGCTGCCACGCTCTCTGAAAGATGTCTGTATGGATGACAGCTTGTCATCTCGCGGTATTTTTTGTGTTAATGAGTCGTGAACGGAAGCGACGAAAACCACATAATCACTGCTAACGGCCGAATAAATATACTACCAAATTTGGATCGCAAAGGAAGAAAGTTCACAACTTTGCTTGTGTTTTGTATATTCACTAATTGAGTTTTTCCTTTTCGTGCATAATTCCATATAGTAACGTTCATCTTTATATTTTCTCTACACGTACTATGTACATAGTGTACAGAGAAGGTGTTGTATTGCACCCAAAAATTCCATACCTAGATTTTCCCAGAAATACATGTTTTGGGTCCCCCTGAATAAAAAAAGCATATTTAGAAAAAGGTCCGCGTGTGTCTGTGGGCAGCATAGCTCAAAAACGAAAAGACCGTTAAATACCAAACTTGGTAATTAAGTTTGGCATCTCCTAAGGATGCGACCCAAAGATTTTCAAGAAAATTCCCCCACCCCAAACTAGCCCTTTACATGGAAAAAATTTCCACATTTGTTATTTTCTCAAAAACGGCTCTAACGATTTTGATTAAAATACCGTATATTAAAGATATTTATATGGCAAATAAAATATGTATATATATATATATATATTGCATTTTCTGGTAATAGCCTCTAAAGACCTCTTTATTTTGAATGAATATTACTGAATTTTGCATAACTGATAAGCCGTGACAGATAGACAAAAACTTACCTACTACACGATAAATATAGATCACGTTAAAACACACAATTTATGTCGTATGCATTTTTTTTTTGCGTTGAATTGACCTTTCTAAGATATTCCTTGTTATTTGTTTCAGAATCAAAATACTTGAATTTTTGTCACACGGAAAGTTGTAAACTCCTGGCCCTGCATAGAAACGGATTTCAACCACTTGGCAACCAGCTTTTAAAACATTTCACTATCGTTTTAGCCTAGTGTATTCCCCTAATGCCCTTCTACTTACAAGAAAAAAGTAATTAAGAAAATTTATGCTAATGTTTATCATAAAATAGATAGAAGAAGATGATTTCTAACAATAATTTGTTACAGCGATGTAGAGAAATTCATGTGAATGGAACACATCAGATTCTTTTTTGTTTAAACTCCATTATAATGTCCCAGAAAGTACAGTATCCATAGTGACATTCTGCAGGACAAAACACAATCTAATATCAATAATGTACGCATTTGCAAGACATGACTGTCAATAATGATGTGTTCCATTCACATGGCTTTCTTTACAGTTCTGCAACAAATTATGTTAAAAGCCTATTCTTCTATTTACTTCATGCTAATCGAGATAAAGTAGCAGAAATAGTCTTATCACTTGCGTCCTTGTAAGTAGAAGAGAAATAAGGGAGTACCGTAGGTTAAAGTGACAGTCAAAAGCTGGTTGCTATGTGACTGAAGTTCCTTTGTTTGTATGGACACGAGTTGACAAATTCCGTATGAGAATGTTTTTTAAAGCTGAAATCAAAAACAAACAATATCCCAAAAACGATCAACTCCTCGAAAAAAATGTATATAACATAAATTGTGTGTTTTAATATGCTCTACATTTTTGTGTGGTAGTTTGGTCCATCTCTTACGGTTTTGCAGTTATGCAAAATTTCGTAAAATTCAATCCAGAATAAAGTAGTCTTCAGAGGCTATGTCCAGAAAGTCCAAGATATACATTTTAGTTGTCAGGTAAATATCTTTAGTATAGGATATTTTAATCAAAATCGTTACAGCCATTTTTGGGAAATCAAAATTTTAGAAATAAGTTCCATGTAAAGGGTAGTTTGGGGAGGGGGGATTTTTTTTTAAAATCTTTGTGTCGCATCCTTGGAAGATATCAAACTTAAACACCAAGTTTGGTATTTAACGGTCTTTTCGATTTTTAGCTAATGTGTCCACTGACACACACACGGACCTTTTTCTAGAAATGCTTTTTTTTTTTACTAAAGAGGACACAAAAAATGTATTTCCGGTGAAATCTCGGTATCGACTTTTTGGGTGGAATGCAATACCCTCTCTATACACTATGTGCATAGTATGTGTAGAGAAAGTAAAAAAAAAAAGTCTTGGAAAAAGGTCCGTGTGTGTGCATGTGTGTGGCAGCATAGCTCAAAAACGAGAAGACCGTTAAATACCAAACTTGGTATTTAAATTTGGTATCTTCCAAGGATAGGGCATGAAGATTTTCAAGAAAATCCCCCACCCCAAACTACTTTACATGGAAAAAATTTTGATTTTTCTCAAAAATGGTTGTAACGCTTTTGATTAAAATCTTTTATATTTACGATATTTACAAGCCAAATAAAATGTATATCTTGAATTTTCTGGGAGTATCTCTAAAGACCTCCTTATACTGGATTATTTTAATTGACTCTTGCATAACTGGAAAATCGTAAGATATAGACAAAAACTTACCACACCAAAAATGTAGATCACGATAAAACACACAATTTTAGTCATATACATATTTTCGTTTTTTAGATATTCCTTGTTACTGATTTCAGCTTTAAAATTTTTAAACAGGAATTTCTCAACTGCTGTCCATACAAACAAAGGAACTTCTGTGACATAGCAACCAGTAACAAGACTATTTCTGCTATTTTTTTCTCGATTAGCATGAAATAAAAAGAAGCATAAGCTTTTTAACAATAATTTGTTGCAGAGATGAAGAAAAACACATTTGAATGGAACACATCAGATTTTTCATAAACATAACTTCATTAGTTTATGAAGTGTTACCTCATTAATCCAGACCCCTTTAGTCCGGACAGTCGTTTAATAAGCGAAAACCTTCACTCGCCCTGCCTCCCATCACTCTGTCGGTCGGTCGCCGGTTGTTTACCTTCTCAAGATTGAAGATAACAGTGTAAACATATGTGCATATTACGAACATTTGAGTGTGGCATCTGCGCAGGTTAATTATCAAACAAAGGAGACAACAAAATATCAGTAGTTTCTTCAAACCATGAATCATGTCAAGTGTGATCAATGAAGTGTGTTTTGATTTCTGAACTGCGCAACGAGGATAAAAGATTGAGACATTTATCGTACCTGTTCACAAGCTTTGCAATACCCGCTTCAAAACATGTTGCCGCTAATGATTTCAAATGAGCATTGACGTTGTTTTGAAGATCTTCGTACTTTACGACGTTTGCGGAGAGCCATTCAAAACAAACGAAGAGGAATTCTGACTTCAGGAATTGTGACAACGCTCGTCCACACAACCCATCGGCTCCTTGAACAATTTAAATGGGACATTTTCGATCATCCGCCATACAGTCCTGACCTGCACACAGCGACTTTCACTTTTTCCCTGAACTGAAGATGTGGCTAGGAGGGCAGCACTTTCAAACCAACGAAGATCTTCAAAACAACGTCAATGCTCATTTGAAATCGTTGGAGGCAACATTTTTTGAAGCGCGCATTGTAAAGCTTGTGCACAGGTACGATAAATGTCTCAATCTTTTCGGTGATTATGTTGAAAAGTAACCACAAGTGTACAAAACTTTTAGTAATAAAACAATTGTTTGCTATGAACTTGTCTTTTATTTATAACCTATCGGAGGTTGGGGAAGAAAAAACGGCATTCGTATATACTAAATTTAAAATATACGTTCTTTTTACGGAACAGAATGTTGAAATATATACCGTGATTAATTTCACAGGTTACGAGGGCTGTCCCAGAAGTACCAAACCTAACAAAGAAAGAACAAAAAGTTGGAGGAAAACATATTTATTTCTCTACATAGTCTCCTTTCAGATCGATACACTTGTTCAATACCTTCGATACCCTGTTTATAGTGAGAACTATTGAGGTCTGCAAAATAGCCATCAACTTCAGACTCCGCCTCTTCATTGTTGGCAGATATTCTACCACTTAGCCATTTGTTCATGTTTGGAAACAGAAAATAATCAAAGGGGGCTAAATCTGGTGAAAAGGGTGCGTGAGGAAGCAATTAGAACTTTAACTCATTGATTTTGGCCATGGCGATAATGGGCGTGTGAACTGATGCAGTCTTGATAAAACAAAACTTTCTTTTTCGCTAAATGCGGCCGTTTTTGCTCTATTTCATCACTCAAATGCTGTAATAAATTTGCATAATATTCTTCATTGATTATTATTATTATTTGTTGTTGAGAAAACCAATTAATATTATCCCGCATACGTCCCAGAAAAATGACGCCATGATCTTAGCTGCACACGGAACTGTCTTCGCTTTCTTTGGCGCCGATTCTCCCCTTTCAATCCACTGTTATGATTGTTCCTTCGTCTCAGGTGTGAAGTGATGAACCCAGGTTTCTTCCATCGTTATGAATCGACTCAAAAACTCAGGTTTATTGCAGCGAAACATTGCCAAACTGCACTGAAACATCCTCACTGCTGTTTTTGTTCTCTTGTGAGCACCCACCTTGCACACAACTTTCTCATATCCAAATTTTCTGTCAGTATGCGATGTACAGAGCTTTTTGAAATGCCTGCAATGTCTCCAGGTTGTGTACTTTCAGTCAACGGTCATCCATACCATTTTGTGGATTTTCTTTACAATTTGTGGACTGGTAACCTCATTTGGTCGACCACTGCGATGTTCGTCTTGGCAGCTCGTACGGCCGCGCTTAAACTCTGCCACCCAATATTTGACTGTTGTAAACGAAGGAGCAGACTCCCCCAAAGTAGAATCTAGCTCAGCTTTAATATTAGTTGGACTAAGACTTTTCAAATGAAAGTATTGCATCACATAACGATGACCAGTTTTATCCATGTTTACAAATTCGCTGAGAACATTCACTAATGGTGGCTGCTAAACAATGTAAAATCGTCTAACTTAAGTTTTCTAAGGTTGTTTGAAACAACCGCTATCTATACGTCAGATCGAGTACTTCTGGGACAACCTAAGTATCTTGTATTGAGGTGAGGAAGATGCCTTGACTCTCATTGTTACGGATGAGGAGAGGTGGTTCAAAGACCTGGGCCACGCAACAACAGGTGCCCAACATCTTGTACAGGGCACCTGCTGGACATCCACGGGCACCTGGTGCGCCTTCCTTATCGATTTCTCTTCCTCATGAGTCCCTTGAGATATGCAGCATTCTGGTGTTTAACTTGACATTTTGTAACACAGATACACTACTGTAAAATATCTGACGTGTTCCATTCACACAACTGTCTCTGTAACAGTTGATTCTTTAAATTCATGCTAGTTGAAATAAACAGAAATGTTTTCTTGTAGGTAAAAAGGAAACAAGGAATACACTAGACCAAACCGACAGCCAAATGTTTTAAAATGTGGTTGCTATGGCATTGAAATCCGTTTTTATGGTGGGCAAAAGTTGAAAAATTCCCGCATAAGAAATTTATAAGTAAACTAATAACAAAGAATATCTTAAAAATGGTCAACTCCACGAAGAAAACGTATATGACATGAATTGTGTATTTTAACGAAATCTACATTTTTCGTGTAGTAAGTTTTTGTCTCTCTCTTACGGAGAAAATTCAAGATATACATTTTATTTGTGATGGAAATGGTTTTAATATGTGGTATTGTAATCAAAACCGTTAAAGCCATTTTTAAGGGGGGGGGGAAATTCGAATATGTTTTTTCCATATAAACCCTTTAGGATGAAGAGATATTCTTGAAAATCTTCGTGTCGCATCCTTGGAAGATATCAAACTTAAATACCAAGTTTGGTGTTTTTGAGCTATGCGCGCGCAGGACCTTTTACTGAAAATGCTTTTTCTCCATTCAGGGGGTCCTAAAACAGTATTTCCGGTGAAATCTCGGTAACGAATTTTGGGGTGGAATACAATACTTCGTGTATGGAAAGTAAAAATGTATATGACATAAATTATGTGTTTAAGTGAGATTTACATTTTTTGTGTAGTTAAGTTTTTGTCTACCTCTTACGGCTTACTAGTTATGCAAAATTACGTAAAATTCATCCAGAATAAAGTAGTATTCAGAGGATATTTCCAGAAAATTCAAGATATACACTTTGTCAGTTCTTTAATATACGATATTTTAATCAAACTCATTAAAGCCATTTTTGAGAACATCAACATTTTTGAAAATATTTTCTATGTAAAGGGAAATTTGGGATGGGGGGAATTTCTTCAAAATCTTCGTATCGCATCCTTGGAAGATACTAAGCTTAGATATCAAGTTTGGTATTTTACCGAGTTTTCATTTTTGTGTTTATCATGTGCATAGACACTCACAAGCGCGGACCTTTTTCTTAAAATGCCTGTTTTGGATACAGGGGACCCTAAAACGTCTATTTCCGGTGAAATCTCGGTATCGAATACAATACTTTCTCTATACACTATGTACATAATACGTGTAGAGAAAGTAAACATTTACTGCACAAAAATGTAGACCTTAAAACACACAACTTATATCATAAAGGTACCTATTTTTTACTGGATTTGACCGTTCTCGATATTCCTTTGTTATTAGTTTCAGTTTAAAATACTTTTCTCAAACGGGAACTTGTCAACTCCTGGCCACACAAAGAAACAGATTTCAGTCCCATAGCAACCACATTTTAAAACATTTGATTTTCGGTTTAGTCAAGTGCATTCCCTTATTTCCATTCTACTTACATGAAAGGAAGCAACAAGCTTTCTGCTAATGTTTATCTTGATTAATATAATAAGCGTATTAACAATAATCTGTTACTGAGTTGTAGAGAAAGTCATGTGAATGTAACACATCAGAATTTTTTTTTGTCCTAGCGTCCTTTAACTAGTTGGTCATATCGGACGATGAATGAAATGATGCTGAAATGACCTCAGGGTCCATGGAGCTTAAAGTTGCTAGACATTCATTTTCTCAAGATAAGGGAAAACCCCGAAAAAACCCTATCCGGGTAACTCACCCTAAGCGAGATTCGAACTCACGACCTATTGAATGTGAGGCAGACACACTACCCAGAAAAAAATCTGATGTGTACCATTCACATGACTTTCTCTACATCTCTGCAACAAATTGTTAAAAAGCGTATGCCTCTATTTACTTCATGCTAAGTTAGAAAAAATTAGCAGAAATAGTCTTATTACTTGTTTTCTTGTAAGTAGAAGCGAAATAAGGGAGTAACATAGGTTAAAGTGATAGTCAAAAGCTGGTTGCTATGTGACTGAAGTTCCTTTGTTTATATGGATAGGAGTTGACAAATTCCTATATGAGAAAAGTAAGTTTTCATAGCTGAAACCAAAAACAATGAATATGTTAAAAACGATCAACTCTACGAAAAAAATGTATATAACATAAATTGTGTGTTTTAACGTGCTCTACATTTCTTGTGGAGTAAGCTTCTATCTAAGTTTTACGGTTTAGCAGTTATGCAAAATTCCGTAAAATTGGTCCAGAATAAAGTAATCTTCAGAGGCTATTCCCAGAAAATTCAAGATATACATATTTGTCAGGTAAATATCTTTAATATGCAATATTTTAATCTAAATCGTTAGAGCAATTTTTGAGGAAAACAAAATTTTCGAAAAAAGTTCCATGTAAAGGGTAGTTAGGGGTGGGGGAATGTTTCGCAAAATCTTCGTATCGCATCCCTGGAAGACACTAAACTTAAATACCAAGTTTGGTATTTTACCGACATTTCGTTTTTGAGTTATCGTGTTCACAGACACACGTACCTTTTTCTGAAAATACTTTTTTTTTTTTATACAGGGGACCCTAAAGCGTATATTTCCGGCGAAATCTCGGTATGGAATTATAGGGTGGAGTGCAATGCCTTCTCTATACACTATGTACATAGTAAGTGTAAAGAGTAATAATTTGGTCTAGGCTAAATCAATCCATCATCCTTGTGTAGCAACGAATTTCACAACTTTGCTAATTTTGTAAACAAGAGTTTACTCATAATATATTCTATTCTTCACAAACACCTAAAACTTAAACAGAGCTTGACAGTCCCAACCTGCTACTCGTACGCGTCACCTAATTTCAGCAAGTAACGGTTGTTGGTTGTTTCTGTTTAGAATCATGGAGGATGGTCGCCATGGGTTTCCTCTGGCATCTTCAAGTTACATAAAGCAAATGCTGACAAACAACCAAAAATGAAATTAAATATAGTCCATTTTTATTTATTAAACAATCCAAATAAAAAGCACAATTTCATCTTCCAGAATTTAATGTCATGAAATATCATTAGGTTGAATATTTATTGTAAGTTTGGTGAGAAATATCCAACACTTCCCATGAAAGAAGTGGTGAAATTAATATCCAAGTTCACCGGTGTTTCAGCTACAAATATAAACTATATGCAAAGAAAAATCTTAAATAGTAAATTTGGTTACACCTGGGGAAAAAAGAGAGAAAGTGTGTGAAACATTTGATGCAAGTATGTGACAATTTTATGAAGAATGCACTTGCAAAATAGTGCTCAATTTCTTTTTTAAAAATGAGCTGCCAACAGTTGATAAAATGCTACATGTAACAAAAGATTTGGGAGATGGATAATTTAAGTAACACAATTACTGATAACCTTGTTATCAACTTTGCAGTGGAAAGCAACAGCACAAACAGCTCAGATAACCATTCTGATCTGGAGGGAATAGAGCCACTTCCAAAGAGTTATTACATACATGTTTTTCGCTTGTGTGCAACCCCCAAGTTGTAAACTCCATATCTAGGAAGACAATAATCATTAACAAATACTGTATCTTAACAATAACATGCACAATAAGTGGAAAGGATCCGAGGAACATTGGTGAAGTGTCTGAAAACAAAAGCCAACTTCTATAAAAGTGTTAGAGGGCCTTTATTTTGATATTTTAAAATGAAATAGTTTCTCACACCCTGGATATATTTTAAGCTGGATGGCTTAGCCCTCTCTTATTTTCCCATGTATTTGTGGCAAAAAACTTGGTCCTGGAATATAACTGTGTTGACTTTTAAGCAATATCTATAATACAAAAATAATGTCCAATGATTTACAGTGCTAGTATTTAAAAACACACACAAAAAGCTATTCAGAAAATGAACACTAGGTATGCAATATTATGACATTTGATACGAGAATAACACAAATATATGTTTGCTTGAAACTTACACTAGTGATACAAAATTAACATCTTCATTCTGGTTGATCTGGAGAATACTTGAGCATGCGTAATAAGGATAAATATACTCTGTCTCACACTAGAATGATCCTGATGTGTTCCATTCACATGACTTTCTCTACATTTCTGCAACAAATTATTGTTAAAAAGCTTATGCTTCTATTTACTTCATGCTAATCAAGAAAAAATTAACAGAAATAGTCTTATTACTTGCTTCCTTGTAAGTAGAAGCAAAATAAGGGAGTACCATACGTTAAAGTGATAGTCAAAAGCTGGTTGCTATGTGACTGAAGTTACTGTTTGTATGGACAGGAGTTGACAAATTCCTGTATGAGAAAAGTATAAGTTTGTCAAAGCTGAACCCAACTAGGAATATCTCAAAAACCATCAGCTTCACGAAAAAATAAATTGTGTGTTTTATTGTGATCTACATTTTTTGTGTAGTAAGTTATTGTCTATCTCTTATGGTTTACCAGTTATGCAAAATTCAATAAAAATGATCCAGAATAAAGAGGTCTTTAGAGGCTATTCCCAAAAAATTCAAGATATACATTATATTGGGCATGTAAATATCATAAATATAAGAGATTTTAATCAAAATCATTAGAACCATTTTTGAGAAAATCAAAGTTTTTGAAATTTGTTCCATGTAAAGGGTAGTTTGGTGTGGGGAGATTTTCTTGAAAACCTTCGTGTCTCAACCTTGGAAGATACCAAACTTAAATACCAAGTTTGGTATTTAACGGCCTTTTTGTTTTTCAGCTATGCTGTCCACAGATACACACACACACAGATATTTTTCTAAAAATGCCTTTTTTGGACTCAGGGGGACCCAAACATGTATTTCTGGTGAAATCTCGGTATGGAATTTTTGGGTGGAGTGCAAAACTTTCTCCATAGACTATGTACATAGTACGTGTAGAGAAAGTAAAAATGTATAAAAATGGCATCATGATTAGATTGTAATTGGCACTAAAAGGGTTAAATATCACAAAATAATGTGTGCTAATTTTCTCTTGCCATTTCTCAAGACTTGCGCTTCAGCTGCCTTTCATATAAAGCTGCTCTGTGATGTCATACACTCACTGTAAATTGCTTGTAAGAGTTCTGGGCTTGAGAATATGCACAGTAAGGAGTTTTAATATCAGAAGCGACTCTGCATGATAAACAATAGCATCTGAATCAGCAATCATCTCGATACCAACTTATAATAGATCTCTTTATTTGCCAGGATGATAAAAATTGTATAGCAGCATTGAAACTACGTTAAAATTACATACATGTCACATAAAACATTAAAATACTCTGCTGTCATAAAATTCTCTACGGCTATAAAAAGGATTAGATAACAATCTTGATTTTATAGTGCTCTTAAAAATCTGAAAACAAGAGATCTTTTACATTATTTGGTAAAATGTTGAATAAGTTTATGAACTGAGTTCTCAAAACTATTCTTGATCTTAGAAAATTTGTTTTTATGCACATAGCAGTTTCTAGTGCAGTAATTATGAACAGCGCACAATGAATAATTGTTAATATTTCTCTTCACATAAATAGTCCAGAATAAACATTGATGTCAAAGTTAAAATATTCAGTTTTATAAATAATGGTTTACAATGTGGAACTCCACACATAATTTGTATAGCCTTTTTCTGCAGAACTAATAATATAGTTGCTGAAGAATGGTTGCCCCACTTATTATGTTAGATGACTATTTACCTGTGCATAGTAAATGCTTAATAAAGATTCTAGCGGAACATATTGCTTTAGAATTCTTATGGCAAATAAGCCTTTATTAATTTTATGCAAAATATAGGCAATGTGATGTTCCCATACCAAGTTACTTTGAAGATGAATGCCTAGAAATCCAACCTGTTTATCAACATTAGAATGGCTTACATTAACCTATTCACTGCTAACGCATTTTATGTGAGAAACACCTCGTTGCTTAGTTAAGGGGACACTATGATGAAAAATCCGAAATTTGGTTTGGACCAATAATATTTTGCCTTAATTTTGTGTATTTCAAGTTGAAAATGCAATAATATGCACCAATAACTAAAAAAGTGAGCATAGTGATATGTTTAAAAAAGTACAAAACATGTCTGCACTGGGTGCTTCATCATATAGGCATGCTGTACCACCGATTATTTAACCTGGGCCCTCCCCATCCTAAACCACAGGTGAAAGAAAGAAATGGCGTTTTATTTATGGACGTTCTTTAACTGCTATGGTTCTCAGTGTCCTATTCTAAACTGGGCGTGAAAGACAACCTAATTTTGCTCAGAGGCCTCTCTATCAGGCTTGATGTTCTTTTATGTGCTGTAAATCTATGGCATGGGACCCACGGCTTTACTACGGCTTTACTTCCTTTTAGAAGAAGCCATGCTAAGGATTTTTATGCCTAAAAAAATCCATTATCCTCCACCAGGTTGGAACCCGTGACCTTGGGTATATGAATTTAGCATGGTAACCATTACTCCACGGAGGGCAACAACTACAGGTGAGATAGAGCATCCAAGAGACCTCCCCACACCCCACCAACAGCATATTTCTGGCTGTGAAATAGACACTGTTGCACCTTTCCCTTGCTTTATATATTACTCGGAATTAGTGTAAACAATCCATAAGAGTTGAGAGATATAATTGATTTAAAAATTGCTGCAGGAGGATATGAAATTCTAAGACTTACAATCACTCAAACCTACGGTCGAGTAGCATGGCTGGGATGTTTCTTTGTGATTGAGTTATCTCGACCGTAGCACTGAAAATGTTACAAGTTAAATCTCACTGTCTTTTCTTTATTAACAACCAAATTATTTGCTTCACACCATTTTATAATTTTAATTCAGTTTCTTTAGTAATAGAAAGCTATGCTGCATGATGATGATAAGTTTTTAATGTATTATTGCGCTGTCTTCTTCGGTTTAATGTACAGTGCGCACAAAGTCCATATACTCCTGTACTAAATTTAAAATTTCGTGAGTAAATATGTTTTTTTGAGGTTGGTATATACTCATATTATTCTCCAGTCAGTAACCCATTGTTCGATTGCTGTCGCTCTTATGACAACAAATCAATAAATCTTATGAATCAAATTAGTTGATGCCGAGATATTGAGAAAGAATGGCTGATGCAATTGAGTGTCCGCTGTGTAGGGTCTTGAGCATCAAATTAATGGCAAATCAATAAAAAATGTCATGGATGATTTTGTTGCACGGTTTGTGAAAGCAGCACCGGCAAAGAAGACGTTGTTAGCGTGGGAACGGAAAATATTTTTAACGGACATTGTTCGTGACGAGAAGTGGAAGACCATCCACCAGATTTGGACTTTGTGCTGACGTGGCAAAATCTATCCAATAATCTCCAGTTAAATCCTTAAGGAAACGTGCTGCAATTAATAAACCCAGGCTTTTCAAAGAACATTCGTCTGTGAACATGAGAAAGTAAAAAAAGCTGATGTGTTCCATTGAAGGTCAAAGTCAACCACGAGGAAACACATTAAAGTGGATCTGAAAATGAAGTGTTGCCTTCTCAGACATTCTTTGACTTGTTGCAGCATCCGACCACAAGAATTAGCACCTGTCTCTAAACCAGCATCCGATAATTCATTCAGTGACTCCAGTGATGTTGAGTAAGATGAACACGAGAAGATGGTGGCTGTGCAGACAATGGGGGGACACATGCCGAAGTTTTGGAGTCCTAAGATGTAAGGAGAAACATTTAATTACATAAATATTGGAAATTTGTACTTTTATGTCACGTCAGTTTGAATTTAATTTAAGGGTATATGGACTTTGTGTGCACACTGTATAAACATTCAAGAGCTTACGACACATGATGAGGAACAAATACAAATATTAGTGCAAGGCGGTTGTTGTACGACAGAAAACAACACTGAACTTTGCAACACCAATCAATGCCCAAAGAGTGTTTGGTGTCACTATCTGTATCTCACTCTTTCTTCCCTCCAATATATTTACATCAGAAATATTCTTGTGTGAGACAGATTATATGAGGAAATGTTCTTAAAGCATGCATCTTATTGCTCTGATCGTATAATACAAACAATTAACATTAATCCTACTTGTATATACCCTTAATTACACTGGTATTAAACAAACAGCTTGCAGAATATTATTTTAAGAAATCCATTACATACTACACTTTGGCATTACCTGTCATTACTCTTGAGTAAATAGAATATAAAAAAATGTATACTTTTAAAACCAGCAATATACAGAGTGAGATTATTTAAAAATACTCTTTTCAGATCAACATTTTTTGTTTCTTCTGAACACCACAGAATACTAATTTTTTTCCCTTCTGTTTAATATTAAAGCTTTTTAGAACATGCTCTCTAAAACAACTGCTTGTTTGACCATTTACACAAAAACAAATAAATCACTTAAATCTTTAGCAGAGCAATAAACAAAATCTAAATGGCAGTGACCAATCATACAAACTTTAACAATATACTTGATTATAAAACAAAATATTAACTGATAGAGAAACATTCATTTCCGAAAAACATCTAAAAATAGTACTTGGCCCATAAGGCATTATCATCCCTAGGGCGACCAACTTTTGAACATGAAAATAAGAGAGATTGGGCCATGTAAACTTGAAGCTGATGTGTTGGAGATAAATCTAACTGTTATAACATAAAATCCACAAATAATATCTTGTGATTTCTTTACATGGTTACAGTTATGGCAGCAAGTAATGGACTGTTTACTACAGTATTGACAATTACTGGAATCAAAATAGTTTTTGTGACAAAATCAATTGGCAGCATATCAAAATTCATTGCACGATCTCTGTTCTTTAAAATAAATATTTTCTCCAAAAACATTAAATCTATGTGTCTGTTTAAGTGTTTCAATAAGTTAACTTCTGGATTTACTTCATGGTAAAATGTCCAAAAATGATCTGCCACAGTTGATTTATCAATCTGTTTGTATTTAATATTTCTAAAGTGTTTGTCAGCTCTGGTTTCCATGATGTTTGGTCTTACCAATGTAAACACAGTCACAATAACAATTTAATTGATAAACACTACTTTTATTTGTTTGGAGGAACCAATATTATACCATGTTGTTTAAAAATGTTTGGAAGTTTTTATTTGCCCAAGGGTGATAAGTAAATTTTTAAAAAATGTATTTATCTTTTATTTTTTTAACAGCTGTCTATATTTAAACTTCTCAATTTTTAAATTTATGAAATCAGTATTAAAACCATTAATCAAACTATCAAAAACAACACATTTATGTAAAAAAGGTGTAAACCTTTTATTTTTTAATGCATTTATCAGTATGAGTTGATTTTATATAAATGCCAATATATACATATTATTGTATTCATTTGTTTTTTGGAGTGTAATCTGTAAAGAGTAACTTTAAAGCTACTCAAGATGTCATAACAATGTCTCTTGTAAACTCTATAATAACAATTGCAAGATGCATGCTTTAACAAATTATGAGTGACCAATCATGTAGGTAGCTGCTTCTTATGATGTTGCAGTCCTTGTGGCATTTTTTGGAACTAGTATTTTCAAATGCTGTTCTGACTAGAATTCATTTAAAAGCAAACAAAAATTTTAAAAACATTTTGTTATATAAAACAGAGTCACAAGGACTATAACAGAAAATAAACCACAGCTTCACAAGCATTACACTGTTTTGATATTATTCATAGACACCACTTTCCCTTTTTCCACTGATAAGAATTATTACTTAACCTAAGAAGATATAATTATTCTGACAAAAACATTTAAGATTAAAGTGAACATGGTCTTTGTGTCTGGTACAATTTGTACAGTTTGAGTTGCATATATGGACAATAATAGTACATAGAATATATACATACATGGCAAAATATATAATGCTCTTTTACACTTTTATTGCTTATAGCGGCGCATATGTCGTGATTCTGAGACTTTTGATGGCATTTTATCAATTCCTTTACATTTCATCGTACAGAATTATCCTATATAGGTTACATAGAGAAATGTTGACACTATAGGTTAAATTACATACCATATTTTCTTTCTTGTATTCTGGATCTCTTGTGAAAGTGTGGAAAAGAACCTTCACTAAATCATGATGAATACATAGGTTTTGGAAGATAAAAATTGGGGTATATCATGAGCAGGGCTGCCTCTTAATTTGTACATCACTTTGTGTATTCTCTAAATAAATGGCATTTTATTTATGGACGCTCTAAATTGCTGTGGTTCTAAGTGTCCCATTTTATACTGGGCGTGAAAGACCGCTTAATTTTTCTCAGAGGCCTTTCTCTCAAGCTTGAGGTCCTTTTACGTGCCGTAAATCTACGACACGGGACCAACAGCTTTACTTCCCTTCCGAAGGAAGCCACTATAAGGATTTTTATGTCCAAAAAAATCCATCATCCTCCGCCAGGTTTGAACCTGCGACCTTGGGTGTATGAGGTTAGCATGGTAACCATTATACCACGGAGGGTGACTTGTGTATTCTCTGACTAATATCCACAAAGTCAAATTATTTCTCTCACAAAACTATTACAAATTACAAGGGTAGTCCAGAAAGTCCAACATATTTTGGCCTATCATGGCGCAAGTAGGGCTAAAGCAGACATCTTGATGTCGAACATTCAGTAAGCATCCAGCTGTGGTAGTGCGAGGTTTGTGACTTTCTTACTTTGCTCTCCGTAAGTTGTCAAAATGTGCGCTGCAGTAGAAAATCCTGCCATTTGTGAAGTACACTTAACTCTGTGAAATATGGTAAATGTTCCGAAAGTTCTGTAATCGTGAAACAAATATTTTCACAAATTTCATCATTAATTTTCATTGTCAATTCATTAGTCACAAGGCTAGGCCTATTACTGTGGTCCTCGTCATCATCATCAGTATGGCCATTTTTAAAATCAATGCAACATTGCCGGACTCAGCTTTCAATCATTATTCCCCGCCCGTAAACATCACAAAGTTGACAATAAATTTCAATTGGTTTGTTGTTTTTAGCCTACAAAAACCTATAGTGACTTTCAAATGTGACGAGGTTTGTCCTTGAGCGCCACCAGGCCGGCAGCCAACTGGATTGCTGCTGTATTGACATATTGCATTCCCACTTAACTGGGGAGTAATGCACTAAGTGATTCCGTCTCTCATAAATACTACTTGCGCTAACAACACAAAATATTCAAATTTTGCAAAAAATAATTCACAGGAAGATAGGGAGTAATATTTGTTGTAGAACTGTAAAAACCACAGATTTTTAGCTCAAATAGTTTTCATATTACACATGAAAAAACATTATGTTGCCAGGCAGATTTGCATGCTCAGTGTGCGAGTGAGAGGGAAATATGAAAAGAGTGATGTGGCAATGCAGAGCACGATAACACATCTCATTCGCTGCAGAGTGGAACTCTTCCCATTTGAAAAACATTATAGTCAGGAATAGAGCACGTGCAACAACTTTTAGTGGCGAATCTAAGAGGCAGGTATTGCAGTCAGAGTCAAAGTATTGTTTTAAAAAATGCAGCAATGACGAATTATTGTCTCTTGAAGTAACTTATGACAGCAATACAGAGGAGCTACTGGTAGTTCCACTGGATTAAAAGAGCAGGTAATTCATAAACTATAATAATATGGCATTTAAGAAAACATATACATAATATGCAAATATGCATGCTCAAGTTATAAATTTAAAAACTGCAAAATTATAGACGTTTAGAAAATCAGTTAGGGTTTCCTTAAGTCGGGCATTATGTCACCAGGCAGATTTACATGCTCAGTGTGCAAGTGAGAGGGAAATATGAAAAGTGCGACCTGGTAACGCAGAGTATGATAATGCATCTCATTCACTGCAGAGTAGAAGTCTTTCCATTGAAAAACATTATAGTCACATAGTGCACTTCACAAGTGCTGAGATTTTCTATTGCAGTGCATATTCTGACTACCCACAGAGAGCAAAATAAGAAAGGCACAATATGCACGCTACCATAGCTGGATGCATACTATATGTAGGAATGTTCTGATGCCAAGATGGCAGCTCTACCTCTAATCATCACCATGATAGGCCAAAAAGTCTGGGACTTTCTGGACTGTGTATTACAAATACCTTTGAATACAAAAGATTACTCCTGTAAACTGGTGTCATAGTGTATTTTTAGTACACTCAAATGCTGTCTATTTTACAAGCACAAAGAAAAGTTTTCACAGTTTATGGCAGTATACTTGTTAGTGACTGAAGTCATTGACCATTGTGAACAAGAAGTAAAACCTGAGAGAGAGGTCACTATAATATAGCTCCATTTTCATTTTAAATTAGTTCATGTCTCTGGCGAGAAGCAGTATTGTAAACATCGACTTGCAAATCCTACTCATATGGGGATGTCCAATTAAATCAATCACTGAAAAGTTTTTAATTTCTTTTCTGATTATTCAAATTTCATCTCATGAAATATCACTAAAAATCAATTTTTTAATTTTAATACCATAAAATAGTTTAAACATTCCTGAATATAAAAAAGGTATAATTGCTCACCAGGTGCCAATTTTAAATGTCTTAACTGGAGCTACGTAAAGCATTAGAGGTGAAACTGTACTGGACTTGGCAAGAAACACTTCAGTTCGACGAGATCTCATTCGCATAATGCAAGGTAAAAAATGAAGTTGTGCAGAAGAAAAGCAGCAATACATGAAGAAAAGAACAGAAAAGACAGCAGCAGAGGAGAGGACAAAGAAAGCTGAGAGTCCAACCTACCAATCAGTTGGATTTTAATGTGGGCCATGCATTCAAATCTTTCCTTGTTTTCTTGCTATTGATAATTTCAACATTTTTCTTTCTTGTGGAGCAGTTTTTCTGTTACACAAATAAAATTTGCTGTACATGTTCACAGAGGTACAATGAAAAAGAATTGCCCTACATTTTACTGTCAGGTATATTTAAGCATAAGTTTTCAGTTTTCAAACATAAATATATTTTTATGACAAAAAAAGCACATTCACAACTTTAAAAATTTGGTGGGACTAAACCAAAAGAGACACAGAGAAACCTAGGGTAATTTAAAACATTAGATGTATCATGAAGCTAAGTTTAAAGTATTAGGCCAAAATTTTAACTTCGGGACTTTTTTAGTGGTGACAAAAACACAAACAATTTTGACCATAATCTCCAAACCATTTGAGCAAAATGGATGAAATTTACAATGTAACTTATTTGCGTTATATTACATCTGTGGTATAAACTTAAAAACGTTAGCATTATAACTTTGGAATTTCAAACTTTCAGTCATATGTGTCCTTATGCCAAATTGCAATTTTTTTTTTTAAAATTCTGTTTTATGTCGCTTTAACAACTCGGACACATCAAGATGGAATTATTTGATAAGGTATCTTGTTTACGGTATATGATGGACAGAAGCCTTTTTAAGTCTCATCCCTGTTCCATACGACCTTTACTTAGCGCCAAGCAGATAGAATTAGAGAGCTATCCAGCCTAGCTGCACTACACTGTAGTCAGATAGCAAAGTGCAGCCAGCTTTTTATGGTCTCATCACCTCACGCCATTCTTACGACTTAGCTCGGTGACAGGCACATCGGGTTAGGGGTGCCATCAAGTCTACTGCTTGTACTATCTGTGGACAGTAGACTACAATTACCATCTATGTTCAGTTTTGCTATTGTTTAAAGTTGGAACTTTGAATCATGTTATTAAATATCTAATCTAGTATTTACCTTGGAGATTAAGGAAACCTGTAAAAACTCCAGCTCGATTGGTTGGCTTACGAGGTTTGAACCCAGGGCCTCAGTCGTTACCGTCTGAACCATCCCACTCAGTCAAATTTTTTTTTATAAAAGAAAATTGCTTACACTTTACGGTCCGAAAGCATGCTCTACTGTAACTTCTATTTTGGTTCTGCTAATGGCCTACTTACTTATACTGTCACCCTTCATGGTGTAATGGTTACCAAGCTAACTTCATATTCCCAAGGTCGCAGGTTAAAACCCGCCGGAGGACGATGGATTTTGTCGGGTGTAAAAATCCTTAGCATGACTTCCTTCGGAAGAGAAGTAAAGCTGTTGGTACTATGTCGTAGATTTACGGCACGTAAAAGAACCTCAAGCCTGATAGAGAGGCCGCTGAGCAAAATTAAGGAGTCTTTCATGCGCAATTTAGAATGGAACGCTGATAACCACAGTAGCATCCATAAATAACACGCCATTTGCATTACATTTTACTTACTTATGCCATGTGCTGAATGAGTTTCAGATTGCAATTTCACTTGCTGTAACCAACTGTTCTTCAGGGTTGCCAACTCTCCCGGAATGGCCAGGGGTCTCCTGTAATTGAATGGGATCTCCCGGAACTGTAATTAAATCTACTGGAATTATCTGATATCTCTTTATTCCTTTATTATTATTATTATTTATATACTATACTTTTATAAAACACGAGTACTTCATCTGTTATAAGAAAGGGTTGGCAGTGCGCAGAAGGAAATACTAGTGTTTTGTGCTGGTAGTGCTGAAGTTGAGGAGAAGAGAAACCAATTGTTGCATCAACATCAAATCTATATGTGCTATATTTACAAATAGAAATCACAAAATCAGTAATAATTAGCAGTTTGAGGTCTTCAGTCGAGGACTTTGATAGTGGTTGTAGTCGTAAGTTGGCTATTGTAATGGCTAACTCACCGGGAGTAGAAATGTAAAACAAATACTACTGCACGTTTAATGATGCTTGGAAAAGTTCATATGACCGGTTTTTTATAAATTTTTCTAACTTTACTGTTATAGCCGATTTTCTCCCAGAATTCAGAAGTTGGTAAGCCTATATTCCTTACAAAGAAAGTTAATTTCTACTTAGAATCAGACTGCACTGCTCTTTTCTGATAAGTTGTAGAGACAAGTTTTAAATTGGATTCTTTGCCATGTCCAACAGAATACACAGGACTGGAAGGTTATGCCACATTTTGAAACCTTTATTTTTTTTGCAGGCTATAACCAATTTTCTCTCAATAAGTAGCAAATAATCCTGTGATGTGAACCACACACAAGCAGTTACTATAAATCACTGCAACATGATCAGTATTTACCTCACCAATGTACCAAATGAACATGTGACTTTCAAAATGCAATCTTTGAGCATAGAATGTAACACAGGATTTTTTCCATCTTGTGTGAGGTCTATACGACACAGTTTATCTCCCAACACTTGTTTGTGACTCAGAAAGCTGGACAGTAGTCGAAACATGAAAGTAGAGTTACAAGTACAGAAATGAAGTATTTACGGAAATGTATAGGGAAAACCAGAAGGTCAGGATAAGAAACTGTCAAATAATTCAAGAACCAGTAATAAGAAAGATAAAGGCAAATGTTTTAAGCTGATTTGAACACATAAATAGGATGGATAAGAGCAGGAAACCAAAACAGGTATAGGAGGCCAGAGGGCGACCAAGAATAGAATGGAATGATTATGTAGAGAAAATAGTGAATAAGAAAGGAAAGACTTTGAGGGAAGTTAAACAACTAACAATAACCAGCTGAGGAAACCTGATGCTTGAAAGGGCGTAAGGGAGAAGGAAAAAAAAAATAAAAATAAAAAAACACAGTTTTATTTATAGACAATCATTGGTTTCTCTGTGTCCCATTCTACATTAGGTGCAAAAGTCTGATTAATTTTGCTCAGGGGCCTCGCTATCATGCTTGAGGTTCTCTTACGTGCTGTAAATCTACGATACAGGATTGAAAGAGAAAAAGAAGTATTATGAGGGTCATACCGGACACAATTCTTCCTTTTCGAATATGGGACGTTTGGCAAGTTTCATCTCATACCTACATAATTCACAATAAATTTAGTGAAAAAACAAATGATTCATGGTATTTATGCTGTCAACCTTACCAAAACTATGTATAGTATTTAGTAACTATAGTCAAATCTGCCTCAATGGTCACCTCAATAAACAACCATTTTCCTGTGGAACCAGTTAACTTTCCCATAAAGACTGTGTTAATATACAATCCTTTAAATGGTCAGTGGACACACAAATTTCAGAAAATGATGTGAATTAAGCAGCTAGTCATAACCACCACAAATTGCTTTTGACCCTGAAACCCTAACAGAGGTTTGTCTTTTATTTTTGGAAGTCATTTTACTACACAGGACAATCCCTTCTCTGTTCTTTTTCTACACATGAGATCAACATATCTTTTAAAGTAAGAGCTGAAGCTTTCTTGATGATTTACTAACTCTAAATTTACTTGGGCTAGATTTAGAGTTAACATTATTCACTAAAGTGGGAGTTGCAACACAAAATTTGCTGAGTAATTTGACGAATCACTAATTCAAACACAGAGAAACTACAGAATTGCATCACTGAACAATGTTCAAGCTTGGTACAAGTTTATGAACACTGGTAGTGTTCTTCACTAGCACATTCTGGGATAACTGGTGAAGATATCAAAAGAGCTTGCTGCAGTTTTGCAATTGAACATGTGGAAACAAACCATTCTTAAAATCACTATTGCTTAAGCAGTGACATAGGACATTTTTTAAAATGAGATGGTGAATGAAATTGGTGAAATGAACTCATAAATTTTTGTACACTGCTGTTCAAGAACATACTTTTAGGTGTGTTTCTAGATATAAGGATCCATGGAGCTTAAAGTTACTTGACATTTATCTTATCAGGATAAGGGAAAAGCCCCCCCCCCCAAAAAAAAAAAAACCTTAGCTGGGTAACTCACTCTAAGCAAGATTCGAACTCTTGACCTCTAATTGTTTTTTACACCATATCCAATTTTTATTAAATATAAATTCTGTATTTTTCACTTAAAAAATTGTAATTTTTGAATTAATTTCTATGAATAAATTAACATTTAACTGTTAGTTTGGTTACCATGGCAATGATTGTTGAAAAAAATCTGATAGCTTATACAGCCATTTGAAAATGGTTTCCCATGATGTCACAACTTGAGTTTGTTTTTGTGAAAAACACCTCCATTTAGTTGTAGCAGAAAATTTGCAGGACTTTCACCTCCCCACCCCAAAAAGTGATTTGATTTGTTTCAGCATTCTGAAACTCTAGGCCAGTTGAATAGAAACTGAGAAATTATCCAACTATAATATTGTCAATAGTAGTTGTATGCATAGGATGTACAAATTTATTACAGAATGACAGCAAACACAACTTTTAGTTTAGCTATCTGTTCATTTTGCTATCTGTCTTTATTACTACATATAAAGTATCACAAACAGTGGCTGCATACATTACAAATTTTTACTAGTCGTAAATTATTTAATTTGCACGATTTAGTGAGGTTAATCTGCCACAAAATATACTAGGTGGAAGGGTATTGATGTCATTTTTTTAAATCAGAGACACATTTCAATGGGTGACATAACCTTAACAATTAAGGCAAGAATTTTCAAAGGATACAATACTATTTCTGATGCTGCTTTGAATTTGTTATATGTGATGTGATTTAATGTAGTAGGTCATGTAAAATGATCAAGGGGGCTATTGTCACATCAATGTTGCAGATTCAGCTGCAATTGTTTACAGTGAAAATACTTTGAAAATAAAAATATTCATGTCTTGGCTTTCTCTCCCATGGGGTCTCGATTCAACAAAAAGTTTCAGCTTCTCACCTGGAGGTCCCAGGTTCGATTCCCAGCTGGCATGAAGAATTTTTCTTTAACCAGAATTATTCTGTATCCCCCCACAGTCTGGAAGTATGTATGTGAGAGTGAATGTGCATGTGTTTAGTGATATAAAAATGATTAACCTAATCTTAAAAAAAACAACACAATCACCGCCACCCCCCTACAGTAATACAAGATCTTTGTACTTTACAACATTTGCAGAGAGCCATTTAAAACGAAGAGGAATGCTGACTTGAGGAATTGTGTTGATCCATGACAACGCTCGTCCACACAACCCATCGGCTCCTTGTACAATTTCAATGGGACATTTTCAATCATCCGCCGTACAGTCCTGACCTGGCACCAGCGACTTTCACCTTTTCTCTGAACTGAAGACGTGGCTGGAGGGCAGCACTTTCAAATCAACATCAATGCTCATTTGAAATCATTGGGGCAACATTTTTTGAAGCAGGTATTACAAAGCTTGTGCACAAGTATGATAAATGTCTCAATCTTTTCGGTGATTATGTTGAAAAGTAACCATAAGTGTACAAAACTTTTAGTAATAAAATAATTGTTTTCTATGAACTTGTCTTTTATTTACAGCCTATCGGAGGTTAAAAAAAAAAACAAAGAAGAAGAAGCTGCCCTCTTATTTCTGTCTTTATATGAAAATGGCATTTATTTTAAAAGAAATTTTGCTGTTCATAAAAAGGCCTTGCTTCTGGCTAAGTGCCCAAATACTCGCAACAAAATGCAATGATTGAATTGTGTTTCCTGCCTCAGTTCTGTTACCCATTTGTTAACTTCAAGTTCTTGTTGAAGAAAGTAGACAGGGATGACTGAAAAAATTAAGTGTAAATTCAATGATTTTCTGAAAATATTCAAGCTTGACTTGCAATGGCCATATTATACTGCAACAAAATATGTCAGAAACTTCTTTTGTCTCTGTACACGACATCTATGACCCTTGCACCTAGAGTTTTACTTACATAAATGTCTTGAGGAAAACTGCCATCTCAAACATCAAAAAAGTTACTTATTAATAATGTTCTATTTAAATTATTACACAATAGTATTTTATAAGGGTTAACATTTATGAATATATACAATATTGATAAAAACAAATACTTGTGAGCTTTAAAAGGCCTCATATTCACACTAGATGGGAGCAGTGGTTTCATTTACAGACATATCACTTACTTACTCACTGCCTTATAAATCAGCAAATATCCCTATGTATATAGAAGGGATTTTTAACAATCTCAATTTATTTGTCTTTCCCAACAATACTTCTATTATTACTGTATGGTTATAAATACTGTGCACTTTCTAGATGCATCACAATGCTTATGTCTATGATGTGGCAGTGTTCATCTTTCTGTCAATATATGGATGAGAAATAATTAATACAGTTTAGGATTATAATCAAGCCCCTGATTTCTATTTGTTCTTGACCTCTTACTGTCCAAATTTCAGCTTATTTGAATTTTTAGAGCAATATAAGACTAATAAGACCTAACTTTCATGGCAGAACATAAAAATAGCTAAATCTGTTATTTAAGCAATAAAGAGTCATTTATTTATATAAAAATATTTTCATAGTGAAAGAAAGCCATTTGAAAGATGAAAATTTTAAATAATTATGATCTTATGACATCTTGTATGATCTTCTGAATAAGAAAGAAATTAGTTATTGCCGGCGCAAAACTTTCGGAATCGTGATCCTGACCACCAAGCCAGCTACCAAGCCTAGCTTATCGGAGTTTGTGATATGATACCTTGCTTACTTAAAGTCACAACAACTAAACTTTGTATAGTCTGTATCGAAAGTGTTCTGCATATGTTTGTATTCAAAGTGGGCAGTAAATAGTGTTCATTTTATTTATTTTATTTTTTTAACCATGGCTCCTATGTTTTCAAAGTTAAGTGGCAAGGTATTACTTAGTCAGAGCAGAGAAATAATTGCAAATATCCTTGACTTCATGAAACAAGAAGCAGAGATGAAGGAAGAAAATGTATGTTCCCCAAGTTCTTCAAAAGCCTGATGAAAGTGAATGAAAGAGTAGCTAAGGCAACTGATATTTCACTGAGTTCCATTTCCAGGGTTCTTAAAGATAAGAAAGAAATAAAAATAAAACATAATATATCACTTTTAAATTAACAGATTTGGAACAGTTGTGTCGCCAGCGAATTGCAGAAATTGGCAGGCCAGAAAGGGAAAATGTATGTCAACATGTTGAGAACACTGAAAATCATTAGAAAGAATTGTAGAAAATCAAAAAGAATTCTAATCCAGGATAATGGTGCAGAAAGTAGCGATGATGACAATGACGTGAGCGAAGACGAAGGGCTGTCAGGAGGCAGACGATTGACATTGTTTATATAGTAGGCCATTTGTGTAGATATCAATATGAATACACATGTTTATCGGTGCAGGTGACAGAATCGACTGGTGACCTACTTATCTGAAAGTACAACTTGCTTCCTAGCTCTCATTAAGATCTTCGCATGTCTAGATCTGTTGCACCAATTACATAGTAGTGTACAGTTCAATTTCAAGGTCACATCAATAATTTGTTGCGTTCTCTTTGGAGAAAAAAGTGCAACAATCATTGATTTGGAACTCAGGAAATAGTTGAAATGAACTTTGCAGCTCTTACCTCATGTGAAATATAGTTTCTTCATTTTCAAGCACATGTTAATGAAGATGAAAGACTCAGGCATAAACCCTCTTCTAAGTTCTTTATTATTTAGTGTTTTAAGAGTGCAAACGAGTGCTGACAATTTTTGCGCATGCAGTGTCTGAAATTATGTTTTTTTCAATGTCATATTAATACAAAATGAGTAAACTGAGAACTTTAGCACATGTAATGCTTGAGATTAATTTATGTTTTATAGTTCATATTAGTCATAGGTGTATTAAAATTAGTTTTCTTTTGTAATTGGCCTACCCGCTGTGTAGGGTGGACTGACAAACCAAAGGCTGTTGGGGAGCAAACGGCTCAAAACCACAGAATGGAGAACCTGATATGAGGGGCCACCCGTAGCCAGGCAAGAGCATGAGGAAGTGGATGATATGAAATGTAGGTGAAATTGATGATGGAGCAATCAGAGGAATGAGTGGAGGGGGAGAGGACCTGGAGAAAGTCCACCCAGATGCTGCTTTGTCCACCAGAAATCTCACATGTAGGCACCTGGGATTGAACCCAGGACACCTATATGAGAGGCGAGAGGTCTGACCACTTTACTGCAGCGCCACCTATTAAAATTGGTACTTTCAAATATATACAAAAGTTAATTTAACTTTTTATAATTAAAGTTATAGTATTTTTAACCCAATAGCATGCCCAGAGATTTATATTAATATATATTCCGAAAATCCTCTAAGTTCCTGAACATATAAAATCCTACAAAATCCTATTATACTCATAGAAGAAAAACATTCCAGAGCTTGGTTATCATACAACACATAAATCTGGGGCTCTCCTGCAATTGATGCTTAGCTACAGAAGGATCACACTCTGATTCAATCCAAGACATTCTGGAAAATGCATCATATCTTGCCGCTCTGAACTGTTACAGGTGAGTGGTCCGCTACTTTACATCAGACCCCTGTATTGCCACATCTGTGCATAAAACACATGCAATAATGGCCCAAAGCAAGGAAGAAATTATGAAAATATAAAAGTTCTTATGTGCCTTTCTGTAGCTTTCAAAATTTCTTGCTGTGTAATTGAGAGTTTTAAAAGGGGAGCTGGCAGGGTTGCTGGAGTGCAGTTGTATGAGAGAGTCTTAGCAGTCAACAACTGAGAGTGTCAAAGCAATGAGAGTTAAAAATTGTCATAATCAGCTTGTTTGTTACACTGGTGTCAGGAGTGGGATTGAATGTTATGACAGAGATGATAATGCATTGTATTAACTGAAATACCTATGAACTTTTACATGCGTTCATTTCACCAAGCAGTAGTGGGGGGTCAAATAAATAACATTAGATATAGCTCTTCAAAAATTTTGCTTTTATTAATTCATACTCTTTCAAAGAGAAAAGCATATAATATCAATCACATTCAGTGAGAAATTGTTCTGGGTCACTAGAATGTGAGTCAAGACACTACCTTCACACCAAACAGGTGGTCGCCCTCCGTGGTGTACCATGCTGACTTCATATACCCAAGGTCACGTGTTCAAACCCGGCGGAGGACGATGGATTTTTTCGGGTGTAAAAATCCTTAGCATGGCTTCCTTCGAAAGGGAAGTAAAGCCGTTGGTACCGTGTCATAGATTTACGGCAGGTTGCCAATTGAGTGTTTAAAAGTTTATATAAATATTGTAATAATCCTTTTAACACATTGCAGCCCAAGCCTGAGTTTATCTTGGGCCACCAAAATATTCATGAGACTCATACCTGAGCATAGTTCGGGCAGGTATTTCTAACGCTTTTAATGCAATTCCACGACCTTAACTCAGTCTTGGGCTATGCGGCAAAGGATATACATCAGTTAACATTTAGTTGTCTGATTTGTGCTGCCATCTGTCCTTGCTTTAGTCAACTATTAGGAATTTTAGGAGATTTAGTAATAATGGCTGCTCTCGGTTAGTCGCGCCATTTTCTTTGAAGCTGGGTATCTGTTTGTTACATTTGTGCTCTTAAACGTTATATTGCTGCATTTTCCTAAATTTCTGTGAACTGAAGCTGAAATTCAGGCTACAAATGAAGCTGTGGAAAATTCTGATTCCGAGGGAGAGTTTTTCGAATTTTAAATAAATGGAGTGTAAGCAGCTTTACGCAGTTGTTTTTCAAATTCATATTTGATACTTGTAGTAAATTTAAAATAAAATAATACAGAAGTCATGACTATTTTCTTATTTGTTGCGAAATCCTTGAATGCCATACTTTTAGATTGTCCCAATACTTTTTGGCAGATTTGATTGATGTAGTGTAAATAATAACTCAAGTAGGCGTAAAAACCCTGGGTTTCTTGGCACTTCAACTACTGAAACGCCCGGGCTTCAATGTGCTAAGATTTGAAATGAAATCAAAGTGGTTGTGTCAATTAAGAAATTGAGGCGAAATCAAACACGACAGTTATAGAGGTCAGGACACTGCTGAGTTGGTCATCGAAAAGGTATTTATGTAAGTCTGCTATCTCAAACACCACTTCTTGCAACTTCACGTGACACTACACAAACACGTAAACTTGGGTTCCAAACCTTGCTCTATTAACATTTCACTTTATAAGTGCATCTAGGACCAGCTAGAAATATAAGTGGATAAGTAACCTGTGAAAGAGAGGCATAGCAACCCTGTTTATGCTGGATCTTTTACAATCAATGAAAAATCATAAAATCGAGACACCTCAGACTTTGTACAGTGTCACTACATCACAGAAATGCCTTTAATTACATTCACTGCATTTTGGTATTAATTCACAGATCTGGACACAAAAACCATTTCACCAATGATTAAGTATAATATAGCATTTTTTCTAACTTGGTTATTTACAAAGGAATGCTCTTAACAGGGACAGGATTTCATTAAATGGAGAATTAGCCTTCAAACGGTTTCAACTAAATGAAAATGCTATTGGAAGACATAGGGAACAAGCTAGTTTAATTTTTATATAAGGCATTTAAGAAAAAGCTTTTATACATTGCAATGGGATTTGGCTCATCAGTGGCACTGTGAACAACTGTTTAATTGACAGATAAAAGTCTACTGGTTTGTTTGCAACACAGTTCCAGTCTTCTTCAACATTTAACTTGACTTGCATACAAACTGTACTCTATGTTTAGCTATATAAAAACTGATCAATGGAGCAGAGAAACAGATGTAGTATTTGGAGAAAAATTAAAAACCACCTCTGTGATATTGACAGCAAATAATTGCTCAATTCACAGAGAAATTTTCATTGGAAGTACAGTCTGGGCTAAAATTGGAATATGGTATGGAGCAATACATCAAAACAGGTGCCAAACTCATTAGAGAGGGGCTTGCATGGATTAGACTAGGAGTAAGGTGGATGATAAAAATTACTGATGAGAATGGTATGAAAATCTGCCTCATTTGCAAGGAGGAAGAGTCGTGGATCCATATCTTGGCAAGATGTAGGGGTAGGGAGGAATGGAGGGAGAAGTATTTACTGCGAATCTTTACCACTGTGAATAGAGAATTAGGAGCATGTTAGATGCTACTGGCAGGCATGGAAAAATTTCTATTTTAGGTGAGACAGCTGAGATCTGAGAAGGCTCATAGTAGCATAGTAGAGAAGGGGGGGGGGGGGGCGATAACATATTAACAAAAGTGATTAAAACGTATTACATATATTTTATGTCATCCTTTTCAGTCATTGTTACAATGGATGAAGATCAGTGTATGCACACTGGTATTCCAATAAACACACTTATTCATGTAAAAACTGTAAATACACAGCAATAGGTCTGAAATTAAAAGGAAACAGCCCATGTAAGAATCAATCAATAGCAATTCTAACCTAAATTTTACAATTGAAATTTAGGTAATATTGCTGCCTTTGCACCCAGAGCTGTGTAATGTCAGGCAGGCAACTCACGAAAACCAAATCTAGTGAAATTTCAAGCTGTAGTTTACGAGGCATGAAGTTGGTACAACCTTTAATCATAACCTTACACAATTTTTCAACATTAAATCTTCAACCTTAAAATCTGAAAGTTTTATGTATATTTAGCAAATACAAAGTTCTGCAGAGTTACAAGTGGCCACATAACCTGAAGTAATTATTCAAGCATAACCTCCAGGAATTCTGCAATATTAAATACCCTTAAAACTTAAATGTTTTGTAATATATTTAACACATAATACAAAGTTCTATCACAGTTACAATGGCAGTGAGATGAAAAATGTTATGCTTTCATAAACTGGTATTATTGAAATTAAATTTTGCCAACGTCTGGGGATCAGAACAAGATTTTAAATATGAATAGTAATTACCATTTAGTTTACTTGTGATCTTAGTGATTTCTTCCTTCCTAAAGTTGGTATGATTTAGTGAGATTATGTGGCACCTGGACACAAAGCAGCAACATTACTGGAATTTGTAAGTTGTGGCTGGGAGGAAGAATGAGAACAGACTTTTTAAATGCATACTGAAGAGAAATAATATATGTTGATAATATGGAAAATTGACTTAGTGCAATTTGTACAGCTGACCCGATTGAGGGGATTTAAGCTACATTCACAATGAGATGCAAGTGCTGACATAATGTAAGTGCAAGAGTTTGGACTCATATCATTTACGTAAGCATTCACATAGAAACATGCAAGATGCAACACAAGAGTTTGCAAACTCTATCCTTGCTTTACGTGCACAGAGGATTAGTTTTGCTCTTTTCCTCTATGCAGTGCCTGCTGTGCAATATCAGATGATCGCAAAGCAAGTTTCTACAGCGCCGATCTTCCATCTGGCTATGACGCACCCTTTTTGAGTTGCTGATTCTGTGCTTTGATTTAATGAATGTACCCACCATCTGCATCTAGACTTTTAAGTTTAACGTCCTTTAACCTGGTTGGTCATATCGGGGGATGAATGAAATTGGTGAAATGAAGCTCAAATGATTTCAGGGTCCATGGAGCTTAAAGTTGCTCGACATTTGTCTTCTCAGGAGAATACAACAGGCATAGAAAGTTAGCTCATGGTAAACTAAGTGTTGTAGTGATGAAATGGATGTTGGTGGCATTTCTGGATAAGGTCTGGGTCATAAGAGGTTGCATTGTATGGAATTTAGCACTCAAATATATATTAAAAACTTTTATTATATTAAAAATTCTGTTATATAAACATCCTGTCAAGGGGTGTGTTTATGGTTACAACTAGCTGAAAAATTCAATTCCTGGCAATCAATTTTTCAGCTGGTTCTAACAGTAGAACGCTATTATTTTTTTCTGCTGGTAGGAATTCTGTGGGAGAGAAAGCCAAAACATGGCTGTTTTTGATGTTTTCTCACTATAAAAATTGCAACTTAATTTGCTACATTGTGACAAAGCTCCCTTGTCAGTGTAGCCAGTAATTTTATCTTAAGGCGCAGAATGCAAAATATGAATCCAAATTAATAATTTGAAATAAAACTTTAGACAGCAAAAGCTTAGAGCTAAGATTTGAGGGGCATGCCTGTGGTTTAACGCTGCCTAAATGGCCACTGAAGTTGCAAACATTCAATAATTAGTATGTCTAGTTTTGAAGGGTGCAAAGACTATGAGCCAAAGAGATCATGAAAATTAGCAATACCTTCTACAAGGAGAATGTCCACAGTGCCAATAAAATAGCTTATTGTACCCTATGCCTTCTACACCATGCATGACATCTCTCTGAGCATTAACAAACCTTTTAATGGGAATGTAGTATAGTGATAAAAAGATATAGAATCACACCAGTTTATGGCACAGGTCATGCATTGTTATTAATCCCTTCATTACTGCATTCAATATTTCATCCAAAACACAATATACAACTATATACTCTTATGATACATAATTTGCATTAAAACGCTGTTCTTTATACACTTTTTTTTTATCTATATATGCAGTACTTCTATAAAAGATTTGAATAAAAAACATTCTGACTATAAGGCTTAAAGGGGTTGGAATCAACAGAGGCTTGTAAAATTAACACTAATAAAATATTGTTTTTTATGCAATAATTCAGCTTCTTGAAACCTAGTCACTTAAGATTAGAACATTAAGACCAATTTTTTCTTTCACATTCCATTTTCCATTATTTATACCCTATAGTTAGAAAAGCAAACAGCACATTCAGATATATTCCATCACAAGCAGAAAGATACCACAGCATTACCTTACAGCCATTAAAATATTTACATTCTAACTGAAGGAGAACGAAATACCATATTTATCTGAATACAAGACTGTGCACCAAAATATTAATTCTGAAAACTAGGGATCTTCTTGCATTTGCGATATATGTTTTCCAAATAGCAAGCAGTAAAGTAAGACAGGTAGAGTCAGACTGAAAAATTCAATGCACAGCCAGGATTTGAACCAAGGATCTCCCAATCTCTAGCCGGTTGCTCTGCCATGGCAACATGCCAGCATAGCATTGAATTTCTCAACTGACTCGCATGTTCCCTGGTAAACCACAAGGTGATCTCAAATTATTTTGAGATGACAACCCCAATGGCGGTTACAATGTTGTAAGTACTTCAAGTCCCAGGATTCATAGTATAGCCAACTATTATGGTCAATTAAACCATTAAAAGTAAGTTTCGAACTTTGCGGGTACAACAGTGGTGAACCCTGGGGCAAATGGTAAACATTATTGCCAAGGTCTAATGTATGCAGCAGATGCTATGTGTTTCCTTTCACACCGAGAAGTTAGCTGTAAACAAGCGTATAAGCAATCTCATTAGAAAAATATTTCTCTCCGAGACTAAAATAAAAATAGAAGATTTTTCACATCGATGGTTACACAAAATGTTGTGCTTGAGGCCAACACACAAAACAAGAAGTTTGGCTGTGCTTTTCCCTCTTCACGCTGCATATAATGTGAGATTTACATGCAAATTTGAATTATGTAAATTTTTATAACAATATATTGCATTAAGTATGTTGTCTTAATAAAAAATCTTAACCATCATCATTGTTACAGCTAAACTGCTGTTACTGCCGCCTTTGTCACTTTTGCCTGCCGCATAAAACCATTTCCGTACTTCCTGCTCAAATGTCTTTCCATGCAAATTAAAATTATTATATAAGGAAAACAACAGTTATATTAGATATGTTTCTTTGATCGCACACAGGCCACTGCGTAAATCAAAGAAAAACTTAGTTTAAGAGTACCTTAGTTCGTTTACAATATACAGCACAAATTTATATAGTTGAAACTCGCTTATACGTTAATCACTCCAACATTTTTCGCACATATACGCTAAAAAGTTAGGGACAAATTATACGTTTCGTCGTAATGCATCACCTTTTCTGATCCCCATACACAAAATGTACCTATTTATACGTTTTTAAAAAAACATATGGTAGTATGCTTGCTGTGTATAGCCTTGGAATTGCCTGGTTTGAGGTTTTCATTCACGCTTATCGTTCCAATATTAACTTATCTATTTTATGTAGAGTTTCGAGTTACAAACAGGAGAAGAAACATGTGTGAATATCAACCACCAAGGAAGAAAACAAGAAAATCCTTAACTCTTGTGAAAAATTAAAAATTTCTGGATGAGGTCCATACCAGAAGAGAAAATCAGTTACACGCTTTCTCATTTATACAGTAGTTTAGTAGTCTCCCTTTAGTGAGGTTCCACTGTATTTAATTTAAAAAGTGTCCTCTGTTTATATTACTGATATGCTAAATTCCAAAACTAAATTCTGATAAATGCGGGTTGTCTTGTATTCGGATAAATACAGCAAGATGGAGGTGATAAGCTTATTGGAAAATCCTTGATTACATCTACCTCAAAACATTTCCTGAGAAAATACATGACCACTGTTGTTATTGGTAAACTCTTCAATCACTTCAACATTCATTAATCATACAATGCACATAACCTTTTTCTAAAATCAATTAATGCAATTTATAACACATCGTAGCACATGCACTTTATACACACTATTTTAAAGCTTGTATTCTCCATCTGTTTTGTTGCTATCATTTTGTTTGTACATCTTGTTCATTAAACCACATGTTAAACCTTGAGTAAGCATTCTTTAGTGGATTAAATGCTGGTTCACAATATACTGGCGATAGAAATGAAACTTAACGGATTGTAGTAAAAACAGGCGTTAAACACTACAAAAAAAAATCTGATGTGTTCCATTCACATGACTTTCTCTGCAGCTCTGCAACAAATTTTATTAAAAATCTTATGTTTCTATTTACTTCATGCTAATTGAGAAAAAGTTAGCAGAAATAGTCTTATTACTTGCTTCCTTGTAAGTAGAAGCGAAATAAGGGAGTGCCATAGGTTAAAGTGATAGTCAAAAGCTGGTTGCTATGGACTGAAGTTCCTTTGTTTGTATGGACAGGAGTTGACACATTCCTGTATGAGAAAAGTAAGTTTCTTAAAGCTGAAACCAAAAACAACAAATATCTCAAAAACAATCAACTCCAAATTGTGTGTTTTAACGGACACTACATTTTTTGTGTGGTAAGTTTTTTTCCACCTCTTACGGTTTAGCAGATATGTAAAAATCCATAAAATTCATCCAGAATAAAGTAGTCTTCAGAGGTTATTCCCAGAAAATTCAAGATATACGTTTTATTTGTCAAGTAAACAGCTTTAGTATACAACATTTTAATCAAAATTGTCAGAGCCATTTTTGAGAAAATCAAAATTTTTGAAAAAAGTTTCATGTAAAGGGTAGTTTTTTTTCTCTCTCAAAATCTTCCTATTGCATCCCTAGAAGATAGTAAGCTTAAATACCAAGTATGGTTATTTTATCAACTTTTCGTTTTTGAGTTATCATGTTCACAAGCACACACACGGACCTTCTTCTGAAAATGCTTTTTTTTTTTGCATACAGGGACCCTAAAAATGTATTTCCGATAAAATCTCGGTATCAAATTTTTGGGTGTAATACAATACCTTCTCTATACACTATGTACATAGTACGTGTAGAGAGAGAGAGTGAAAAGATGTCATATGTTCTTGAACAATTATATTATTTCACCTGCATGTACTATATACATGGTGGCGAGTTTTGTATCTACCAATTTTACTTGGTATTCCTGTTCAACTTGAGGTGCGCATGATTATACAGCTACCATGTTTGCACCATAGATTGTTGGCTCATACAGACAAGGATTGCAGCTGCAGAAGCCTTCATTGTTACATGTTCCCTAACTGAAACACTGGAACTAATTGTTCAAGTCAGATGAAGTGAGCTTCTTCTTCACAGAGTTTGAGAACAAACAAAACCAAAATCCTTGCATAGTTTATGAGCCAGGATGTTGTGGTGTGGCGTGCAACTGGAATGTGTGAGATTATTGGTCACGCACTAACTGTAAATTCTGACTGCCGTGTTGAAATGTGCCAGAACTCCAGGAATGTTAGATGAACAACATTTGCTTTTGGCAGTCTGATGCTATGCCACAAACTGCACTTCAAAGCATGGTTTTTCTCTGAGTGAACGATTTCCTGCTTTGGAAAATTTAACTTGGCCTCGCCAATCTCCAGATTTAACAGTTCCGAAATAATTTCTGTGGAGATAATTGAAATTCTCGCACAGTTTGCAAACCATTGAAAGATACCATCAGCCAGAAAATCACTGCCATTTCATAGGAGATGGTGTGACATACCATGGAGGCATTTCCGCATCATCTTCAAGAATGCATAAATGTAGAGGGGGCCACTGAGCTGACAACATATTCAAGTAGTGTTGATGTAGGTGTAATATCCATAAATGCAAATGTATATTGTTTCATTTTTTGACAAATAAAGTAATTTCACTTTAATTTAGTAGTTCTATTTCTCAACTGAAATATGCACCACCTAGTATTATGGACTAAGACACAACTTTTTTCTTTGAGAAATTGCTTCCAAAATTCAGGCGCAGCTTACACTCAAAACTGATATTAAATTTCCAATGTTTGATTGAAAATTCCTATCAGTCTTAAAAATAACATATTCGATGCCATGGGAAACCTATCAGTGGCAAGCATTCAAGTGAAGGTCCACTTCAATAGTTTTAGTTGTATTAAATATGAATATAGGTATTTGCTGGTCTGGAACAGGGAGAATTACAGTGATATTTGTCATAAAGCAGCAAGAGGTAGAACAGGGAGTGATGGAATTGAAGGGTTTAAGGAGAGTGATTTGGAGAAATGCCCTTTGTGTCACCTCAAGGATAAAGAATGACACATAGTGTTAACATGTGAAGATAGGGAAAAAGGAATGGACAATGTTACCAAAAGAAATCCAAGTGAGAAAGTTAATGAATATAACATTTAGTAGAAACTTAATTGAAATTGGAAACTTTTTGGGTAGAGTAACAGCCAAATGGATAAGGAAAATTAGTAAAGAGGACAAAGACGAAGAAAATTAAACACTAAGAGGTAATGTGTATCAGATTTACGATATTGTAGGGCCCAATAGTTTGGCAACCACATATTTGAACCTATTGGTCCCCAGGGTAAACAGCAACTCAGTGGAGAGAGAAAAATGTAAGGAATATTTAATATTTTGTAAAATTTGTGAAAATAAATATAGGTGTTTGTTGTATGCTCAAATAACCAAACAACCAATTGGGAACATACCTAGTCTTACCATAAATACTGTTACAAACTTTTGGCACAGGCTGTACAACCAGTTTTGAAGTTTGTGCCAACCCGTATGAGGGTAAGTTAAGAGGGTGTCATTTTGAGTATAGTTGCAGAAGAGAAAAAGTGTGTTTCCTTATATTTTAGCGATGGAGAGGGGCGATTATGAGAATCGTGTGGCAACGTTACCCCCTCATAAGGTAAATAAATTGCAGCTTTCTAAATTTTCATTACCCTTAAAGCTGAAAATAAGCAGAATGTTTGTGTATCGGACCATTAACCAATTCCTAGAAACTGGGACTGTTGCGGATCACCAGAGACCGGGTTGTCCATGCAGCATTAGGGACAAGCAGATAGTTAGATCAGTGGCGGCTCGTATTCAACGAAATCCTGTGAGAAAGTAGTCAGTGCTGGCTCGAGAGCAGAACATTTAAAAAATGTTGATGTCCTGCCTGTTGAGCGATGACCAAGGGTTGAAACCTTACTGGTGGAGTAAAGGTGACCTAACCCAGTGTCTGAAACAGCAGAGGGTGATAAATCAAAATGCCTTCAGCATTGCACATACAATGGCCACAGAAAAATTCTTTTCGCAGATGAAAAGATGTTCACTATTGAGGAGGCTTTCAACCGGCAAAATGATCATGTTATGCCAAATCAGCTCGTGAGATGCTTCCGAAGATCCAAAGAGGCCATCATCCTGCCTCACATATTTACAATACCTTCTCTATACACTATGTACATAGTATGTGTAGAAAAAGTAAAAAGGTATATATATATATATATTATGACATATAACAAATGCTTGTATTGTGATTTATCATAATTCATATTAGCAATATTTGACAGAGGTATTTTATGTTATATTAAAATGTTGAGTTGGTTTTTTAACACTACGTCACTTACATTGTTAAAAAACCAACTCAACAAATTAATATAACATATAATTTGACCGTCACTGTTACTAAATTCCTCCAAACATTAATTAAGAGGTATTTTTAGCTTAAAAAAGCTACAACAATGGTTAACACACCAAAGAAAAGGTTTAATATGCTTTATGTTCAGACTTGTGAATGAAACACAACTTTTATTAGTACATAGTGTAATGGTTTGTGTTAGCATTAGACATGCAAGAGAACGGTTTAGGTTCCCGTTAATTTCATTGTTAAAGCTATAGTGGCAGTTGTAGTTGATGGCTTCTGCAACTCATTTCTGTTTTCAAGACAATTAAGCATAAGACATTGAAACTTGACCAAATATATTTCTGGTTATTGTGAACCAGCATTTATAGATTCATACATTGGTTATCGCAACACACAGAAATTGCCAACATTTGCATAGGGAAATAAACATATTAAGAGTTAGGTTTACTGCTACATATAAACGTGAAGAAAACTTGTATTTTAATTGAGGTTTTTGACAGAAATATCTCATTACATTTGGTAAAAACATCCCACCAATGGCATTCTACAAGTAAATGCTTGAAGGAATAAGTTTATAAAACACAAAAAGATTTACATTAGATGCAAGTAATTAGGAAATGAGCTTATCACACACAATGTTGCCTTTCTGAAAACTGTCATGTTGTGCTGCCGCTTTGTTCCTTAAAATAGCTTAAACAAGACATATAGCAATATAAAATACTGTCTCTTTATTTGGGAGGCTTACACTAAACACTAAGCGGTGATTCTCTATCCAACACAGCACAAAACACATAATTAAAAACATCCTAGAAGTTGAATCAGACTTGAGAAATTCATGGACATCAGGTTTTCCAGATAAAGTTCTTCGGCTGTGATTCAAATACAAGTCTAATTTAACTTCCTTTTTTAGGTTAGTTAAAACAGAGCAAAATACCAAGGAGTTCCAAGAATGGAACTGCTTCAAGTAATAACCAACATTTCAGTTAAACAGTTCCAAAATAGCTTTGCTAATGTGATCATTTCAATATTTTTTTTATCACTAATTGGTTCTAAAACTTTGGAACCCTTGTTGCTTTAGTGCTTCCAAGTTCCAATAGAGGGCTCTTTCATTTTGTATGTTTTTTAGTTTCCTTTATTAACCAACAGATAATATATGTCTTATGGTCAGTTGTACAAACTTGGAATAATCTCTTGTTTGGCATTTATTACAGGGTTAGATGATAAACTGTGTTATACAAAGCTGTAATAGAGCCTTTAAAGGTTATAATTACATACTAACTCATTCCATGCTTTCACGTGGTAATAATTTGTTATTTTCAGTATAAAAGCAACTGAATGTAAATTTGTCTGATTAAAAGACAGTTTCTTTAAATGTTTTGAGAATCAGAAAGATTTAGACAATATGTCCACTGATCAAAGGAATGGAACAATGAATTCTTTTTGAGATTCAAGTTGAGATGACAGTGATGATTTGGGATGTATATAATCAGTAGGTGGGTTAAATATATAAAAACAGTAAGGCTAAGCCCAGAGCAGAGTGTAGCAGTTTACTAGTACAATACTGAGTAAAGGAGAGGAGGTTAAAGCATCAACAAAACACAAAATATGAAGTGAATATTATCGGTGGTGTACACAACTTTTCAGAAAAAGTGAGGTTAGATCTGATTTTTTTTTTCTTCCATGGAAAATCATTAATATTGCTCATTAATCATCTACTTGTTAAAAGAATTATACTACATTCACACTGTAAGTGTAACGCAAGAAGTTGGCACGGGTTTCAGGATCTGTAAATTAAATATGGATATCTTCCAAGCGCACCACAAGTTTCAAATTGTATAACATAACCAATTATACCCTTAAGAAAATTCAATCAATCTTTTACAAATAAATATGTTATAAAAATCTTACAAACTAACAACTAACACTCAGGCAGTGATGTCACAATTGCTCATTCAAAATTATTGTAAAAGCATAGAGATTGCAGAAAATGATAAAGCTACACATTTAATAAACTAGAATTATCTGCGTCTTTGATTTATGAGAACCAAGAAATCTAGACGCAGATGATAATTACATCCATTAAATCAAAGGACTTGCTAGGAGACTGTCATAACCTCTTGAGGGAAATTAGAGATTGTGCGGAACTGCAGTCAAATAGAGGAGAATACATGTACAGCAGGCCATGTAAAATCTTGCAGTGCAATTGTCTGTTATTGATTTCATAGGTAATGCATAGAGAAAAGAAGCAGACTTCATCCTCTTTGCATGTAATGCAGGGATAAAGTTTGGAGTTTGCAAACTCTTGCATTGCATCTTGTGTGTTTCTATGTGAATGCTTACATTAAATAATATAATTCCTAACTCTTGCGCTTACATTTCATTGTGAATGTAGCATAATACTAAAGGCAAAATTGCTCGGTGCTCTTACGTCAACTGCCTGCATGTTAATATACTCATTGAATTATAGTGCCTAATTGTTTACTTTATACCAAGTGCCTGTGCACTACACAGTTCAAAAGAAATTATAATAGTTCAGGAACAGCTCATTGTGAATATGAATGCAAAATTCTCGACATGTTTCAGCAAAACAAATAGCCATCTTAAGTTTTAGATCTACTAACAATGGAACAGTTATTTGAAAAAAGAGGCAGGTTTTACAAGTTGGCTCATTTAAACTCTAGTATTCCCAATTCGTACATCTGGCACATATGCAACATTCAGATTGGAAACCGATCATTTTTGTATATGTGCTTAGTTATCCTGAGAGAAGATCAACCAATATTTCAAACAGAAATTTCTTTTCGCAATAATTATTTCATTATCTTCAGTGTCAAACGTCTGGTGCTGTATGTTAACAATACCAAAAAGAAATTTATATATCCCAAATGCTTAAAATAATCAGATTATCTGAAGTTATGAGGAAAAGCTTCAAATAATTTTTATAACCATAACTGCTCAATTAGCCTTTGGTAACAAACTATATTAAAGAACACCATCAATTTAATCTCTAGGAATATTATGAAAAGCTGTTTCTTTGACCAGAGATTCTAATACGTCCCACATTATGAAGGATTAATTAATATACTATAAGAAATCTACCACCAGATATCAGGAGGGTTCCTCTCATCTGAAGGAAGATGATTTAAGAGAGAATAATCTTCAGGCCAGAATAGCTAACACTGGACATTGAGTGAAATAAGTTTTTTAAAAATCTAATGTGTTCCATTCACATAACTTTCTCTAGCTGTACAACATACAAACTACTCTTACAAAAGATTATTCTTTTGTCTGCATCATGCTAATCGAGATAAACATTAGCAAAAATTGGTCTTATTACTTGCTTCCTTGTAAGTAGAAGAGAAATAAACAAATTCATTATGCTAAAGCGATTGTCAGATCTTATACTGGTTGCTATGTGAAACAATTAAGGTTTGTTTCACTTTGCATTTTCCTGTTTGAGAAAGGTTAGGTGGCTTAAAAATGAAACAAAAAAACAAGGAATATCTCAAAAATGGTCAATTGAACAAGAAAAACATAAATTATGCATTTTGTCGAGCTCTAAATTTTTTGTATAGTAAGTTTTTGTCTATCTCATATGGTTTAACCATTAGTTTCTGTAAAACTCATCCAGAATAAACAGGTCTCCAGAGGCTATTCCCAGAAATTTCAAAATATACATTATTTGTCATGTAAATATATTTAATATACAGTAATTTAATCAAAATTGTTAGAGCCAATTTTGAGAAAATCAAAATTTTCCCATGTAAATGGTAGTTTGGGTTGGAGGGATTTTCCTCAAAATCTTTGTGTTGCATCCATGGAAGATACTAAACTTGTATACAAAGCTTGGTATTATACTGAAATTTCGTTTTTGAGTTATTGTATTCACAGACACATCTTGGTATAGAATTTTTGGGTGGAATACAATACCTTCTCTATACATTATGTATGCACAGAGAAAGTAAAACTCTGAAACTTGAGGTACGATATTTATGCCTGCTAGATGTAAATGCTCATTCTTACTGCTTGTGACTTTACAGGTGAAGGACATATGAAAATAAACAATTTTGGTAAAGGAAACGTTGCAGATTTAAATTTAGAATATCTCCCCAGCATTTGCCCAATATGAAGCCTAAAACCCTCATTTGGTGAGGACGGTCCCAGTAGGATTTGAACCACATAGGCCATGCCTTAATGACCTCACTACCATGTTGGTAATCACAATTTGAAATTAAAGAACTAGAACCAGGAGAATAACTGTTATGGTTATACATATTTGTAGATTTAGTTAAAGCTTTATTTGGAAGCTGGTATTTTTTTGGAACTGTTACTGAAAAACAACCCACCCCTAGAGTGAATAAAAATAATTTCTAGAAGTGACACTTATAAATAAAGGCTTGCTTAGAGTCTCCATCTGTGTTGACAAAACGTAAGAGAATTATAACAGCAAGGCAACTGCCTTTTAATTTTATCATATATTCCAAGGGACTGCAAACAGCGTAGGTTCGATACAATGTCTTTGGTAGTCGTACAGATATTATAACTCATGATTGTCTACTAAAACAATAATGTACTATATATATTAAATAAAAGAGGCAAATGCTAAAATATCTACAACCAAAATTTTTAACTGCCCATTTGGCAGTTCCTTGGAGCTACAAAATATATGTACATTTAACAACTTGAACACAGTAATTAACAGTAACATATGCTAAATAAATTATCAAAGTTAGTAATGTTCTTATAATATATACCCACTTCCATTGGCAGGAGAATGAGCTAAATGGGGCCCATACATGCATTAAAAACATACACAACTAAAATGCAATACAGCTTTCCTTAAAGCAATTCATACCCTAAAGTACAAAAATATAAGTAGAGGTTAAAAATGGTGATAACATTGATCAAAGAAGGAGGTATTTAAATTTCGGTCAGTTAAAAGCATAGTAATAGCTCCTGCTAAAACTGGAAGGGATAATAAAAGTAAAAGTGCGGTAATACCAACTGATCAAACGAATAATGGTATTTGGGCTTGATTTATATAAATTGGTTTTATGTTGATATGTGCTTAATTCTGTTATTTTATCTATCAGCAATAAATAACCTTAAAGCTTCTTGAATAGAATTTTACTGATTTTCATCATCTTTTCAAGAAAATACCTGTCAACAGAAGTTAAAACTTGGTGAATGGGGAACAATGCAGGTGCTTTAAAAATATTTGAGTCCACTTTATTCCTGAAGGAATTTATATCAAATACTAACACCAGACAAGGAGTAAACATTGGGTCATCAATAATGAATATCAAGATGTATGGGGAAAACAATGTGCCTTATACAGATTCTTTATTATAACACCTGACTGTAAGCTTTCTGTCTTTTGGTTACCATGTAGTCATTAGCGCTAGTGGTCCACTTTAATTTGTGCATGTCCTTCGTGGTAACGCACAGCCTCTGGTTCCCAAAGCTTGCAGATTCAAACCTGGCATGGCATGATGGATTCCTTCAGAAGTGAAGTAAAGCCGTTGGTTTCGGTTGTAGATTTACAAGCCTGATAAGAAGCCTCTGAGCAAAATTAAGAGATCTTTCACGTCCAATATACAATGGGATGCTGTGAACCACAGTAGTTAAAAATAATATGGAACTCCATTTCACTTCTCCTGAAGGAAGCCATGCTAAGGTTTTTACATCCAAAAAAATCCACCATCCTCTACCGGCTTAAAATGGATGAGATTTGTCCTTGAGCGCCACCAGGCCAGCAACCAATCGGAGTGCTGCTGTGTTGACATATTGCATTCGCGCTTAACTGTTGAGAAACATGCTAAGTGATTCCGTTTCTCATAAACACTACTTGCGCTAAGGCAAAATATTCAAATTTTGCAAAAAATAATTTACAAGGAAGATAGGGAGTGATGTTCATAGCAGAACCGTAAAAACCACAGATTTTTAACTCAAATAGTTTTCATAATAAACATTATGTCACCAGGCAGATCTGCATGTTCAGTGTGCGAGTGAGAGGGAAATATGAGCAACCTGGCAATGCAGAGCACGATAACATATTTCATTCGCTGCAGAGTGGAACTCTTCCCACTTGGAAAATATTTTAGAGGCTAGCAAGGTGACAGAGGGCAACTAAACTTGAGATAAAGTAGCAATAATTAATAAGGGAATGTTAACCGAGCAGAATAAGGAGACATGAAAAATAATAGCCTCAAAACATTTACAGTGCTTCAATTTGGAGGGATACGGAAGCTCACTGCAGGCTTCCTTTCCAGATACAGAGGCAACTAAAAATTCTGTTCGTCAATGACTTCAGAAGCAAGACTGTGCATTTTACCACACAGGAATACATGCCCTTGTTTAAAAGGTGGAGCAAAACTGTGGAAGATGGGGATTATATTGAAAAATGACAATTTAATCTTCAATGTTGTGGCTTTCATGCTGTGTAATTTTGCAAATTAAAAGAGAAAAGAAATAGAAGGCATTAGTTATTGATGACTCTCGTATTTTAATAGTGTATGTTTCACTATTTGTCTTATATTATTTCCCCCCAATTCCCGGAATATTTTAGTGGGGAGGAATTATTGGTATAAAATCACTGGTTAAAGGGAAATCCTGCCCTCCCGCCTCTGGGATTTCGCACTGGAGTTTGCCCTTATCCTGAGAAGGCAAAGTAACTTTAAGCTCCAAAGTCCTTGTCACAAGCGAGGAAAGAAAATCCTCTCCAAGCAAATCTGTGCATTATGTTCTTCAGCATTCCCATTTTCTGCCCCATGCAGTCATCAGAGAATAAAACAGTCACAGAATTTCTTAATTCCTTTTATAATACAGTCAAAAACGAAAGCTGAAACCTCTTGATTTTCCCCATTTCTTTCCACTCGTAAACACAGCATTCTGATCGTAAAACGTGCAGAGTATAGCTTGGGCCGTACGAAATGTTCACTGGGACCACACCCGAGCATAGCTCGGGCAGGTATTTCTAACATTTTTAATGCAATTCCACAACCTTATCTCATCTTGGGCTATGCGGCAAAGAACATACATCAGCTATCTTTAGTTGATTTAGTAATATTGGTTGCTGGCGGGTAGTTGCGCCATATTCTGTTTGTTATGTTTGTGCTCTTAAATGTTAAAATGTTGCATTGTTCTCAATTTCTGTGAACTGAAGCTGAAATTTGGATACAAATGAAGCTGTGGAAAATTCTTATTCCAAGGGAGAGTTTTTCGAACTTTCAATAAATGGAGTGTAAGCAGCTTTAAGCAGATTTTTTCAAACTCATATTTGATACTTGTAAATTTAAAATAAAATATTAATATGGAATTTATGACTATTTTCTTACTTGTTGAGAAATTCTTGAATACCATACTTTTAGATTGTCCCAATACTTTTCAGCAGATTTAATTGATGTACTGTAAATAATAACTCAAAGTAGGCGTAAAAACCCTGGGTTTCTTGGCACTTCAACTACTAAAACGTCCGACTTCAATATGTTAAAAATATTGGGGGTGGGGGCAGATACTGTGATTAAATTTATGATATACTTTTTTTTTGGAAAATTACATTGAAAGCAAAAATATTGTCTCTTGGCATTCTCTCCCATAGGCTATCAAGTTGGACAAGAAACAACTTATTTACAAAATAGAAACATCTACTAATAACATGTAACTTTTGCACATTTCAGAATTTAATAATTATTAAAAAGAAATAACTTGCATAATATGCAATTTTTTCTCTTCAGTATTTTTCTTAGAAGCATTCATCACAGAAATGTGTTTGTCATCTGACATCAAGTCTTGATTATAGGTTATGTTTAATATGGTGTGGGGTATATATGCTTGCAGCGTCGGTGCGGGCAAAGTTCATTATCAGCACCTCACATGCTGCAAGCAGCTGATCGTTGGGCAGAAGACAGACTTAAAGTCAGCCGTTACACTTAAAACTTTATTATTTTTACACGGGTAGGTACATTATGAGAGAGAAAACGAAACATTGAAGTTTTTATTTTCTAGCAACAAGAATCTGAGATTAAAAATCATCAAAATCTGACTTATTCAGTTTTAACAAAAACTGATGCAATTGTTTAATACATGACTATAATTTATATTGCTGTTTATCCCTTATCTCGTCAAAACCAAAGCAGCGTTTTATATCACACCAAACTACCAATGGCTTCCAGCACCATTACCTCATTGTCCCGGTAAAATGCACCACTCTACACTAAAAATTGATTACAGGCAATTCACTTATTCTATTTCATTTTCAAACAAGTATGTCTACTTAAAATAGATATTTACAAGAAAATATATTCAGTATTGGTGCTGAACTCATGATTTAAAGCTTCAAATATTCTTTGCCTTAAAAGAATATCTAACACTGACTACCTACCAGCTTAATCTATATATAGCATTTGATACAACATGCCTCTTGGGATTTCTAATACTCAAGCTCTGCCACACAATGATATGAACTGTTTAACGAAAGCTGTATTTCTATGGCTGGAGATCAAATCCTGCACTAAAGTTTCATATTATGGCATACACATTTTTGGTCCAAACACAGTTATCATTTTAACAGCATTATTCTTCCCAATAATAAACAGGGTCTTTTTGGTATCATTAAAATTTACCATCAAATTATTGCACTCATTTTCAATATAAAAACTGCATTGATTAGCTTTATGAAAGCTAAACCGTAATTCATTTTTTTTGCGGTTTTTGATCTGTAAGCCATAACCTACAATGATCTACAAGGTGCATAATTAAATACATGATTTGTAACTCCCCACTTGGAATTCGGAATTCAACTCTTTGGGGAAATACTATCTTTTTTTTTTTTTTTTTTTTTGCCATTTTGTTTTTTTTTTTAATAGCTTAGGTGCTAAATACAAGTAATGTCTGGTATTACAGTAAAAAAAAAAAAAGCTCAAGAAGTTGTGCCTCTGTTAATTCCTGATTTTGTATCGCAATGAAAGACATAAATATGATGCCACAAAATTAAAAGTTGCGCATGTCACAGTAAACATAACCTTGTTTTGATTTCAGCATATTTCATTGTGACATCACAGAAATTACACCATATGATTGTGAAGGATCAACATCCTAATACTCTGGTTCAAATTCATGGTCAACAAAGACACGAAACAGTAATATTCTATAAGCAATTGAATCCAAGGACTGTGATTGCTTCCTGATCTTAACATAAGGGGAAGAGACTTACGAACGGCAAAGATCATTAAATGCTAATTCCCGGCATGAACACCTTCGTGCGCCTCTTGATGTCACTGCTGCCCCAATTGTAGGAACACACACATACACACATGCACACACTCGCAGTCGTTATCACATTTTTCCTCACTTACACTCTCCAACAGTTTGTGTAAGTAACACATGGATTACCATTAAAATCCACGGCATCTTCTGACACAAGTTGCTGCCATCTTCTTCCCTGGCCGACCTCCTAAACACAAACGCACACCGTATTGTTAACATTATCCACTGCTTTGAATGAATGAATATTCGATTGAAAATTAGTTCAGTCGATTATGTAAGACTACATCACTTACTTTTTATTTCGGAAAACATGTTTCAGAAGCTGCGTGCTTCTATTGTCAATTCCTTTGGTCAACTGCTGGCATAGCTTGCTGTGGTGGTTGTCTCTGTCACCGGTGGTGGTTTGATGAACCTCTGCATCAGTAGGTCGCCTAGCAGGATTTCAAAATTGAAAACATGTTCTTGTTTTTCCAAATATATATGTTTTCCCAAACTTTTAATTCTGTCTTTCTTGTGATGTTTTTGACTATTTTTGGGCTTCTATTTATGGAGCGTTTCTCTTTCCAAAAATGCCTAGGTACCGCGGATTTGTCTTCTTGTTTGAGTTTAATATTTCGGTGGTGTTCCTTTTGCTTTTGTTTGGCCGATGTAGACTTTTTCACAGTCATTGCAGTTGAACTGATATATTCCAGGTTTGTTTTCTTGTGGCATGTTATCTTTTAATCAAGAAAACAAACCAGGAATATATCAGTTCACCATAAATAGAAGCCCAAAAATTCTTAACAAACATCACAACGAAGACAAAATTAAAAGTTTGGGAAAACATATATATTTGGAAAAACAAGAACCATGTTTTCAATTTTGAAATCCTGCTAGGCAACCTGCTGATACAGAGGTTCATCAAACCACCACCAGGGACAGAAACAACCACCTCAGCAAGCAATGCCAGCAGCTGACCAAAGGAATTCACAATGGAAGCACATGGCTTCTGAAACAGGTTTTCCAAAATAAAAAGTAAAAGATGTAGTGTTACAAAATTGACTCAACTAATTTTCAATTGTTAAAACACATCACTGTCACAATGTCCACCATATATCAGTAAGAATGAATATTCATTTATATAATTTCTTTTACATAGCTTTTACACTTTTCTTACTCTAACCTAAACTATATATAAATTGCCTTCTTGCTTCCCCAGTTTGCGTGGCACCAGGCCATTAGCCTCCTGAGTAGCTCTTGCAAACCCTTCCCTCTTTATCTTATTTATCCCTCTCCTCCACTCTGTGTTCTTCTTTTGCACTCTTACTTTTCTTGCCCATTTTTCTCTTGTTTTCTCAATTAGCAAGATGTAGATAAATGAGTAATATTTTTACTTTCTCTACATGTGCTATGTACATAGTATATAGAGAAGCACCAAAAATTTTATACCAAGATTTCACCAGAAATATATCTTTTAAGACCCTCTGAATACGAAAAAAGCATTTTTAGAAAAGAGAGAGTGTGTGGGGGGGGGGGGGGGCAGCATAGCTCAAAAAGTCTGTTAAATACCAAACTTGGTATTTAAGTTTAGTATCTTCCAAGGATGCAACACAAAGATTTTCAAGAAAATCCACCCACCTCCAACTATCCTTTACATGGAAAAAAAAAAGGAAAATTTTGATTTTCTCAAAAATAGTTCTAACGATTTTGATTAAACTATTGTATATTAAAGATATTTACCTGACAAATAAAAATGTATATCTTGAATTTTCTGGGAATAGCCTCCGAAGGCCTCTTTATTCTGGATGAATTTTTTTGAATTTTGCATAACTAGTAAACCGTAAGAGATAAACAAAACTTACTACATAAAAATGTAGATCCCATTAAAACATACAATTTATGTCATATACATTTTTTTCGAGGAGTTAATAATTTTTGAGATATTCCTTGTTTTTGCTTTCACCTTTAAAAAACTTAAAACTTTTCTCATACAGGAATTTGTCAACTCCTGTCCATACATACAAACAAAGGAAGTTCAGTAACATAGCAACCAGCTTTTAACTATCACTTTAACCCATGGTTCTCCCTTATTTCACTTCTACTTACAAGGAAGCAAGTAATAAGATTATTTCTGTTAATTTTTTTTCTGGATTATCATGAAGTAAATAGAAGCATAAGCTTTTTAACAATTATTTGTAGCAGAGATGTAGAGAAAGCCAAGTGAATGGAACGCATCAGATTTTTGAGTTATGCTGTCAACAGACTTTTTTAAAAATGCTTTCTTTGGATTACAAGACCTAAATTATGCATTTCCAGTGAAATCTTGGTATCAAATTTTTGAGTAGGATATAATGCCTTCACTATCTACTTTGTACATATGTGCAAGAGAAAGTAAAACATTTCAAAATAATTTTTTTAAACGAATCTATTGCATCTTACTGTAGCATATATTACAATCATAGAAGGAAACCTCAGAAAGACTAATCATAATCACAGATAAACATCACATTAGGCTTTTTCATCATTGGTTTCCTAAATCTTATCGGAACTGGTTTGAAACTTTAAACATCTGTTGATATTAACACCAACAATTACAAAAAGTCTTGATGTTTATTTTCACAGAGCATAAACCATTCTAACAAAAGCTTCTTACTTTTTCTATATGTACTATGTACATAGCGTATAGAGAAGGTGTTGTATTGCACCCAAAAATTCCATACTGAGATTTCACCAGAAATATATGTTTTGGGTCACCCTTAACAAGAAAAAATATAAAAAGAAGAAGCATTTTTAGAAATAGGTCTGTGGACAGCATAGCTCGAAAACGAGAAGACCTTAAATACCAAACTTGGTATTTATGTTTGGTGTCTTCCAAATGCGACACAAAGATTTTCAAGAAAATCCACCCAACCCCCAACATGGAAAATTTTGATTTTCTCAAAAACGGCTCTAACGATTTTGATTAAAATCTCTTAATCTTAAGATATTTACATGACAAATAAAATGTATATCTTGAATCTTCTGGGAATAGCCTTTTTATTCTGGATGATTTTTATTGAATTTTGTTTAACTGCGCAACTGTAAGAGATAGCAAAAACTTACTACACAAAAGTGTAGATCTCATTAAAACACACAATTTATATCCTTTACGTTTTTGTTATGGAGGTAACCGTTTCCGAGATATTCCTTGTTATTGGTTTCAATTGTAAAGTAATTTCCTCAGACAGGAAGACATACTTTTATTTTGTTCTACTCCTGGCTATTTGCGATGGCAATTGCATAACAACAGCTTTTGGTTTACCCAGTGTATTCCTTTATTTCTTTTTCGCTTACAAGGCAGAAAGTAATAAGATAACTTCTGTTAATGTTTACATCGATTAGCATGTCGTAGATAAAAGAATAATATTTTGTGAGGAAAGTTGTTTGTAAAACCGATGGAGAAAGTCATGTGAATGGAACACAGAAGGTTTTTCCTATCTACTTCATATTTAATGAGATAAACATTAGCAGAAACAGTTTCATAACCAGTAGGTTACAGGAACTTGAAGCAATAATAAAAATATTTAAAATCAGGTGGTCGCTAAATGCTAACTTGAATTCCATACTCTATCTATGACATTGTGAGAAACAACTGCATGATCACTACTTCAAAAAGGCAGATTTGTTCCCTTTACATGACTTTCTCTACTTGTTCTGCAAACAAAGTATTCCTCCAAAAGCTTACTCTTCTATCTACTTCATGCTAATCGGGATGAACATTAATGGAACTGGTTTATAGGTAGAAGGGAAATATGAAATCTGGTACTCAAGAGAGATGAAATGAATGACTTTCCATTGAGAATGTGACATAAATTGTGTGTTTTAACAAGATTTACATTTTTTGTGTAGTAAGTTTTTGATCTCTTATGGTTTACCAGCTATACAAAGGTCATCCAGAATGAAGAGGTACTTTGAGGTGGATTTTCTTGAAAATGCGGAACTTAATCATCAAGATTGAAATTTAACAGACTTTTCACACACATAGAGCTTTTTCTAAAATATGGTGTCGCCCTCCGTGGTGTAGTGGTTACCCAAGCTTGTGGGTTCAAACCCGGCGGAGGACGATGGTTTTTTTCAGGCATAAAAATCCTTAGCATGGCTTCCTTCGAAAGGGAAGTAAAGCTGTTGGTCCTGTGTCATAGATTTATGGCATGTAAAAGAACCTCAAGTCTGATAGAGAGGCCTCTGAGCAAAATAAAGCAGTCCTTCACACCCAGTATAGAATTAGACGCTGAGAACCACAGCAGTTAAAGAGTGTCCATAAATAAAACTACATTTCTTTTCCCTTAATATTTGAGCATACTCACCGTAAATTTTAAATCAGGCAAAGTACATGACCTTCTTTGTGTCTGCATGTACTGTGATGGCACGTGCCATGGCCCCTGGAGTCCTGTCTTCGCTACATCCAGATTGATGTGAACCTTCCCCACTGTAAGCAAACAGAATGTTTATGTAGAATGCGAACAGCTAAAAGATGTTGCCAACCTGACAATTGTACAGTACTCACCTGTCGTGTTCCTTCTCCACAAGATGGTACCTTGCCCTGAATGCCACTAAGTGCGCGTAGTAGGCTGGGGCAGGTATAGATACAGATCTTGTACATCTTACGTATGTGTGGCACAGCTGATATGTGAGGCACTGCAGTTCGTCCGAGTCGAAGTGGTTGTCGTCCCACAGCACATGGTAATGGCTTGGTCTGCTTGTGCCCTGAATGCCCTGATGACTGCACAGGTAGAAGTCAAACTCTGTGGGATGTGTAATGCCGACATCTACCGTTGTGCCTGCCGGGATGTTCCCTGATTTCCCTGACTGCTCCTTTTTGTCAGCACAAAACAGCCTGTAAACAACATTTGTGTTATCATTTTCTCTACACATCTATGTACATGTGTATAGAGAAGGTATTGTATTGCACCCAAAAACTGGACGTCCTTCGCGTGGATCATCTTAGATGCTTTCACGGCCACGTTTAAAATCGGTCACTCATTTCTTCAGTGAAAACTGAAGGTGAAGAGTCACCATACACATTTAAAATTCGCAAATGAATTTCTGTACATGTTAAGCCTTCTTTTAAGAAGAATTTTATCGCAGCACAATACTCGAATTTCTCCATTTTCAAAGCAATGCTCAATTCCACAGCTTCAAACAACTGTTTATAGTCAACTATTGCCTGGAATGACTTGTAATTTAACATAGGGTCTATTAACATGTGTACCAACATAAGGGAAAAAAATCCATGCAAGTAGTGCCACGATCTCTGGCTGAGGCTGAGAACTTTTCAGACCACCCTCGAAACATAAGATGCATATAAAAATACAATAGGGGAATTCAGTTTTATTCGTTGAACGGAAATATATGTTAAAGTGGCAATCGTAAAACAGTATGTGACTGTATGAGGAATTTCATTATACATTCTCTATACTTGTAAATACAATTACAGACAAGAATGACAATGTTATACGAACCTCGTGTGATGCCTCTTCTGTACCACAATGAACGTAATACCTGGCTTGTAGTCCCCTTCCAACTTAATGCAGGCTTCCCTAATGGCCGTCAGTTCATGCTGCAGCACCTATGGAAAAATAAAAAATATATTTACAAAGTGCACCTGGAAAATACTTTATCATAAATTATGCTATTTTCATGAAGAAACTATTTTATTTGCAATGCTCATATGACTTCAAGGAATGGCTGAATGGCTTATTGCCATATCTGTACAATAAGTTTTACAATGTTCTTTATATATTACCTTGAGCTGCTATATTTATCTCTTGATTCAATATACATTTAAACACCGTGGTTATTTATGCACAGGGACCTTGACTTAGTTCACATGTTTATTACTTTCTCTATACATACTATGTACATAATGTATAGAGAAGGTATTATATTGCACCTAAAAATTCCATACCGAGTTTTCACCGGAAATATATGTTTTGGGACCCCCTGAATACAAAAATAGAATGTCCGCACGCGCATGCATGCATGCAGCATAGCTCAAAAACGAAAAGTCTGCTAAAAACCAAACTTGGTATTTAGGTTTAGTACCTTCCAAGGATACTACAAGAAGATTTTCAATAACATCCCCCCACCCCCAACTACCCTTTACATGGAACTTTCTTTGAAAATTTTGATTTTCTCACGATTTTGATTTAAAATATCGTATATTAATGATATTTACCTGACAAATAAAATGTACATCTTGAATTTTCTGGGAATACTTTCTTTGGGATCAATTTTATGGAATTTTGCATAACTGATAAACTGTAAGCGATGGACAAAAACTTACTACACAAAAAATGTAGAGCATGTTAAAACATACAATTTATGTAATATACATTTCTTTTCTCCCGTAGATTTAATCGTTTTTGAGATATTCATTGTTATTGATTTCAGCTTTGAAAAACTTATACTTTTCTCATTCAGGAATTTGTCAACTCGTGTCCATACAAAGGAACTTCAGTCACATAGCAACCAGGTTTTGACTATCACTTTAACCTATGGTACTCCCTTATTTCGCTTCTACTTACAAGGAAGCAAATAATAAGACTATTTCTGCTAATGTTTTCTCGATTAGCATGAAGTAAATAGAAGTATAAGCTTTTTAACAATAATTTGTTGCGGAGATGTAGAGAAAGTCATGTGAATAGAACATATAAGATTTTTTTTACCTTCTCTACACGTACTATGTGCATAGTGTATAGGGAAGATATTGTATTCCACCAAAAAATGTGAAACCAAGATTTCACTGCAAATACGTGTTTTGAGACCTCCAGCATGCGCAAGTGTGTGGACACTGCTGCTGTAAACAAGATCACACTTCTGACACAGTTCTGCTCTGCTCTGGAAGTGCAGTATTGAGTAGTTCAGTTGTTATGAGTGATTTATTATTTTGTGCTGTACTTAACTGCAAAGTGTATTAAAGACTCAGCATAATATTTTTCACGGACAAGGCTTGTTCCACCTTCATGGATAAGCGTGTACACAAAATAATATTTATTGGAGCTCTAAAAAGCCTAATATTGTTCATGAAGTACCCCTTCATGATAAATGCATAGTGTGCCATTAGCAGAGAGAGTTATGGGGCCATATTTGCGAATCAACAGTTGTCAACCATACATTAGTGAGTATAATTTAAACCCCCCCCCCCTTTTTTTGAGAATTAAAACAAGGAGCATGATTTTGCTTTGAGAACAACTGAAAGTGTGTTTCAGGACAGAATTATTAGTAGAGACTTGTGGTGCTCTCGGTTTCTTCAACTAACCCCTGCAATTTCTATGTCCAGGGTACAAGATAAACCTGCACATCCTACAAGAATTAAAACAAAATACCCACCAGGGAACTGCCAGCATTTCTTAACGAGAACTATGTAGATTGATGGATACAGCTGAAACTTGCTTATACGTTATTCACTTCCAACATTTTTTGGACATATATGCTACAATTTTAGGTTCCAGTCGTTCTCCATTAAAATTTTGCTGAATTATATGTTTTCTCGGTAATGCGTCACTTTTTCTGATCCCCATACACAAAATGTACCCATTTACACATTTTTAAAAAAATGTATGGTGGTATGCTTGCTGTGAATAGCCTTAGAATTGCCTGGTTTGCAATTTTCATTGAGGCTTATAGTTTCATTGTTGTCATGTCGTTCCAACAGTCACTTCTCTGCTTTAAGTCGAGTACTGCTAGTGTGCTGTTTTCATAGTCCTTTCATTGTCGTCACATTGTTCCAATAGTCACTTATCTATTTTATGTGGAGTTTCGAGTTACAAACAGGAGAAGAAACATGTGTGAATATCAACCAGCGAGGAAGAAAACAAGAAAATCTGTAACTCTTGGTGAAAAATTAAAAATTCTGGATGAGGTCCATACCAGAAGAGAAAATCAGTTACACGCTTTCTCATCTATACAGTAGTTTAGTAGTCTCCCTTTAGTGAGGTTCCACTGTAGTTTCATAAAGAGGTGCCAAAAATATATTGCCAGTGCCAATTTCAGCATCTGGTTTCAGAAAATGGATATATAAAGCCTTTACAGTAATTTTAAAAATGCACGGTTTCATCTGTGCCGTTCTATGACAGTGGCAAACGGCAAAGAGCACCGAGGATGCAGATAGGTAAAACACTACACAGCCAATTTGTACTTTTTTGACCCACCTGTTAGAATATACAGAGTGAACTGACACATTTCTTTCTTTAATTATTCCGTTGAAAATTCATTCAATGACTCAATTTTACCACTAGATACACAGATGTGTAGGTTTTATTCCTAATTGCATTGTTGGCAGCTGTTTCGACATTTTGTTCTTGTAGTCAACATGAAAATGCAGTACGATATAGAGCTGAGTCAAAGATATTTTCAGCAAGATGACGCTACATGACATACATCAAATGAATCCATGAACCTAATTACAAGTTTCTTTGTTGACCTGTAGCCACCGAGATCTTCGGATTTGACATTGCCAGACTTCTTTCTATGGGGTTACTTAAAAGTCAGGGTTTACGCCACACGTCCCCAGACATTGGACGATCTGAAGCACATCACAAAGAAGATTCAAGCTATTGACAACAGAGTCCTCCAACGAGTGGCCAGTACGACGTGTTGAGTTGTGCCTTATGCAGGATGGAGGACATTTTCAACATTTGCTATAGAGGTAAATAATCTCCCAAAATTCCTCTACAATTTAGGTTGTCGCTAGCACAACATGTTTTGAAACAATTAATGAAAGAAATGTGTCAGCTCTATATAATTATACCATGTAGTTTTAGTTAAGACATAATGTTTCTGCACTTACATGTAGGAACTGCCCTTCAGATACACCATCCCTGTACAAGATTATCCGATGTGGTTTATAACCACCAGTGCTTTTGTAGAACATGATCAGCAGCTCTCTGAAATGGGGGACAAAAACCATCACAATAATAATATATCTGCATGTTTTAATACCTATTGATTGCTAGTAAATAAAATTATTTGTACCTTTTATTTACAAACTTAATACAAAGTTTTACAATATTTCTACAGCTAACCTAATTCCATTACAAAATGTCTGGTTGTCTGTGCCTTTTTGTGCTTGGGGCCTTGTAACTCACTGAGCAGCTGTTTAAGGTGATACATCTGTGAAAACTGACTAAAAATTTTTGAAAATTAAAAAAATTACTTTGTTTAATAACAGAATAATATGAATTCTAAACTTTAAGAAAATATATTGTGTTTCCCACTTTGTGTACTTAAACTACACATTAATTGAAGCTATAAATGGGTAGGCGCATGTTTATTAATAGTTACAACCAATTTCAAACCTTATTTACTCGCAGACTTTTTCCCATATCTTATCCATATTCAAAATGTTCCACACGATGCAATTTTACTGATATAGTTCAACTTTTTTATACTGCCTCTCAAAAACACATTAAAGAAAATGGCCATATTACTTTTTCGAAATAATGCTGCAACTTTCATAAATAAATTATCAAATTGTGAAAAATCGTGAGTTTTGGAAAGTACAAAAAGTAATAATTTCTCTCCACTAATTAGGGCTAATATTAAAAAACATAAAATGACAAATCTATTTATAAACTCATTTTCTGTAAAAGTAGATGTTAGTATGTGAGCATTTTTAAAAATGCATCATGTGGCACATTTTTATTAAAACAATCAATTTAGACGTAAAAATTATTAATTAAATAACAATGTAAGCTATAATTTTGATACATAGAAAAATTATCACTATTATTATGTATAATAAATTTAATAAGATATATTGAATTTTCCAAAGTTCACAGGTGCATTACCGTAACTGCTTTAGCCCCAAGTTTCTTCCCTGTTTACCCTTAGTTGTTTCTCCTGCCTTGTGCCTCTTACTTCTTTAATCCACGTCTCTTTTAGCTTTCCTTATGTATCTAATTTCTTTTTTCCATGCCAACATTTTTATAGTTACTAATTATCTGTCCGTTTTTTTCCCCACACTATTTTCTTATATGAATGAATGACTTTATTATCATTAATCACAATACATGTTACATTTCATGCAATAATATACAGTATTTATCCTATGCTAAGCAAACTCCTTTTTTCAGAACTTAATTCTAGAAATTGGCATATCATCTATATAAAAAGAACATAAACTTAATTTTGAAACAAATATTATGAGCAAACTAGGGGACATTTAACCTTAATGTTTTATTTTGCAAAATTACATGAAAATTCATCTGATGGGGGGAGAGAGGGAGGGGAACAGTAATGTACTGGTATGTAAGAGGTGATGGCAATAATAGTGGAGCTTCATAAATGTTTTGCTGTGTATTTTAGTCTCGGAGAGAAATATTTTTTATAATGAGAATGCTTACAGGCATGTTAGCCGCTAACTTATTGACGTTAAAGGAAATGCTGCATACATCAGACCATGGCAATAATCTTTACCATGATAAGAGCTGTAGCTGTAGCTTTCCTTATAAGTTCTCATACATTATTCCCGTCTTGAGGGTTACTGAATGAATTGTACTGATGTGTTCGTGTGCCGAGGCGTGGCCTGCAGCTTTAAGGCTGCTTTCCAAACAGTGCTTGGAAACCCACAACTCAAACCCTTAGAAGAATCTCCTCAATCACAATGTTTTCTTTCACGTCCATGCTCCATTCCACCTGAACAGCAATGCCTCGGTGTGCTGATTGGCCCACACGGAACCCACAAACATTTCTATATAAATAAGACCACATCAGTTCAATTCATTCAGTAACCCTCAAGATGGCAACAATGTATGCTCCCAAAACGCTGGTGCTTCACCCGAGAGAACTTCGAAGAATCTTTACCATTTCCGACAGGGTTTGCCACTGCTGTAACTGCGAAGTTTGAAACTTAATTTTCCAATACACTATTTGAAAGACATATCGCGAATGCCCCAGTTTTCAACATAATCTTGTATTCGGATAAATATGGTACTAACGTTTTCTCTCCTACAATCCATGTGTCTCCAATTCCTATTTTTCTCCACTCCTGCCCACTATCTTATCATACTCCACTGATTCATGCATATCTCCTATGCAGTCAAACATCTAAACCATAATTTTAGAATTATTTCTAGTATTATCCCATATCTTCTTGTCTCAATTCTACTAAGGCTGGGATTTGCTAGCATTATAAAAGTTACAGTGTTACCAACCTGACCATACTGCTGAGCTCCTGAATTATTTCCTGACGATGTTGCTGCACCCTCACTGTTGCTGCGTAACGTGAAGGATGAGCATCCATGGAACCCACAACCGCTGCAATGGAAGGCTTTTTATTGTCTCCAGCTGGAGGATGGGTCACATCTGCCCCAAGGAAGATCACAGGCTCATTGAAGACCTACACAAACATGTTACTGTGTCATCAGTTGATTTCTTGCTAAATTGAACATAATGCTACTTTAAAATCTGCCAACTATACTGTCACTATAGCCTGGGAGAATTAACTATGCACCTCAAAATTAGCACTGCGCCATGGTCGCACTCTCACATAGTTTCCACTGTTTGTCACTTGTGGTCTTCTGTCTTATTTTAAAGTTACTAAACATGTTGGCAATAACAATAATGGAAGAAGGAGAATATGAACAGGAAACCCAGTACATAAAGAAAGTTGCTACAGAAAATGGTTTTGAAACAGAGTTAGTGGACAAACTAATATAAAAATATAAGAAACAAAAGAAGATTAAAGATATCACCACACTAAACACAGGAGCCAACCCAAACCAGAAATATAGTAAATTCACATTCCACCCACAGTTGCACAATAAATTCAAAAAACTGTTCCAAGATCATAAAATAGAGCCAGCACCTCAAAACAAATACAACCTCAGGAACCTTTTAAACCATCAATAAAGAGACACCATACCAAACAAATCAAAATCGGGCATTTACCAAATAAACTGTGAAGATTGCCCCAAAATTTATATTGGACAGACTATGAGAAACCTTCAAATAAGATTGAAGGAACATGAAACTCAAACAAGCAAACAAATCTGCATATCACATCACACCAGACATTAAACTTATAAAATATGTAAAAACCACAACTGAACTATCAATTTGGGAAAGGATACACATAAGGAAAAACGTGCACAGAGTTATGAATTTTGAAATACCACTGGCAGACAACACCTTAACATTGCCTCCAAGAAAACCAGATGGAAGCACAGAGGTAATTACGAATGCAACCTTCTCTTTTGAAGCCAGTCAAATGCCCGCCAACGATGAAGATGAACATCTTTGAAATGCATCCGGAGAAAACTAAGTGAAACTATAGTATCCACAATTGACTCAAATTAGTTACGTAATTAATTTAAAAAGTTTCACTATATAAACACTTCACATCATACCTTGTTGATAATAAATTAAAGCTCTGGGAGAAGATATTTATGAAAAATTTGAAAATTGTCTGATGAATTGGGATGTCAATACAAACGACAATCTGAATTTTAAGTTCATTTTTCCAACAATAGAGGAACCCCAAGATGACGCACAGCTCACCAAACCAGACAGTCGTTAGCTGAAGATGCTGACAATGGCAGCAAAAACTTGTTTCTAGGTAAGAAACCTTAAAGTGAAGTTAAGAGGGTGACTCATTAATTAATAATTATTGAATTATGCTTCACTGTGAACAATTCCTTATTTGAATATCTGCATTTACTTAAGTGCTCCATTTACTGGAAGGGCTTTCAGTTTCACAGTCTATTATAAAAATATTCCAGTTTGCTTCCACACAACTAGTAGACATGCATTACAAATTAATACTTCAGACATAAAGACATATTTCTCAAGTAATTTGCTTAATGCTACATTCACAATGAGATGCAAGCGCAGATGCAAGGAAACACCATTCACAACGCAATCGTAAGCACAATGCAAGAAGTTGGCACGGGTTTCTAGATCTGCAAGTTACATGCGAATATCTTCCAAACGCTCCGTGTTACAAACTGAATAACATAACAAACAATACCACATAAGAAAATTCACTCCTCAATCTTTTATAAAATAAATACATTACATACTAACAACTGATGCACGCAGCAGTGACGTCATAATAATTGCTCATTCAAAATGATTGAGAACGGCTCTATTAATTCTACCATCTGATAAACAGAGATACATTGGGGTATCTATAGCAGGAAATAAAAGTGAAATGTGTAGATTCTGTGAAAACACAGAAAGTAATTTAAAATCGGTTAATGCATAGAGAAATCCAGCAAAGACCATTAATTCAATACAATACATAGAAAATCTGCAATTCAGATCCAGCAAAGACCATGAATTCAATACCTGCCAAATTATACGTAAATCAGGGTAATTCTGCACCTTCTATTTACTAAGCGATTTTAAATGACTTGTGTTTTCACCACAATCCGCAAATATCACTTTTATTTCCTACTATAGATACCAACATGGTAGTTTCTGTTTTGCAGACGGCAGAATTACCGAAAATAGCACAAGCATAGAGACTGCAGAAAGTGATGAAGCTACACATTTAATGAACTAAAAATTATCTCTCTGCATCTTCAATTTATGAGAACCAATAAATCTATACACAGATGATAGTTATGTCCATTAAATCAAAGAAGGATTCGCAAGGAGACTGTTATAACCTCTTGAGGGAGATTAGAGATGGTGCGGCACAGCCAAATAGAAGAACATGCGTGTACAGCAAGTCCTGCAAAATCTTGCAGTGCGAAAGTTTGTTATTGAATTCATAGGCAATGCATAGAGAAAAGAAACAGAATTCCTCCTCTTTGCATGCAACCCAAGGATAAAGTTTGGAGTTTGCAAACTCTTGTGTTGCATTGCATCTTGCGTGTTTCTATGTGAATGCTTACATTAAATAATATGAGTCCAAACTTTTGCGCTCACATTTCATTGTGAATGTAGCATAATGCTGGCGAAAATTTTACCAATAATAGCCATTCATACTTTTGATAACATGTTTTGTAGATCAGTCAAAAGGTTTGACTTACTTCAGAGCACATGGATTTAGTGCCATATAATTAAATCAAGATTTACGAGAGTTTTGTATTCATTAAAATTAAAGATATGCAGATACTTGTACTTCAAAACTCTCCTAAAGTCTTGTAGCAAAAATGTATAGGGACCTGTTCAGCACAATTTCATCTAACTTGATTCAGTGTTTAAAAACATTAATGGCCTCTAGCTTGATAAAAAGAAGTTTACAGGCATACATTTCCTGTAAGAAGATACTCAGTTATAACCCCTAAATCATACCTTAAAATTATTAGTGTTATTTTGAATTGCCCTGTAAAAATGCATCTTTAAGACATTGAAGCCCGGGCATTTCAGTAGTTGAAGTGCCAAGAAACCCAGGGTTTTTACATCTACTTTGAGTTATTATTTACAGTACATCAATTAAATCTGCCGAAAAGTATTGGAACAATCTAAAAGTATGGCATTCAATGATTTCTCAACAAGTAAGAAAGTAATCAGAACTTCCACATTACTATTTTATTTTAAATTTACAACAAGTATCAAATATGAGTTTGAAAAACTCTTCCTCGGTTTTGGAATTTCCCAGAGTATCATTTTTATCCTGAACTGCAGTTTCAGTTCACAGAAATCGAGGAAAATGCAGTATTTTAACATTTAAGAACACAAACGTAACAAACAGAGCACCACCTTCAAAGAAAATGGTGTGACTACCCGAGAGCAGCCAATATTACAATCCCCTAAAATTCCTAATAGTTGACTAAAGGACAGACAGATGGCAGTACAAATCAGATAACTGATGTATGTTCTTTGCCGCAAAGCCCAAGAACGAGTTAAGGTTATGGAATTGCATTAAAAGTGTTAGAAATACCTGCCCGAGCTACATTTCGCATGGAACGAGCTATACTTGGGCTCCAATGTGTTAATAACAGGTAAAATAGGTTCAGATCTTTGAAGTATACATGTAACATAAAGAAACCTCAGAAAGACTAATCAAATTTATCATGTGAAAATAATCACTTTAGGAACTTTTCATCATTGGTTTCCTTAATACATTTTTCAAGCCATGCTCTTTTCTCACAAAATATATTAATGGAAATAAAATTAAGTCACAATTCTTTCATTATCAGCTCGACTTTAATACAGAATTATGTATCTGAGAGAGAAACATTCTTTTTGATATTAGATTCACATCAACAGCTAACATTGCTCCATGAAACAAAATTTTTAAATCACATTAACATTCTGTTAAAATTTGCCATCATCAGTTGGTAAAACTGGCTCTAAAAGTGTAAATGTATAATTTCTGTAAGATTGAATACCTTAGGTCTGATGCTTGGCACAAGAATGCTGTTGATTCCACCTAACTTAACGTTTATCTTCAGACAGAGGTTTGACAATGTCTGCGGTGATGTTTTATTGACATTCTTTGCCTGAACACACTGTGTGGCCATCCCCAGCACCGTATCACCAACCCTCTTCACCTCCGCTGAAATTAACAACATATTATATATATAATGAAAAATATACAATTTAAATATAATAATTTCTTGGACAGGTAGAGTCAGACTGAAAGATTCAATGCCATAGCAGGGATTTGAACCGGTCTCTGGTTGGTTGCTCTATCACTGAGCTATCATGGCAACATGCCTGCATAGTATTGCATTTCTCAATTGACTTGCAAGGTGCTCAGTGGTAGAGCAACCGGCTAGAGACCGGGAGATCCATAGTAAAAATCCTGACTATGGCATTGATTTTTTCAGTCCTACTCTACCTATCTAACTCCCATCTACACACGGCTTGTGTGGAAGAAGAAGAAGAAGAAAAAATTAACAGTAATTGACCATAATAGTTGGCTATACTATGAATCCTGGGACTTAAAGTACTCACAACATTGTAAGTCACCATTGGGGTTGTCATCTCAAAATAATTTGAGATCACCTTGTGGTTTACCAGGAAACATGCGTTTCAGTTGAGAAATTCAATGCTCTGCCAGCATGTCGCCATGGTAGCTCAGTGGAAGAGCAACCAGCTAGAGATCGGGAGATCCATGGTTCAAATCCCAGCTAAGGCACTGAATTTTTCAGTCTGACTATCCAACTCCTGTCCTACACACGGCTTGTATGAAAACACAATTAAACCAGCATAGGTCTAACTTGCAGGCAGTAAAGCTATCTCGTGTTCCAAGTGCCATCAATGCTTTGACTGTTGTGTTGAGTGATGCATATTAGGTGTTAATTTTAAAGTAAATAACAACATTTTTACATATGATGGTAGAGTCAGATAAAGCTTTAAATCCTTTTCAATGGAAGAATGTTGCTAATTCACTGATAACATTAAACAAATGTCACAATCTCATCCCTCTACTTATTCATCATTAGAACAGAGGAAGGCAGTTAATGTTTTAAAGATAGGAAACTCTACTTCAGCTGAAAGATCAACCGCACTTGTTGGTTGAGATCTGTGAACCACGTTGCCATTCCTTCCTGAAGAGCATAGAGTAAGAAGTAAACAACTCAACCTTTCAGTGTTTTCAGCTAACAAAACATGAATACCGCAGTTTCGTACTTTTCTCCTTAATGCATACATAGATAGTGCTTAGGAAAATGTTACATGTTACTACAAATTTTTTCCTATATTATTTCTCTCAAAATCCTTAAATAAAATGTAACAGCAGTGTGATTGGCACTTGTGACTGACTTTTCCATCATATTGCACCTAGAATGTTCTGACCACTAACCTTTTTCTCCTTCACCATTGTATTTTTGGCATAACATTTGTATACAAAATAATTTTGTAGCACAGAACTGCTCTCATACTGATTTTAGGTATAATATGTAGCATACAAACATAAAGAGATGGTTCTTTGCTTCTCCTGAAAAATTTACAAAATGGCACTTGGAATGTTTGATATTTCCACTCTTGCATTTAACCCCTATTAAAACAAATAACTTACCATAGACGGGCGTTTTTCCTGGTAACACTACAACTACTAGCTGAAGAGCTGCAAACGATGATTTTAGATACCGGAACATTGGTTCTACTTGGTCAGGTCCAGTGGCGTATTTACCTGCAAACACAATTAACAGTTAACACTTCTATCAACAATAACTCGGATGCCACTGTACTTACTGTGAGCAACAAACCTTTTATAAATTGTATAACTCAAAACTAAAAATTTGATGTGTTCCAATCACATGATTTTCTCTAGCTATTCCATAAACAAACCTTTCTAACAAAAGACTATTCTTTTATCTACACCACGCTAATCACGATAAACATTAGCAGAATTGGTCTTATTACTTGCTTTCATAAAAGTAGAAGGGAAATCAGGGAATACATTAGGCTAAAGTACTAATGAAATTCTTTAAAAGCCAGTTGCTTAGCCTGCGAGAAGTAAAAAGACAGAGATTAAAAGAAAGATATTTTCCAAATGGGAAAAGTTAAAAGTTTAAGTACTTTAAAACTGAAACCAATAACTCAGAAAATCTTGAAAATGGTTAACTCTACAAAAAACATATATGATAGAAATTCTATGTTTTTAGTGTGATCTAAGTGTTTTGTGTAGTAACTTTTTGTCTATCTCTTCTGATACCAATTATACAAAATGGAGATCTTCAGAGGCTATTCCCAGAAATTCAAGTTATACATTTCGCTTGTCATAAAAAAATCTCAAACATATGTTAATCAAAATCCTTAGAGCTATTTTTGGAGAATCAAATTCTTTTTAAAAATGTTCCATACATGGGTAGTTGGGGTATGGAAGTTTCCTAAAAATCTTTGTGTTGCATCCTTGGAAGATGCTAAAAGTTTGGTATTTAGCCGTAGCCGACTTTTCGTTTCTTAGCTATGCTGCCCAGATACACACATGGACTTGTTTCTAAAAAGTTTTTTTTTTTTTTTTTTTTTGATTCAGAGTGTCTCAAAAGATCCATTTCTGCTGAAATATCGGTATCAAATTTTTGGGTGGAATACAGTTTCTTCTCTATCCACTATGTACATTGTACATGCATGCTAGAGAAAGTAAAAACTGAGTTGATTAATGACCCTGAACAACACCCAACTTTTAAATTTCCAACAAATCTCTGCAACAGCTCATACAGCCAATCTTTTGAATGAGAACAATTGAAAGTGTGTTTTGGACTAAATTATTAGCAGAGATTTGTGGCACCCTCAGCCCTCCGACCTCATCTCGATTCCTAGTTCTGGGGTAACTTAAAGCATTAAGGGTTCAGGACAAACCCACACACCCTAGAAGAAATAAAACAAAATATCCACCAGGGAATTGCCAGCATTTCCCAACATGAACTACGGCGAGTGATGGATAGTTTCCTAAAGAGGTGCCACTAATGTATGTGGCCATTTCAGCATCTCCTTTAATAACATTGGTAAGTAAAGTCTTTAAAAGTAGTTTTAAAATGTTGCATGGTTCCATCCACGCCTTTCTATGACAGCGACAGAGCGCAAACGGAGCCAAGGGCGCAGACAGGCATATATATACATAGGAAAAAAATGTGTTGCATTCATATTACTTTCTATATTCTACAAACTATTCATTCTTCTATCTACTTAATGCTAACCGAAAGAAATAAAAAAGAAAGAAAAAAAAAAAAAAGAAGGAAAAAAAAAAAAAAAGAAGGGAAAAAAAAAGGCGTGTTATTTATGGATGCTCTTTAACTGCTGTGGTTCTCAGCATCCCATTCTAAATTGGGTGTGAAAGACCACTTAATTTTGCTCAGAGGCCTCTCTATTAGACTTGAGGTTCTTTTATGTGCCATAAATCTATGACAGAGGACCAACAGCTTTACTTCTCTTCCGAAGGAAGCCATGATAAGGGTTTCTACACCCGAAAAAATCCACTGTCCTCTGCTGGGTTTGAACCCACGACCTTGGGTATATGAAGTTAGCATGGTAACCATTACACCACAGACGGCAACAATGTTAATCGACCAAACCACTATAACACAGTTCTTGTTACATATTTCCTTGGGGTATAAGTGACAGTCAAATTTTTAACTGGTTACTAAGTGATTGCACTGATATCCTCTTTTCCTTAAAGAACAAAAATAAAGATGATTTCCCATTTGAAAAAAGTGTAGAAAATTTAAACCAATATAATAGCATTATCTCAAAAATGGTTGTCTGCTTTAAAAGAGCTACATTTTTTGTCTAGTAAGATTTTGTCAATGTTACAGATTTCTAGTTTCATCCAGAATGAAGAAAACTTCAGAGGCTATTCACAGAAAATTTAAGATATACGTTTCATCTGTCATGAAAGTATCTTACACAAAAGAAAATTTAGTTTTATTTATAGATATCTTGTTTAACTCTTGCGGCTTGTAGCGTCCTATTCTATACTGGGACTGAAAGACAGACAACTTAATTTGGCTCAGATGCTTCTTTATCAGGCTTGAGGTTTTTTTTATGAGCCTCTTAATAACAACTGTTAAAGAGCCTTTTTCATGAAAGGTTGTTTTGGGGAGGGGGGTTTTCTTGAAAAGCAGAAGATGCTGAATTTAAATACCATGTATTTTGTACAGGTTAAAAAAAAAATGGGGGGAGGGATGTCTCATATGAAATAAACCATTCATTTCATATTTTAAATTACAGCTTTTAAAGGCAACTTTAGTTGTACTTATACACTTTTAGACAGTATTAAATATACTTACAAAAACATGGCTGACCAATTATTGGCATACCAGCATCGTTACTGATCTTTTGTAGCTGCTGGGTGAAATTCCTTCAAGGACAAAAGAAACAGAAACAACAGATTAATAAATATTGAAATGGAAGGTTTAGCATGGGTAAGAACAGAAGCAATTGTGAGAAAAAGAAAAAACTGCTGAACTGATTTATTTTTTATACACATAATGAAAATGTTTCTCCACTGCCTTTTGGGAATTGCTTAAGATTAGGTTGATATATACGTTACTCCTTCTTACACTGAGTATATCATGTGAATTTCCCACCTAACTTATTTCACTTCTCTTTTTCTTTAACCCTTTTAGTGCCAGCCCAAATAGCATAAATAGTCTGAAAAGTGCCAAGCAATTTTAAAGGAGAATGAAGGGTTTTAAGCAATAAAATGAATACCAAATGACATAGACAGCTGAATCTTTTTACATTTTTAGTAAACCCTTTTGTCTATTATACAGATGAGAAGTCTCTTCAATATTTAAGAAAAAAATTAAAAACAAAATAAAAATTTGAAAATAAAATTAAAATTCCCAAAATAATCAATAATTAATAAAACAAAATCTTAATGCATAGAAAGTTCAGGGTAATTAAATGAAAGTATAGATATTTCTTTACTAAAATAGCATCCTGTATAGGTCTGGTGTTTATTTTTTAAAATACAAAAGGAATTCACGTAACCTGAAAGCTAAAAACTAATGACAGAAACAAAAAAAATCACAAAAATGCACGCACATAAGCATGACTCCACTATTAATGAAAATGCCATAAAGCAATAGGATACAAATGTTTTATTGCATAACTGAATGGTTGATTCACATTGTATACATCATGTGGTTACATATCTATATGTCCTTTTTGGTAAGTGCACCGATTATTTGCATTGATATCAGAAATGCTTTCATCAAGGTCTGAAAATTCAAAATCCCTTGCTTTATTCTAATAAATTGTGAACTGCAGCTCTTATTTCCTCTTCAATTGGCTAGCCAATGCCATGTTTCAACCAAAATAAACAAACAATGGTCAGAGAAATTAAATTTGGAGCTAGTTTAATGTTTTGGAGTGTAGAAATAAGGTCCTGAAATGCACCAGAAAACCTTTTCTATGGTTAAAATGTACAAAATATACAGACATCCCCGCTGGAAACAGTTAAACATATGTAAATGGCATCATGATTAGATTGTGATTGGCACTAAAAGGGTTAACCATTTTCCTAAACCACTTCTCTCTTACCTTCCATACATATTTGCCTGTTTCAAAAATGTTATCCTATTATTTTCAAAATAAATGTAAATGTAGTTTTATTTATGGACACTCTTTAACTGCTGTGGTTCTCAGCGTCCCATTCTATACTGGGCGTGAAAGATCTAATATTTAGGGCTTCTTGAATCTGAACATTTGTGCAACGATGATCTTCCCACAACATGTGCTCTTTCACCATATTTTCAATCATTGTTGCTGTAGCTGGTCTTCATCTTCGAGGGAATTCCTTCCTTTTCTAAACTCTGCATTATTATCAATACGAGGGTCGGCTGATAAGTCCCGGGCCTCACACAGATATGGCGCCACTAGGCCAGTTAAGACGGTAGCATCGTATGGTTTAACTCTAGAATAGCTTGTATCCATAGTTACAGGTCAATAGCTTGTTTAGTTTTCCAATGACAGCGTTTTAAACAAGACAACTTTAGAGTTTTCACGAAAATGGAGCATTTGGAAAAACGAGCACTGATTAAATACTTCCATTTGAAAGGCTTAATGTGTAAAGAAATCAAGGAGGAAATGGACAGTACATTGAAAGACTCTGCCCCTTCAAATTCAATGATTAAAAGGTGGGTTGCACAGTTTAAAATGAGACGTGCGAGCACTAGTGATGAGCCTTGCTGTAGAAGTGACAACTCCAGAGATCATTGAAAAAATTTGTTTAGTACTGTAAGACTGCAGATTAAAGTTGTTTGAGATAGCAGAGGCTGTAAACATATCAAAAGAATGTGCAGGTAATATTTCAGGTAATGTTTTGAGCTTTCACAAGGTCTATGCAAGATGGGTGCCGCGTTTGTTGACACCCAATCAAAAGTTGCAAAGAAAACTGTTTCTGTTAATAATGTGGAGCTCTACCGTAAAAATCCCAGTGAATTTTTGAGACGGCTTATTACCATGGATGAAACTTGGATACATCACTACAGTCCAGAAAGTAAATAACAGTGGATTGTGCCAGGTGAACCAACCCAAAAAAAGGAAGTCAATTTCGTCAGCTAACAAGGTTATGGCAAGTGTTTTCTGGGATGCACAGGGAATTATTTTTATTGATTGCTTGGAAAAGGGTAAAAGTATCACTGTTGACTACTATGCAAGCTTACTGCAATGTTTAAGTGGTGAGGTGAAAAGAAAAAGACCTCATTTGGCAATTAAAAAAAAAAAAAAAAAAAAAAAAAATAATAATAATAATAATCTTGTTTCACCACGACAATGCTCCGGCCCATTGTTCAGACAATGGTATGGGAAAAATGTGCGAATTAAAGTTGGAATTGCATGAACATCCACCCTATTTGCCAGATCTAGCACCCAGTGACTACCACCTGTTCCCAAACCTCAAAAAACTTCTTGGAGGGCAAAGATTTCACAGCAACGGGGAGGTCATCGATGTGGTAAACAGCTATTTTGAGGACCTTGATAAATTGCACTACGCAGATGGTTTAATTAAATTAGAACATTGATATGACAAATGTATTAGCCTTTCTGGAGATTATGTTCAGAAATAAACCAAACCTTTTTTTTTTTTTTTAAATTTGGTTTTCATTGAAAGGCCTGGGATTTGTCAGCTGACCCTAGTAAATAGTGGATTGGGCAAAGATTTCCAAATGCACAATGCAGTCTTTCAAGGCATTCCCTCTCCCCTAAACTGACTTAAAAGTCATAGGAAATCATAGCAAGAGATCCAACCTATTGAGCATGCTGCTGTTTAAACTTCAATCTGAAGCTAAGAAAAGTTACTTTAGCTTTCCACAAGTCAATGTGCTCCACTCTCAAAACTTGAGGTGTGACCTTTGTATTAAGGATCTATGGGATCAAATGCAAAATGCTAAATTGGACTTTAAAATTTTATCCTAAAGAATCCTTAGTTCTTTTTTCATACTGCAAAATATTTTGAAATGTACATTCAAAATCTGAAGATCTTTCTTGATGACCTATCTAAAAACTTAGGCGCATGTGCACAACCTAACAGTTACATTGCATTTATCCTTTTGCTTATTTACATTAAAAGGCTGTTGTACTTGAATCAAATATCCTAAACAAAGAGAATCCTTTTTAAAACTTATCATTAACACTTGTGCAAATATTCTTCTAATATTATGACAGTTTACAATAATTTATGAAGATACATTCAAAATCTCACCTGAGTGCATCCTCCCGAACAGTTCTCTGAGGCGCAAAACACGCAATGGCCCAAACTCTGATCTCTACGCCAGTAAAGAACTGTTTTCCTCTCATATCCCAAACTCCCTGGTTGGGCATTGCTTGCTGCTTCGTCTGCGCAAACACCAACACAACCAAATACATGTAATTAACAGCTCTTATTAAGTTTCATTTTACACTTTATTTTCTGAACTTCTTCTCCAGAGGCTAATAGAAAAATTGCAACAGTATGGATGAACACTCCACAGATAAGATCTAATAAATAATCAGACATAAACATTAGCAATTGCATTGGGGTTATGTTTTGCGGTGTAGGCCAGAGCTTCTTCCATGGGCCACTGGCACCGCTGATATTTATAGATGAGCCTCTAGTCTCTCGCTGTGTTAGTAAGGCTTTCCAAATTGAATTAAGTGGTTTCCTCAGTCTCTGATGAGTTTGCTGTTTTGTTTAACGATTTTGATGCTCTCTCTTGTTATTATTATTGCGTATGTGTATCGATTGCATACTGCCAGAATCTTTATATCGTCATGGAACCAATGTTGTTGTTATTTTATTTTTTTTTATTTTTTGTTTGCGCGAAAATTTTTTTTTGGGGAGGAAGGGCCTATATTTTATTTAATTCACCCCTCATGTATGTGAGTTTTTTCAACCTGTTCAGCGAGGGTGAATTTTTCTGCTTGCAATTGTTTTAAATGTTGGTTGGTTGGTATCTAATGTTGAACAGTTGACAGTGAAGCCATTCGCTCTCTTACACTCCAGTATTTTGATGTTATATTATCATTTTTACCTGGCTAGAAGCCCGAGAAAATTTTGAATTAACACATCGCCAGGAAAGCTTTAGTTCTTATTTTATATTATCATGTTGACTAAAGGTTGGGCAGCGCAGTAGATGGTTTCCATTCATGTTTTCTTTAAGTGTACAGAAATCTGAATGGGGATTCCAACATTTGAGTCCCCACAATCCTGGACATCACATAGATTTTGACGATATAAAGATTCTAGCAATATGCAGTTTTTACACACCCAGAATAATAAGTGAGCGCATCAAAATCTTTAAACAAAACAGCAAACTCAACAGAGATGGAGGAAAACCACTTAATTAAATATCAGCGGTGCCAGTGGCCCATGGAAGAAGCTGCTCAACATAAGTTGCTGCAAAACGTCAGCAGAGAGCAGTGTAAAAAATTATGTGGCCAACACTGGAAAACATAACTTCAATGCACTAAGGCCATGGAAGCCCGCAGATATATTATAAATTGCAGCTTGTTTCTGAAAAAAAAATTGAATGTTAATAGCAACTTATAAGCAAAATAAATTTATGTTTAACGTTAACCTACAAGAACAAACATGAAATCATTGAAACTACCTAGTCTTACCATAAATATTGTTATAAACTTTTGGCACATGTACAACCGGTTTTTAAGGCCTACTATGGGAGTAAGTTAAGCGAGTGTAGCTGCAGAAGAGAAAGTGTGTTTCTATATATATTTAGCGATGGAAAGGGCCGATTATGGAAATCTTGTTAGCCCTTCAAAAATTGGGTAAATTGGCTTCCGAAATGTTCATTACCCTTAAGAAGTTAAAAATAAGTAGAAAGTTTGTGTATGGGATCGTTAACTGATTCCTAGAAACTGGAACAGCTTAGGATCGCCAAAGACAAGGCTCTGAGAGCTGAACATTTAAAAAATGTTGATGTCCCACTTGAGTAGTGACCTATGGGTTGAAAATTTACAGGCAGAGTACAGATGACCTTCTAACCCAGTGTCTGAAAGAACAGAGGGTGAAAAAATCAAAATGCCTTCTTCAGCTTTACAATGGCCACAAAAAATTCTGTTCACAGATGAAAAAATGGTCACTATTGAGTAGACTTTCAACTAGTAAATATGGCAATATTGATTTTTAGATATGATCTCTCATTAAAAAAAATTTGATGTGTTACACTCACATGAGTTTCTCTACCTGATCTACAAACTTCTTACAATAATTATTCTTCTTTGTACATCATGGTAATCAAGATAAATATTAGCAGAATGTTCTTATTACTTAGTTCCTTATAAGTAGAATTCAACTGAGGGAATGCACTATGCCAAAGTGATAGTCAAATGTTTTAAAATCTGTCATGCAACTGTCGTTGCAAATCATTTCCTTGCTTGGCCAGGAGTAGAACAAAAGAAAACTGGACACCTCCTGTCTGAGAAAAGTATGAGTACTTTACAATTGAAACCAATAACAAGGAATATCTTGGAAACGGTTACCTCCAAAGCAAAAATGCAAGAGACATAAATTGTGCGTTTTGAAAAGATCAACATGTTGTGCAGTAAATCTCTTATGGCTTAGCAGTTAGCAAAATTTGGCAAAATTCATCCATAATAACAAGGTCTTCAGAGGCTATTCCCAGAAAATTAAAGATATACATTTTATTTGCCACGTAAATATCTTAAATACAAGACATTTTAATCAAAATCGTAGAGCCATTTTTGAGAATATCAAAATTGTCAACTTTTTTCCATGTAAAGGGTAATTGGGGGTGGGGGGGATTTTCTTAAAAATCTTTGTGTCACATCCTTGGAAGATACTAAACTTAAATACCAAGTTTGGTATTTAATGGTCTTTTCGTTTTTGAGCTATGCTGCCCATAGACACACACAAATGCACATGGATATTTATCTAAAAATCCTTTTTTTTTTGGATTCAGGGGTCTCAAAACATGTATTTCTGGTGAAATCTCAGTATGAAATTTTTGGGTGCAATACCATACCTTCTCTGTACACTATGTAGGTACATAGAACGTGTAGAGAAAGTAAAAAAGGGAGGAAACTAAATGAAGCTCATATTTACGCTATATGTACCTCTAGGTTTACGTTAGTTTATTGATAGGTATTTTCCACTATAAACATAAACAGCTGCTTCTGAAGGATTTAAAATTGCCTAACAACAAAATATGCCTTTTTTCCCTACATTTTTCTCAAGCAAAACTAATTTTATAACATAAAAGCAGAAAAATTAATTTTGCAATCACAATATTTATGCATATATATTGTTGAGGAATGATGATAAATATTATTTGAATAATAAATTCCTCGTAACATGCATTAGTAAAAAACTTACATAACCTTTAGTTTTTGAGCATTTTGATCCATAAATACGCTCTTGATTGGCAATCAAATTAGTTAACTAGCAAAAAGTTGCTGATCAATTAGTGTGATTTGTCTCTGATCAAATACTGATTGATCAAAATGTTACTTATCGCCAATAAAAAATCATCTCAATCGACAATCATTTAGACTTTTTTTGCAATTGGGCATAATATTGTTAAACTGTGCTGTCTTTTATTTAATCTACATCATTATGTACACATTCTTTTCAAAACTCACAAGCGCAGAGCAAATCTCTCCCTGAACTAATTGAAGCTGTTTACAGTGCTGTACTCCTTAGCTGCAGCTATTGTATGATAACAAATAAATGAAAACACCCATGAAATTTGCTTTGCCAATCAACATTGTCTTTCTATCTCTATCTTTCTTCCCTGCTATATGTTGATACTAGGACTCTTTCTTGGGCTGGATGGAATATAACAAAATTATCTATATACTGCACTATACTCTGAATCCTTGCACTTGACAGTTCGGATGGTTTCATGTAAGGTTGGCTATGCTGCCTTTGCGGCGTTGCCAGAGTAACTAGTAATCAACAACAGCTGATTACAAATGTATCTATCGTATGTAAAGACAAATATAAACAGTGTACACGGTAAATGAATGCGATGAATAATTAAACTTATTTGTTATTATTGACGTTAATTGAAAATAACAGTGATACCTTCCCGCAAAAGTCTATCCACCTCTATAATTGTGAAAGTCTTGATATGTTCCTTCACGTACATAGAAACACTATCAACAATAACAGCGAATAATACGTAGCTGGCACAAAACAGCTCAACGCATGTGTTAGGAGTTCATAAACTGAGCACACGTTTGGAAATAGCCAGATATTGCAACGGTGCAGCAACTAGATCTGTTTTCATTCCCTGACTGACCAGAATGCTGCTTTGTGATTGGTTCAGTAAGTCAAACGGGTAAAGCTTTTCATTTGTTCCTTACTGTGAAGTGCAAGGATTCAATGCCGGGGGTATAGGTCATAGACCTAGATCCCTCTTTCAATATGATCTAAGTACCATTATGAACATTCATTTTATACTATTAATGAGCTTTCAAATGATACTTAATGTATTTAATACACAAAGTGTAGGATTTATGGAACAATCCACTAAATGTAATCATAGAAAATCTAATGAGTTCCATTCATGTGACTTTCACTACCTATTCTGTAACAAGTTATTCCTACAGAACCTTACTGCTAATCAAGATAAACACTAGCAGAAACGGTCTTATTATTTAGTTCCTTATAAGTAGAAGGGAAATAAGGGAATATACTTGGCTAAAGGGATGGTCAAGTCTTTAAAACCTGTTGTTATGCGATTGAAATTCTGCTCTCTTTGCATGGCCAGGAATAAAACATTAAAAAAAAAGGAATGACAAATTCCCACTTGAGAAAAGTTTACATATTTAAAAATTGAAACCAATAACAAGGAATATCTTTGAAACGGTTAATTCCACAAAAAGATATATGAAAATTGTGTGTTTTAAAAAGCTCTACATTTTTTTGTGTAGTAACATTTTGTCTATTACAGTTACCAGTTATACAAAAGTCATCCAGAATGATAAGGCCTTAAGAGACTCTTCCCAGAAAATTCCAGATATACACTTTGCAAAGTAAATATCTTTAATATATAACACTTAAATCAAAATCGTTTCTCGTTTGATGAAAATGAAAATTTTTTCATGTAAAAGGCAGTTTGTTTCATGTTGCATACTTGAATGATACTGAACTTAAATATAAATTTTGGTTTTTAAGAGACCCTTTGTTTTAGAGTTATGCTGCATGAATTTTTTTCTAAAAAGGATACTTTTTATGGACCTAGGTGACCTCAAAACATGTATTTCAGGTGAAATCTCAACATCAACATTTTAGTAGAATACAATACCATCTATCTATTATGTACATAGCACATGAATGTAAAAAGATGAAATATATTACTAGTTTGCACATTTGTTTCAATTATATTTACTGTTTGTTCCCCCTCTAAACTGCTTGTCTAAAACTAATGTATATAGAGGAAGATGATTTTTGCTATTCATTAATGCTGTGTAGTAATTTCTATCCATTAAGATGATATGTTATTACTTTGTGGAGAGACATTTTTGAATGTATGGAAAACAAGGAAAGTGTTGGAAAGGAAAATATACATTTTAGAACAACCCACCCCTCACCATTATTTTAACTGCTAAAGGAATTTTATTTTGTGCTTAGTAGAGATGAGTGTTCAGCAAATACATTTTGCAAGCAGGTTGTAACTGTATATTTTTTCCAAGAAATTTAGAGCATTTACATTTCCATTTGCAGCAGTGCCTTTCAAATGGGTTGAGGTTTATCCTTGAGCGCCACCAGGCCAGCAGCCAATCGGAGGGATGATGTGTTCATATATTGCAATTCCGTTTAACTGGGGAGTGACACATAAAGTGATTTCATCTCTCATAAATACTACTTGCGCTAATACAAAATATTCAAATTTTGCAGAAAATAATTCATGAGCAAGATTGGGAGTAATGTTCGTAGCACAACTGTAAAAACCACAGATTTTTAGCTCAAACAATTTTTATAATACACATGAATAAACATTATGTTGCCAGGCAGATTTGCATGCTCAGTGTGCAAGTGAGAGGGAAATATGAAAAGACCTGGCAACGCAGAGCACAATAACACATCTCATTCGCTGCAGAGTAGAACTGTTCCCATCTGATATACATTTTAGGAAGATTCTGTATAATCAGAGGTATGTTCTAGTATCTGCTGTCTGCCACAGTCCAACTAGGTGATAACTTGAGCTCCTACTAGATGGCTCTAGGCTACAGGCAAGATGAAACAGAATGGTTTTTTATCAGCGTAGAGATTCTTAAACATGAAACCAAACATCACATTGTTAGTTTTATTTGATTTTGAAAGAAAGCCATTCTACGGATTTTTACCCTGTGGTCTACTGTGCGACTTAAAATTTGCCTAGACCAATAGTTTTTTCTTTCAAATGCCAACCCATATTCTAAATACAATATTTTTTTCTTTCTTCTTAATATTGTGAGTTGTGCACTTTTCCTTTAGTTGCATATCAGTTTTTCCTTACTGGTATCATTGTTTTCTGCCGTTACAACTTCATGGCTTACTTCAGGGTATCAACTCGGGCAAGTATCCTCATTCCGAGACAATTGTGCACCAGCCTTTAGAGTTTTAAAGATCAATTTATGATCTTGAAAAGAATTATAAATTTAAATCACCCATTGAAGATAGTCAATTTTATTAGAAAGTTATATAAAATGTAAATGTGCTTGGAGGGTATTTGCTGAACTCATCTCAAAAAGCAATGGTTCTACTTGTATTAAAGAAATGTAATAAAACTGTAAGAGACCTGTCCGCTGAGCGAACTAACCCTGCCACCGTACTGTAGTTTGGGTGGGGGTAGGACGCGTCCCCGCACTTCCATCATGTTGTTGCTGATGGTAAGGCCAAACTCTTGCACATAGGCATCGTTATTAAAATCAGCTCGCCTGACCAGGTTGTTGATCTCCCTCTCTCGATCAGGCGCTGATCTCGCTGTTGCCTTAATCATTGTCGACGTTTGCATGTCCGTCAGCTTCTTGATGCAGCGCTGACCTGCCACTATGTTGCATACCTGCAACAAAGCATGGAATTGAAATATGTGACAGCGATGAGATAATATTTGATGGTAAGAGTTGTGTTGGTTATTGTAATACAAAATCTCACTTAAAAGTTACATAATTATTTATATTATAAGTGGCTTAAATAGACTATTATTTGTGTGTGGTTTAGTACACAAGCGCGTAAATGCGAGTCTTCTAATTTCTCATGAGCAAATAATAGTCTAATACTTATTCTAATATTAACTGAAATATTATTACTCGTCATTACAAGGAATTGAATATTAGTCATGACATAGGCAGTGCTTTGTTTGTTCATTGCTGCGTAACCTCACCGGAATAAACAGTTTAGATTCTGGTTGTTTAAACTGCACCAAATAAAGCAATAAATGAATGAAAATGGATATTCCCGAAGAACTTTTAGTTTGTGCTAAAAAAGCTGTAGTTAGTTTGTTACCCGGTAAGTCAAAGGACTTATATGACAAGGAATTTTCATTATTTAAAGAATGGGGAGCTGCTAAAGGAGTTAAAATAATTTACAATGAAATAAAGACTAATTTTTGTTGTTTCCTAGGATACATGACATGTATACTTCAAATCGATAGGATAAAGTAGTTTTAACTGATGTTCAGTGTTACAAAAAATCTGATGTGTAGCATTCACATGATTTTCTCTGTCTATTCTCATACAAAACTATTCTAGTTTCTTATTGTTTAGTTATTTATTATCAAAATGTTGGTTGGTTGGTATCAAATGTTGAGCAGTTGGCAGTGAAGCCATTTGCTCTCTTGCATTCCAGTATTTTGATGTTATATTATCAAGTTGACTAATTATTGGACAACGCAATAGGTGGTTTCCATCCATATCTTCTTTAAGTGTACAGAAAGGACACAGAGGAGATCTCACTATACCAATCCTGGGGATAAAAGTTTATTGAGACAGTAATGGCCTGTTAGGAGTCTAAAAGTTGTTACAGAGGATTTTCTAGGTAATGTAGCGATTCTGGTCATGTTATTACATAAATTTTCCCATGGTTTTCCTTTTGTTTGTAATACATCGTCTTCTTTAATTTTGTTGTATGTTGGTATAATGATATCAACAATCAAAATTATCAAAATGTTAAATCTTATAATGCCAATAGGTATAACTATAAAGAAAATTATAATAAAAGTGAAAGCAGTTACAATAACATTGCAAATTTGATCATCTCCAATTAAAGATCCAGGTTATTCCTTTATTCTACATCACGCTTATTAAGATAAACATCACCAGAAATGTTTTTTTTTACTTAATTTCCTATTAGTAGAAGGTAAACAAGGACATACACTAGGCTAAAGTGATAGTCAAGTCTTTTAAAAGTGGTTGCTACGTGATTGTCGTTGAAATTCAAATCTCTTTCCAAGGACACGAGTAAAATAGGAGAGATATGAAGTGAGTGAGAACTTGATTGATGTTTGGAGGAATTTAGTAACAGTGACGGTCAAATTATGTGTGTATTAATTTGTTGAGTTGTTTTTTTTGTAGTTTTTTTTCTAGATCCAAATCCAAAATTGCTAAAAACAATGCCAGGCCACAATAAACTCACAACCTGGGAAAACATCCTCATATGGAAAAACAAAGATCGCCTAATAAACTTTGAAATCCCGCCAGTTAGACAGCTTAGTTAAGAAGTTCATCATTTCGCCACCAGAGAAGAGAGCACAAACAAACGCAGCCAGCAACGGCAGTTGGACCCGTGAGGTTAAAAATGAATGCATAGGCTTTCGAAACTAGTCCCTCATAATAACAATGTAAGTGACGTAGTGTTAAAAAAACCAACTCAACAAATTAATACACATATAGAGTGAGAACTTATTTGAGAAAAGTTTAACTAGTTTAAAATTGATACCAGTAACATGCAGTATCACAGAAATGGTTACCTCTACAAAAAATGTATAACAAATTGTTATAATATGTAAAAACTTCAGAGGCTATACCCAAGAAATTCAGAATATATATTTTATCCACAATGTAAACTTCTTTAGTATACAGCATTTTAATCAAAATGACTTTTACACATATACAGACATTTAAAAAACAATATTTTTTTTAAATCATTTTAAATGCTGCATTTATATGCCCGAGAGCAAGAGTTAAAATCAAAGTACTTACCTCAAGTGGCAAATAAGTATGTTTGTGTTCCTGGCCAACTTGTAAACACGGAAGATGTGGATACCGTAGTTTCATTTTGTACTTATCCAGAAAATATTTCGCCACAGTGCACTCTACCGTCTGACCATTCTCCAACTGCAGAGGGAATCTGTGAACAATTACCAGAGCAGTTCAATGGCAAATAGCAAATCAATAATTTAGATCATGGTTAAGAAGAACCATTTGACAAATACTTACGATTGCATCTGTGCTGGTCGTCTCGTAACATTACACACTCTGTATTTTCTCCTCATCGTGCCACAATGCGTTATTTCTATCTTCAGACCTTTTATTTCTTTGGTAAATTTGACTCGCTGTGAATCCGTCAAAGGTTTCCGCTGCTCATTGATATCTCTGATGTCTAACACTTCACACATGAATTCGATCACAGGCTGCGCTTTATAAAATGCTGTGGCAGAAACTGTAACACAAATGTAACCCATTGTTATGGAAACTAAACCAACTATTTTACATACGGTGTGAATTTTAGACATCTGGTACATAATATGATTATAACCAGTTGAAAAATTCAACTGTGACAACCGGTGTGGCATTCAATTTTCCAACTGATTATTTATGTGGTTTACCCGGTTCAACCAACCAATATGTCTCACTTCAGAGAACCACTAGAATGGCGACTTACCATCGCAAGTACTTAGTATACGGGTAATATTAACTATGTTCACACCAACATATGGTTGGAAAATTGAATGCGACACCGGCAAGCTGTCACAGTGGCTCAATGGTTAGAGCAACCGCACGGAGAGTGGGAGAACCTTGTTCAAATCCCAGCTGTTTCATTGAATTTTTCAACTGGTTCTAATCATTCTGTTACCCCGTGTACCTTTCAATATATATAAAAGAGAGGGGCATTATCATTTAATAAAATCTGCTATATATTTTCATCATAAATTATTAAGAGAACACATTAAAAGAAACAAAACTACACAACTTTGGTCCATCCACAAACATTTCCAACACATATTACCTCACTACCCAATCATAAATTCAAAACATTTCTGGACAATTGGCTGAAAAATAAAGCTTTTTACTCAGTAGAATTGTAAAACCTCTTTTCACATACGAGTAATATCTAAGCTAGCTTTGTAAAATGTAACTATTAATACAAATTTATGATAAACATGCTGCAAATATGCATAGAAGCTTGTGACAGTGATGTGATTAAATAAAAAATAAAAGAATGAGTCGGTTTTTGTAACACAAACATCACTTATTTTTACTTACTGGGGACCGGTTTCGGGTAACAATTGTTCCCATTTCAACATAGTCGGAATTAAGGGTTGAAAATGGGAACAACTGTTACCCGAAACTGGTCCCCAGTAAGTAAAAATAAGTGATGTTTGTGTTACAAAAACCGACTCATTGTTTTATTTTTTATGCTGCAAATAGTTGATGTTTGGAGGAATTTAGTAACAGTGACTGTGAAATTATATGTGGTATTAATTTGTTGGGTTGGTATTTTTAACACTACGTCACTTACATTTTTATTATGAGGGACTAGTTTCGGAAGCCGTGGGGTTGAAAATGGAAACATAGGCTTCCAAAACTAGTTCCTCATAATAAAAGTGACGTAGTGTTAAAAATACCAACTCAACAAATTAATACCACATATGCTGTAAATAGTTTGTTATGCAAATAGTAGCTACTGATATACGGTGGACTTTGTGACAGTGAAGTGTTTTAACAATTGAAAATCAGTTGAGTCAAATGCCCATGGATGGTATGTAAATTTCTTGAAGCTCATCTTCTGTTATATTGCTGAGAGAGAGGTTGTTTCTTTTAGGGATTTCTTCTTTTTGGCTAGTTTTATTTTTTTATCTACTCGTCAATAAAGTACTTATAACATTGTAAGTCGCCATTGTGTTGTCATCTCAAAATAATTTGAGATCACCTCGCGGTTTACCGGGAAACATACAAGTCAGTTGAGAAATTAAATGCCATGCCAGCATGTTGGCATGGTAGCTCAGTGGTAGAGCAACCGGCTAGAGATTGCGAGATCCGTGGTTCAAATCCCGGCTATGTCATTGAATTTTTCAGTCTGACTCTACCTATCTGAAAACAACATGTTTACAACCCTCCATAAAAAGAAAAGTGATTTATTTGCATAATACTGAGTGGCACAATAAGTCAAAATACCCAAGAGTTTACACTACATCCATTCTTGAAGTGTTCCAGCTTGTGAAACAAAATACTTACCATCAATATTGAGCATCATTTTCCACTGTGAGGGTCTGACGGACTGGTGAAAACCAAACCACACCTCCCGACCACCACCAAGGGGATGATAATAGCCATCTGGTGATGAGAAAAACGACCTCCCGACTGGAGTGTATGTCATTGAGGGCAGATGCCGCATCACAACATCCAGCGCCTGTACATACAAACACACCTCACTGTGGTTAACTCCTTTATTACAAACAATGAGAATATTTACCCTTCTTAAAAATAATGATAAAATAGAAGGATACATAAATATAATAAATTCTTTTAAGTGGTTGATCACCAGTCATTCTTCTGAAAAATGGACATTGCTAGATGATTAGTTAATTACGGTTATGACATTTTTAAAATTAGGGAACAGGTATGGTTATCACAGGATTAGATAATCCAGTCCTATAATATAATAACTCTTTTAGTGCCAATCGTGATGCCATTTTCACATATTTTAACTCTTTCCAGCAGTAAAGTCTGTGTGCTTTCTACGTCATAGCTGTAGAGAAAGGTTTTCTGCAGCATTTCAGGACCTTATCTTCACTTCAAAGCACTAAATTAGCTCAAATTTAATTTCTGTAGCTGACATTTGTTTATGGGTTGAAACATGATGCTGTCTAGCAAAAGGTTATGTACCGAAGAGAAAATAAGAGCTGCAGTTCGCGATGTATTAGAAGAAAGTGAGTGATTTTGAATATTTAGACCTTGATGAAAGAATTCCTGATATCGACGTAAGAGAAGAAGATATAAATATTCTAGCTTCAGAGATGAAAATGCATTCGATAACAACAGACCTCATACGCATGTGTGTACTCATCAAAATGGATTTATAGATGTGTAACCAGATGACAACTACAATGTGAATCAACCATTCAGCTATGCAACAACACAAGTGTTAAATTGTACATTACATTTTTATCCCATTGCTTTATGCTGTTTTCATTAATAGTGGTATCATGCTTTGTGTGTGTGTTGCACATACACACACATAAACGGGCAGATAAAACACATATAATTGTGGTAGGTTAATGATATATGGTATTAATTTGTTGAGTTGGTTTTTTTTTTAACACTACGTCACTTACATTTTTAATAGTGTTAAAAAAAACCAACTCAACAAATTAGTACCATATATAGGTTAATATTTTGGAAATTATATGACGAGTTGATTAATTACACTAAACAACACTTACTTGGGATTTTTGATGGAACATGTTTCAAAGGACTCGTTTCTGTCATTTTCATGCGGACGTCGATGTCCCGTTGAAAATGAAACTAGCCCTTTGAAACATGTTCCGCCAAAAATTCCAAGTAAGTGTTGTTTAGTGTAATTAATCAACTTTTCAAATAAATGAATGTAACTACACTGTTTACAAACCTCCACAAAAAGAAAAGTGGATATTTTGGCAAGTTTTAAATTTTTTATTGGCTGATAACCTTGAAATCCTGTTCTGTTTGGAGTTCAGCATTCTGGTTCTTGATCACAAAATCTGCCCGGGTTTAAGCCCAGTCAGCACAAGTAGCTTAGGTTGGCAAAAACCTATGGGTCATCAAAATCAGCATTCCAGCTGGAAGATACATGGTGCTGATGGAAGTGATAAAGTGGATGAACTTTACCACTTTCATTAATGGAAATAATGTGCATCAATAAGTGAGAACAGTGCTTTGTGTTTAGGTTTTCAGGGAAGACAGCGTCTTGGCTCAATTTCTTGTTGACGTTTTGCCAGATAGTGTTACAATGTCTGCTGTTGTCTTGGTTTAAGGTGTGTTTGTAAATTTCTATGCTTTCTCTTGCCACCCAATGTGGGAATTCGTCCAAACCTTACGCAAGGAAGAGAAATGTAAATGGGAGTTTTATTTATGAACGCTCTTTAACAGCTGTCGTTCTCAGTGTCCCATTCTATACTGGGCATGAAAGACCACTTAATTTTGCTCAGAGGCCTCTCTATCAGACTTGAGGTTCTTTTACGTGCCGTAAACCTATGACACAGGACCAACGGCTTTACTTACCTTCCAAAGGAAGCCATGCTAAGGATTTTTACACCCGAAAAAAATCCATCATTCTTGCCAGGTTTGAACCCGCGACCCTGGGTATATGAAGTTACCATGGTAATTACACCACGGAGGGTGACACAAGGAAGAGAACAGTGCTGTAAATGAAATCCAACAAGTCTTACCAAAATAGCATCATAAGGAATCTGTCTCGTTCGACCTTCCAAAGCTTCTTCCAGAGCGAAGAGGGACACCTGGGCAACCCATTTTATTGTAACACGGAATACTCTGTCCTTGCCCTCTCCGGGTAGTGTCACCTGCAAAACAACAAACCAGTTACTTACTATACTTGTATAAAATACCAATAAATTATTTCCAAAGAGCCATTATTATTTCCTGAGTACATATAACTTTGCTCTTGTTACCATCAAATTTTGCATCAGAAAATTAATGCACTTTTGGAACCATATTTTCATTGAAAAATGCACGATTCCATAGAGATGAGAAGTTGACAAATAATACAGTATAACATTGTTACACCAAAACCCAACAAACCAGAACTAGTTTGATTTAACAAAGTTCTGGTAAATATTGACTCTTATGATGTATGAAATGTGTTGCCAATTTAGTTGTGTTTCAACTAAATCTGATCTTTTTAAATGACTGTCTAGTTGGGAAATTAATTTTTTAATTACTAGTGGTGAATTTAGTTCTTTTAAAACAAACAGCTTCATTTTTTTTTTCATATGGTTGCCACAATTATGCAACCGTTCTAAAAACAATAGGTACAGTGGAAGCATATAAATCTAAACCATCAACATCTACTGCATTGTCATCATTTGCTGCTTCAGCTTCTCCTTCCATGACAAGCTCCAGCATGACTTATATGTTCTCAATTTTTAAGTAACTTATTTTATGTTGTTGCAAGCGGCTTTGCTGTTTTTTTTTTATGTAAGATACAAAATGCATGCTAAAAATGTAGTTGTTTACAAACCATTTTTGGTCTTTTTATACACCAAATAAAATTAATAAAATATTGCATTATCTACCATTCTTTTTAAGCAAAACCAACTACATGAGCGTCCCTGGCTGAACAATATATTACGAAATCTGGATCTAGGTTATTTGGCACAGTTATTATAGAACTATTCAGTTAGTAGTAGGAACTTAAGGTCTTGTACAAGGTTTAGTTGCTATGGGAACAGTTTAATTGCTGGCGAAGAATGATCTATTAATCAATGGTATAAAACAAAAGAATGACCAGGTCATGATAATAGAGACATATTGTACAAAGAATGGGATATTTAAACCCAGAAATGTGAGAGAAGTGGATAAGAATCCTAAAGAGGGAAGAGATAGTTTTAAAATCTAATACAGCGACCTGCTAGCTTCCCCATATTTTAACCCCTAGGTTGCATGCCTGATATAATTCATATGTTGATATATCTATGTTCATGATTAGTAATTCAATTGTCTATTTTGCAATTTGTAAATACTTATTTTGTACATATCTGCAACACTGACGTAAACTATATCATGCCATATATAATCTGATTAATGATTAAAAATCTGACTTTCATATGACTTTCTCTACATTTCTATTACAAATTATCGTTAATAAGTCAATATTTCTATCTACATCAAGCTAATTGCGATAAACATTATAAGTAGAAGAGAAATAAGAGAATACACTAGGCTAAACAGACAGTCAAATGTTTTAAAATGTGGTTGTTATGGGATTGAAATCAGTTTCTTTGCAAGGAGTTGACAAGTTCCCGTATGAGAAAAGTTTTTAGTATTTTAAAACTGAAACCAATAACAAAGAATATCTCGAAAATGACATAAACTGTATGTTTTAAGGAGCTCTACAGTTTTTTTTTGTAGTAAATTTTTGTGTCTTAGAGGCCATTCCTAGAAAATTCAAGATACATATTTTATTTGTCATGCATATATCTTAAACATAAGAGATTTTAATCAAAATTGTTAGTCATTTTTGAGAAAATCAACATTTTCGAAATTTTTTCCATGCAAAAGTTAGTTGGGGGTGGAGGAATTTTCTTGAAAATCTGTGTGTCACATCCTTGGAAGATATTGAATTTAAATATCAAGTTTGGTATTTAACAGACTTTTTTGTTTTTGAGCTCTGCTGCCCACAGACAGACACACACATATATGGCAACAATTAGACTGTTCCCATAGCAACTAAACGTTGTACGAGACAAATGAAATTGTTCCTACTACTAACATTCAAGGACAAAGACCCTAGGAGGTGTTGGCATGCTTCCCAATGACAGACATATTGCAACTTCAGGAAATCTACCAGATATCAATGCTATAGAGAATGTACTGCAGCTGGAGAAGAAGGAAGTGGTAAAGGAAATGATTATCACAAGACTTGGTTTATTGTCATGATAACTTAACGTCACATTTTCACAAATATAAAAAAGAATACATACATGTATTAATATTGTGCCAAGGCAAATCAAAATCCTTTGCAACCAGAGTTGCATGATGTCATGCAGGCAACCCATGAAAACCAAATCTAGTAGAATTTTGAGTTGATGTTGTTAACGAGATATGAGTTGGTACTAAATATGCAGAGCTTCTATATGAGTGAATAAGGCAGGAACTTAGTTAGCAAATAGAAAGTTTTATAATAAAGTTAAAATTAAATTAAATAGTGTTTTATGGACACTCTTTAACTGCTGTTCTCAGCATCCCATTCTATACAGGGTGTGAAAGACCACTCAATATTGCTCAGATGCTCAATCAAGCTTAAGGTTCTTTTAAGTGCCATAAATCTATTACACGGGGCCCATGGCTTTACTTCCCTTTTGAAGGAAGCCATGCTAAGGATTTTTACACCTGAAAAAATCCATCAACCTCCGCCAAGTTTGAACCTGCGACCTTGGGTATACAAAGTCAGCATGGTAACCACTACACCATGGAGGGCTACTATAATAGAGTTAAAAGTGACTGTGTTTGACAAATGGTATAATCTTATCAACTTCTAGAAATTAGAAACCTATTTTAAATGTGGTTAAATAGTGATTAACATCTAAAACCAAATGGTATACAACTTCATCCTTTGTTAATCAATTCCACAAAACAAAGTACACATGTGTTGCATTTTGTTGCAGCCCAGTGAAGGATAGACTCACAAATGAGCTCTGGCCTATCATAGCCCTGTAAATTGTTAGCATGGTCCATTTGAGCTCTAATCTTGAGTAAGTGAGTTCTTATACACAGGGTGTTAATGAACTACACCAAAATAATTTGTGAGATTGTGAATGTGACTGATGTAAGTAATTTGAGATCAGCAATGCATGGTCCCCGGATAAACATAGCATTAAACGTGTGGGTATCAGGTGCTGATAAGTCGGTGTTAAAGCAAAGCAGGTTGACAAACTGTCTTTAAAGCTGCTGCCCGAGTACACAAATATCGAGTTTTAGCAGCTTGTTACTAGTGTTCTCAAGAGTTAATGTCGCAAAAATCTGTAAAATCTCGAACTAATCACTTTACAGTGCAACACTGAGCATTCATTAACTACATTCTTGAGTTATATAGTCTCCTCTGGAGGCATTTTTTCAACTGCTCTAGTGGCTTAATGAGTAACGTGGGAAGCTGCTATCCCAAAGGTCATGAGTTCGATTACTGTCATAGAGTAAATGTTTTTTATTATTATTTTTGTCACTCCACATCCAGACAAAGTGCTGTGATATGTGGCTTACTAGCCCTTCAGAGACTACAGCCATTACTTTGAAATTTCAATAAACAGGCCATAAGTCTATCTCAAATTACTTATTTAAGTAATCGACATATTCTGTGAAACTATTTTGGTATAGTTCATTAACATCCTGTGTATGTATGTACACAGTAAAACCTCATTAATCTAGTCTAATTGGAGCTGTATTTTGTCTGAATTAATGAAAGTCTGGATTACACAAAATAACTTTGAAATGAGTCAAGGTACATATTTACACTCTATTCAGTAAAAAGAATGTGTATTTTAAATTTAAGAAATACAAGATATTGTTGTTTGCAGTTCAGAATTACAACACGAAAATCTTGACACACTTAATGGTTTGAAGAAACTACTGATGTTTTGTTGTGTTCCTTTAACATTAATTTCAATAATAATTAACTCACACAGATGCCTCAAATATTTGCATAATGCAGATATGTTTTCATTATCATCTTCAACCTTGGGAAGGTCAACAACCTGCCACAAGCTACAGCACAAATAGACAACTGACTGAGACTGATGGGAGGCAGTGCAAGTGAAAGTTGTCTGGTATTAAATGGCTATCAGGGTTAATGAGGTTCTACTGTATATATATATAATGCAACAGAAATGAATGTTTTATCATGTCCCAGATTAAAATCTGCCGCTCTCTGAATCTGTACAAAACAAAAGACATTCCCCTGTTCATACAAAGCCTCCATTCACACATTTTACAGACAAAAGTTGGCTACCAACTAGGCAAACATGGAAACAGCATTACATACCTCCAGTTCCACCCTGTCGTTCCCAATTGGCAGTGGATCCCTTGTGTACAGATTATTCCGTCCATCAAACACAGGTTTCAGGGTTCCAAAGATCTTGCTGTAAGCGTGAACCATTGTTTCGATGATCTCCCTATTCACTTTGCGAGGACACTTGTCAGGCTGGATGTTGATGTCGTAATGATGAACGAAGCCTCTTGGCATTGATATTTGGAAATGGTTTGCACGTAAAACTATCGGCCGACCTTCGCGCCCAAGATTCGGTCTCCGTGGACAGTTGAACACTATAATGATAAAGTTAGCATCTTGCATTTTGCTGATCCACTGAAAAGTTAGGTTAGATATTCTTGACTAACAGTCACTAATAAGAGTATACCCAGCTTATTGATATAAGCTGATTATCTTTGATGTTCAAGTGCATGAGTAAACTAACCTACTACTCCAGGCAAAACAAATATAATACTTTTCATTTGTGTCTGATAAGATTACTTACGTCACTGATAAGTTATTTAAACGTATTTTAATCTCTATGCTCAGTTGCATTCAAGCAGTTTGCTTAAGTTCCAAGGACACAATTATGCTAGCACACAAAACATTTTACCTTCAGAAATGTTGTTCGAAGGAAAAGCAGAGAGGAATACAGTAAGGAAGGCACTAAGTCGAGGGAACCTGAAAAACAGGAGTGTCAATGGTAAAAATACGGTCAAAGGAAGTACATGCTAATTTATAGGTGTGCCGTTTATTCTGTACACTTTTATTTGTTAAATTAACTCTCAAATGTTAACATTGCATTTAACTCTACTTCAGGCTCATTCTTATCTAATAATTACAGTCAGGAAGTGTTATAATAATGAACCTTTTATCATAAAAGGGAGCTAATCTGGCCCTTAATGTTATGCCGGGATTATGATGCACTTAACGTAAAGTGTTGTAACGTGAAATTCTAACACATAGTATTACATGGAGCTATTTAGGGTTGACTTAACTTAGCACAACATAACTTAAAGAGCTTGGCAGTGTCAAACTTTTCCATCCTGTTACGTTAAGTTAACGTGAATGATAATAGGTCTTCAGTTTATCAGCATTTCTTAACTTCACGTTAAGTCCTGTCATGCTAAGTAAAGTTCATCGTAATCCTGGCTTTACTTTGACCAAACTTTAGAATAGTTATTTATGTAATACATATAATCTAATTGATTGTGACGAGAGTATATGTTTACAAATACTACAATGACATTATACATGTGTTACAATGTTTTATTAGAGTGCCTCCGTGGTCGAGTGGTCAGTGAGCTGACTTCTCACCCGGAGGTCCCAGGTTCGATTCCTGGCTGGGGCGGGGAATTTTTCTATTCCCTAACCCCCATAGAGTAGGAAGTATGAATGTGAGAGTAAATATGTGTGTGTTTAGTAATATAAAGTTTATTAACCTAATGTTCTGAACCTACAGTTTCACAAGACAAAGCCCCGATACAACCATTGATGTTAAAGGGGGCTATACAAATGAAAAATGTTTTATGCAATTTTAGCATTAAAATACATAAAAATAATTAGTAAATTTGTTAAATGGAAAATTATAATGCATTAGAGATCACAGAATGTATGATGTAATATGGTTGCTAAGCAGATGTTTCATTTGTTTTAACACTTATAGAGGAAAATGGAAGGTAATGATAAAACTATGTGGATTGCATTCTGCTTGGCATTTTGAATGAAACTAAAAGTGCTGAGAGTTTATTAATTCCAGAAAAATCAAAAGATAATTACTGAACTTGAACAGTTTTGCAGATGCAGAAATGAAACCACATTACTGGCATACTTTTCAGAGCTGGTGATTATGCAAACATTTATTATTTCTTAATATGCTAAGTATTTTAAAGTTACATTGCAAGTGCTGTTTTCTTTTGACAGGTGAAATGTATGCTGAAATTGGAAGCATACATGAACATTTCATCTTTTGGTAAAGTTTTTGAAGTTCTTAGTGGGATATAAGCCAAAAAGAAAATGAATTCTGGTCTCCAGATCTGAAACTAATCAATTTCTGATCATACTTATTTGTGCAAGAGTGACGATTTCATGTTTTCTTACAGACATATTAGGGAAAATTATGTTGTGGCATCATTGCTGTCTTGTTGCCACAGTAATTATGTCACTCATTTCCTTGTTTGAACAATAATGTGTGAGGACTAATATCAGTGTTTGCATTAACATATACCTCTAAAGAAATGTTTTAAAACTCAAAAACATAAACTGTAACTGTAGGTCTGCTACATTTGATGAACATTTTGGTCATAGAACCACAAATATAGCATACAACATTCAGTTTCAATCTTCTCAACGAATATGAAGGGTTATTATCACAAAAACAGTTTTGTGATAGGTGTTATATGTATTGTCATGAGATGAATGAAAAAATAATGATTTGAAGATTAGGAGATGATATGGCACCTAACACATAATCACTTACGTTTTAACAACCATTTTAATGAAGGGGATTTTGGAAGGTGATACGTATGAATAGAATATTTTTGAGTTGGGTTTGTAACACTAAGTATCACTTACATATAGTTTTTCCATGTGGGCTTCAAAACCGGTATGGAAAAACTATGTAAGTGATACTTAAGTATTACTGATATATGGTGGAATTTGATGTGTTTTAACAATTGAAAATTAGTTGAGTCGATTTTGTAACACTGCCTTTCTACTAATTCCAGAAGATCTTCAAATGAGACATCATTCTATACCCAAAAAAACAATTACTCTATAAAAAACATTTTAAATTCTAAATTAAAAGACGATATCCCACAAGAAAACAAACCAGGAATATATCAGTTCAGCTGCAATGACCGTGAAAAAATCTAAAGCGGCCAAACAAAAAGAAATATAAAAACAAGAGCAAAAGAACACCACAGAAATATAAAATTCAAACAAGAAGTCAAATCTGCAGTAGCTTGGCATTCTTGGAAAAAGAAACACACCATAAATAGAAACTTAAAATTACCAAAAAACATCACAAGGAAGACAGAATTAAAAGTTTGCGAAAACAAGAACCATGTTTTCAATTTTGAAATCCTGCTAGGCAACCTACTGATACAGAGGTTCATCAAACCACCACCAGGAACAGAAACAACTACCACAGCAAGCAATGCCAGCAGTTGACCAAAGGAATTGACGATGGAAGCACATGGCTTCTGAAACAGGTTTTCCAAAATAAAAAGTAAGTGATGTAGTGTTACACAATTGACTCAACTAATTTTCAATTGTTACTTAAGTGTTACAAACACAACTCAGAAGTATTCCACTTTTGTTTTGCTTTGTAAATGTTTCCAAAATGGTTTTTCTCAATCCTCACTTATTAAGAATGGTTACATCCATAGTTTGTTAAAGTAGTTTGATTGCATATGTACATTTAATAAAGAAGGAAATAGCTTCCAGTCAGTTTCAAAATGTTGTGACAGTTGCAGCTGAGAAATGAACTTCCATAGATAATTTTCTGTAGGAAAATCAAAATTTAATGTATGTTATTTGGTTTCATATCTTTTCCCATATTTTGAGTTCAGCTGTGTATCTGGAGTTTTAATAGTTTTATACTTGGCATGATTTAATAATAAGTATACCAGAAATGATGGATTAAAAAAAAAAAGTTTTAATATAGCACCAGAAAATTCTCTATGGAAGTTCTTCTCTCAACCCCAAGATACCAACACAATCAACCTACTTCAACAAATCACCTCCGAAACATGTACAAGTGAAGAAATCTTAAGTGATGTTTGTGTTAAATGGAAATATTTTATTTATGGACGCTCTTTAATTGCTGTGGTTCTCAGCATTCCATTCTATACTGGGTGTGAAAGACTGCTTAATTTTGCTCAGAGGCCTCTCTATCAGGCTTGAGGTTCTTTTACGTGCCATAAATCTACAACACGGGACCAATGGCTTTACTTCCCTTCCAAAGGAAACCATGCTAAGGATTTTTACGCCTGAAAAAATCCATCGTCCTCTTCTAATGATAAACACATCATGGTCCCTAACCTTCAACATTACAATATTCAATAATAGTTTGTTAAGTATTTAATCACATCAGTTATTAATATGTAAATATAGATTTTGGTACAGTAAATGCTGTGCTTTATTTATTTACATAGAATGTCCCAATGAGCATATTGCTCTAGGTAGGGACTGCCCTTTAGTAAGGCGGTAAGCAAAATACAAACAATAAGATAAACACATTAACACATATAAAAAGGAGTATATAAGTATAAATATATACAATTTTTTAATGTAATTTGTGTTGGTTGTGATTAAACTTAATTCAATATTTCAAAAAACACCAATAGGGATTTTCTATTGTTAAATTTTTAGGAATTACAGTATTGCTCAAGTAGGTATTTGAAGAGTTTGTTTTTAAATTGGGATAATTTAAGTGATTCTTTAATGTTATGTGGGAGACTGGTATATGTTTTGGTGGCACTATGTAATATATGTTTTATTCCATATTTGGTAGAGTTAACTGATTCTATACATATGTGGTTGGTTGATTTAGTTTTGTAGGAGTGAATATCTTTGTGTTTGATTACAGAGTTGGTACATACATTATTTTCAGTTTTGTACATGAATAAAGACTCACTATATTTACAAAGATAGGAAAATGGCAGTGTATTTGTTTCCTTAAATGAAAAATTATGTGATCTGTGCACCTCATATCATTAAGTTATGATTAATTCTCTAACAGTTAACGTTATGAAAAGTTTGGCAACTTAATCATAGATATTGTTTCATCCAACATTTTTTTCAACAGGATACTCACTGGGTAGCTCTGGTGGTTGTGGTGGTTGGTGTGGCTGTTGGGGTGGCACAAGGCCCATGGCACCAGGTGGAACAGCGACGGCACCTGGTGGGCCCACAGGACCCGGTGGTCCTCCAGGAGGTCCGGGGGGAGGTGCTGCAACCAGTCACATCTCAAGTAAGTAAACATCTTTCATTATACACAGAAATTATAGCTTTGTTATTCCAAACCTACACAACTCATCATTTTGTATGCTGAAAAACTCTGGCCAATGTCATTTTCAACAATCTATCAAACAACATTGTTTCTTTTAAGGTTATGCTGCACGCCCATAAACCAATTATTATTTCTTTCTTTTAATTGGCAAGAGATTAGTATACGATGGTTCCACCACTTGTCATTACTTCTATATGTGGGCGCTTTTGTTATTTCGTCATTAGAGCCACATTGTATTACTTACTGGTCTGTTATAAACATTTAGGGCCCTAAGCTGCAAAGCATAGCCAAGGCATCTGTGAAGCTAAAACCTCAATGATCCCAAGAAGAAATCAAAATTTCGGCAATCTGGCAACTTTCACATCTGAATGTTTTCAACTCTTTCAAGTATGGATCGCCAGTAAAAGTCTTAAGACCGTATATGTGTGTCGTGTGGTGGAACCATCGTATAGCTTTACCGGCAAGAGAACTGTACAACCATTAAGAATGCTTCACAGACACAAATCTCACCTATACTAATATACAGGATGTTGATAAACAATGTGCAGAAAACTGTAGTGTAGAGAGGCAGCACCAAACTAAACATTTTGAGGTTAGGAACCAGACGCTTTTCTATTGCACTATAAAAATATAAACTTACAATCAGACATGTTAGTGTCTCTGTTTGTGGCATGCCAGATGTAAACACAACACTATAAACAAAATGTAAATAACAAGTTCCTTACTACAGAGACAGTATTTGCTATTTCAAAATTACAGCTGAAGGCCAAGCTCTAGATGAATGTTAACAATTCTCAACAAGTTTGCGAGTGAATTTGAGAGTGCTTCTATAATGTATGCAGAAAAATCTGATGTGTTACACTCTCACATAACTTTCTCTAGCTACTCTACAAACTTCTTACGAAAGATAATTTTTCTTTCAACACCACGCTAATCGAGATACACATTAGCAGAATCTTATTACTTAGTTCCTTATAAGTACAATGGAACTAAGGGGTTGCACGAGGCTAAAGTAATAGTCAAATGTTTTAAAGGCTGTCGTTATGCGATTGTCATTGGAAATCGCTTCTTTGCTTGGCCAGGAGTAGAACAAAACAAAAACGGACACTTCTGTCTGAGAAAAGTATAAGTACTTTACAATTGAAACTAATAACAAGGAATATCTCGAAATTGGTAAGCTCCATGAAGAAAATGTATATGACACAACTTATGTATTTTAACAAGATCTACATTTTTTGTATTGTAAGTTTTTGTCTATCTGTTACGGTTTACTAGTTAAGCCAAATTAGGCAAAATTTCTCCAGAATAAACAGGACTTTAGAAGCTATTCCCAGAAAATTCAAGATATACATTTTGTGATAGAAATGGCTTTAATATGGGGGTTTTAATCAAAATCGTTAGAGCCAGTTGTAAGAAAAACAAAATTTTCGAAAAATTGTCCATGTAAAGGGAAGTCAGCGTGACACATCTTCAAAAGAGAGCAAACTTAAATAGCAAGTTTGGTATTTAACCACTTTTTGTTTTTGAGCTATGCTGTCCACAGACCCAAACATACACACACACACACAAACCTGTTTCTAAAAATGCCTTTTTTGGATTCGGGGGGTCCTAAAACAGACATTTCCGGCGAAAACTTGACATCAAATTTTTGGGTGGAATACAATACTTCTCTATCCCTATGCAAATTTTACAGTGTTTTAGAGAGAAATTTGAACTCTGATGTCTAAGGAAGAGTGTATATTTAAGTACTGAAGAGTCAGCTTTAGGTCAACAATGTAATGCACGTAGAGTGCATAGTTTTGAAATCACACAGCATATATTAGTAATTTTGACAGCATAAACACATGCATATATTTTAGACATTTTTAATACATACATATTTGATTACTTAACAAAAAGGCGGCTGAACTTTTTACAAACCCAAATGTTTTTCGTTCCTAAAAGGAAAACAAATTCATAACTGTTTCAATCCATTTCAGTGACAAAGACAATAAAACTGAATTAGAGTATCTCAAAAAAATATTTTGATTTGAGATTTATCTGGTGAACTATTAAGATACCAAGAATATGCTTCAGAAGTTTGGGAGTCACAAATAAATCAGCTTGCAAAACTAAAAAAAATGAGCCCTATGTTAACAACATAACCTTTTGTTATGCAAGTGCAAAACTCCACAAGTTTTGAAAGAGAATAACATATTCTTTCCAAAAATAAGCAACTGTATTTCAGAACCGTTTTCTTTAAACTTGATATGCCTTACCCTACACTTCCCTATTTGATCTAACTCTGTCAAGAAATATTATTCTTGAAAGTCAACAAAATACGTTTGTTTCTGCCATGATGTCTTTATTGGACATGAATATCTTCTCACTGAGCCAATTTTGTTATTTAACAGGCTCTTTGGTGATTATCCTGAATATGAAACAGATTCTGAAGAAGGTTCTGCTGACAGTGATATTGAATCGAGTGCAGAAAGCAGTCAGAAAATAACTATCAAAACAATGATGAAATGTCTTTGTATTACGACACAGAAAAGACAGTTTGACTGGAATTGGACTAAAACTGATATAAATACTTATTGGTTGATTTTAAATACTTATGTAAGCATTAAGCTGTAACCACCCCACAGCTAGGCTATTTAAATCCGATTTCATGGTTAGTCGCATGGGCATTTAAATATGAACTCAATTGGGTTAATTCTCTAAAACCATCAAATTAGTGTCACGACTTTTGATTGTTTTCAGCATGTCCTTATTTGCTATCAGAGACTAATGATATTGGAAGCAATTTGACAAGAAACTTTGTGAGGTTACGGCAACTCTTGGAAAGATTTGTATAACACTGAATTTGACAACTTAATCATGTACAAGGAGCTTAATATAAAAGTCAGGGTATGCATGAATGTTTTTTATAGGATTCTTCAATATTAAACCAATTTTGACCTTAGCAGAAATTGTCTAATTACTTGCTTCCTTGTAAAAGGAAGGGACATAGGGGAACACATTAGGCTACATCTATGTCAAATCTTTTAAAAGCTGGTCTTATGTGAAACAAAAGTTTGGTTTGTTTTGTATGGCGAATAAGATCTTCAGAGACTATTCTCAGGAAATTCCAATTATACATTTTAATTGAGATGTAATTATCTTTAATATATGGCATTTTAATCAAAATCGTTAGCCATTTTTAAGAAAAACAAAATTTTCAACATTTTTGCATGTAAATGATAGTTTTTGGTGGAGATTTTCTTGAAAATCTTTGTGTCGCATCCAACAAAGATATAGCGGGCGCAAAACTTCTGGAATTGTGACCCTGATCGCTAACCCAACTCTTGAGCCTATCTTACTTGGAGTTTGTGACATAGTTACTTTGTTTGCTCAGTCACAGCGAGCAAAACATTGAGCTGCTTATCTGGCAACAACATATACAACTCGCTTCCTAGCTCCCATTAAGATTTCCACATGTCCAGATCTGTTGAGCCAGTTATACTAAACTTAGATAGCAAGCCTGGTTTTTAATGGTCTTTTCGTTTTTGGGCTATGCTGTCCCCCATCCACCCCACAAACATTTTTCTACAAATGTTCATGAGGCCCATGCCCGAGAATAGCTTGGGCAGGTATTTCTAATGCTTTTAATGCAATTCCACAACCTTAACTCGGTCTTGAGTAATGTGGCAAAGAACATACATCAGTTATTGTTTAGTTGTCTGATTGGTGCTACCATCTGTCCTCGCTTTAGTCAACTATTAGGAAATTTAGGAGAGTTAGTTAAATTGGCTGCTCGCGAGTAGTACCAACATTTTCCTTGAAGGTGGTGATCCATTTGTTACGTTTTGTGTTCTTAAATGTTAAAATGCTGCATCTTCCTCGATTTCTGTGAACTTTCAATATGTGAATTGTAAGCTGCTTTACGCAGATTTTTTCAAACTCATATTTAATACTTGTAAATTTAAAATAAAATATTAATACGGAAGCTATGACTATTTTCTCACTTGTTGAGAAATACTTGAATGCCATACTTTTAGATTGCATTAATACTTTTTGGCAGATTTGATTGATGTACCGTAAATAATAACTCAACAAAGATGTAAAATCCCTGGGTTTCTTGGCCCTTAAACTAAAGAAATGCCTGGGCTTTAATGTGTTAAGGAGAGCTATATTTTTGCGCAGTAAGTTTTTGTCCATCTCTTATGATTTACCATTTATGCAAAACTCAAAATATATATTTTATTTTAAATTTAATGTCTTAAATATAATATATTTTAATAAAATCATTAAGTAATTTTTGAGAAAATAATTTTTTTTCAAAATGTTTTCCATGTAAAGGGTATTTGGAGTGGGGGGCATTTTCTTGAAAATTTTCATGTCACATCCTTAGAAGATACTGAACGTAAATATCAAGTTTGATATTTAACAAGAGTTTTCATTTTTGAGCTATTCTGCACACACACATACATATATTCTTTTAAAAATGTTTTTTTTTTTTATTCAGAGGGTCCCAAAATATGTATTTCCAGTGAAATTTTGGTATGGAATTTTTGGGTGCAATACAATACCTTCTCTATACACTACGTACATAGTACGTGTAGACAAAGTTACTTCACATTGGCCAGAGTACTTCAGAAAATCATGTCTAAAAAGGATTAGACATTTGAGAACAAATATTAGTAACAGTCATATTAAAAAGAATACAAAGCCATCAAAATGATTGCATAATTGTATTTATTTAATATTCATCAAATATAAATGGTAAAAGCATATTAACTTAAAACATGCAGGTACACACATAACATTAAAAAAAAAAAGCAATAATTATGTACAAAGACTTTGAACAGAAAATTATTGCATGCATTAATAGTCTTGCTTTTCTCAGAATACAAGTTGAGAGCTGATCATACTTACTCAAACAGCCAAAGTATTAATAATTATCTTACATCTTGCCATAAAATTTCCCTTTTGTGATAAATCATAACAATTTTTGAGGTGTTAAATTCACATAGCTTTCTCTACCTATTATATATTTTTATATAGTATACAAACTATTATTAACCAAGCTTGTTTTTCTATCTAAAATAGAATTAACTCTGTGGAGGTAAAGCCCCCATGGGGGCCGGGCCTGCCAATATAGGCATAACAGAGAAAGGCAATATTCCAACCAATATGGGGAGATGATGTGGCTAGCATCACATCCCTCAGCTGGAAAGTTGATTTTCTTGGGCGGGATTGCTGCCTATCTCAACTTCTCATTTTCCTCACAATAGTGCGTGGGCATTAGTTGTATGCCTGGGACCTAAATCCATAGGTGGGATCAAACCAGAGCTTGACTGCTAAACAGAACCATTTTCTATCTACCTCATCAGAATTGAAACCGTTTCATTACAGGTAAAGGGAGTATAAAGGACACTGAATAAATATAAATTTTAGCTGCAGGTTGCCATTTACTGGCCTTGAAATTAAATACTCTTTCCATGATATTATGAGCAGGACATTAAAAAATCTGATGTGCTCCATTCACCTGACTTTCTCTACCTCTCTGTAACAAATTATTGTTAATAAGCTTATTCTTCTATTTGCTTCATGCTAATCGAGATAAACATTAACAGAGATGGTTTTATTACTTAGTTCCTTGTAGGTAGAAGGGAAATAAGGGGAGAGACTAGGCTAAACTGACAACCAAATGTGGTTGCTAGGGTATAGAAATCAGATTCTTTGTTTGGCCAGGTGTTGACGAGTTCCCGAATGAGAAAATTATTAGGTATTTTAAAACTGAAATCAATAATAACGAATATCTTAGAAATGGTCAAATCCAGGAAAAAAAATTGCATAACATAAATTGTGTGTTTTAACAAGCTCTACATTTAAGTTTTTGTCTATCTCTTACGGTTTACTAGTTATGCAAAATTCATTCAGAATAAAGAAGTGTTCAGAGGCTATTCCCAAAAAATTCAGGATATACATTTTATTTGTCATGTAAATATCTTTAATATACGATATTTTAATCAAAATCGTTAAGAGCCCTTGTTGAGAAAAACAAAAATTTTCGAAAATTTTTTCCACGTAAGGGTAGTTTCAGGTAAGGGGATTTTCTTGAAATCTTCGCGTCGTATCCTTACCAAGTTTGGTATTTAAAGGTTCTTTTCGTTTTTGATATATGCTGTCCTAAGACACATGCATACACAGACATACCTTTTTTTAAAAATGCATTTTTCAGACTCTTAGGGGACTCCAAAACATATATTTCCAAGGAAATCTCGACTTCTAATTGGGTGCAATACAATACCTTCTCTATCCACTATGTACTATGGGGCTAGAAATAGTAAAAATTATTTTAAATAAATATACAGTTATATTTTTTTTTTTTTGTAAATACATTATCTTGGATATGTGCTATAAAGAATCCAGATCCGCTTTTTACTAATTTTCTGCCACTTGGAGGGCAAAGAGAGGGACTGACAAATGAAGTTTCACCCATGTGCAGTTATTAGTCTGGCTGTGACTAGTGTTTGAAAAATAAAACTTGAGTTTTATTTATCGACACTCTTAACTGTTGTGGTTCTCAGCGTCCCATTCAAAACTGCGCATGAAAGACCACTTAATTTTGCTCAGAGGCCTCTTTATTAGGCTTGAGATTCTTTTACATACCGTAAATTTATAACACGGGACCAATGGCTTTACTTCCCTTCCGAAGGAATTCACGCCTAAGGATATCCACGCCCGAAAAAATCCATCTTCCTCCGCATTTAGCAAAAAAGAAAGTTTTGTTTAATCAAGACAATGCACCAGCTTATATGTCCATTATCACCTTGACTATGTAGAGAAATAAAGATGTTTTTTTCCAAAATGTTTGTGCTTTCTCTGTTAGGTCGGGTACTTCCGGGACAGCCTTCATATTATTCTGCTGTACACAATGAACTGTCCCAAGTGTAGCTGGCCCTATAGGTGATGGTCAGTTCAGTAAAACTTGAAACTCTGTTCATGAGGCCATGGGCTTGTTCAGATGTTCAGTATGGAAGCTAGATGTAGTGCAGTGATGTTGTTGCATGTGAAATGGAGCAACTTTAGAATGTAACATTTTACTTCAAAATTGAGGTAATGCCAAAGGAATGTCATGACATGTTATGGCAGGTGTATAGAAACAGCACTTTTCTTGAAAGAGTATGTACAACTGCAAGAGGCAATTTTGTAAGGTTTGGGACATTGCAAAAATGTGCAACAACCAGGTAGTCAAGTGTGGTTTCAAATGTCTGCAAAGCTTTTTTTGTTTTCATTGGTATACAATGTCTACCTGGTCATTTTTCATGTCCTAACTACCAGGAAACTGCCAACAACAACACTGTAAACATTTGAAATATTTCTAGCCATTTTAGAAATGTTAAAGAGGGCATTCAATATAATGATTGACAATCCCAATGAAAACTTTCTGAACAGCTAAAGCTTTAGGATGTTGTACTGTTAGCCTGTTTTCAGCCAAGTGTATGAGGAACAGGTTTCTCAACTGCCCCTTGAGTGGAAAATAAATTATTGTCTCCTACCAACGTAACCTCTGGTGTTCCCCAAGGAAGCGTGATCGAGCCATTGTTTTTCTTAGCATATATGAATGATTTATGGGAAGGGAGAACTCTCTCAGGTTCGTCTATTTGTGGACGATTGTATAATCCATACTAGCAGTGAATATGACACTATAGATTTACAAGAAGATTTAAACAAAATTCAACTCTGGGTGAAATATTAGATGGAGATAAATCCAAATAAATGTAAAACAATTATATTTTCAAGAGCAAAAATTGTAGAACACATAATATATAAATTAGACAATAAAAAAATAACCAGAAATCTAAGGGTAATACTAAATGAAAGGTTGGAGTGGGGGGAACATGTAAATTTGGTTACTGGGAAGGCAAGGCAAGTGTTGCACTTCATAATGAGGATTTAAAATGCAGCAATGGAAAGTCACAAAATTTAGCATACACATCTTTAGTTCGACCAATATTAGAATCTAGCGCTGCATGCTGGGATCCGTAGCCAATTGGTAAAAAAAGAGCAGCTAAATTTGTAGACATAAGAAAATAATTAAAAAAAATCATTCTAGCATTGCTACTTCCTGGGAAACACATAGGAGACAAGCAAGGTTAAGTGAAATTTTAGAGCCTATAAGGGGGAATCTTCACGGAAAGATATATTCCAAGCGTTTATTAAAGGCATTATAATGTGGAAAAAAAAAAAAAAAAAAAAAAAAAAAACGGAAAACTGACATAGGTAAAATTTCCTTTGCAAATAGAACAATTAACGAATGGAAAAAATACCTGCAGAGTTACTGGAGACTTTGCTTTAAAGTGCAAATAGTTTTAAAAAGAAACTAAAGAAGAGTGATTTATAGCAAATATAAATATTGGTTTACCATTAATATTATTTTTTTGTGGTATGCTATGATGTTTTGTCATTCTGACAGGGTATTATATTGTTTATTTATTTTAATTATATTATTACATTGACAGCGCTGCCATTGGGCCATGCCCTTAGCAGTGAAATAAAGTTATCTATCTAAAGAATATCTTTGAGTTGGGTTTGTAACACTTAAGTATCCCTTACGTATAGTTTTTCTACACCAGTTTTGAAGCCATGTGGGCATCATTGTTGATGGTTTCCAACTGAATTTCCACAGGGTGTTCTATGTTGAGGTGTGACGGTCCCTGGTGGCTGGGCGAAGAACTTCCACAATATATTTTGTGGCGGTAATTCAAAGTTGAATACATGGTATTCGTTTTTAATGATATGGATTTTTTCCCAGATGTGGAGCTCTGCCGCATATCTGGCAGGTTTTATAAGGTGTATGTTAGATACCATTTCATGGTTAGTAGACCAAAAGTGGTGTGCAACTGCTGATTTGTTGGTTTGTTTGTATTTTACTGCTCTCATGTGTTCTTTAAGTCTTGTTTCAAGGTGTCTTTTTGATTTACCAATGTAAAATTTGTTGCAATCTCTGCAATTTATTCTGTAGATTCCCGATTTTTTATGTTCTGGGATTTGGTCTTTTTGGTTGTCGCAGGGCATTTTTTGTAGGCTGAACTTGTTCTGGGGGGGGGGGGACAAGTGTGATTTTACAAACAAACTGACACAGCAGCCGTTGAACACCACTTTTGGTCTACTAACCATGAAATGGTATACACCTTATAAAACCTGCCAGATATGCGGCAGAGCTCCACATCTGGGAAAAAATCCATATCATTAAAAACGAATACCATGTATTCAACTTTGAATTGCTGCCACAAAATATATCGTGGAAGTTCTTCACCCAGCCACCAGGGACCGTCACACCTCAACATGAATACAGTGGAAATTCAGTTGGAAACCATCGACAATGATGCCCACATGACTTCGAAACCGGTCTGGAAAAATTATATGTAAGTGATACTTAAGTTTTATTAATTTGTTGAGTTGGTTTTTTAACACTACGTCACTTACATTGTTATTATGAGGGACTGGTTTCGAAAGCCTATGCTTTCATTTTCAACCTCACGGGTCCAACTGCCATTGCTGGCTGCATTTGCTTGTACACTCTTCTCTGGTGGCGAAATGATGAACTTCTTAACTAAGCTGTCTACTGGCGGGATTTCAAAGTTTATTAGCCGATCTTTGTTTTTCCATATGAAGGTGTTTTCCCAGGTTCTGAGTTCATTGTGGCCTGACATGGTTTTAAGCAATTTTGGATTTGCATCTAGATTGTGGTTTTTTTTCCAAAAGTCAAATGCTGCTGCCAATTTATCTTCTTGTTTCAATTTTAGGTTTCTAAAGTGCTCTTTGGGTCTGATTTTTAAACTTCTTTTGGTTTGTCCTATGTAGAACTTTTCACAATTTGTGCATTTAATTTGATATATTCCTGACCTATTTTCTGGTGGAATTTCATCTTTTATTTTTGAATTTAGTAATTTTATGACAGAAAATCTGTTTATTGGAGCTAGGGTGATGTCTTGTTCTTTGAAGATTTTTTTGAATTTTCTAAATGCTCGGGGGTGGTAAGTGAATTTTCTGAATGTGTTGATATTGTTTTTTTCCTGCTGTTAGGGTAGTTATTTCTTTTATGGGTTTTTTTCTGCTTTGCTTTCTTTAGTTTCTTGTACACAAGGTTCTTGCTGTATCCATTTTGTTCTGCTGTTTGAATTATGGTTCTTTTAAGTGTTACAAACTCAACTCAAAAATATTCTATTCATACGTATTACTGCTTCAAAACACCCTTTCATTAAAATTGTTATCTTCTATCTAACCTCTTTAAACCCTTCTCTGTGCTGGTAGTTAGTATAAGCCAGGGTTTTCTTGACCTGTCCAGCAGCGAGAAAACATGCCTGTCTATGAGTAGGTTATGTTGCAGAAGAACCTACCTGCCAGGGATGCAAACATCTCTACTTTCACAGTTTCTATTTGTACAAGATCTTAATTGCTAGTATTTTCAGAGATGATACTACACACAAAGGGAACTATTATGGCAAGCACTAACTAACTACATCTAAGCAAATGCTGTACAAACATGAAGCATGGTGCCATACCCAGGTTGCTTGGGGAACGAGGACGAGAGGGAGAAGAGTCGCTCATCCCTGTCCACGAAACTGCTGCAGAGTGAAAACGTGCCCAATGGTTAAACCAAAGCCATGCAAAAGCACAAAGTTACACAATGATAGAACATTTCTTTAATTATTTGCAGCATTGCAGATGTGGTTCAACATTTTCATAATATTACATGCAAATTAAAAGCTACAGTGGAATTTAAATTACTTTAGGATTTGACAGTTCACTTCACAGGAAACAGCAGTGACTACCCTCATCACACAACTCCAACCAATTAGAGCGACATTTTTTTAAATAGTGTTTAATGCCCACGTTTACTACTTCTAGCATTGTAGGTGATGACACTTGATGATACATGGAATGTGATAGCAAGGGAAATCCAGAGAAAACTTGCCCTGCTTTGTCCACCACAAATCTCACATGCGGTCGCTTGGGATCGAACCCGGGACATCTAGGTGAGAGACAAATGGCCTAACCACTCAGCCATGGTGCAGTCTAATTAGGGCAAGTCATATCTTGTTTTACAGTGAGGAAAATAAATGGTGTTATTTATGGATGCTCTTTAACTGCTGTGGTTCCCAGCATCCCCATTCTAAATTGGGCGTGAAAGATCACTTAATTTTGCCCACAGGCCTCTTTTTCAGGCTTGAGGTTCGTTTACGTGCCGTAAAGCTACGACATGGGACCAACGACTTTACTTCCCTTCCGAAGGAAGCCATGCTAAGGATTTTTACACCCCCAAAAAATCCATCGTCTTCTGCCAGGTTTGAACCCACAAGCTTGGGATATGAAGTGAGGTGTGGTCCCTGTTGTTGTCATGGAAACCACCTCTCCCTTAGCCTCTGAAGTGAACTGTTAAAATCCAACAGTAGCCCGCCTGGGTAATGTGGTAGTAGCGTGTCTGCTTCACATTCAAAAGGTCATGAGTTTGAATCTCACTTAGGGTGAGTTGCCCCGATAAGGTTTTTTCAGGGATTTTCCCTTATCCTGAGAAGACAAGTGTCGAGTAACTTTAAGCTCCATGGACACTGAGATCATTTGAGCATTATTTCATTCATCGTCCGATATGACCCACCAAGTTAAAGGTCGTTAAGCTACCCCCTCCCCCAAAATCCATCAGTAATTTAATTTTCCACTCTAATCTAAGCTGGAATTCCGGTAGAGTGCTCAAATAGGATTATATATATAGCCAATCTGGAGAATATTATCCGAAGAAACCATTTATAGAGGCTATATATTATATACATTCACATTAACACTCTTTACCCATCCTTCAACAAACTATTTATAAAAAAGTATATTCTAATCATTCAGGGAGTCTCTAAAGCTGTGTCGGCCTCCGTGGTGTAATGGTTACCGTGCTGACTTCATATACCCAAGGTCACGGGTTCAAACCTGGCAGAGGCTAATGGATTTTTTTGGGCGTAAAAATCCTTAGCATGGCTTCCTTCGGAAGGGAAGTAAAGCCGTTGGTCCCGTGTCGTAGATTTACGGCACGTAAAAGAACCTTAAGCCTGATAGAGAGGCCTCTGAGCAAAATTAAGCGGTCTTTCATGCCCAATATAGAATGGGACGCTGAGAACCACAGCAGTTAAAGAGCGTCCATAAATAACACGCCATTTCCATTTCTAAAGCTGTATTTCTGGTGAAATCTTGGTATCAAATTTTTGGGTTGAACACACTACCTTCTTTTACTATATACAGTAGAATAAGTAAAAAGTTGTTATGCAACTTAACTTTTCTGCTCTTATTTTGAAAATAAATTCTACATCCTATGTGCTGCAAATAGTTAAAGAACCCATAAACTTCTTAACTTTAGTTACAGAACTTAAAGACAAATGCTAAGCTATAAGCTAATCAGATATGTGCAAAGGTTATTTATAAATCAGTGCCAAGTGATTTGGGGTGTAGACTACCTCTGGATTAAATCTAGAATACTACAGCATGAACTGCTGCTTTTGTACAGCACACAAGAACAGCAATGTTTTGTAACCATTCTCATTAACCACTCTACTACAATCTATAGTTTCATCTGTTTCACATTAATCAAGAAAAACAATTGTGGACATTTTATTGTAAGTGCATAAGAGATTCAGGAGGCTGAAATGATAGTCAAGTTTTTAAAAAATGGGTCCATATATACTGACGTTGAAACTGCAGCATAAGAAGCAAAATAATGGTAATCCTAACCTCAAAAAAGAAAAGTGTAATTTTCTTTATCAGCCTTCAGCATCTCTATAGCCATCCAATGATCTCTTTTACTCTTTATTTCATTTTAAATGAATTATTATACATAAATAATTAAACAACACAAAAAAAATCTAACAGGATATAAAATATAATTTTTAGCAATAAACATTTATCAGGTTATATGAAGGAATTAGATATATACCATGCGATCCAAATACACCCGGACCACTGCACAGTGTTTTACCACTGTGCACATGGAAACAAAACACACAGCTGCAGTATATAACGCCACGGTGCTGACTTGTTTTTCTCTGCTCTGAAAGTGCAGTATTGAGCTGATGGTGATATAGTGTGGTTGAGTTATATCAGTGTGCTTTATTATTTTGTCCTGTACTTCATTTGTTTTCTACTGTACAGTGTGTAGTTATCTATAATTAAAATGTGTTAACTCAGCTCGCCAAGTGAAAGTAAGATTTGCAGAAAGATTTCCAGGTGTAAAAGTTCCAGGCTGCACAACAATCCATGAACTTTACAATAAATTTCAGGCCACAGGAAGTATTCAAGCTAAGAAATCTAGAAGGCTGCATACAGTTCTTACCAAAGAAACATATCTGCCAGGATATTACCAGCATTTCACAATGTGATCTATGGCGAGTAATGGACAGTTTCCTACAGAGGTGCCAAAAGTGCATGGGCAATGATGGTGGCCAGTTTCAGCATCACCTTTCATAAAGCTGGTAAGTAAAGTATTTAGTACTTTTAAAATATTGTATGGTTTCATCCGCTTCTTTCTATGACAGCAGCAGATGGCACGGCCAGGCAAAACACCATGCAGCTGGTTTGCACTTTGACTAACTTGTTATATTGTGTGGGAAGATAATTTATTTTATGCACATGTGTTATTTTCGATTAACGATAATAACAAATTTGTTCTATTCGTTGGAAGTCACTATGTACACTGTTTTATCTAGATTTTGCTGATGATATATGTATAGTGACACAACGTTTTTAAAGATATTGAAATGAAACTACAGGATTTAAAAGTTGAGACTCAGGATATTGGTATGAAAATAAATAACACAAAAACAAAAGAAATGAAAATAAAATAAAAAAATACAAATAAATTGTGACCAAGATGTAGATAACAAAATAAACAAAGCAAAAAATGTTTTCTCACAACTAAGAACATTATGGAATTCACAGAATATTCTAAAGAAATACTTAAAATTAGAATATTTAAATCAAATGTATTATGTGTATTGCTGTACGGATGTGAAACCTGGAAAACGACACATAAAATAAATAAAACATTGCAAAATTTTATTAATCAATGTCTAAGACACATACTGAGAATTTGTTGGCCAAAAATCGTTAGCAACACTACATTATGGGAAATAAAAAACCAATTGATAGAGAAACAAAGAAGCATAAATGGACATGGATTGGACATATAGTGAGAAAGAAAGGTGGAAATATAGCTAGACAGATATTGGAATGGAACCCACAGGGAGAAAGAAGAATTGGAAGACCGAGGGTATCTTGGAGAAGAATTGAGAAAAATGAATAGATCATGGAAAGAGATAAAGTCTCATCAAAGAATAGAGTTTGATGGTGAAGATTTGTTGTGGCCCTATGTTCCACCTAGAAATTAAAGGAAATCATCATGTACACTGTTTACACAGTTGAACCTGTTTTATACGTAACCCAGTTGCATTTATACGTAAATTTTCATAGGTCCCGGTAAAATGTAGTTTAGAAACCTGTTAACAGAACCTTATTTATACGTAATTCACTGTTATATGTATTGAATTTCATTGAAATACAACCAAGTTTTACTTAATTATAATGAGCATATGGCGTACACTATCTTAAAACAAACTCGAGGGTATTTTCCTTAACTCTGTTGACAAAGACGCAAGGTAAGTGGGAGACTTTTAGCCTTGTAAACAAAAGACAATAACACATTTGCTGGTAGAGCATGACAATGCAGCAACAAACGAGAAGTAAAGAAAAAAGATGTTCGGTATCGGGTGTTTATTGTTAAACAGCGGTTTGTCTTTCAGTTCTCAGTTGCTTCTAATCAGCCATGGAGAACTGAAAAAGGAAATATTACACGCTAGATCAGAAAGTGAAATTCATACGAGAGGTGGAGCTCCTCACAAAACCAAAACTGGAGGGTGCAAATTTCGATACCTTTGTGCATTTTGATGACAATCTAGCTGTGTGTGGGGAACTACAGGATGTGTGCCAAAAACATGGTGGTGATCAAGAGAGTGGACCAGCTTCAAGCAACACTGACATTAATGTGGATGATGACTCAAATCTTGAAATACCTAAGGTGATTGAAGTGTTAAATGTGTGTAGACATTACATCAATGCTAAAAGTGGTAGTGAAAAAGTTCTAAATTCATTAATAATTTTGCAAAATGAGGTTTATGCACTTAGTGCAAGAAAAGGAAACAAGCTAAATTAACTGATTTCTTTAAAGCAGGAACAAGTTGAAAATAATGTTTTTTTTGTATGTATCTTTGTTTGTAAAATTTTGCACATATAGGCCTATTTTATTGCCTTATATATATATATATATATATATATATATATATATATATATATATATATATATATATAAAAATGATGATGCATTATCAAAATCTCAGTTGTAAGTAATTCTGAGTTACAAGTAATCTTCCCTCATTCCCTTGATATGCGCATTAACCAGGTTCAACTGTGTCTTTAGACAAGATACAAAGGTTCATAATCAGCTGTTATCAGCAAATCACAACCACAATATAGCCAACATTATGTGAATCCACCCTAACTGGCAAGGGTATAGGAGTGCACACATTCATTAAGCAAGTATATCTTTGAAATGCCTAGCCAGAGTATTATGCATGTTACAGGAGTCACATATCCTGATTGGTGCGAAGAAAAGGCATACAAGCATGCTGTGTATTCCAGACCTAGTCCTAATTTTGGTTCTACACAATAATGGTAATGCTAACTTGCAGGAACAAAACTGAGACTAAATCTCAAATTAAAATACATGTTTGTTACAGCCTGCTTTATCCAACACTGTTCTTAAATCACATACAGAAATTGTGCCAATTAAATCCCTAGGCAGCTACAAAACTAATAGAATGCTTTGCAGTCCGACTATAAACCCAACTGTAAACAATTAGTAAGGTCTAACCCAGATCTGGGAAACTGAAAAAATGGAAAGGAATTGTGATATCTCCTCATTCCACCTGGAGTCATCAAGACTGTTGTTCGGCATGTAAAGTACAGCAGTGGCAGAGCTAGTCAATATTAAACAGGAGTGGCTGGGCACTAAAATGAGATTTTCATAATTTTTTTCCATTTTCATGTTTTAATTGCATATGAATATTTTGAATCCCCACTCAATTTGGAATAACTTTCATAGAGGTATGCTAATTGTAAATAGTTTAAAAATATTGCTTAAAATAATCCTGCATAGCAGTTTTTTTAAGAATATTTTAGTACACTCACTTGGTAAAACGTCAATAACTTTGTAAATATTAGTGTTACAGAAGAGATCTTTTTTACTTTTAATCAGAAACTTTTATTTTGACTATTCACATTTCCTTCATGTGAGAGTTTCAAACTACTATAAAGTTGTGTTTGGAAAGTTAGGTTACATTTTTTTAATTTAACGTTTGAAAGCAATTTCTGTAGTTCAATTAAATTTTTCTATACCCCATTATGTCAGAAAATAATTGGCACTAAGGGCTGACATTTTTACCATATATTTGCACTCAATTTTGCTTTATTTTAACAATTTTTTTTATGTATATGGATTAGTTATTATTTTTTAAATTTAAAAATCATAATTTTTCAATAACATTTTAAGAGCTTGATTTAAAAAATATCTTTCCTTCTAATGAACAGAAATATTCCATTTTTCATCAATCAACAGTAAAGGTATTATTGCCATACCTTGAAAACTTTAGCTCACTATACATTGGTTATAAAAGGCGTTGAATTTACACTTCAATTGCTTCACTAAGTAATAAATTACCTGGACATGTTTCACAGGCGTACGTTGCCTACATCAGAAGAGGGACAGCTGTTAAGTCACCAATCGCCTGAAGAAGGTTTTGCTTTTAACCACCAAACAAAGGTGAAGTAAGTTCTAATGTGTGATTTATGTATCTTTAATCTGATGTAGCATTTTTTTATTTTGTCCCCTCCCAATTTTTCTACCTCAAAATCTAAGATTTCAAAGCCACCCCATGTGCCTTATTAAGCAAACAATATAAACACAAATGTTCTAATTTTCTCACAAGACTCTTGAGAGGTTAAGTAAATGGAAGATGCAATGATATCTTAACACATCTTAAATACCAATAACTTATTTTATTAGCATAATAATGCTAAAAATGCTGTTGTGAAGCAAATTTATTACCTTTCCAAAACTAAGAACAAAGTGACTATCTCTCAAGAGTGACACAAAAAACTGTATTCATCTTCTATTGATTGTTTTTTTATTTTTATTTTTAAATTTTTGACATATTTACTGCTTGTGTTTACATACTCTAGAACTTGATTTTGCTCTGGTTTCTGGACAAACAAACTAAAGAATGTTTTAATGATAGTTCTGCACACAATCACAGTAAGAATTACAGACAACAAACCTTTATTTATAACTACTATCAGGATAAATAACACAGCAAGTAAACATCTAACTTTTATTTGTAAGTGCTTGTTCCTAGCAATAAATTCATATTAATGTATTTTATTACTCTTAGCATTTAATTATACTCATCCAGTAATGTAAACTTTATTCAGAATACATGTCTACATTTTCCTTAGATATGTTAATATGTATTTCCATTCTTCGAACATCAATTTATTTATTTTTAACTTTTCCTCCATTATCACATCCAGAGCTTTAGTGCACAGGCCTTCCTCAAGATGTTTATAGGGGGAGTGTTTAATGGAGGTAGGAAACAAGGCTGGCAAGCTGCCTGTGAATGCACTAGCCAGAATTTCTATACACACTCAGTTTCATAAGGAATGGATAAAGCAGGCACTTAAAATTTATCATGCAATAAGTTCTATTTATGTACAAAGTGAAAGTTTAACTACCACTTCTGGGTCAATTGCATGTTACTGCATTTTGTTTTGTTTCTATCAACATTCCTAAGGTACAAACTTGATACAACATATTTAGAATCAAAAATGTTACCTCTGCATTATTGCAGTGGCTAATTATTTTTCCTCCTTCCCCCAAAATAAACACAAACAAAAACATTTCCCAGGCTATTACTAAAATATTGAAAAATAACTTATTTTACTCTGTAGTACACACTTTTATTCCTAATGGGATTTTACTATTTTCAAGATATGTGTATATTAACATATAAGTTTATTAATGTAAACATACGGTTAATAACTATAGGAAACAAAATGAATAACTTAAAACTTCCGTGAGCGGTACCATTTGTTAGACTGATATTGTACATTTACTGCTGAAGTCTTAGTTTACAGCAATTTAATGCCAATATCTTCAGAGTTAAATAATTTTTCTCGTGTTGCTTACGGTCACATGGGATAACCATCGCAGAAATAATATTTGTTTTGAAAATCTGTAAATCACCATAAATCTCACGGCCTTCATTAAATCGCTATATTTCCTCAAATAAGGCATGGCTATAGAAACCTTTCAATGGACAGACCAATGAGTCAGTGGGGCTGAGGATGTTATCTATCTCGGACCAAGAGGTCATCAAACTTAACCATGTCGTGCGCTGTCAAAGTGCGATCAATAATTCTTCACACGAGAATTTTGTAGAGAACTTCCTACTGTTTTGCAAACAAAATGTGAACACACATTTGTACTTTCATGCATCCTGCGGAAATATTCGCAAACAAAGAATGACCTCCGTGTACAAACTGAGCAAAACTTATGTGCATGGTATCTCAGCAACACTATTTATTACCCTTTAGCCCTAAAGAATTCCATAATATAAGTAAAAATACTTACGCTGCCCAACAGGATACATTTTCTACTAAAAAATATAGAAAATAAATACTAAAAAAAACACACAATAAATAAATACAACTGTCTTTCCCCCCGCTTTTAGAGACCTCACTCGACTATCAACATGGCGTGCATGACGTCAAAAACTACTTTGCAGTTCGCAATCGCGGATTGGTCCATTTCCGAAGTCTGCAGCCGACGAGCAGCCAAATTTAACATATTGCACTCGCTAAAAGAAGCGTTTTAATTTTCTGTTGATATTCTTTTCAGATATCTGCATAGTTCATTACAATATAACTTTATTATCTAAACTTAGATAACGTCATAAATTGGCGCGAACTATAAATCCATATCCGCCAATATGCAAAGATTTGAATTCATTCTTTTTTCAATGTTGGTTCCCTTGATATTAACAAAATGTCTATTCCTTTCTCAGGCACGTTAAAGAGGTCTGGTGGTATATCTGCTGCTATCAAAAAACAATTACAAGGAGTGAACTTGAAACCAGTTAAAAGAGTTGTAGTTAAATTTGACCCGTTCCACGATAACGTTAGAGAAACCAGGTATGTATGGCTATTTTTAAATCACTATTTTTGCCGATTCCCATGCGCTAAATGACGTCACTGAGTTGCGCGTTTGTTTTCTAACAGCAGACGAAAAAGTCGATAATGGTACTTATAAGGCTAAATATTTCGATAGATATTTGTAACTGACATTCTGCAGTGGAAAACTAAGGATACTTGGTACAGAAAAATAATGGTAGGTGGAAGATTTGAGCATTTGCCGTGCTGTTCTTAATTTTGACGCACATAACCTATTTGTTGAGGCGTTTACTCGTATACATTTCTTTCTTAGCCACTAGAACATCCCCTTAATGTAATTCAAACCCGAATTGAATTACGTGGCTTTAAACATAGCTTTAAAGCAGATAGAAGTCGGTAGGAAGAGTAAATCGTAAAGGGGGTCAGGGAAAAAGATGCAGGAAGCAGTAGCTGTATATGAAACAACAATTCTGGTATACTATACATCTATTAGGTTTTACCTCAACATTTTTTTTAAGCTTCTACACTATGTTAATGACGAAAAACTACCTGCCTTGATGATGGGCATATTAATTATTCTGTGCATTCTTCCTTATTGTTTTTTGGCCTTACACTTAAAACATTCTTCACAGCTCCTGTGTATGGTGCAGGGGTAAAAAGCTTTCTGGTACAGAGAGACTGGGATTGAATCTTGGAATTATCCTGGAATGGTTTTTTCCAAAGTTTTCCCATGACCTCATTATAAATGCCAGGTAACAGCTCAATGGCACCCAATTCATTTGAGTAATTCATCAATTGTTGACAGCAATCAGCAAGCTCTGTCTTACTTTTGGTTTTCAGTTACCTGTGAGACTGTTGCAATAAAGAAGAGGCCTTGTTCAGCACACATGTTTTAGATCTTTCTGGAGAGAATACAATTTCTTCTGGTAATTATTTACAAATTGGGCCGCTCCGCTGCGACTTATGCCAGTTTTGCACTCTAACGGGACCGGTGTGGTTAGAGAGGGATTATGGGTGGGGAGATGGTTTAAAAAACTAACATATCCATTGCGCTGTTAGGAGTTGTTGGAAATATCGATAATGAAGTACTACCACAATATAAAATTAGAAACATAAATTTATATACACACACTAACCTAAACAGATTGGAACCTAACCTCATGCTAAATTTGAAATCCACAGGCTTTGAAATTGTCATCATAAATACAAAGTCAATCAATTGCACTTAGTTTCATTCAATTTTAGAGTGACCGAAGTTCTGCATAATAAAATTCACTGAACAGCTGTATCTGCGTGAAACATACTTGTCATACATCAGCACAGCGTCTAGCGACATATGCCGGTGTTGCATTCCACAACACTGTTCGCCTGCCGCCGACAATAAAACTCAGGTTTTAGGCACTTTAGTGTGTAGTATTATATATTTGCATTGCAAAAGTACTACAAGACATCTTTATTTATATTCTACTCCTTCTAGGCAGCATACTTCATAAATATTCACAAAAGAGGATCACTACGCGCACGTAATAAATTAGCATTTAACTTAATTACAGAGCTTTTCCGATAAAAAAATTGGTGAAAGCGTAACAACTATAAACCAAACTTACAGTCAAACCACAATTTGTTTAATTTCTAGAGGGGCAAGTTCTCTATAATTGCCTTTCTTCTTAGATAATAAAAGATAAGTTTTTATGTTTAATACCCACTATGTATTTATACTTGTTAGCCTTTCAATTTCTGATCCCAAAGATGCATAATGTTTTATTTATTTGTTTATAGCTTAAGGTCCTTTATCTAAGTTAGTCATTGGACAATGAATGAACTCAAGTTCCATAGAGCTTAAAGTTACTCAACATTTGTCTTCTCAGGATACAGGAAAACCCAGGGCGAGGGGGGGGGGGATAGTTAACTGGGTAACTCACCCTAAGCGAAATTTGAACTTGTGACCTCTTGAATGTGAGACAGACAGGATACTTCTGAGGTGAGCTGTATATTCTGTGACATCTATTTTTACATAGCACATGGTATATAAGTAGAGCATGTATTGCACCATTTCTGAACTATGCTTAAGCAATAGTCAAGTCTTTTAAGAGCAGGTTGCCATGAGGTTGAAATCCAGTTCTTTGCATTGCCAGCAGTTGATAAATTCCTGTATGAGAAATCTTTTAAATGCATCAAAACTGAAACCAGTAAAAGGAATAGCTAAAAAATTGTCAACTCTATAAAAAAAAATAATATATATATATTTTGTGTATTTTATCAAGATCTACATTTTTGTGTAATATGTTTTTGTTTATCTATACACAATTCATCCAGAATGAAGAGCAGAGGCTATTCCAAGAAAATTCAAAATATACATTTTATTTGTGTTGTAAACATCAATAATGTACAATATTTTAATCAAAATTGTTAGAGCCATTTTTGAGAAAAACAACATTTTCAAAAAATGTTCCATGTAAAGGGTAGTTTGTGATGGGAGGAGTTTCTTGAAAATCTTTGTGTTGCATCCTTGGAAGATACTAAACCTAAATACCAAATTTGATGTTTAACAGCCTTTCTGTTTTTGAGCTATGCTGTCCACACACTTTTTTACTTTCTCTACATGTACTATGTACATAGTGTATAGAGAAGGTATTGTAATGCACCCAAAAATTCCATACTGAGATTTCACCGGAAATATATGTTCTGAGACCCCCTTTATAAAAAAAAATTAGAAAAATGTCTGTGTGTGTGTGTGTGTGCGGCATAGCTCAAAAATGAAAAGTCCGTTAAAAACCAAACTCGGTATTTTGTTTTGGTATTTTCTAAGGATGCGACACTAAGATTTTCAAGAAAATCCCCCCATCCCCAACTACCTTTAGTAGAACTTTTGTCGAAAATTTTGATTTTCTCAAAAATGGCTCAAAAGATTTGGAATAAAATATTGTATATTAAAGATATTTACCTGACAAATGTTTATAAAGGCCAATAAGTTACTATGATGCAGCTCTAATGACGAAATAACAAAAGTGCCCAGTATAGGAGTCATGCCAAGTGGTGGAACCATTGTTTACTAATAATCAAAAGGAAATTGACAACAATGAGTTGTGGTTAGCCAAAATAGCTTATCACAGTTTATAGGCTTTCACGGCTGGTGTCAATACTATAAAGAATATATCCAGGCATCAACATCTCATAAACATTGTGTTTACATCGCAAAGCCATTGAAACTCAGAAACATAAAAACATTAACTGCAAAGAAGAAGGTCTTAAACTGAACAGAATATGACAAACAGCACTAACGAAAGTCAAAATCAAGAATATCACCCGAGCCAATCAGATGCCAGCAGAGCGCAAGTCCAGACCACTACTAACCCGTGTCAATCAGTGCAGACCTCCTCTCCAGCCGCTGATATAAATGCCACAGCCCACAGTACAACCAGCGCAGTTGCTGTTAGAACTTCAGCAAGAGTACTTCGAGCTTGCCACTGCTTCGGAAGATGTCTGCCATAGTTGCATACAAAACATCTGGGAAGGAGGAGTCCAGTAGACCATGGCCCATAAGCCCAGATTATACTTTTTCTACTACAAAATAGCTTTTCTTAAGTTCAGATAGCAAAATGTGCAAGACTAGGCAATCATGTGTTGCAATTCCACATACTAAGATGCATTTCCGTGCTATGATTTTAAAGTCATAGGGGAGGGAGACTGCATTGTGCAACTGAGGATCCTTGTCCTTTGCAATCCACCATTAATTGAGGGTATGCACAGTTTAGAAGGGGAAGGGATTCCCTCAAAGATGAAGACCGAGCAGGGTGGATGGTACAGCAACAGTGAAAGCAGGGCACATGTTGAGGGAAGAGCATTATTGCACATATGGCCAGATTCAAGTTCCTCTTGAGTATTGGATTGGCAGCAGCAAAAACAATCCTTAAAGAAACACTTGACATAAAGAAGCTCTGCAGTTGCCTCACAAATCAAGCTCAGGGAAGTGAAAGACCTCCCTATAACCTGGTTTACCTCCATTGGTTGCGGATGGGCCATTGTATTTTTACTTTCTCTACATGTACTATGTGCATAGTGTATAGAGGAAGTATTGTATTCCACCAAAATATTCGATGTTGAGATTTCACTGGAAGTGCATGTTTTAGGACCCCCTAAATCCAAAAAAAAAAAAAAAGAATTTTCAGAAAAATGTCCGTGTATGTCTGTGTGGTGTGGACAGCATAGCTCAAAAACGAGAACACTGTTAAAAACCAAACTTGGTACTTAAGTTTGGTATCTTCCAAGGATGTGATACAAAGATTTTGAAGAAAATCCCCCCCCCCCCACCCAAACTACCCTTTACATGGAAAATTTTTTGACAATTTTGATTTTCTGAAAAATGGCTCTAACAATTTTAATTGAAGATATTTACATGCCAAATAAAATGTATATCTTGAATTTTCTGGGAATAGCCTCTGAAGACTACTTTATTCTGGATGAATTTTACACAATTTTGCATAACTGCAAAACCGTAAGAGATAGACAAAAATGTACAACACAAAAAATGTAGAGCACATTAAAACACACACTTTATGTTATATACATTTTTTTTGTGGAGTTGATCATTTTTGAGACATTCCTTGTTTTTTGTTTCACCTTTAAAAAACTTACTTTTCTCATACAGGAATTTGTCAACTCATGTGCAAACAAAGAACGGAACTTCAGTGACATAGCAATCAGCTTTTGACTATCACTTTGACCTATGATTCTCCCTTATTTTGCTTCTACTTACAAGGAAGCAAGTAATAAGACTATTTCTGCTATTTTTTTTCGCGATTAGCATGCAGTAAATCGAAGCTTAAACTTTTTAGCAATAATTTGTTGCAGAGATGTAGAGAAAGTCATGTGAATATAACACATCAGATTTTTACCCATAGTTATCTTTTTAACAGAGATCCTGACTCCTATCTGCCTGCTCTGTGGAGTGTCTTTGATGGTGAAGCACATGCTGCTAGAGTGCATTAGGGTGTGGTTGATAGGTTTTTTCACTTTTTATCAATCATTTGTCTTCCACTAAAAATCTGATTTGTTTCATGGTGGTAGTATGGTTTTAGTTTTAGCTCCTTTTAACCTGTTCTTACAAGCTATTGTTTTTACTGGTTTTATCGGTTTTTAGCACTGAATGGTTTTTAATCTCTAATTTCTTTATACTTTTAGCTGTTATTTTATCTGATAATTTTATTCAACATTTTATCTCTGGGCTCCTGACAATTTTAATTTTCTAAGGGCACTGATAACCTAGTAGTTGAATACCCCAAATCCTCATCATCATCATCATGCCTCGCACATGTGCAATAGTGTCCAATGGAGGAAGATCCAAAATCATATTTAACATAGTAACAGGTGACGAAAGCTGGATTTACCACAAACTAAGTAACAGTCATTTGCTAGTATGGGTCTTCACAGCAGAAGGTCTCCCAACAAAAGTGAAGTGAAGGAGAAGTGTTGGCAAGAAGGTGATCTGTTCCTCCTTAGCAGCACATGGCAATATTATGATGGTTTCACTTGAGGGTCAAAACATTTTCACTGCCAGGTTTTTCACCACAAGTGTTCAATGAACTGAGAAAAAAGCACCCTAAGACTGGTTGTTGCACTGTGACAATACCTCTGCCCAAACTGCATATTACCAGCACAAAACTTTTGGAATCGTGACCCTGACCACCAACCCAGCTACTGAGCCTACTTATTGGGGTTTGTGATATGATACTTTGCTTACTTAAAGTCACAGCAAGCAAACTTTGTACAGTCTGCATCGAAAGTGTTCCACATATGTTTGTATTCAAAGTGGGCAGTAAATAATGTTCATTTTATTAGTTTTTTAACCATAGCTCCTACATTTTCAAAGTTAAGTGGCAAGGTATTACTTAGAGCAGAGAAATAATTGCAAATGTCCTTGACTTTATGAAGATGCAGAGATGAAGAAAGAAAATGTATGTTCCCCGAGTTCTTCAAAAACCTGCAGAAAGTGAATGAAAGAGTAGTCAAGGCAACTGATATTTCACTGAGCTCTGTTGCCAGGGTTCTCAAAGATAAGAAAGAAAAATAAAACTTAATATCTCACCTTTAAATTAAAAGATGTAGAACAGTTGTGTCACCAGCGAATTGCAGAAAGCAGGCCAGAATGGAAAAAGTGTATGTCATGTTGAGAACATTGAAAATCATTAGGAAGAATTGTAGAAAATCAAATAGAAAGAATTCTAATCTAGGATAATGGTGCAGAAAGTAGCGATAGTGTTGATGATGACAATGACATGAGCGAAGACGAAGGACTGTCAGGTGTGGAAGAATTGGAGGCAGACAATTGACATTGTTTATATAGTAGGCCATTTGTATAGATGTTTTGTAAATATGAATATAACACACGTTTATCAGTGCAGGTGACAGATATGTGACATTGACTGTGACAGGCATGAATTGACTGGTGAACTGCTTATCTGAAAGTACAACTCGCTTCCTAGTTCTCATTAAGATTTTCACATGTCCACATCTGTTGAACCAGTTATAAGATACAACTCAATTTCTTCAGATATTTATCCCATCCCTCCTACAGTACAAATCTGACCCCATACAACTTTTTTCTATTCCACAAAATGAAAGAAAATGTGGTCAACCATTTGAGTCTCCCGAAACAGCAGAGCTGCTTATGAAAAATGTATGTGCACTCTCTTCAAAGAAGAATGGCGTTCAGCATTTGAAAAATGGTTTCAAGGATGAGACACTGCATAGAAGGCAATGGAGAATATTTTGAAAACTTACAATTATCAGATCTAAATTTTTAATATTTTTTGAACTCATTTTCAAAAATTTTGGAATGACAATATGCAATTTAGAAGATTTAAGGCTTTCATAGCAGTGGATTGAAAGTTAATCTTGATTAACAACATTTATTTACTGATAGAAGAATAACTTCCAACTTATACAAAAGATTATTCTTTTAACTACATCATGCTAATTGAGATAAAAATGGCATAATTGGACTTATTACTTGCTTCCCAGTAAGTAGAGGGGAAATAAGGGAATACATAAGGCTAAAGCAATAGTCAAATCTTTTAAAAGCTCGTTGCTATGTGAAACAATTGAGGTTTGATTCCTGTTGCATGCTCCCGTTAGAGAAAAGTTATGATAGTTTAAAAATAAAACCAATAACAAGAATAGTTAAAAAATGGTCATCTCTACAGGAAAAAAAGTATATGTATTATATGTGTTTTAACGAGATCTATATTTTTTTAGTAGAAAGATTTTCTATCTCTTGTGGTTTAACTACTATACAAAATTCATTCAGAATAAAGAGGTCTTCAGAGGCTATTTCCAGAGAATTCAAAATATTGATTTTATTTTTTGTAAATATCTTCAATATACAGTATTTTAATCAAAATTGTTAAGAGCCATTTTTGAGAAAAACAAAAATTTCCATACAAAGGGTGGTTTGTGATGAGGGGATATTTTTTGGAAATCTTCATGTTGCATCATTGGAAGATACTAAATATAAATACCAAGTGTGATTTTTAACAGTCTTTTGGTTTATGTACTATGCTGTCCACAGAAACACACTCATGCGCACACACACACACACACACACACACACATTTTTCTAAAAAAAATTTGCATGCGGGGGACCTCAAAACATTTTTTGTAAAATCTTGACATCAAATTTTTGGGTGGTATACAATACCTTCTCTAGCTACTATGTACATATGTGCTAGAGAAACTAAACTGATGTGCTACATTCACATAGCTTTCTCTATGTTGCAGCAAACTATTTATGTAAAAGCTTGTTCTATTTCATGTTTATCAAGATAAACATTAGCAGAAATGGTTTTATTGTGAGCAATTCTATCTCCTTAAGCAAGAGGAATAAGGTAATAAAATAAGCTAAAGCAACTAGTCAAATCTTTTAAGAGCTGGTTGCAATGATGGAATTGACATTCCATTCTCTTCTCTTGATCAGGATAAAAAAATATAACGACTTCCTATTTGAGAAAAGTATAAATATTGCAAAAATTTAAACCTATAATAAGGATTTTTTTGTAAAATTTGCTGCTTAAAAATGTAGAGCTCTTTGAAGCACCCAATTTAAGTTGGATACATTTTTTATGAACCTAATCACTTTCAAGATATTCCTTGATATTTGGAACAGTCATTGACTGTTTTTGATCGTGTTCATGAAAAAAGTACAGAATATCCACAGCTCTGATATCTCCAGAAACAATCCTCTATCATTTGGTGAAGCTCTGATATCTCCAGAAACAATCCTCTATCATTTGGTGAAGCTCTGATATCTCCAGAAACAATCCTCTATCATTTGGTGAAGCTCTGATATCTCCAGAAACAATCCTCTATCTTTCGGTGAAGCTCTGATATCTCCAGAAACAATCCTCTATCTTTCGGTGAAGCTCTGATATCTCCAGAAACAATCCTCTATCTTTCGGTGAAGCTCTGATATCTCCAGAAACAATCCTCTATCTTTCGGTGAAGCTCTGATATCTCCAGAAACAATCCTCTATCATTTGGTGAAGCTCTGATATCTCCAGAAACAATTCTCTATCTTTTGGTGAAACTCTGATATCTCCAGAAACAATCCTCTATCATTTGAAGCTCTGATATCTCCAGAAACAATCCTCTATCTTTCGGTGAAGCTCTGATATCTCCAGAAACAATCCTCTATCATTTGAAGCTCTGATATCTCCAGAAACAATCCTCTATCTTTCGGTGAAGCTCTGATATCTCCAGAAACAATTCTCTATCATTTGGTGAAGCTCTGATATCTCCAGAAACAATCCTCTATCATTTGGTGAAGCTCTGATATCTCCAGAAACAATTCTCTATCATTTGGTGAAGCTCTGATATCTCCAGAAACAATCCTCTATCATTTGGTGAAGCTCTGATATCTGCAGGGCTTCACCAAATGATAGGGGATTGTTTCTTTTATATCACTACTGGCTTTGCACAAAAAAGTCACTTTTGGAGTGTTTTGACCAAATGTTGCAGAATTATTAATCCCAGACAGTTCCAACTGCAACAGCTACGTACTGTATGTTGAAGGAGTGGATCCAACTTCAGATTAACTTTCTGTATAAGTAACTGTATTAAGACAGTATATTAAAGAAATATGCAGTGTATGGTTGTCCATATGTGAATGTTAAAATCCAAAGAAAGAAGAAAGTTGGGAGCTATGTACATATGCAATACTTCAACCAACTTACAAAATAGCATACTGCATTTTAAGGTTTTATGGGAAATTTTACATTTAGTACTGAAAAAAACAAAAAAAACAAAAACTTGCCAACTTCATTTATTATATATTTCATAGAGTTAATCATTATCTGTGAACAGTGAAAGTAGATAACTATGAGGGCCATTTGGAAACTGTTTACAGTAATACTTCTGTGTACCTTATTTATTAATGTGCATGTGATCTCTTGATATACTCTCCACACTGTTACCATTATTTTGGAGTGTTATGCACCTACTAGTGGAGAACTGCCTGTAATTCCTCGTTGCCAAATCTGTTACCCTCCTTCATGCTGGTGGGTGTAGCAGAACAATGAACCACAGCAATGTCGCATTGCTGTGCTGGAGGAGTACTCCTTCCTGTCGCCATTGCTGAATACTGTATCTAAGTCATGTAAGGGTGTCACAGAACACCCTGCTGTTGACAGTTGTTCCTTGTTAAAGCTAGTCCATCAGCAGATGCCAAAAGTGTCCCTAAAGACAGAGATCATCTGCTTACTGCAGGTGGAAAAGCACAAAATCTCTTGGATGAGGAATTCCCAGGATGTTTTTTATTGCGTGGATTGGATTTTCTTCTCAGGTGTATGCTAATGACACCATATTTGTCCAAAAAATCTGGATCATCATTGTTTGCATCCAATAGTTGACGACAGACTTCAACTTTGTTCTCTTCTTGGCTTCTGTCAAGTCCTGTAGAACCCAACGTGCATACACCTTTATCATATCCAAACAAGCATGGACAATGGTATACAGGTTTCTTTGGTTCCAATTTAAGGGCTTGTTTCCTAAGTGACTTTTCTCCATGAAATCACATTTTTCACAAAAGACAAATTTCATATAATTCTTGTCCTATTAAGGTAGAAGCCTAAATTTTGGCATGTACAATTCTGTAATACTTGCAAATGTATCTATATATACGAAAAAAAAATCACACAGTCATAGGAATGGTGGAACTGGGATCACATGACAAGGAGTTAAGTCATTTTGGCAGTAAACTAAAGCTTTATTTAGCTGTCCACTGCAGTATGAAGAAGTTGATATGTATCATTGATAAAATAAAAGTGCTGCAGCTGTCAGTCTTATGTTTATTATCATTCAAACACCATAACATCTAAATGGTAAACCAAAAGCCTTCAAAGTGTTAGTTTAATACCATACCAGATGAGATAATTGTTTAAATGTTTAAACTTAACACACTATAAAGAGAGCCAATACCAAACTTCTTTTTCCAACTGGAAATAATATTACTAGCTAAGAATTAATTGTAACTTGACTTTGTGTACTTAAATTATTAGGCTTTTCAGTTTATAAACCTCAAAAACATACAAAATTAATATAACAGCCAATGTCAATCATTTTACTATCGCTAGAAATAATAGTATGAGCCTAAGCATCACTGTTGCACATGACTGCAAGAAAATACCTGCTTATAAAATGACATTGCAGGATGATCATCAGTGATACCTAGCTTTTTATAAGTAACTTGAAGCGTTCCTATTGGCTATGAGGTGTTTTGGAAATAAACTCAGCTGGGGATGCATCACATTGGAAATAACATCAACTTTCAAAGGCTCCTGATGCTGACATTTACGTCAATTTGAACATTTAATACAACTTACACCTTCGCAGAAGGTATTCTTAATACTCTGGTATGCTTAACTCCAAACTTTTAAATTGGAAATTAGCCCTTCAATTCATCAAAGGTTACATGCCTTCAGCCATGATCAATTCAGACACATCCTCAATATTCTTGGACCCTGCTTAGGTAGTGTGTCAGCCTTACATTCAATAGGCCGCGAGTTCAAATCTCACTTATGGATAAGGTTTTTTTTTCCCCCCTTCTTCAGAGTTTTCCCTTATCTTGAGAAGACAAATGTCAAGTAACACTAAGCTACATAGACCCCCAAGATCATTTGAAACATAATTTCACCAATTTCATTCATCGTCCGATATGACCAACAAGGTTAAAGGTCGCTAAGTTACAAAAAAAATCTGATGTGTTACACTCAAATGACTTTCTCTAATTGTTTTGCAAACAAACTTCTTACAAAAGATTATTCTTCTTTCTACACATTGTTAATCGAGATAGGTGTTAACAGAATGTTCTTAATATTTAGATCCTTATAAGTAGAAGGGAACGAAGCGAATGCACTAGGCTAAAGTGATAGTCAAACGTTTTAAAAGCTGTCATGCGACTGTCATTGCAAATGCTTCTTTGCTTGGCCAGGAGTAGAACAAAAAAACTGATACTTCCTGTCTGAGAAAAGTATACATACTTTACAATTGAAACTAATAACACGGAATATCTCGGAAACGGTAAACTCTGCAGAAAAAATGTATATGACATAATTTGTGTATTTTAAGAAGATTATATTTTTTGTACATAAAAAGTTTTTGTGTATTTGTTATGGTTTATTAGTTATGAAACATTCAGCAAAATTCATCCAAAATAAATAGGTCTTTAGAAGCTATTCCCAGAAAACTGAATATGTACATTTTATTTATAATGCAAATATCTTAAATATAAAAGATTTTTGAGAAGATCAAAATTTTTTCCATGTAAAGGGTAGTTGGGGGTCGAAGGATTTTCTTGAAAATCTTCATGACAGATTCTGGACTTAAATATCAAGTTTGGTATTTAATGGTCTTTTCATTTTTGAGCTATGCTGCCCACAGACACACACACAGACATTTTTTAAAAAAAAAAAGTTGATTCATGGGGTCTCAAAACATGTACTTCCAGTGAAATTTTGGTCTCAAGTTTTTTTGTGGAATACAATACCTTCTGTATACCCTATGTGCATAGTACATGTAGAGAAAGTAAAAATATAGACTATACTAAACACATGCCTTGTTTAATGCCCACTTTTACTACTTGTGGCACCGCAGGCAATGGCATTGATGATACATGGATTGAAGATGGAGTACCTGTGGAATGCGATGGCAGGGGAAATTGGAGAAAACCTGCCCCTACGCCACTTTGTCCACCACAGATCTCACATGTGGTTGCTCGAGAGGCGAGTGGTCCAACCATTTGGCTGCGGTGCGGCCCCGTCTCATGTTTCACAGAGAAGCAAGGGGAGAGAGGTCACTTGCCTGTCCTCCTGCAGTATTGTCAACCAAAGAATGCTTCTTTCTTTGAGGCCTTGGCCATTATGGTGAATAGGTTGTGAACTTATTAACACATTGAAGCGTAAGCTCAAGTATAGCTCAGGCCATGCCAAATGTTCATGAGGCCCATGCCCGGCTCGGGCAGGTATTTCTAATGCTTTTAATGCAATTCTACAGCCTTACCTCGGTTGGGCAAAGAACAAACATCAGTTATCATTTAGTTGTCTGATTTGCACTACCATCTGTCCTTGCTTTAGTCAACTATTAGGAGATTTAGTAATATTGCTGCTCTTGGGTAGTCATGCCATTTTCTTTGAAGGTGGTGATCTGTTTGTTACATTTGTGCTCTTAAATGTTAAAATACCACATTTTCCTTGATTTCTGTGAACTGAAGCTGAAATTCAGGATGCAAATGAAGCTGTGGAAAGTTCTGATTCTAAGGGAGAGTTTTTTGAACTTTGAATAAATAGATTGTAATCGGCTTTATGCCATTTTTTTCAAACTCATATTTGATACTTGTTGTAAATTTAAAATAAAATATTAATATGGAATTTATGACTATTTTCTTACTTGCTGAGAAATCCTTGAATGTCATACTTTTAGATTATCCGAATACTTTTTGGCAGATTTGATTGATGTACTGTAAATAATAACTCAAAGTAGGCATAAAAACCCTGGGTTTCTTGGCACTTCAACTACTGAAACGCCCAGGCTTCAATGTGTTAAAAAAAACACAGCATATATCTGAACCCTGGGAACTGCAGAATGAAACCTTGGCATTGAAGCCACTATATATCAGGGTGTAAAACCTACCGAATGAACGGTAATGAGTTAAGCATAGTACATCTCTTTCTTAACCCTCATACAACTTCAGGACCAAAGATACAGTAGAGGCCCTATGGTAATAACTTCATTACTAGCATGATAAATAACAACAATAATACAAGGACAATTCAGAAAGTAACGAATATATTGACATAACTAAATAATAACAAAAGATATCAACACAAAACTTTATTTACAAAGTACAATACCTTACTCTATTTCTCAACATAATCACTATTACTATCAAGGTATTTATTGTCACGAGGTGTTGGTGTTTCAATGCCTATGTCATGCTCTTCAATGGCCAAGATGTTGAGGTTGCAAAATCTTTTCCACCCAAAAAGTCATGTATGGTGATCACAGTGAAATACCGGTTTTTCTGAATTCTTTCATCAATATTTGCTTTCAATTCTTTTCTAATGGTTAATGAACTTCCACTCCAGTCTTTATCGTACACACTGGTTCTTCCTTGATTACTCGTAAATTATGCGCCATTGCCTCACTGAAGATTTGTTCATTGCATTATAAACTTGCGTTATTACCTGTAAAATTTGATTGGCCAAACATTTTGTGCCTTAAAAATCTGATGTGTTCCATTCACATGACTTTCTCCATTTCTTTGCAACAAATTATTGTTAGAAAGCTTATGCTTCTATTTACTTTATGCTAATCGAGAAAAAATTAGCAGAAAGTCTTATTACTTGCTTCCTTGTAAGTAGAAGCGAAATAAGGGAGTACCATAGTGATAGTCAAAAGCTGGTTGCTTTGTGACTGAAGTTCCTTTGTTTGTATGGACAGGAGATGACAAATTCCTATATGAGAAAAGTATTAAGTTTTTCAAAGCTGAAACCAATAACAAGGAATATCTCAAAAACGATAAACTCCATGAAAAAAATGTATATAATATAAATTGTGTGTTTTAATGTGCTCTACAGTTTTTGTATGGTAAAATTTTTGTCTATCTCTTATGGTTTAGCAGTTATACAAAATTCCGTAAAATTCATCCAGAATAAAGTAGTCTTCAGAGGCTATTTCCAGAAAATTCAAGATAAATATTTTATTAGTCATGTAAATATCTCAAATATAAGCGATTTTAATCAAAATTGTTGGAGCCATTTTTGAGAAAATCAAAATTTTCGAAATTTTTTCCATGTAAAAGGTAGTTGGGGATGGGGGATTTTCTTGAAAATCTTTGTGTTGCATCCTTGAAAGATACTGAACCTATGAATAAGTTCTTTGGTGGTAGAAAAGTAAAACATTGGTATTGAAAAACTGTTACCACATGACAATAAATACCTTGACAAAGAGTAAGATACTGTAACTTTATAAATAAAGTTTTGTATTGATATCTTTTGTTATTATTTAATTATGCCAAATCTCTTGTCACTTTCTGGATGGCCCTTGTACAAGGAGAGAAAATTATTTGCAGCATAGCATCAGAAAGTTCTCGTCCAATATTTATAATTAATAACCAACATTTTTTTTCTTGATGGTCACAGCATTCTTCATATTCAGAGTTTTCCTGCTTTATTGGTTATTGATATCAGGGAATTTTTCATATTTATGGGCAGTGTATGAAGTTGAAATAAAGAGAAAAATGAAAAGATTCACTGCAAAAAATCTTTGGGATAAAATTTACACTAATTTTGTAAGTAACAAAGAGAAAATAATTAAATTAAATCAACTTTTAAGCTTTAAATACCACAAGGTCATCAACAAAGGATCATCTGAGGAAGGGAAACATGTCACATACATTAGCATAGTGGTACATTTATGCTGACATTCTGGTGTAAAATCACATGCAGTTTCAACATAGTATATGAATTCATGCTTACCACTACATTGTCCACAACCATATGTTTTCCCAAGCATTGATATCGTCTCACGGCGAACATTGTGCAGTTCTGGCCCTGGAACGGCCAGTTTTGGCCTTTCCATAGCCATGTTTTACCTAGAAACAAACAGACAGCAAAATTTAGTATTTTAAGGAATTACAAATTATTTCAGACATAACACAGCTTTGCACAAAGAAAGTTTTACTACTCATAAATATCTGTAGCTTCTATTTATTATTCACACTGATTCATTGCTTAATTTTTTTTAATTACAAATTGGCTGCACTGTGGTCAGGTGTTAGATTGTTTGCCTCTCATTAAATGGCCCATGTCGATCCCACAGGGCTGCATGTAGCATTTGTGGTGGACAAAGCGGCATCTAGGTAGATGTTGCACTTTCCCCCACCATTCATTCCTACTCCTCTCCTTTTATCCATTTCACCATCATTTCAAATTACCTTCTTCCTCTCTCTTCTTCTTCATTTACGATACCGATTCCCATCATTTCTCCGAGCGCATTTCAGCCTGGGGCTTTGTGCTAATTTTCTCTCTTACACTTGTACCACCATTGGGCTGATCACCCATCCTGGCTACTCTCTTTGATCCAGTATCCGTCTCAACAGGAATCTGACCTCATGCACTGGGCTCTAAGTCCTCCATTCGGGGAGGTACATAGAAAAAGAATAAGGAGAATCATAAGTTAAGGGATGTGGACAATTATGCAGTATATTTCAGAAGAATTGGATGTGTTCATTCACATGACTTTCTTTACCTGTTCTGCAAACAAACTATTCTTATAAAAGATTACTTATCTATATCATGTTAATCGAGAAAAGCATAACAAAATTCTCTTACTATTTGTTTCCTTTTAAGCAGAAGGGAAATGGGGAGATGCTAGCATAATCGATAGTCAAATCTTTTAAAAGCTGTCGCTATGAGATTACACTGAAGTTCAGCTCTCTTTGCATGGCTAGGATTAAGATAAAACAAACATTGATGACATCTTCCTGTTTGAGAAAATATAAGTATTTTTAAATTGAAACCAGTAATAAGGAATATCTCGAAAATGATTAGCTTCACAACAAAAATGTATAGGATATAAATTGTGTGTTCTGAGAAGATCTACATCTTTTGTGTAGTAAGTTTTTGTAAATTGTTTTACTTTGTCTACTTAGTACATAGGTATAGAAGGTATTGCATTCCACCCAAAAATTTGATACCAGAATTTCACTGGAAATATGCATTTTAGTGTGCCATATATGTTTGTTGGTATCTAATGTTGAGCAGTTGGCATTGAAGCCATTCACTCTCTTGCATTCCAGTATTTTGATCTCATATCCTATTGACTCAAGGTTGGGCAACACAGTAGGTGGTTTTCATCCATATCTTGTTTAAGTGTACAGAAAGGACACAGAGGAGATCTCACTATACCAATCTTGATACAGTCATGGCCTGTTAGGAGTCTAAAAGTTATTACACAGGATTTTCTTGGTAATTTAGTGATTCTGGTCATGTTATTACATAAATTTTCCCATGGTTTTCCTTTTGTATGTGATACATTATCTTCTTTAATTTTTTTATTATATGCTGATATAATGATTCTTTAGATAGAGTGATAACTTATTGGATCAGATGAATTTTATGTAATTTGACTACCTTTCTTGGCTAGAAAGTATGCATATATGTATATAAAAGCATTTTTAGAAAAAGCTCCATGTGTGTGTGAACAACATAACTCGAAAACAAAGTCGGTTAAATACTAAACTTGATAATTAAGTTAAGCATTTTCCAAGGATGTTGCACAAACTACCCTTTACATGGAAACATTTTCGAAAACATTGATATTTTATCAAAGATTGTTTTAATAATTTTGATCAAAATACACTATGTTAAAGATATTTACATGATAAATAAAATGTACACTGTCTTGAATATTCAGTAAGGGATTGACAAAAGCATGCTACACAAAAAATGTAGCTGTCATTGAAACAAACACTTTTGTGGAGTTAATTTTATCCGAGATATTCTATGTTATTAGTTTCAATTTTAAAATAATCTTTCCACAAACAGGAATTTGTCATATACCTTTTTACTTTCTCTACACATACTATGTACATGTGTATAGAGAAGGTATTGTATTGCACCAAAAAATTTGATACTGAGATTTCACCGGAAATACATGTTTTGGGTCCCCCTGAATCCAAAAAAAGCATTTTTGGAAAAAGGTCTATGTGTGTGTGTGTATGTGGACAGCATAGCTCAAAAACCAAAAGTCTGTTAAATACCAAACTTGGTATTTAAGGTCTGTATCTTCCAAGGATGCAACACGAAGATTTGCGAGAAAATCCCCCCACCCGCAACTACCCTTTACATAAAACTTTCTTCGAAAATTTTGATTTTCTCAAAAATGGCTCTAACGATTTGGATTAAAATATCGTTTATTAATGATATTTACCTGACAAATAATATGTATATCTTGAATTTTCTGAAAATAGACTCTGAAGACTATTCTGGATGAATTTTACGAAATTTTGCATAACTGCTAAACCGTAAGAAATGGACAAAAACTTACCACACAAAAAATGTAGAGCACATTAAAACACACAATTTATTTTATGTAATTTTTTTTTTGAGGAGTTGATTGTTTTTTAGGTATTCCTTGTTTTTGATTTCAGCTTTGAAAAACTTGTACTTTTCTCATACAGAAATTTGTAAACTTGTGCCCATACAAACAAAGGAACTTCAGTCACATAGTAACCAGCTTTTGACTATCACTTTAACCAATGGTTCTCCCTCATTTCCCTTCTACTTACAAGGAAACAAGTAATAAGATTATTTCTGCTAATTTTTTCTTGATTAGCATGAAGTAAATAGAAGCATAAGCTTACTAATAATAATTTGTTACAGAGAAGTAGAGAAAGTCAAGTGAATGTAACACTATCAGATTTTTTCTTTTGTTTCACTCTTGGCCATACAAAGAGAATAAAATTTCAACTACATTTTAAAACATTTGACTCCGTTTAGCCTAGTGTATTCCCTTGTTTCCTTTCTACTTACAAGGAACTAAGTAATAGCATTTATACTATTTTTTATCTTGATTAGTGCAAAGTAGATTTTGTGGATTGGCTGCTTTTGGGGAAATGATTTGTTACAGAAACATAGAAAAAGTGATGTGAATGGCACATATCTTGCCAACCTTTGGCCGATTCACTTTTACTAATAAAAATCCTAACTCGATCTGTAATATCTATTTGACAATGACACTCTTTTAGTTTAAAAAATCTGATGTGCACCATTCACATGATTTTCTCTACATCTCTGTAACAAATTATGTTAAACAGCTTATTCTTCTATCTTCTATCAAGATAAACATCAGCAGAAATTGTCTTAATTACTTGCTTCCTTGTAAGTAGAAGGTAAATACAGAAATATACTAGGCTAAAACGATTGCCAAATGTTTCAAAAGCTGGTTGCCATGTGGTTGAAATCTGTTTCTATGCAGGGCTACGAGTTTACAATTTCCTGTGTGAGAAAAGTTTGAATATTTTAAATCTGAAACAAATAAGGAATATGTCAGAAACAGTCAATTCCACAAAAACACACAAAAAATGTATATGACACAATTTGTGTGTTTTAACGTCATCTACATTTTTTGTGTAGCAAGTTTCTGTCTATCTCTTATGGTTTACCATTTAGGCAAAATTCATTTAAAATAAAGAGGTGTTTAGAGGCTATTCCCAGCAAATTTGAAATATACATTTTATTTGCCATATAAATATCTTTAATATACAGTATTTCAATCCAAATCATTAGAGCCATTTTTGAGAAAATAAACATTTTCGAAATGGTTTCCATGTACAGGGTAGTTTGGGATGGGGGGGGAGTTTTCTCAAAATCTTAATGTCGCATCTCTGGAAGATACCAAAGTTAAATACCAAGTTTGGTATTTTACCGACTTTTCCTTTTTGAGTTATGTTCACAGACACACACACACCCCTTTTTCTGAAAACACTTTTTTGTTTTTGGGATACAGGGGACCCTAAAACGTCATTTCTGGTGAAATCTCCACATCAATACCTTCTCTATACATTATTTACATAGTACATGTACCGAAAGTAAAAATGGTTAAAGAGTTTTTGCAGAAAATGTTGTAGATGTGGTGCGAAAACATTAGAGGTTATTGTCTGATTAAAAGAAGCCTAGGAAAGGAAGTTAACTTATAGTTTTGTGTTTGTTTGCATTACAGAGAGTTTCTGTTTAAAATCACTACACCAAAGATCCAGGAGACAAACTTGGACTGCCGGATTAAAACGGAGATTCTCTGCAACCGCTCTGATCCCAGTGTAACTTTCATGCTAAGTAAGTTTACAGTAAAACAGTGAGGAGCACATCTGGAAGCCATAAACAGATAAAGCAAAGAGAGGATTTTTCTTTTGGATGAATGACAGTTTAGGAAATGCATATTTGCCAAATCTTATAGTTTGTCTGGTACATAGTACGTGTACAGAAAGTAAAAATGTTACAGATTTATGTACATTGTAACAAAAGTCTCCTTTTACTCAAATAACTGGTTACAAATAGTCTTGATTCCATTGCTTTCACAAAAATTCTGCAGTACACTTTTATTGTTTTGAGTTGACTGCTCTCACATAACTGCGCTCTAGAACTCCCAGTCAAAAACTGACTCACCTAACTTGCAGCTCTTTCTTTTATAGCTGTTGGTGATGTCAACAGAAATTTCCAGTAAAGGTGAAAATTCTTGCATGTGTTGCTTCCAAGACTTTGAGATAGTACTGCCACTTATGTTTAACTTCTCAAACAGGTGAGGAGGTGCAACATTGAAAGCAAGCTGTGGCAGTTGCAGGTCAGCAAGACACAGTTACAATATTTGTATTTCAAATATAAATTGTTCAGAGAAAGAAAATGTTATCCTCGCCTCTTCCCAGTGGATGTGGTTCTTTCTCACAGTGCGATTAGCTGTGACTTTATGATGTTACTGGCTCACTTATATATATATATATATATATTTTTTTCATTCTTCCTGGTTGCTTAATGCCCTTTAACCTGGTTGGTCATATTGGATATGAATGAAAATCATGAAGTGATACTCAAATGATCTCAGGGTCCATGGAGCTTAAAGTTACTTGACATTTGTCTTCTCAGGATAAGGGAAAACCCTGGAAAGAGATTCAAATTCAAGACCTGTCACATGTGAGGCAGGCATTAATATTGAGAAGCCAATGTAACCACCATCACGTCAAACTATTTCATGGGAATAGTAATTAAGTCCGCCTAGGTAGTGTGGTGGTAGCAGCGTGTCTGCCTCACATTCAAAAGGCATGAGTCTGAATCTCGCTTAGGGCAAGTTACCCGGATAAGGTTTTTTTGGGGGTTTTCCCTTATTCTGAGAAGATGGATGTTGAGTAACTTTAAGCTCCATGGACCCCAAAATCATTTGCGCATCATTTCATCAATTTCATTCATCGTCTGACATGACCAACCAGGTTAAAGGACATTAAGCTAAAAAAAAAAAAAGTAATTAACGATACAAATGTTGTAACTTTTCATATTACGATATGAGATTGGAAAATTGACAATTGAGGCCGCGGCTAAGTTTAGTAGCCAATCATGTATTGTAAAATAGTTACATAGTATGGATTTTTTTATACACTTTGGTAAATTACATTTTTATTTCAGATATAGTATTAGGAAGCACTGAAACTGTTCACTACATTGACATATGTGTATAGTCGGCTATACTTGGTTTGTTAGGCTTTTGATTAAAACAGAAGAACATCAGTACTAGGTGAATTAGTTGCATAATGAGATACCATTATCAAATTAATTAGCTAATGAATAAATTAGTTTTTTTTATTAATATTATAAAATCCATTTTACATAACTAAAGTAGATAAAACAATAAACAAAACCAACAGAAAAGTTTATTTAATACCTCAGATGCACAAATCCAAAGTTTCACAATATTACTTTTCAAATGATGAAAATATGACCAATTCTGTGGTTACGTTCAAAGTTTTCATGGTTGTCCATCAATAATAATTTTCTTTTTTCTGTGAAAGAATGTTTAAACAAGCATTCAATTGCAAAATGGTTGGACTCTATTTCTGTTGGTGGTAAAATGCATGTTCTGATATGCATGCTTGAACTGCATTGTAACATCACATTATTTACACATTTTAATATTATCATTTGTTCCACACAAGTTTGGCAATCACAGTATGTAATACTCATTTATCTTATGACTTTAAAAAATCATTTACAGGCACCTATTCCAGTATTTCATTAAATAACCATCTTTCAAGGATGCAACACAGATTTTCAGAAAAATTCCAAACTACTCTTCATGGAAAATTTTACATAGAGCCATTTTTGAAAAGTTCATCTGGAATAAAAATGTCTTCAGATGCTATTCCCAGGAAGTTCAAGATATACATTTTATTTGTCTTGCAAATATATTAAATATGAGATTTTAATCAAAATCATTGAGAGCCATTTTTGAGAAAACCAAAATTTTTGAAAATGTTTGCATGTGAAGTACAATTTGGGGTGGGGGGATTTTCTTCAAAATCTTTGTGTCACATCCTTGGAAGATATTAAGCCTAATGACAAGTTTGTATTCTATAATATTTTTGTTTTTGAGTTATCATGTTCACACACACAGACAGACCATTTTTTGCTTAAAAGAAAACACTTTTTGGATACACGGGGCCCTAAAACTTGTATTTCAGCTAACACATTTTTGGCTGGAGTGCAGTATCTTTTCTACCTACATATCTTGTACCGTGTAGAGAGTGTAATAAAACCATCCCCCCCCCCCCCCCAAGATCCTTCCTTAGCCAACTTGCTAGACCACTACATTCTGTTTTCTTTGACAAAGATATTGCACATAGTTCCACGCAGTTTCTTGCACAGAAAGATTCCTGTGCTGGTCTGGAATTTAAGTGGATTGACATCCCTAGAGGACAGTGTCAGCTGCTATATAAAAGCTACAAGAGCAACTTTTGACACCTTGTGCATTTATTGGATATTTTTACTTTCTCTCCATGTACTATGTACACAGTGTATACCAAGATTTCACCGAAAATACATATTTTGGGTCCCCTTGAATCCAAAAAAAAAACATTTCTCTCTCTGTGTGTGTGTGTGTGTGTGTGTGTGTGTGTGTGTGTGTGTGTGTGTGTGTGTGTGTGTGTGTGTAAAAACGAAAATACTGTTAAATACCAAACTTGGTATTTAAGTTTGCTATCTTGCAAGAATGAGACGCAAAGATTTTCAAGAAAATCCCCCCACCCCCAGCTACCCTTTACATGGAACTTTTTTTTCAAAAATTTTGATTTTCTCAAAAATGGCTATAACGATTTTGATTAAAATATCGTATATGAAAGATATATACCTGACAAATAATATGTATATCTTGAATTTTGCATAACTGCTAAACGTAAGAGAATGACAACATCTTATCTCACAAAGATTATGCTGATCTAGAGAAACATTAGTAAAAATGGTCTTATTACTTAATTCTTAATAGCAAAAAGGAAATAAGAGAATCCACTAGGCTAAAGCAATAGTAAAATCTGTGTAACTATGTGATTAGCTATGATATTCAAATCTCTTTGAATGTCCAGGCGTAAAACATAAGAAAAATGGATGGCCACTTCCTGTTTGAGAAAAGTAAATGTCTGACATAAACTCTGTATTAACTTTTGTATGCCTCTTACTATTTATTAGTTATGCAAAAGTCATTCATAATGAAGAAGAATTCAGGGGTTAGGCCCAAGAAATTCAGGATATACATTTTATTTGTCATGTAAATATCTTTAACAGACAGCATTTTAGCCAGTTTTTAGAACATTTTAAATGCCGAAACATGTTGATGTAAAGGGGTAAGGGGATTTTAATGAAAATGTTCATGTCATGTACTGAACTTAAATATCAAGTTTGGTATTTAACCAACGTTTTTGTTTTTTTAGTTATGCTGTCCACAGACACTTGCACACACATGGCTCTTTTTCTGGTGAAATCTTGGTATTAAATTATTTGGTGTAATACAATACCTTCTCTACCTACTATGTACTTTGTACATATGTGCTAGAGAAGGTAAACATTATATTCTACCAGCTTCCATATGCTTGCAACTCAAAAGTAATGGTGTATAATGTTTTTCAAATGGGAAGAGTTCTATGAACATGAATACAATGCTGTGTGATGGCAGGTCTTTTCATATTTCCCTTGCACACTGAGTATGCAAATCTGCCTCGCGACAATGTGTATTATGAAAACAATTTGAGCTAAAAATCTGTGATTTGGATGGTTCTGCTACAAACATTACTTCCTATCTTCCTCGTTAATTACTTTTTGCAAAATTTGAATATTTTGCCTTAGTGCAAGTAGTATTTATGAGAGAACGGAATCACTTAGCATGTTACTCCCCAGTTAAGTGGGAATGCAATATGTCAGCACAGCAGCACTCTGATTGGCTGCCAGCCTGGTGGCACTCAAGGACAAATCTTGTCCCATTTTAAAGTTGGTGTAATTAATTTGTTTGACTGTACACTGAAACATGAATGAAAGCAGAATTTTTAAAATGTTCCTCAGAATTGCACACTGTATCTTGGTTATTGTTTTCAGATAACAATGAGTCTGTAGTGTTCAAAAGCAAGAATCTCACTTGTCTGGAAATGTTTCAACTTTACAACAAGCACATCTCGTCACTGGTACCAGCTGAACAACCCATGTCATCCCTGCCAAAGACCAAGTCCGAGAAGAAGGCTGCCAGGAGGAAGTGAAGTGATTTGTAGTTGACAATGCAGAAAAAGAAAGACTATAACTTGAGACTTATTGACACACTGTATGAGCAAGTACCTGCATTCACAGACATTTTTGACGAGGATACATGGTACATATTCGCGGCCTGCTTTGTGGCAGGTACCTGCGTGCTAGCTTTTCTACTGTCACGCTTCATCACCATACATCCTGTAGATTAAATGATGTAGTAGTGGTAGTGTTGTAATGTAGAAAATGTTATATTAATTGCACACTTTCTTGGTGATGTAGCAACAATTTAATTTATCACTCCTGTATTGGCTTTCATTGTGCTTTTGTTAAATGTTTTAAAATAAAATGAAATACACTTAAATAAAGTTATAAACTTTATAGTTTGTCCGGGTTATCTTGAAACTTGACCCACTTCTCACTACCTCACTCTGTAAGAGGGGAGGAGGTGGCAAAAGCTGTACACAGCTGTCCACTACTGTCAGTGATTTGACACTTGGGTGTGTCATCTACTGGCAGGGGCTCATCAGATTGCTCACCAATCATAGCGTAGGAATGTATAATGTCATCGGCGTTGCAAAACCTACAGTGGAAATTAATGCACTTGTTTTCATGCATGACTGATCTGATTGATTTCATTCTGTAAAAAGTTTAGTTGTGTTATACATGGTAATTCCATAGGGATTTACATTTATAATCATTACCATCTTTTATATATTGCAGACATTGTTCTTGTTCTCATCCTGGAACTACGAGTGACAATGTGATTTGAAAATGTCTTACAGCCGTGATATACAAGTTGAGGTTACGTTAGCTGAAATAATAAAACTTGTTTAGAAAAGTATATGACCAATGTTGAACAGAATAGATGAGGTAACTAGTGAGAAAAACTAGGGAAAAATAGTTAAAAATACAAGAACTGTGATAAAGAAAGCAGTGGAGCATGTGGCGCTGCAGGGCTTGTAAGTAAATATGGCAAAAAAAAAAAAAAAAATAAATAAATAAATAAAAGGTGTGTTATTTACGGATGCTCTTAAATACTGTGGTTCTCAGCATCCCATTCTATACTGGGCATGAAAGACTGCTTAATTTTGCTCAGAGGCCTCTCTTATCAGGCTTGAGGTTCTTTTACATGCTGTAAATCTAAGACACAGGACCAACGGCTTTACTTCCCTTCCAAAGGAAGCCATGCTAAATATTTTTACACCTGAAAAAATCCATCATCCTCCGCCAGGTTTGAAATGAAGTTAGCATGATAACTATTACACCACAGAGGACGACTGGCAACAGCTTACCAAGGCAGCCATGTGTCAGCAGGAATGTCAATCACAAGATAATTTCTTAACAATTATAGTCTAGGTCTGGTAATTTAGATACAATGCTTTTTTGACAGGGAAACATGGAAATGTGCATGATGTATTTAACTCTGTTTATTTTGTATTGTTTCAAGCTGGTGTTGGAAGACACAGGAAATGCTATGTTTGGTAAATAAGTTCTCCACTGATGAATGAGAGTGTTGAATACAATGGCCATTACTATGTGAGCACCTTTTCTTTGGTGCTCAGCTCCCTAGTGTTCATTTGATAGGTTTTGTGCAACAACACCGTGACATCTACTGGATTCACTGTTAAGGCTTCATTCTGTCTGTACAGGTGCTGTGTTGGGTTCAACCCTTTTAGTGTCAATCACAGTGTAATCGTAATGCTGTTTTCATAAAAAAAATGGTGTGTTATTTATGGATGTTCTTTAACTACTGTGGCTCTCAGCATCCCATTCTAAATTGCGCACGAAACACTCCTTAATTTTGCTCAGAGGCCTCTCTATCAGGCTTGAGGAAGCCATGCTAAGGATTTGTACGCCCGAAAAAATTGTCGGGTTTGAACCTGCGACCTTGGGTATATGAAGTCAGCATGGTAACCATTACACCACAGAGGGTGACATTGCTTAAGAACAGTGTTCCATTACTGAACATTATGAAAGTGTACCACTTACAAGTGAAACTATTGGATTCCAAACAACAAATTTAGCAATACCAAGAATAGAAATGCATGGCAGCAAGTTAAAGTTGGGTACTGGTGGACTACGATGTTGCATCATATCCAGGTATGTTCCTTGTACATATGTCTAAGAAACTATACAACCTGTTTTACAAGAAATATGTCAGTATATACACACTAATTTAAGAGACAATCAAGATTATTTCAGATCGGTAATTAATGGCACATTTAGCAGACACTGTACAAAAAATATGGGAAAAGAACTTTATAATAAGCTACCTGAAGAAATAAAACTGTTAAAAAATACTGGTTTAAGTAGAAAGCAGTGAAGAGGTAATTAATGATAATTTTATAATCTGGAGGATTTTAAGTGTAGGGCATTAAATTAAGAAATGCTTTCATGGATGAAAAATAAATTCAAAAATTGTAAAAAAGGATTTGTATCAGAGCATTTTGTGTAGAAAAAGTGTGAATATTGTAAACGACCATTGCTATACAAACGTTTAGTGTATTTCTGAACTTTAAATATATCTCATGTAGATGGAACATTTGGGTAAATAAACACGATAAACACAAACTTGAAGTATGACAAAATATGGTAAATTGTGGAAGTGGCCCATTGTGAAAAATCAAATCTGTTATAGGTATAAATGACAAAATAATCTAAACAATCTGATGTGTTGCATTCACATGACTTTCTCTACATCTCTGTAACAAATTATTGTTAAAAAGTTTATTCTTCTTCTTCTTCTTGCTAATCGGGGTAAACATTAGCAGAAATGCTTCCTTGTAAGTAGAATGTAAATAATGGAACACAAAGACTAAAACGATAGTCAAATTCCCATATGTGAAATAACAAGGAATTCTAAAAAATGATGAACTCCACGAAAAAAATGTATATGACATAAATTGTGTGTTTTAACGATATCTGTAGTGTAGTAAGTTCTTGTCTATCTCTAATGGTTTACTAATTATGCAAAATTCATCCAGAATGAAGAGGACTTCTGAGGCTATTCCCAGAAAAATCAAGATATAAATTTTATTTGTCATTCAAATAATCTTTGATGTACAGTATTTTAATCAAAAGCATTTGAATTGAAATTTTCTTTAAAATCTTTGTGTCGCATCCTTGGAAGACACTAAACTTAAATACCAAGTTTGGTATTTTACCGACTTTTCGTTTTTCAGTTATTGTGCTCACAGACACATGAACATACATGCGCAGACCTTTTCTAAAAATGCTTTTTTTGGATACAGGGAACCCTAAAATGTCTATTTCTGGTGCAATCTCGGTATCAAATTTTTGGGTGGAACACAATACCTTCTCTATACACTAATGCTCATGGTTATTGAAAGTTTGACTGTGTAATGTGAGTTACTGTGATTTTATTTATTTAGTGAACTTCAGATTGAATTCAGAACAACTTTATTTATTTAGCTTGAAAATATCCTAAAGAGCCAGTGACTTGCTTTAAGGACAGTGCATCACATACCATAGTTTTACGGCAGCAGTATAAAGATCTAATCTTATAGCCAACATTATACAGCATTTATAGAGTGATTCAAAAATAATTTTACAATGCCTGGATTCCTGACATCGAAACAAGAAAATATGTTCATATAAACATATGCTCTAAAACACTTTGTTTTCACGTTAACAATTTACTAATGAAAGTCACCTTCAATGGCTTTCCAGATCCAACCTAATAACTACATTTATTCATAGAAGGCCTTGACCCATTTTACGCTGCAGAGTTGGCCTTGTGTTGCTAGGCTACTTGTTTACATTTACCAGAGGTGTAATACATTCCCCAGCATGCCTTACAAGTGCTGTCTACATTCAGAACACTCCCAGACTTATCAGAAAATGTGCCTCTGCAAATAAGAAGAAGCATGATGCTCTAGCACATTTTAGTCTCACTGGCTGGTATCTAGCATGACATGGATAGGTAGAGGAGGACCCGTTCCATGGCCTCACGTTCCTCCGACCTCAATCCTTTAGATTTTTATCTTTTGGGGCACCTTAAACCATTGATTTATGCAGCAGACACCCTAAATGAAGAAACTCTTAATCTACATGTCATGTAAACCTGCAAAAACATACGACACCTACTGGGAGTATTTGACATTCTATGCTTTGACAAGTGCATGTCTATTTAAATGCAAGAGGAGGACATTTAGATCATTTTCTATAAGTGGTATTTGTGTGAAACACCTAACAAGCTGACATGTCAAAATTAGAATAAAGTGTCACTTTAAAATATGATTAATAGCTCAATAAATAGAGAACAAAAGGTTTTGGGACATATGTTTATATGAACATTTTTTCTTGTTTTGATGCAAGGAATCTGTCACTAAACTTTGTTAAATATTTTTGAATCACCCTGTATGACCGTACATATCTGAAAAAATCTGATGTGTTCTATTCACAAGATTTTCTCTACACCTCTGCAAATTATTGTTAAAAAGCTAATGTTTTTATTTACCTAATGCTAATCAAGAAAAAATTAGAAGAAATAGTCTTATTACTTGCTTCCTTGTAAGTAGAAGCGAAATAAGGGAGTACCATAGGTTAAAGTCATAGACAAAAGCTGGCTGCTATGTGATTGAAGTTCCTTTGTTTGTATGGACAGAATTTGACAAATTCCTATATGAGAAAACTTTTTAAAACTGAAACCAAAAACAAGGAATATGTCAAAAACAATCAACTCCACGAAAAAAATTTGTATAACATAAATTGTGTGTTTTAATGTGCTCTACATATTTGTGTGGTAAGCTTTTGTGTATCTCGTACAGTTTAAGTTATGCAAAATGCTGTAAAATTCGTCCAGAATAAAGTAGTATTCAGAGGCTACTCCCACAAAATTCAAGATATATGTTTTATTTGTTAGGTAAATATATTTAACATACAATATTTTAATCAAAATCGTTAGAGCCATTTTTTGTGTCGCATCCTTGGAAGATACTAAACTTAAATACCAGTTTGGTATTTTACAGACTTTTCATTTTTTTAATTATCGTGTTCTCTCCCCCCCCCCCTCCACATCTACACCCTACCTTTTTCTGAAAGTGTGTTTTTGGATCTAGGGGATCCTAAAACATATATTTCCTGTGAAATTATGGTATCAAATTTTTGGACGGAGTGCAATACCTTCTCTTTACATTATGTACATAGTACGTGTAGAGAAAGTAAAAAGGAGGCAAGATAAAGGCCTGAAATCAGTTTGCACAGAGCACCGATAACAAAATTATTTAGAGTGCTGCTTTTCTTAGAGGGGGTTATTGTATGATAGCAAATAAAAAAAGAACACCAATGAATTTTGCTCTGCCAATCAGTGGCCCAGGAGTGTTCTGTGATACATATCTCTCTCTCTTTCTTCCCACCCATATATTGACATTAGGATTATTCTTGTGTGAGACAGAATATAAAAAAACTATGATTATCCTTTAGTAAATGTGTCTTCGTCTGAGACATAAACATAGATAATGTTGTTAGAACTCTTATGTCCTTAAACACTGTAGTAGTTTTTGTTAATTGTATTTCCGAGTCCAAATTTGGTTGTTTCAACACATCGTTTCCTTAACTTTAATGACTCTTTAGAGCCATATTTATGGACATGCTTATTTAGCAACAAACGGACCCAAAATAAACAAAGAAAGAAACTGTACATATGGTCTTCAACAAAGGAGGCAAGATAAAGGCCACAGATTCGTAACATTTGGAGAAAGAAAACTTACAACTGTAAAATCCTTCAAATACTTGAGACTTATGGTACAATCCACAGGAAGATTATATACTGTGCATGTAAAAGACAGAACCATTAACGATATTAACACATTGAAGCCCGGGCGTTTCTTTAGTTGAAGTGGCAAGAAACCCAGGGTTTTTACGCCCACTTTGAGTTATTATTTACAGTACATCAATTAAATCTGCCGAAAAGTATTGGGACAATCTAAAAGTATGGTATTCAGGGATTTCTCAACAAGTAATAAATAGTCATTACTTCCATATTAATATTTTATTTTAAATTTACAACACGTATCAAAAATGAGTTTGGAAAAAAACTGCATAAATCTGCTTACACTCCATTTATTCAAAGTTTGAAAGACTTTCCCTCGGAATCAGAATTTTCCAGAGCATCATTTGTATCCTGAATTTCAGCTTCAGTTCATGGAAATCAAGGAAAATGCAGCATTATAACAGCACAAACGTAACAAGCCTTCAAAGAAAATGGCTCAATTACCCAAGAGCAGCCAATATTACTTAATCTCCTAAAATTCCTAATAATTGACTAAAGCAAGGACAGATGGCAGCACAAATCAGACAACTAAATGATAACTGATGTATGTTATTTGCAGCATAGCCCAAGACTGAGTTAAAGTCGTGGAATTGCATTAAAAGTGTTAGAAATACTTGCCCGAGCTATACTTGGACTCTAATGTGTTAAATACCTGCAAGCAATATCCTTTGAAACAGCGTTGAGACTTTTCAACACCAAAATGCTTCCCATAGTAATCTATGGTATGCAGCAGAAATGGGAAGACCCAAAAAAGAAGGATCTGTTGACATGAGAAAACATGAAGAGGATGTTGGGAGTATGGAAATATACCTCATCCAGATTAGTCTATATGCTGCCAAACACAGGTGATGAAGGACGTACAACAGAAGTAGACGAAGAATTATACGCCTCCAGTGCCATGCTGGACATGTTACATTAGATGTGCTACTTTCACTCACACTTACAATAGTGGAAATAAATAAGTTCACCCTGAAGACGAGGAAGATGCACTTCTTCGAAACGTTGGCGTCGAGCCAAGTTTTTACCTGGCTAGAAGCCCAAGAAGATTTTGAATCATTGTTAATAAGCTTATCTTTTATTTATTTCATGCTAATCGAGAAAAATTAGCAGAAATTCTCTTATTTCTTGCTTCCTTGTAAGTAGAAGCGAAATAAGGGAGTACCATAGGTTAAAGCGAAAGCCAAAAGCTGGTTGCTATGTGACTGATGTTCCTTTGTTTGTATGGACACGAGTTGAAAAATTCCTGTATGAGAAAAATATAAGTTTTTCAAAGCTGAAACCAAGAAAAAGGAATATCTCAAAAATGATCAACTCCACGAAAAAAATGTATGTAACATAAATTGTGTGTTTTAACATGCTCTACATTTTTTGTGTGTTAAGTTTTTGTCCATCTCTTACGGTTTAGTAGTTATACAAAATTCATCCAAAATAAAGTAGTCTTCAGAGGCCATTCCCAGAAAATTCAAAATATACATTTTATTTGTCAGGTAAATATCTTTAATATATGATATTTTAATCAAAATCGTTAAGAGGCATTTTATAGAAAATCAAAATTTTCGAAAAAAGTTCCATGTAAAGGGTAGTTTGGAGTGGGGGGATTTTTCTCAAAAACTTTGTGTCGCATCCCCGGAGGACACTAAACTTAAATACCACGTTTGGTATTTTACAGACTTTTCGTTTTTGAGTTATCTAGTTTACAGACACACACACACACAAACCTTTTTCTGAAAATACTTTTTTTGGATACAGGTGACCCTAAAACATATATTTCTGGTGAAATCTCGGTATCGAATTTTTTGGTGGAGTGCAATACATTCTCTATACACTATGTATAGAGAAAGTAAAAATGATCATTTACCTTGCATTCACATAAAGAAAATCTTAATATATGTTAAATCCAATCTCAATAAAAATTCTGAGATCCATTCTCGTAACATATGCAAAAAAAATAAATTGTACATTCCTATCAAAAAACTAAACTATTTGAAAAGTCATTTAAATATAATTGCTTAAAACTCTATAATAATTTACCATCTAGTCTGAGGAATATAGTGTCTGTTAAAAAGTTCAAAGCTGACTTACATAAATTCTTGCTTTCTAACCAATTTTACTTAGTTGAGGAAATTAATCAATACGGTGCACCTACAAATAAGTCGCTGAAAGCAACAGGATATTTAAAACCCAAATAATTGCTGAGTGCCATTTTTCAATATACTCAATGCCAAAATGATGTTTTTAATCAGTTAATCGATTTTTTGAAATATTTTAGTTAAGTAGTTTTTACGAATATGTAATGTTATAATACTTTTGCTGTATAAAGACTCTTTTTTTTTTGCATAAATGACATAACAAATCTAGGTATTCTTATGACATGTGCAAATATTTTCCATTAATGTCATTAATGTGGCTTCATTTATTGTATCCACGTGTATATACTTATACTCTGTTTTAAACTTGGTGTGTCCAATAACAAAGGATGAATAAAACAAAAAAGCAAACAAATGAGACATGTTAACAAACTGGCGGTACACGGTTTTCACCACAAGACATGCAGTACAACTTGCTTTCACCAGGTGTTTTGCGGGAACAGTTGTGGTCAATGCCACGTACTTTAGTGCACGGAGCAGGAGAAAATAGTGACTGAACTTAGTGCAGAAACCTACAGGAACCCAATTTAACTGCACACTTGTATGCTATTCTCTTTTATTATTATTTAGCAACAGTATAACACAGTGAAAGACAATGTAAAGGCCTTAGACTTTTTAAACATCACTCATTCTTATAACACATAAATGCATGTAAGATTTTGCAGAAATCTCTCAATATTGACGTAAATAGCTGTAATGACTTATTTACAGAAATACATGTCTGCAAAAACTTGCCCTTCTGATCATTGAAGAAGACCAATTACAAATCAAAAACCTACGAAAATGACAGAGAGGGAATGCACTTTACCACACATAGGAAAAGGAGTTTTTTTATTTAATATACTCCTGGCAATAAATGGACAAGGCAGCCCAATAAACTCAACAGCAATGACATGCAATTTCTGGCAGGACTCAAGACCGAAATCACCGCCAGCATTGCCACAGTGAGATGGAAACTCCTGGACACCTGCCCGTTTAGTCAGACATTAAAAAATAGCTGACACCATCAAATTAGATCGCTAATTGCCAAAGCACTAAGGGGTTCATAGGATAGCAACAGATGCATCCTGCCACAGAATAGATAGTAGCCACAATGGAAATCATTATATGGTAATAAAAACAACAAACACTGACTTTACAGGATTTTATTTTTAACTCCTCCATACCATTAGTTCTTGGTCATATTTCCCTTAAATTATATCACTTTCATGAGTCTGCTAGATTTTCAAAATAGTTTTTGTCCATTTCCACCATATCTTCCTCAACACCTGCAGCTCTTCTATTTTATGATCCCAAGCATTTTCTATTGGATTTAGGTCAGGAGTGCAGGTATATTATTGTCTTTTAGGAACTTCTGAACCATCTTTGTTCTATGAGCACCATCATGCATAAAGTACTGACACTGATGAATTGGCCAAAATGTGACCAAATGCTGTTGCAACACTTCCCTTCATTGTTATATTCTTAGGGAGAAAGTACAAGCCACCTCTACCTTAGTTACTACTAAAAGCATCCCATACCATCACATTTTTTAGACTTTCCTCTGAGCAATTTGAAAATGCTTTCATCAGAAAACATCACTTTGTGCCAGTCCTCTGATGTCCAGTGCTGATATGTTTTGCAGAAATTCACTCTGTTCTTCATCATAGCTTCAGTTAGAAGAGGCTTCTTGGCAGCATGCTGAATTGGTAAACCTGATGCTGAATGGTCTGGATTGCAACACTATTGAGCAGGTCTGGATGATTCTTCTTTAACCCGGCTGCTGTAATCCATGGATTAGCCATCACTTCACGTTTTAGAAGGTGAAGTTTTTCTTTTACCACCTGATTTGGTGTGGTGCCACATGGCAAAGGTACTGCTACTGCTTTTTTTAGGTAGTAAATAGCTTATCTGAAACCTTTAGATCAGCAGCAGGTTACAGAGTTAAAGCACGAGTCTTGTCCTCAGAAGTGAGCTTCTTGCGTCTCATTTTGTGTATTAGATGCAGAAATACACACCTTCAAAAACAGCACTCAAACTAAAATTTGGATGAAAACAACACACAGAAACAAATCGCTGCTGTGCACTAAAGAATCATGTGATTTGCAGCTCAACCTGCCTTTTTTGTATACTGGTGGGAGAAGATTTTCCTTGCGTTTAAAATGTAAAGATTTCATTGCGGCCATTGTATGCTTAACATTCCACCAGGCTCAACTCACAGATTCATTATCGATCCAACAGTTATAACAAGAGTCCCTTGAACAACAACTGGCAGAAATGCATGCGGAAAAATGTAGCATATACGAATCTACAATTCTATGCTACCAGGAAAGAACCATCTGAGCTCCAGCCAAATTATTGGACTCATGGTCGGAGCTAGAGGCACTATACCCCACCTGCTGGTCAAATTTTCTAAACAGTTTGGCATTAAAAAGGACTTGTTGGAAGACACAGCTGCAGTCAAAAGGATCACTGCAATTTTAAAAAAAATCATCTTTATGGTAGATAACTCTTTCTACTCATTCACATTTAATTCTTCCTTCTTTTGTTAAATTTCCTTATTGTATGTATTTTTTAAATATTTGTAATTACTTTAAACATATAGTGACTTCTTATTCCTATTAGCTGACAGACAATTTTTGTAAGATTTTGATCTGGTTTAATTAAGACTTAAGCTTGGTCACATAAAATTCATGTAGCTGAGATATTAATGTACCAACACACATTAACTCTAGATGCTTTTTAAAATGAGTACTGAAAAATTCAAAGAGCGTACCTAGATAAAATACTAATGACAGGAACCACCTTTTCGATATGTAACTCCCAACTCATGGACAAGCTAGGATGCAAACCTAAATAACAAAAATAGTTCACTTCTTCTATGGGGTGGCCATATATTATTAGAGGTCTATGACATTCAGTACTATAGATTGATTTGTAAAGAAACATCATATCATTCTAGCCCCAAAAAACAATTACTCTATAAAAAACATTTTAAATTCTAAATTAAAAGATGATATTTCATAAGACAACAACCAGGAATATGTCAGTTCAGCTGCAATGACTGTGAAAAAATCTACATCATTCCAAACAAAAAGAAATATAAAAATAAGAGCAAAAGAACACCACAGAAATATTAAACTTAAACAAGACAAATCCACAGTAGCTTGGCATTTTTGGAAAGAGAAACACACCATAAATAGAAGTCCAAAAATACTAAAAATTATCACAAGGAAGACAGAATTAAAAGTTTGGGAAAACTTATATATTTAGGAAAAACAAGAAGCATGTTTTCAATTTTGAAATCTGGTCAAAGCGACCTAATGATGCAGAGGTTCATCAAACCACCACCAGGGACAGAGACAACCACCACAGCAAGCAATGCTGGCAGTCAACCAAAGGAATTGACAATAGAAGCACATGGCTTCTGAAATATGTTTTCCAAAATAAAAAGTAAGTTATGTAGTGTTACAAAATCGACTCAACTAATTTTCAATCTTACTGTATGTTAACATACTCTCATTACTTTCTATATTTTGTTTAAAATAATGGAGATGTAAAGTTAATTATTAAAGCAGAGCTTCATTAGGAAATTAATGTCTCCTGAACACTACGTATGTGTGAAGAACTTCTATCCTGATCATGCTGCAGGGAAAGTTAAATTATAATTTTGTTTACTATAGCCTTATTAAGTAACCATACATACATTCACTGAAAAAAGAACTTAACATAGTGAAAACAAATTCAAGACTAACTTAATTTGACTCCATCCAGAAAATGTAATGTTCTTTTCATGTTGCTAATTATGGATCTCCATATCTATATACAAACGTGATTTTGTAATGTGAGTTACCATGGAATGATCTAGGTAACAGTGTTGCATGCTTAAATGCCATCTATGAAATTTGGTGTATATTTGACTTCGTTTTTGAGTTATGCTATTTACACAAACATGCCTTTTTTCCCCCCTCCAATTTTTGGTTGGTTCAGTGGACCTCATAATTTGTCTTTCTGGTAAAATCTTAACTTTTATTCTTTCTTCTGTAGGATGCAACAGTTCTGTAACTGTTATAGGCAATGGCAAAGAAAGTAAAAATGTAAGAATGATTATATACAGTCCATCCTTAAGTTTAATTTTTTTTCAAACTATGCAAAATAATGAAGTTTACCAATATTTCCACATTATTTTTATGACAAAAAACCACCCGAAAGTTGGTTTTGTTAGTAGCAGTTACAAATGCGTGCCAGATGGGCCCCCCAGAGTATACATATTTTGACATCATCTATCAACAAATGCAAAAGGACTACAATATATAAGATTTAGCACTGGAAAATTGCATAAAAAGGCCCAAAGGAAAGGATCTGTGTGCGATTCATCATATTATAAACTTTTTGTCTTCTTCTATGTTAAGTATATAAAAATATTTATAACTGAAATCATAAAAAATGTATGCAGCTACTACTTTGATAACAATTATACTTTTCTATTGTGTTAATTTTCTCTTGTTAGGAGAATAAGAAAATTGGCATCAGAATATTTTCATTATTATCATAAGGCTGTCACAACCTTTAAAAATTATACTGGCTAATTTTATCATTCCTTAGAATGAAACATAAAAACTAGCAATAAATTATGGACCTATATCCCTCTTGTTTCGTAGTCTTAGAAAATGTTATACATACTGCCAATAGAAAGAAACAAACATTAAACAAACTTTCATGCTAATATTCCTTTAGATGTTTCTCCATTAAAGAAAATACTTTTTTAAAGAACCATGTATATTATTCGACGTTTTTGGTATTCAATTTGTTTAATGTTTTAAGGTCCTATAAATTATCGTTTTTAAATACCTCTAACATTTCCAGAAATTAGATAAAAATGCAAAGGAGGAAGCATTTGAAAGGGAAATTAGAAAAACAATGACAAAATAATACTAATTATTTATTTAAAACTCCGAAAATAAAAGCATGTTTTATTCACGATATGGAGTTAAAGAATCATGTTAATGCATAGAACAAAAGAAACTGGCTACACAGTTTCTAGTCTTTTCTTTCCGTATGAGGGAAAATACTTTTGCGTCGTATATTTGTTTCTCTGTCAGTTCTCTCCTGCCAGCTTTATTTTTCACTCCGATTCTTAACTCATCCTATTTGTTGGAGGTTGCCAAGTTCAATTAACTAATCTCTAATCTGATAAGGCTCCATAAACAACTTTCTCTTTAGTCTCCAATGGTAGACAATCCTCCGACTGTTGCCCCAGTCCCTACAATAAGCTATATTCTGGACAATCGCATTTAGCAATTTAAATGCTATAATTTGATTTTCTCGCTACTATTTTCTCACTCCTTGACAATGACATCGTAAAAGGTGAAAGTTGTTATAAAAAGAAAAAAAATACGACCTATGTTACGCGACATTGGGAACATTCAAGGTCGTGTTTATTTTCTACAAGACAAAAACATTACAGGATTTGACATAAAAGCATCATGTCAGCTACTTACTCGGTTGCGCTGATATTTTTTGTGTTGTTTGGTAGCAGCTGTCGGATTTAAAGGTGCATTCTAATATGAAGATGTTGCCAAAATTAAAAACATGGAGGGTTTGAGTATTGATGAACGTAGTTTTCACTTCATTTCCTAACCACCATACACAACCCTACCGGAAAGCATGGCAGCAGTGCTTTTCCTTGTTCCAAGGCCCCTAAATCGATACTAGCTTTTCCTCTTCACAACATTCACTATCGCCGGTAATGTTAAAAAGCAATTAACACCTTAAGCAGAAAACTGCTAACACTCAAAATGTCATTGCGTTGTCTAGTTTTTAAATAACAATACAATGGGCCAGCTGATTCAACTTAAATTCCATTTAAAACCCTGACGTTTACATATTTACAGTGGCTAAACAAGGCTAATTCGGGATGCAACGACGCGTTGAGGCTTGATGACACCGTAGTCTCCATCTTGTTTCAGAACACTACATGGATGCTGCATTAATCGCATCGAGTGTCAATAACATTTACTTCGTAAAATAAAATTGCAAATTGTATTGCACTTCGCATCTTTCTGCAACACCTGTACTGCTGCTAGTCTTCGACACGCGAATTCTGTTTGGCTGAAACCATCTCCTATATCCTTGCTCGCTATTGGTTCCCGCCTTCCGAGGGGGTTATTACTTGCAACACGTGTTATGACGTCAATACACCACAGTTTTATATCCACTTTGTTTACATTGCAAACGTCACTCTTCCCAATCACAATAAATAATAAGAATTCACGACGGTGCTATTTATAACATTTAGAAATACTGTGAATAAAAGTATGCAATACAGTAGCTCTACTGGGTTCACGAACAAAATTAATGGCCGAATTCAGTAATTTCATTCACCGTATTTACAGTATGTTCAATGTGAGTCATCCTTATGAGACGTGGCTAAATATATGGTAAATGCGTTTCCGCACCAACATTTATTCACAACTTGTAATCATTTTGGTAACGTTAAAAATCAACCATCTGAAAACGGTAAACAGCTTTTGTTTGTAAATGAGTGTTGAATAGCTTCTAATCAAAATCTCCACGCAACCCCACGACTAAATGGCGCTCAGTTCATAAATGTTTGCTAGTTTTAAAATATCAGACATACATAAAATCGTGCGGTTTGGGTATTTTGATGTAATATCACAACCACGGAATCAAATCTATTGTCTATAAAATTTGATTTCAAAGGATTTTCTAGTAATTCCTACATACCTAATGGTTATACACTATTATTACCGGATAAAGAAATACGTTATAATTATTATGTGTTTGTGTCTGGAAATCAAGCAATACAAAGACAGAAATTAACAATCTTAATTCCGTACATCATCTAATGCATCACTTGAAAGGATTAATTCATTTCTGTTGTAAATACGAATTACCTACTCAGGGTAATTTCCAATTAACTATCTTAGATAATTAGCAATCTTCTGATTCCATACAACTTTATTTTTTTCATTCCAAACAGTACCTAGCCTATATTTACTTACATATTTCTATTTATACCATTCTCCCATATGTTTTTTTCAAATCTGCCTTTCTTTCTAGTTTCCATTGTATTTTTGTTTTTCACCATTCTTTCATTTTACTTTATTTACATTAGGTTCAAACCATGTTGGCTTCTGTGCTTGAGTAAACATTTGATGGTTTGTTTTACTATAAAGGTGCTTACTTTCTCTGATTCTGCAAGTAATTGCAGACTACGTATTTGGAAATGTAGAGGAACACTAGGATTGGTTGAGGGCACCATTGTTAGGTTCTATTTTGGGTGTGTAAGGGCAACATCTTCCTCATCTTAAAATATAAAGAAAGTATATAAAAATGCTGTAGGAAATAGGAATAACTCATCAGCAACATTGGCTACCATCACAATCAGCTTCCACTCCATTTTGTCACCTTCATAGTTCGTAGATTCTGCAAAGCATTATCAAACCATCTTATTTAGGGCTTTCCTCTTCTCCTTGCTAAATATATCCTTGTGTCCAGCATTCTTTTAAGCAGACTACTTTCTTCCATGCACCATACATGACCAAGCCTCTGCAGCCTTCTTGCTTTAATAAATCTGATTATATCCTTCCTTTTTGATTTCTCTATCCCCTATGTACAATGTACATAGTGAATAGAGAAGGTATTGTATTCCACCCAAAAATTTGATACTGAGATTTCACTGAAAATACGTGTTTTGATGTCCAAGTCCGCAAAAAGCATTTTTAGATAAAAGTCCTTGTGTGTGTGTGTCTGTGGACAGCATAGCTCAAAAACAAAAAGTTGGTTAAATACCAAACTTGGTACTTAAGTTCAGTATCTTCCAAGGATGCGACATGAAGATTTTCAAGATAATCCCCCACCTTCAACTACCTTTACATAGATAATTTTTAAAAATTTTGATTTCCCCAAAAATGGTTGTAATGATTTTGATTAAAATACCATAGATTAAAGATATTCACACCACAAATAAAATGTTTATTTTGAATTTTTTGGGAATGGCCTCTGAAGACCTCTTTACTCTGGTTGATTTTTGTAGAATTTTGCATAACAGTTAAACCATAAGAGATACACAAAAAATGTATATTGCATTAAAACACATAATTTATGTCATATATACTTTTTTTGTAGAACTGACCGTTTCTAAGATATTACTTATTGGTTTCAGCTTTAAAATACCTATACTCAAATGGGACCATACAAAGCGAGCCAAACCTGTTGTTTCACATAGCAACAAACTTTTAAGGATTTGACCATCACTTAAAGGCAGTATATTTGCTTTTTTCCCTTCAATTTACAAGGAAGCAAGTAAAAAGACCAATTCTCCTAATGTTTGTATTGATTAGCATGAGTTCGGTCAAAATTATATCTAATTTTCCAGTTATCCTTTTCCTTTATAGGTCAATATTTTTTCAATTATTTTCCTTTCAAATTTTTTCAGTGTCCCTTTTTCTCCATGGTCATTGTCCATGTTTCAGCTCTGTATGTAACAACTCGTTTAATTAGTGTTTTATGAATGTGCATCTTTGTTTTTATCAATTAACTTTTCATTAGCCTTAAATTTGCAAAGTGGTACTTATTTTAACTTCATTATCAATTATGTATCCCACGTATTTAAATTGGGATTCTCTTTTGAACACTTTTTGAATACAAATAATCATAGAAAGAAATATCAAAGTAGAAAGTAATGATAGAATAAATGAGAAATTGATTAAGAAATAGAGAAACATTGGATGGTTAGATAAGCGTGAAGACTCGTGGATAAAAAATTATCAACAAGTAGCTGCAGGCCATGGTTTCAGAAATTGGCGATCTTGCCCCTACAATCATTGCACATATACAGAATGATTCAAAAATACTTTTCCTGACATAGAAACAAGAGAATATGTTCATATATACAAATGCTCTAAAATGGTTCGTTTTTGCATTACCAATTTACTAATGAAGTCACTTTCTACGGCTTTCCGGATCCAACCTAATAACTTCATTTATTTATGCACTCATTCATAGAAGGCTTTGATCCATTTTACCGTGCAGAGTGGCCTTGTGATTTTTTTTTAGTAGTGTTTAATACCCGCTTTAACTATGCGGCGGCCTTGTGTTGCCATGGCTACTTGTTTACATTTATCAGATGTGTAATACATTCCCCCAGCACACCTTACAAGTGCTGTCTACATTCAGCACACTCTCCCAGACTTATTAGAAAATGTGCCTCTGCAAATAAGACGAAACATGATGCTCTAGCACATTTTAGTCTGACTGGCTGGTATCTAGCATGACATATGGATAGGTAGAGGGGGACCAGTTCCATGGCCTGCTCGTTCCCCCGGCCTCTGAATTTTTATCTTTTGGGGCACTTTAAACCATTAGTTTAAGCAACAGACATCCTAGATAAAGAAGTTCTTAATCTACGTGTCATGCAAGCTGCAAAATCATACGACACCAACTGGGAGTATTTGACATTCCATGCTTTGACAAATGTATGCATGTCTAGATGCAAGAGGAGGATATTTAGATCATTTTCTATAAGTGGTGTTTGTGTGGAACCCCTTCTAACAAGCTGACAATGCCAAAAATAGAATAAAGTGTCACTTTAAAATGTTTTGAAATGAAGGGTTTTGAGACATGTGTTTATTGGACATTTTTTCTTATTTTGATGTAAGGAACCTGTCCCCAGACTTTGTAAACATATTACTTTCTCCACACATACTATGCACATAGGTATAGAAAAGGTATTGTAATGCACCCAAAAATTTGACACCGAGATTTCACCGGAAATACATTTTTGGGTCCCCCTGAATCCAGAAAAAGCATTTCTGGAAAAGGTCCATGTGTGTGTTTGTGTTTCTGTGGACATTAGCTCAAAATCGAAGACCGTTGAATACCAAACTTGGTATTTAAGCTTGTTTTCTTCCAAGGATGTGACACAGAGATTTCCAAGAAAATCCCCCCACCCCCAACTACCCTTTACATGGAACTTTTTTTTTGAAAATTTTGATTTTTTCAAAAATGGCTCTAACGATTTTGATTAAAATATCTTATATTAAAGATACTTACTGACAAATAATATGAATATCTTGAATTTTCTGGGAATAGCCTCTGAAGACTACTTGATCTGGATGAGTTTTACGGAATTTTGCATAACTGCTAAACAGTAAGAGATAGACAAAAACTTACCATACAAAAAATGTAGAGCACATTAAAACACACAATTTATGTTATATTTATTTTTTTCGTGGAGTTCTTCATTTCTGAGATATTCCTTGTTATTGATTTCAGCTTTGAAAAACTTATACTTTATTCATACAGGAATTTGTCAACTCCTGTCCATACAAACAAAGGAACTTCAGTCTCATGGCAACCAGCTTTTGACTATGGTACTTCCTTTTTTCGCTTCTACTTACAAGGAAGCAAGTAATAAGACTATTTGTGCTAATTTTTTCTCGATTAGCATGAAGTAAATAGAAGCATTAACTTTTTAACAATAAATTGTTGCAGAGATGTAGAGAAAGTCATGTGAATGGATCACATCAGATTTTTTTTTTTTTTTTTAATCATTCTGTGTAAGGTATTACTCCACATTAAGAAAAACATAAGTACATGAATTTTAGACAAATTCACTTGTGCACTCACACACACTGTGTGAGAAAAGCTTCAAATAATAAGGAAGAGTGCTATACACAGAGCAGCTTCATCTTAAAATGGGTATTAAATAAATTCATGTAGAACAGTTTCTAAGGCATTCAAGAACATTTGGGAAGATGATAACAGCCAAATTTTGCTTATCATTAAACATATTAAAACTCACCTGTGACATGATAGTTGTAAATTTATATTACGCATACAAAGTATTAGTGGACACTTCAACAGCAACTTCTTGTCGTTAAGCTGAAACGTAAGTTCCTATACCATTTTGCTCTATTGGACATGGTGTGTAAATAGAAAAAAATCTTGTGTGTTCCATTTACATAACTTTCTCTTGCTGTTCCACAAACCATTTTTTCTTACAAAAGATTATTTCATCTACGTCATGCTAATCTACATAAGCATTAGCAGAATTATCTTATTGCTTCTTTGTAAGTAGAAGGGAAATACGGGGATACATTAAGCTAAAGCGTTAGTAAAATCTTTCAAAAGCTGATCACTATGTGAAACAATTGAGGTTCAATTTGCTTTGTATGCTCCTGTTTGAGAAAAGTAATTAGTTTAAAATTGAAACCAATAACAACGAATATCTTGAAAATGGTCAACTCTACAAGAAAAAAGTATATGGCATAAGTTATGTATTTTAACAAGATCTACAATATTTTGTGTACTAAGCTTTTGTCTATCCGTTACAATTTAACCATTATACAAAATTCTACAAAACTCAACCAGAATAAACAGCTCTTCAGAGGATACTCCCAGAAAATTCATAATATACATTTTATTTGTGATAAGAATATCTTTAATTTACAGTATTTTAATAAAAATTGCTTGAGCCATTTTTGAAAATATTTAAATTTTTGAAAAATGTTCTGTGTAAAGGATAGTTTGGAATGGGGGGATTTTCTTGAAAACCTTTGTGTTGCATCCTTAAAAGACACTAAACCTAAATGCCAAGTTTGGTATTTAATCACCTTTTTTTTTTTTTAAGTTATGCTGTCCACACACTTATGCACAGACCTTTCTTTTTCTAAAAATGTTTTTTTTGGATCCAGGGTAGCTCAAAACATATATTTCCGGTGAAATATCGGTGTCAAATTTTTGGGTGGAGTACAATACCTTCTCTATACACTATGTACATAGTATGCATAGAGAAAGTAAAAATGTCTGCAATGATGATTCATCAGCTGTATGCACGGTGGCAGAATCCTACTGGAAATATCCAAACCAACGTTCAATAATGGTCAGCTGTTCAAAACATGGTACCAGTATATTATTTCTGTATCTTTCTGCATTTATGGCACCTCATAAAAAAAAAAATAGGCCCTATTACTCTGCATCTACTTATTGTGCACCATACCTCGCTTTCTTTGATCATGCAAGAGAGTTTCATGAACAAAACTGGGCTTGTCTGTAGCAAATTATCAGTCGTGTTATGATAACACATGACTATGTAAGTAAAACCATGCTTCGTCACTGAACAGTATTAATAGTGGATTGATTAATTAGAAGTAAAAACCTAGATTACACTCAAACTTCACTCTTGAAATAAAGTAACTTACTTTGGACATGGCTGCTGCCACCGAAACACGTCCGAATTCAAGAGTGAAGTTTGAGTATAATCTATCTTTTTACTTCTAATTGATTAGTTACTTCACTGTGCATTCCCATTAATGTTTCAAGTGGATTAACTGTTCCATCATTAACATTCCTCAAAATCCAGTTACTCTAGTGATCACGTGGTAGCAGTTCCTGGACAACAGTAACCCTGTATGGTTTAGGTTTCAAAAGTTTTGTTGCTTTCCATGCTAAAACTTTTGAAATTCCAGCTTCTTGTGCAAGGTGCTTTAGAGATTTTTGCAATGAAATGGCATTTTATTTATGGACACTGCTGCGGTTTTCAGCACCTCATTCTATACTGGGCATGAAAGACCACTTAATTTTGCTCAGAGGCCTCTCTATCAGGCTTTAGGTTCTTTTACATGTCATAAATCTATGACATGGGAACCAACGGCTTTACTTCCTTTCTGAAGGAAGCCATGCTAAGGATTTTTTCACCCGAAAAAATCCATTGTCCTCCACCGGGTTTGAACCCGCGACCTTGGGTAGAGATTTTTGAGGTGACTATTCTAATCTCTCTGATTTCGTCTAATTTCTGTTACATAAGCACATGCCTGTTTACCTCTCTTTTCCTATCACAAATTGTTGCCATATCCATGGATTTATTTACCAACAAACGAACTGCTTCTCTACTTGGAACATGCACCCCAGGAAATTTTGTTTCAAATTGTCTTACAAGATGCTGTAAGCACCTACGTATCGTACATAAACACACTTTGTGGTATTGTATACTGAATTTTGAAAGCACTTCAAGCAAAACTAAACACTTCTAAACATTCCTAATGTTATTCACCTGTGAACTGGATTAGATCAAAGAAAGACTGACTCATGCATGAAGGCAGTATGGATATACGAGGGTGATTCAAATATAAACGGTAATTATGTAAAAAAATATTTATTGACTAAATATATTCAAGTGACTTCATCAGCATTTCTCAACATAGCTTCCTTCACTCTCTACTCATTTTTGCCCACGTTTTGGAAGCTTGAACATTCCTTCTTCAAAAAAAGTTTGAGGGCATGTCGCCAACCAATTGCGCACACGCTCCTCGACATCCTCGATTTCAAAATGTTTCCCTCCAAGTGATTCTTTCATGGGTGCAAACAAAAAAATAGTCTGGGGGGACAAGTCTGGACTATAGGGAGGGTGTTGAAGGGTTTCCCAGTGCATGTCAGCCATTGTGACCATTGTCAAATTGTCTTGGAGAAGGATGACATCTCTGATGGGCATGCGACGTCTTTTGCTTCGGTAGGCGGTTTTTACAGATCTTAACAATTGGCGATAGTAAGCTGCAGTCACTGTATGTCGATCATGAAAATCGCCAGCAAAACTCCTCTGTAGTCAAAAAAAACTCGGTCACGGATGTGTCATCTGTGAGACTTGACCTTGGGCATTGAGCATGACCATTTTCCACAAATTCTCGGCTGCCCTTAAATTGTCTGGTCCAAGTAAATACTCGATTCTGCGAGTGTAGTGTCCCCAAACTGTGCCCTTAAATGAGTTAAAATCTCCGAAGGTTAAAAACTTGATGATAATACGTTGCTCACTCATGGCTGTACTGACGCCAGAACCTAGCAAAACCAACAAAGTTAGTTGTTCTCCCTCCCTAATATACTGCATGCTCTGAATGGCTTCCTCTTGTGATATGTAACAATTACCGTTTTTATTTGAATCACCCTCGAGACGACGAAGTGACAATAGTAAACAAAAAAAGTAGTTCAGGACAGCTCCACAACATTCACAATAGAAAAAGAATCAAATGGCATGCTTACCTTCTTGGACCTAAAAATAATCAGGAACCACAACAAATTAGAATTTGGAATCTATAGGAAAGAAACACAGACAGAAAACTACATAATTAACAACAGCTACAACCCAATTTCACACAAACATGCCATGATCAACAGCTTGCATTCAGACTGGTAAACCCATCATTAAGCCAGATGGAATACAAATTAGAACTTAATAGGATCATAGAAATTGCACAAAAGAATGGCTACACAGAACATTTGGTAAAGAAGAAGATTAATAAATTCATGAAACAGAAGAAAGTAAAACAAATTAGCACTCTAAAAAGAATAAAAGCAGAAACTAGCTACAAAAAATTTACTTACCACCCTTTGGAACACCAAAACTTCAAAAGATTTTCAAAAAATGGAACATCAACTTAGCCCCAGTTAATAAGCACAGTTTAAAAAAACCTCCCCCATACAAACACAAAAGATAAAATCCCCCCATTGAAACAATCAGGGATATATGACATCAGCTGCAAGGAATGTGAAAAGATGTATGTAGAGAAAACAAAATGAAACATTGGACAACATTTTCAGGAACACTTGAGATATGTAAAATATAAACAATTTAGCTGTAGCACATCATTTTTGGACTCAAAACCATAATTTTTACAGTCATCCCAAAATATTAAAATTAGTACAAAATCCAATTGGATCAACAGTCTGGGAAAATCTATCAATTTTAAAAAACAAGGTCATAAATTCTGACAAACCACAAACAAATGGGCTCATCTCAAAATTCATCTATATGGAAGAGAGATCTCCACAGGCTGCTACCACGAGCTCATCAGTGAACCTCTGTTGAAAATGGTGGCGACAGCCACCGAAACATGTCCGAAGTTACTTTATTTCAAGAGTGAAGTTTGAGTGTAATTATGTTTTTACTCCTATATGTCTGCAAGTATTGGGGATAATGGGTTTCCCATGGTTAAACCATGCTTTTGTGTATAAGATTTTCCTCTGAATGTAAAGCAGGTTTGTTCAATACATAATTGTGTTAGCTTAAGTAAGTCTTCTGCTATTTCACCACAAATGTCTGTGGTAGTTAGCAATTTTTTCAGTACCGAAAGCAATTTTTCTCTTGGAATGCTGGGGAAAAGTGATACTACATCAGGGGACCCTAAAAATGTATATTTTCCGTATTGAATTTTAGATGGAATGCAATACATTCTCTATTATGCACTAAGATGACAAAGTAACAAAGAAACAGCATACATTTGGGAAAGGATGTTATGTCATCTTTACTTGTACAATGGGCTTCATTAATCTACAGCACAAAATAAACATCTCAAATAATTACAAGCTTGTTTTTTAATATGTTCTATAATATACACCCCAAAACTGTTTTCTAAATTCTCTGCAAATACAGATTGATAAAACAATAATTAAAGAAGAAATGTATCTCAATGTAGCTCAATGTACAATATAGCACATTCCAAGTCAAATGAGAGGAAATTAAATAAAGGAAATTTCATACTAAATTGAACAATTTTATTTACTTCCTCCAATAAGAGAGGCACATACTTCATTTATGATCAGCGCTGAAATAAAGAGGATAAAATACGCTTGGGAGAAGATATTAATGTCGTTATAGTATAGTAATAATAAAAAAATGGGGAAGGATTTCTTCTTCAATCTAGAGACATTCCTTCATCGTCGTCATCCTCTTCCTTCTTTTTCTTCTCCTCTTCTTCCTTCTTTCTGCGCTTCTCTTCCCCACCTTCTTCGTTGTCTTGTTTTATGCTTGCTTTTTGGAGGGCTTTTATGAATTCCTCCATGTTTCCCTGATTTGCTGCAGTCACTGCATCAGCGCCTACTTCAAACTGTTGTACAACGGGTCCCAGTTGGCCAGACTGCAAAGCTGCACTGAACATGCTCAAGGCCTGCAACAAGTGTTAATTATTCTCATCTATAAGTCAAACACCAATGTAAATATTGCATTAGCAACATTTTTACTTTCTCTACATGCACACTATGTACATAGCGTATAGAGAATGTACTGTAAAATTCCATTCTGAGATTTCACCGGAAAGACATTTTTGAGGTCCCCCGAGTCCAAAATAAAAAGATGAGCATCTTTAGAAAAAGCTCTCTCTATGTGCATGCCATAGCTCAAAAACTAAAAGACTGTTAAATACCAAACTAGGTATACCAAGTTTAGTATCTTCGAAGGATGCGACAAGAAGATTATCAAGAAAATCCCTCCCACCCCAAACTACCCTTTACATGGCAAAATGTTAAAATTTTGTTTTTATCAAAAATGGCTAATGATTTTGATTAAAATACCTGTCATTATGTATATTTAATAAAATGTATATTTTGAATTTTTTGGGAATAGCTTCTGAAGTCCTGTTCCTTCAGGATTCCTTTTTTTTTTTTTTTTTTTTGAATTTTGCATAAGTAGTAATCTGTAAGAAATAGACAAAAACTTACCACATAAAAATGTAGATCTTATTAAAACATACAATTTATGTCATTTGCATTTTTGTTGTAGAGTTGACTGTTTGCAAGATATTCCTTCTTATTGGTTTCAATTCTCAGTCAGCAAGAGTCCTTTTTCTTTTGTTCTATTCCTGGTCAAACAAAGAAGTGAATTTCAGCTAAACACATCCCACAGAAGGATGTGTTTAGCAAGTTCATTGAACCATCACAGGAGACAGCACTTACAACGCCAGCTTCACTGCAAGGAATAAGTTGATGTCCGGTTGAAAATGAAGGAAACTAGTCCTTCAAAACACGTTCCAGCAAAAATCCCAAGTAAGTATTGTTTAGTGTAACTAATCAACTCGTCAAATAAATTTCTTTTATTAATTGGATTATTTCTGTTTCAGATTCTGAACTGTCTGTATAAATTCAAAAGCATGCCTCGTACTTGACCAACTTGAGTTATGAATTGTGAACAGTCTGTTACCTGTTGGAATTGTGGAGAGGACAATGTGGACCGCAGCTGCTCTATTGGTGCAGTAGTAGCATTCTCTGCAGTGCTCACAGAAGGCAGATGTCGCTGCAGCTCGTTCACCAGAGTGGTGTCGCTAAGAATGGCTTGCAAGTTCTCTGCTGTCAAGGCTGTAGACAGATCAACTGGAAATAAACACCAATAACAGTATTTCATTTATCTACAACCTGTTTTATTCCAGGTTTCAGAATAAGCATAGTTTGAGTGTACCTGGTCTCTGATTGGAAGTCTCGCCAGCAGGGACATTCAGTCTTGATAAGAATTGACGAAGATCACTTAGTTGGATTGTTGGCTTACCTGTAAACAGTATTGAAAACACAGCTGTATAAATATGTATTTAGGCTTTCATTTCTTATGGGCTTGTAAGCCATTGTTAAAAATCTGATATGTTCCATTCACATGACTTTCTCTACATCTGTGCAACAAATTATTGTTAAAAAGCCCTTACTTCTATTTACTTCATACTAATCAAGAAAAAATTAGCAGAAATAGTCTTATTACTTGCTTCCTTGCAAATAGCAAAATAAGGGAGTACCATAGGTTAAAGTGATAATCAAAAGCTGGTTGCTATGTGACTAAAGTTCCTTTGTTTGTATGGACAGGAGTTGACAAATTCCCATATGAGAAAATAAGTGTTTTTAAAGCTGAAACCAATAACAAGGAATATCTCAAAAGCAATCAACTCCACGAAAAAAATGTATATGACATAAATTGTGCATTTTATTGTGATCTGCATTTTTTGTGCAGCAAGTTTTTGTCCCTCTCTTACGGTTTACCAGTTATGCAAAATTCAATAAAAATCATCCACAATAAAGAGGTCTTTAGAGGCTAGTCCTAGAAAATTCAAGATATACATTTTATTAGGCATGTAAATATCTTAAATATAGGAGATATTAATCGCTAGGGCCATTTTTGAGAAAATGAAAATTGTTGAAATTTATTTCCATGTAAGGGGGAATTTTCTTGAAAATCCATGTCACATCCTTGGAAGATACCAAGTCTTTTTGTTTTTGAGCTATTCTGCACACACACCTACCTACCTTTTTCCAAAAATGCTTTTATGAAATTTCGGTATCAAATTTTTGGGTGCAATACAATACCTTCTCTATACACTATAACCACGCCGCTGAATCCTTACACTTGACAGTTAGGAGTTAAGTTGGTACATCCATAGAAAACAGATGAAAAGCTTTACCTGTTTGACCGTCTGAACCAATCACAAAGAAGGATTCCGGTCGGTCGGCCAGACAACGAAAACGTATCTGGATGCCACACCTTTGTAATATCTGGCTATTTCCAACCACATGCTCAGTTTGTGAACTCCTAACACGTGCATTGAGCTGTTCTGTACAAGGTAAGTATTATTCCTGGTTATTTATATTTGTTGATAGTGTTTTGGTGTTTGTTTGTACGTGAGGGAACATAACAAGACTTTCACAATTATAGACGTGGATAGACTTTTGTGGGAAGGTGTGGCGAGAGTGGATGCAGCTTCGTGGATGAAGAAAAGGAATCATGTTCACAAAATAATACAAAAAGCACAGGAATTAGACAGAATCATCAGTGAGTGTGAACCACTAATGATATGTCTTAGTGACGATGGAGACTTGGATGGAATTGAGCCATTAAAATTCTAAACTGCCATAAATAATGTTGTTATACCTTTCTGTAATTGTAACGAGCTATTTTGCATTAATCTGTTCTATATTGCCATAAATATATACTGTCTGCTACATACATTATAGTATCACTGTTATTTTTAATTAACAATAATAGTAATAAATTAGTTTCATTATTCAGCAGCATTCATTTACTGTGTACACTGTTTATATACGTTGTTACACAGGATAGAGACATTTATAATCAGCTGTAGTTTTTTACTAGTTACTCTGGCAGCACAGCAAAACCACCCGAACTGTCAAGTGCAAGGATTCAGCGGTGGGGTTATATAGTGTCTACATTTGACTCAAATTAGTTACATAATGAATACTACCTGCAGATTTGGCAGACTCGGAAGCAGTGGTGCTTGTGGCACTGGCCTCAGCAGACACGGCAGTGGTTGTTGTAGTAGTAGTGCTGCTGGAACCTGTTGTTGCTGTGGTGGCAGTAGTGGCAGCGGCGGTGGTGGTCGTGGTGCTGGTTGTTGTCGCTGCTGCTGCTGTTGTGGTCGTCGTCGTAGCTGTTGAAGATGCACTTGATGGACGAGAGCTCTGCCCTGTTGATGGGCGGCTGTAAACACACGCATATTGCATCAGTTTCATTTGGCAAAAGTAGCTACTAAGTGAAGATTCAATGGTAATGCATCCAGAGCTGTATAAGTCTGGCAGGCAACCTATAAAAACCAATTCTAGCAGAATACCATCATGACCTCATTTACGAGGTAGAACCATAGAAAATTTAGTTAACAAATCTGATCTGTTCCATGCAAATGACTTTCTCTACATCTCAGCAATAAACTATTGTTAAAAAGTTTATGCTTCTATTTACTTCATTCTAATCAAGAAAAAATTAGCAGAAATAGTCTTATTACTTGTTTCCTTGTAAGTAGAAGCGAAATAAGGGAGTACCATAGGTTAAAGTGATAGTCAAAAGCTGGTTGCTCTCTGACTGAAGTTCCTTTGTTTGTATGGACACGAGTTGGCAAATTCCTGTTTCAGCTATTTCTGAAAACGAAAACAAGGAATATCTCAAAAACGATCAACTCTTCGAAAAAAATGCATATAACGTAAATGCTGTGTTTTAACGTGTTCTTCATTTCTTGTGTGGTAAGTTTTTGTTTAGCTCTTACGGTTTACCAGCTATGCAAAATTCCTTAAAATTCATCCAGAATTAAGTAGTCTTCAGAGGCTATTCCCAGAAAATTCAAGATATATATTTTATTTAATATATGACATTTTAATCAAAATCGTTTGTTATTTTTGAGAAAATCAAAATTTTCAAAAAATTTCCATGTAAAGGGTAGCTTGGGGTGGGGGGATTTTTCTCAAAATCTTCGTGTCGCATTCCTGGAAGATACTAAACTTAAATACCTAGTTTGGTATTTTACTGACTTTTCGTTTTTGAGTTATTGTGTTGATAGACACATGTAAGTACTTTCTTTGGATACAGGGGACCCTACAACATAGATTGCCGGTGAAATCTTGGTATTGAATTTTTTGGTGGAGTGCAATACCTTATCTATACACTATGTACATAGTACATGTAGAGAAAGTAAAAATAGTTAAAAACCAATTTGAATTAACACTGTGTAGCACTGTAATAATTCATAAAATAATACAGATTGAGTCGAACAGACACTCTGGCTTCATATACCTAAACTTTTCCCAACACATCTCACTTGAAGGCATCATCAAGTAATTTTATTCTATATAATATCTACCGTAAGAAACAATGGCTTTAACCAAAAATTAATAGATAAAAAAATCAAAAGATTCTAACAACGGATGTTATTCACAGAAACAACAAAATTGAGCCCAGCAATAGATAAACCTTACTTCAAAGAGTTTCTTGCCATATTTGCATGATCTGCATATTTCCATGTTATCTATTCAACAGACTGTACCAATTCAAAGTGTATGCTACAACTGATGGGTACTCTTCTGCCATGAAAGAAATTTCTTACCTCATGCCCAGAAGACTGGAAAGTCCTCCAATCTGGCCTACACCACCAAACAACTGCATCAGCTGTTGCTGAGACATATTATTCAGCAAATTTTGTATGTCTCCATCTGAAAGTAAAACCAATCAACAAAAGTATTTTGTCTCTACCTAACTTGCACTCATAAGTTGTATTCACATATTATTATATTTACCAGTCCCTGGGGTTCCCCCACCACTTCGCTGGGATCCCGGAGTTGGTGGATTGTTTAGAACTTCGTTGATTCTGCGACAATTATCATCATCCTTGTCAGTCTTCGGTTCCTGCAAATGTTCAATTAGATTATAAACCTTAATTGATATAGGAAAAATACTAGCTTTGGAGATTTCTTGTGTTTATACGACAGTATTGGGAGTTCAAATATTTCTGAAATCTAAAATTATAATTGTAAGCCTAGAACAAGTTTCTGAATGAATTTATTTCCAGTTATATGCATATTTCACTTTTATATAAAATATAAAATGATATAAAAATTCTTAGCATAGCTTCCTTCAGAAGGGAAGTAAAGCCATTGGTTCCATTAGATTTACGGCACTAAAAGAACAAGCCTGATAAAGAGGCCTCTGAGCAAAATTAAGTGGTCTTTCATGCACAGTACAGAATGGGACGCTGAGAATCACAGCAGTTAAAAGAGTGTCCATAAATAAAATGCCATTTCATTTAAAAAATCACTATTTTTAGCTCAAATAGTTTTCATAATACACATGCACAAACATTGTCACCAGCAGATTTGCATGCTCAGGGTGTAAGTGAGAGGGAAATATGAAAAGAGTGGGGGTAGTGCACTGCAGAGAGAAGGTTTCCCATTTGGAAAACATTATAAAGATGTATCGGGAGCTGATTCAGCTGTCCTTGAGACTTTGTCAGCTATACTTCACATGGCAAGAGAGAAGATCTGAGGTGTTTGTGGTAGTTGCTTTCCCCTTCATGTCTTGCACCACGAATATGCCTATTATACGACAGTAGTCATGCTGAGAAGACAGGCTACATAATATTGCGAACAGAATTAAGTTTAATCATAAGTAACCCACTTTATGGTGTAACAGTATGCTGAAAACTAACGGTTATCATAAAGAACTTCGGCCCCTCTAGAAATTAAACAATTTGTGGTTTGACTGTAAGCTTGGTTTATACTCGTTACGTTTTTGCCATTTTTTTTATCGGAAAAGCTCCGTAATTAAGTTACACGCTAATTAATTATGTGCGCGTAGCGATCCTTTTTTGTGAATATTTATGAAGTATGCTGCCTAGAAGGAGTAGAATATAAATAAAGAAGTCTTGCAGTACTTTTGCAATGTAAATATATAATAATACTACACGCTAAAGTGCCTAAAACCTGAGTTTCATTGTCGGCGGCAGGCGAACAGTGTTGTGGAATGCAACACCGGCATATGTCGCTAGACGCTGTGCTGATGTATGACAAGTATGTTTCACGTAGATACAGCTGTTCAGTGAATTTTATTATGCAGAACTTTGGCCACTCTAGAATCGAATGAAACTAAGTGCGATTGATTGACTTTGTATTTATGATGACAATTTCAAAGCCTGTGGATTTCAAATTTAGCGCGAGGTTAGGTTCCAATCCGTTTAGGTTAGTATGTGTATATAAATTTATGTTTCTAATTTTATATCGTGGTAGTACCTCATTATCGATATTTCCTACAACTCCTAACAGCGCAATGGATACAACATTAGTTTTTTAAACCATCTCCCCACCCATAATCCCTCTCTAACCACACCGGTCCCGTTAGGGTGCAAAACTGGCATAAGTCGCAGCGGAGAGATGTAGCGGCCCAACTTGTAAATAATTACTTTTTATTATGCAGAACTTCGGCCACTCTAAAATCGAATTAAATTAAGTGTGATTGATTGACTTTGTATTTATGATGACAATTTCAAAGCCTGTGGATTTCAAATTTAGCGCGAGGTTAGGTTCCAATCCGTTTAGGTTAGTGTGTGTATATAAACAGGTAGCAACATTAGTTTTTTAAACCATCTCCCCACCACTAATCCCCCATTAACCACACTGGTCTCGTTAGAGTGCAAAACTGGTATAAGTCGCAGCGGAGACAGTTAGCGGCCCAACTTGTAAATAATTACCAAACTAACAGCCAAAAGATTAAGAATAAATTATTTATAGATTTAACAGAAATTCTTTCTTCACAAATTTACCAGGTTTTGCAACTAGCCTAGTTAGCTAGCTAGATTATGGCCTTGGTGGGTAGACTTGAAAACATCAAAACAAGATTTTTAGAAAGAGTAATGAGACGCTCCCAATTCACAACTTTCTAGGTAGAGAAATCGTCATACCGAAAGACCTAGGATTCAAGCTCTCAAGGCAGTTTGGTGAAGACAAAAAGTGAAAGTGATATGGGCAGACCTCATCTCTGTACATTATGACCAATAATGCTTAGAAGAGAACAAACTATATGCCCCAACTAGTGAAAAAGATTGTGATACATCACTTCCTCAACAAGATCTGCCACAGTTAGCTATATCACGAACCACAGTGAGCATTATGTATGTGTGTGTGCGCGCTGTGAGAAAAGGAAGAAATCGTTGATAGAATTAGCAATGAGTGGTACCTTACTTAATGCCTACTGAGGCACTTTCTACTTTTTAAATCAGATCTTAAGTTAGTTATTCAAAATGGTTTCACATAAGTTATTTTCCAAAGCTGATGCAATGTTTAATCTTGCAGCACCACCACAAAAAAAAAAAAAAACTCTGTGTTTTCATATGTGTAAAGTGTCTTTGCATCATGAGATATGAACATGTTTAAAACCATTTAACCATTTGTGTATTTTTCTTTTTTAATTCTATATTATGCATCCAATGGGCTAAAGTTCGAGTCAAGAGTTAATGTCAAACAGTACCTACAAGTGTGGAAATAAGGCGTAAATTTGGCTCATTTTTCATGGAATGAGAAGCACTATATCAAAGTCAACATTTCATAAACATAAAAAATAAATGCAATGGTAGAAGTTTATGTCTACAAGAAAACGTGTTTGCCGTACCTGAACCCAAAAGAAGAACTTCCTACTAGATGATTTGAATTTCAAGACATAAACTCGCCCAGTAGTGCATTGGGTTACTCGCTTGAATTCGCAGTCATCTGGGAAAATTATCAGATCCTGCAAAGAAAACAGCGGAATGAAATGTAATTTGGAGGTTACATCATGACTAGGCACTTTAGGAATTTATATCAATAAAGGATCAAATGCTACAGCAACAGTTTACTTACATCCTCCACCGTCCCAGACTGACGGTCTTTCCAGCAAAAATGCATCAGAGAATCTTCTGACTGATAAACATAAAGAAGACCCTTCCTTTTATCAGGGTGAACCATTTTTCCCTTTACTGTCATTTTTCCAGCTTTAAACTCAACTAGATTTTTATTCTGGCTTCTCCCTGAGGAGTTGCCGAAGAGTGCACCTCCTCCAACAGGCATTATACACAGTTATATTACTACAAAATATTTCTACTTGTCACAGCTCCACTTTGGATTCTGCTTCTAAATTGCACAATCACTCTGGTCCAGACTACCGGGTACTACACCAATCATTCCAAGCGCATATTCTGTCCGAAAAGTAATTTTAATGCAAAATGATGCTTTATTAAAACTTAAAAAAATATATCCTCTTTAAATTAATTTTAATTAATTTTAAACTATAGTAGTTTTCGAACGTATAATGCTACAAGCCTTGTGTATGACTTAATCAGACTCAGTCTTTCCGCTCTCCGATCAAGGCAGCCATTGAAGACTTCTGCAAGTCCTTTCTGCCGAAAATTAAGAATGGCAAGTTTAGCAACGAAAGGACAAACACTCGTTAGAGGTACAGTATACCTGTATGAACTTAGCCGTTTGTCCCGTATATAATGGCTTTTATCATTCTATATCTTATGGTTGCTGTAGCCAATATTGTTTAATGTTGTATCTCTCTACCCTTCGGAATTATATTTAGGAAAATAATTAAATGGATTGGGATTGTGTTAGGACATTGGCATTTTGCATGAGATTACTGTAAAACATATCTCATTAAATATACACCACACGGAAGCTAAAGGGGTCATAATTTCGAGGCATTGGTATCAGATAAAACGTATAATTTTTAATATCAATAGCAGTTTAGATGGCTTTTCGGTATGCACTTAAAGTGAAGCCAATGTTGAGGTCCCTAAGCCACAAAGCCTAGCAGAGAATTATTTTAGGAGAGGAGTAGTCACCCGCAACTGCGGAGCGACAAGGCGTTGCCGTGGGATCTGCGCAACCAAGACACAATCTTCCAGGAACTATACATCTTTAATAACTAGTTAATGTATTAATGAAGTCCAATGTGCGCCAGAAATTAAACTAACAAAATTTTTGCCAAATTCAGAGCTGCTAAATGTAAAATACAGCGAATTAATAAGCCTGCCCTACTTATTTGAAACTGTATTAATAACTATAACAAGTGTCTCAACATATCAAAGTATGTCATAAACATTGTTCTAGATGTGTTATTTCACAGTAATGTTGTCTTGTAGAATGTAGCTTAATATTCTTACTTGTGTATTTCCACAGATCAGTTCATATTATATAGTTTTGTGCTCGCCCAAAAATGATTTCACAATGGAACATTTTTGGATTGTTTTTTTTTTTTTTTATGATTTTTAATTGTCATTAACACCTAAACAAGGTGAAGTTTGGCTTAGAAATGCATTTGGCAAAGAAGCACTATCTAAGGAAACAATTTATAATTCATAGAGCAAATCCAGTACAGAGAAATTCTTTTCTTAGTGATGAATTTCATAAAGGATGCCCAAGAACTGCTGTACATTACTGATAAAAATATTGCCGCTGTTCAAGCAATGCTTGAAGATCGGCAACATTTTATGAATTTGGTAATTATTTACAAGTTTGGCCGCTACATCTCTCCGCTGCGACTTATGCCAGTTTTGCACTCTAACGGGACCGGTGTGGTTAGAGAGGGATTATGGGTGGGGAGATGATTTAAAAAACTAATGTTGTATCCATTGCGCTGTTAGGAGTTGTTAGAAATATCGATGAGGGACTGCCACGATATAAAATTAGAAACATAAATTTACATACACACACTAACCTAAACGGATTGGAACCTAACCTCGCGCTAAATTTGAAATCCACAGGCTTTGAAATTGTCATCATAAATACAAAGTCAATCAATCGCACTTAGTTTCATTCGATTTTAGAGTGGCCGAAGTTCTGTATAATAAAATTCACTGAACAGCTGTATCTGCGTGAAACATACTTGTCATACATCAGCATAGTGTCTAGCAACATATGCCGGTGTTGCATTCCACAACACTGTTTGCCTGCCGCCGACAATGAAACTCAGGTTTTAGGCACTTTAGCGTGTAGTATTATTATATATTTACATTGCAAAAGTACTGCAAGACTTCTTTATTTATATGCTACTCCTTCTAGGCAGCATACTTCGTAAATATTCACAAAAAAAGATCGCTACGCGCACGTAATAAATTAGCATTTAACTTAATTACGGAGCTTTTCCGATAAAAAAAGTTGGTGAAAACGTAACAAGTATAAACCAAACTTAATCAAACCACAATTAGTTTAATTTCTAGAGGGGCCCAAGTTCTCTATAATTACCATGAATTTATTTGGGGGTCATTTAGCTTGGGTATCAGTCAAATCTGATTTCTGATCAAAAACAAAGTAGGACCTCAAATTTGGTTTGGAATTTTATTGGTGTTGAATCCACTTGGATATTTCGAACAGAACCTAAGCCTACAAAAGGCAGAAGATTGCAGTACTATTGCTATGATGGTTGCTAGCTTTTATTTTCTAAAATTGGCCATATTGCTGCTACTATAGCATTAGAAGAATGACATACCATTAACGCAAATTCGTACATAAATGTGCTTGGCACACATTTTTGAAAAAAAGGTAAAAAAATGTCCAAAAGGAAAATAATTTAAATATTGAACACATCGTATACGCAAAACTAACAACTATCTGTACGCACTCAAGGTTGGACCACCATAGACCTGCTATAGTTTATGGTTTTTTCCAAAAATGAAATATAAATTCCTTGGAATTGCTTTTTTCTCATGAGATGAAGCAGTGGAACATTATAAACACCAGGCTTCTGAAGTGCCTCAGGAAGATCATTGCTTTAAGGGTTGGTACAAAATGTATTGATGTTAAAGGGGAATATTTTAAAAACTAACCGTTAATTGATTTTCAAGAAATGTTCAGCATGCCCTCATACCTTGTAGTTGTTGTGTTCATCTAATAGGTTGTCTATATGGACTCCTTGATCGTTCCATGCGACCTAGAATCATTTATTTCTCCAATGAGACTTCTTTCTTTACCATATTGCCATAATATAACAGCTTTAGTTGGTGATCATTATTTCCAAAGAATCCTTTTCGTTTTATCTCCTGAACAATTGAGGTATTTGTTCTTTTATCTACATACAATTTTTAGTGGTCTTCCGAGACCGGTATTCAAAATTATTTTTTCTGCTTCCTATCCTTTTATTCACAGTCCAGCTTTAATTACCATTGAGAACAGTGTGGTCAGAGTCAGTCCAATCTTAGTATTTTTACTCATGTTACAGTGTCTTATATTTTCTTTAGTTTCCTTAATGCTGCATTGGTGAGCCAGCCCAAGATTTTGAAGCTGCTATACCTGCTTGGTCCAATTCTGCTCGGCTGAGTGCAAGTACGCGCATTTATGCAGTAACGGTGCTTTGAATTCAGCTGATGGACAATGTCATTGGGCAAGGTCGTAGCACAAGTCTTTCACTTCCTGCCTGTCCAGAGGTTCTGTCATTTCTCATTACATATGCCATGTCAAACCAGAGAGGCTGTTGGCTATTTCTTAGGAAGAACAGTTTCTGTTTACTGGAAGAAAGAGAGAAAAAAATAAATAAGGCTGCAAGATGTTGTATATCAAAAGGTAATTAAAAGAAAATATTTTCTTTGTTACCAATGCTGTCTTTGCCAAGATCATGTCAGTATCACCAGTGTGCGTAATTTCATTCTGCAGGTTTTATATGTCGGTAAATCTATTGAGATGGAGCTGTTTTTTTGGGCTGGGTTTGAGTCCGTGACCTCCGAATCAGAAGGCCAGTGTCTAAGCAACTGCGCAACCCAGAGGATGCGAAAATGATGAATGTATGAGGAAATGGAATGTAAGGCATCATTCAGTTGAAATGACAGCTTGCCCCAATATTGGGTTGTGTTGCTTGCTGCAGACAATCCTGTGAGGTGTGAGTACTCTACTACTCAATGACAAGCAGCCTGTTCTATAGTTTTGCTTAGGTGATTCCTGTTGTCATTATCTTCATCACTTTTTACTTCTTTGTTTTTTTTATTATCTCTGCTAAGCCACTGCCATTTTCTGTAATGAGTGTGGTGTTTGGTTCATAGCTTATTCCTCTGCTGCCCAAATCCTTGCACTTGATGGTTGGAGGGCTTTGCAAAATATTGGTTGCGATGTTGCCAGAGTTGATATTAAACAACACTTGATTATGATCTTTAAAGCCACATATAAACACACAAATTAAGGTGAAGATGTAGGATGGTGTGACAAAATGCTTTAAAACTGTAAAGACTATAAGTTTGATTGAAATGTTTGTAGTCATTGTTGCCGTCATGTTTCACTCTCTTGCTAATAACAATTCTGCTGTACAGTTTTATCAGCAGGAACACACAGATGCCCATACTCATCTTGCTATTCTAATAATTTCAATGCCTGGCTGTTAAATAGTACACCTTTACGCAAAGGATGTTCGTTCTGCAAATCACCTAGTGATCACGATCATTTTTAAAACATGACACTTCAAATCTTGTATAAATAATAACAATGAAAAAAAAATCTGATGTGCTCCATTCACATGACTTTCTGTACATCTCTGCAACAAATTACTGTTTAAAAGCTTATGCTTCTAATGGAGAAATAGTCTTATTACATGAAATACAGAAATAAAATAAGGAAGTACCATAGGTTAAAGTGATAGTCAAAAGCTGTTGCTATGTGACTGAAGTTCCTTTGTTTGTATCAACAACAGTTGACAAATTCCTGTATGAGAAAAGTGTAAGTTTTTCAAAGCTGAAACCAATAACAAGGAATATCTCAAAACTGATCAACTCTATGAAAAAATGTATATGACATAAATAGTTGTTTTAGTGATCTACATTTTTTGTGCAGTAAGGTTTTGTCTATCTCTTTAAGGTTTACCAAATTCAATAGTATTCATCTAGAATCAAGAGGTCTTTTGAGGCTATTTCCAGAAAATTCAAGATACACATTCCATGTGGCAAGAAAATGTGCTAAATATAAGAGATTTTAATCAAAATTGTTAGCCAATTTTAAGAAAATAAAAACTTCCGAAATTTTTTCCATGTAAAGGGTAGTTTAGGGGGGGGTTCTTGCTCTAAAAATGCTTCTTTTTTTTATTCAGCATGTCTTAAAATATATACTTCTGGTGAAATCTCAGTGTCAAATTTTTGGGAGCAATGCAATACCTTTTCTATACACAATGCACATAGTACATGTAGAGAAAGTAAAAATCTAATGTGTTACAATCACACTACTTTCTCTACATCATGATAGTCGAGATAAACATTAGCAGAAATTGTCTTTATTACTTGGTTCCTTGTAAGTAGAAGGGAAAAATCTGATGTGTTCCATTCACATGATGTCTCTAGCTGTTTGGCAATCAAACCTTTTATTTAAAAGATTAATCTGTTAATCTACATCATGCTAATCAAGATAAACATAAGCAGAATTAGTCTTATTACCAGCTCCTTGTAAGTAAAAAGGAAACAAGAGAATGCACAGGCTAAAGCAATAATCGCATCCTTTAAAAGCTGGTCATTGTGTGAATTAATTGAAATTCCAGTCTCTTTGCTGTCCAGTATAAACAAACTAGAAACGAGATGTTAGTATGTCTCAACCGGGACTCTTGGTTCACTTGCCCAATGTTGAGTTAACAACCTTATAATAAGGCCATTTCTGATGATGTTGACATATAGATAAGAATAATCTATTGAAAGACAATATGGAAAACATCTGATGTTTTCTTTATTATTTACTTTTATGATTATGACTGTGATCAGTGTCTGTTAAATGCTACAGCTTTCATTTTACAATTTTTTTTTTTTTTTAATTTTATCAAGATGAGTGGTTATCAGTTGATACGCCTGAAATTAAGGTCTTTTGCCCAAGGCTTCAGTTAATAGGCTTATGAATTTACTTTTGCACATAAATAACATTTAATATGATGTTATGTTAAAATGCTTGCTGAATGAATATTTCTTCATTGATTACATTACATCTTAGCGTACATTCTTTTCTAGAGCCCCCAAACAACTTAACACCCTGGTTATAACGTGTAAGGAAACCCTTCCCCAATCTAAAATTATTTTGTGAACATTTTAAATGTATTCCTAATTTTTGTTTGTAATTCATCCTTTATTAGCAATTATCTTTTCCACTTTCTCGCCTTTTTGAAAGCTTTTCTTTCCTCAATTCAACTTTCTCCCACTTTATCCTCTCACTGCTGTCTTTTCTCTCACTGTTTACTTACCATTTTCTCAAGTTGGTCATCTTCAAGTCACTTTTTTTTTTTTCCCTCCCTTTCTGTGTAAATCTTTCTCTTCTAGCCTCCTGTACTCCTCCAGTTATTTCACTGGGCAATTTCTCAATTGGTATTATCCCATGCCCTTATGTTTTTATAATTCCTTCTACTTTCCTCATACTGTTATTTATATTATTTCATATTTTGTTTCGGTCCCCTTTAGCCCACTTGCCTGTTGCTTTTTTCCGATTTCTTCACCATCACTTCATTTGTTTCCTTTTCTACGTTGACCTTGCATGTTTCGCTAGTTGTTTGCTCGCTCCTTTCTGCAGCCATTGTACTCCCCGTTCCTTTTCTGACAGCTGCTCATTGTATCATCTTTTCTGGTTAGCTGCCCTCTGTGGTGTAGTGGTTACTAGCTTCATATATCCAATGTCACAATATGGTTCAAACCTGGTAAAGGATGATGGATTTTTTTGGGCATAAAATTCATTAGCATGGCTTCTTTCAGAAAGTAAGTAAAGCCCTTGGCCCCATGATGTAGATTTATGTCGCGTAAAAGAACCTCAAGTCTGATAAAAAGGCCTCTGAGCAAAATTAAGCAGTCTTTCACACCCAATATAGAATGTATAGAATGGGACACTGAGAATCGCTAGTTACAGAGCATCCATAAATAAAACTCCCATTTCTTTCCTGGTTCACTGCCTGCAGTTCACTTTCTACCTAAGCTTCCCAGTTGTCTATCCAAAACTTGAAGTTATGCCTTCTTTCCTTGATGCTGTGCTATATTAACTCCTTCATTTGAAGTTTTGTTCACATTTTAGATCAACTTGCTGTAAGGAAATACATTTCTAATTTAAATGAGATAGGTAACTTATTGTGATGGTTACAGCGGCGCTCGAGGGTGCCCAACCAAAATTCCAGCTCTTCTTGAAATATGCAAGAGTTGAATTAGCTCCACCCACACCAGCAGATATCCCACAGATTCGCAGTGGTGTCCAGAAACTGATGACAGGATTTCGTACTGGAAGATGGAAGCAACTTACAGTTAAAGTAAGTAAATTCTCATAATAAAAAGAGAGAGCATACAAAGTTTCTTCCATAAGTTTTCGGCCTGGCTGTGAAAACGAGCACTAAAGTTAAAATGATTCAATTTAAAAGCGAGGTAATTGAAAGGAAACATTTATTAATAAAACAATTTTAAAGCCTTCCTTAGAAGTATTTAAGGAAACAAACATATTGCCATTTTCCTATCTCGGTAAATACAGTGACATGTACAAAACTGAAAATAACCTCCTATGTACCAACTCGGTAATCAAACACTCAAAAGATATTCGGCCAATCACATCTCCATGGAATCAGTTAACTCTACCAAATATGAAATTACATAGTGCCACCAAAACATACAACAAACAGTCTCCCATTTAACATCAAAGTATTGCATAACTTATCCCAATTTAAAGACAATACCTACTTGAGAGCCGCCCTCAGTGGTGTAATGGTTACCATGCTGACTTCATATACCCAAGGTTGGGGTTCAAACCCGGTGGAGCACGATGGATTTTTTCGGGCGTAAAAATCCTTAGCATGGCTTCCTTTGGAAGGGAAGTAAAGCCGTTGGTCCTATGTCGTAGATTTAGCGTATTGTAAAAGAACGTCAAGCCTGATAGAGAGGCCTCTGAGCAAAATTAAGCGGTCTTTCACACCCAATTTAGAATGGGACGCTGAGAACCACAGCAGTTAAAGCGCGTCCTTAAATAACTACGCCATTTGCATTTACCTACTTGAGCAATACTGTAATTCCTAAAAATTTGACAACAGAAAATTCTTATAGTGTTTATTAATTACATTAATGTTAATCACACACACAAAATAGGTTTAAAAAATTATACTTATGTACTCCCTTTTAATGTGTGTTTGCTTACCACCTCACTAAAAGGTAGTCCCTATCTAGAGCAATATGCTCATTGAGACATTCTATGCAAACAAAATATTTACCATCTACTCTCTGTATGCATGTAGAGCAACAATGTTTGTCATAATTATGAGAGTGGTTAGGTTTGATAAGTCTAGTAAATTTCCATGAAAGAATGGAATGTTTTTGTTGCAACTTCATGATTGGTAAGCGTGATTATTCAAAAGGATTGTACAACAATGTATGGCATAGTTATTTGTTGGCAGCAATCTGAATCTGTCGACCGCAAATAAAAATGGAGAAAATCAGTTTTGTCGCGTTACCAAACTTTTCATATGAAGGGTTGGACTGCAGCACAGATCACAACAGAATTAAAGTTCATGCAGAGTCTGTGCCAGCATTGAGGACCATTTACTTTTGGATTAATGAATTTGAATTTGGTCAGACAACCATTGAAGATGAAGCATGCTCCAGCTGTCCAATTGAAGTCACCACTCAGGAAACCATTGACAAAATCCATGATAGATTACTTTTTGAAATTCAGAGTTACTATCCACAGATGTGAAAAGTGTATTGAAATAAAGGTTGATTATATTAAAAAATAAAATCTTTTGTTATATCCTTAAAACTTTAAAAAAAGCAGTCGGGCTGTAAACTTTTGGAACCATTTCGTACAATGATTATGAAATGCTAATTCTGTTTTATTTGTTTCAGGAAGCTTGGTTAAACACACTAGTTACAGCAGAAGTTTGCTTTTGGTTCTTCGTTGGAGAATGCATTGGCAAGAGACATATTGTAGGATACAAAGTGTAAAATATGTGTTGTGTTCTTAAAGGAATAACTTAACTGATGTATGTAGTAATGGCCAATTATATAAATAAAGTGGAATGTAATATTTGCTTCTTTCATCATGATCAAATGATTTCACAGTGTCCCGGCTTCTCATCCAGATGTCCTCAGTTTGATTCTTCTCTAACTAGAATCATTGCTATGCCCCACAGAGTATGGCAGTGACCACTCACATAGCCGAAGCAATGAATACTATTATAGTTTTAAAGTAAACAAGAATAAATCAGGAACAGGATTGCTTTGATAAAAATTAGAACCATCAAAGGAATAAACATTAAAGATAAAAACACACTGCTAGTAATGTGATTAAAATAAAAACAAAAGAATTTGAGTCAGTTTTTTAACACAAACATCACCTATTACAGAATTGAAGAAAAAGAGCCATATCATGAATTTTGATTTACCACCATACAGCAACCTTTGGAAGTTCATAGATCCAGCAACAGATGCCTCCGCAAGTGATACACCAACGAAGTAAGATTTAGTCAGAATTAAGGGTTGAAAATGGGAACAGGTGTTCCCAAAACCAGTCCCAGTAAGTGAACATAAGTGATGCTTGTGTTACAAAAATAGACTCATTCTTTTTTTTCTTTTTTTTTTGGTGGAAGTTTGTAAACAGTATTGTTATATTTGCTTATTTGACGAGTCGATTAATTACACTAAACAACACTTATTTACACTTACTAAGTGTTGTTTAGTTTAATCAACTCGTCAAATAAATCAAATTCTTTTGTTTCTAACAACTGAAAATATTGTAAATTAAAGGTATACAGTTTAAAATGAAAGAATAGTTACTGAAATTCTATATTTAATAAAGCTGCCCTAAGTAAAATTTAACAAAATAGCTAATTTCTGGATTTAAATTCACTTTTGACACTTTGGTAGTCATCTGTCTCTGGGAAAGCCACTTCATCCATTTTCTGTTCCGTTTCTTAGTAAGCAAGCTTCAGTTGAAACGATTACAATATGAGAAGGTAGAATTGCAAGAAACTTTTGATTCTCTTCAGCACTGAAAATATACTCCCAGCAATCATTGTTACTTATACAGAATGACACGTTTTAAACTGCAGAAAAGTTTGTTTTAGTAATCAATAGTTCATTCTTCTTTTTATAATTCATATAGCTCCCTCGCATCTATGGTCATTTTAGAGACAACTCGTTGACTCTAGGATCTTTAATGTTAGGTTTTTAATCCTTTCCTTTTCTTCAAATAATTCATTCATTCTCGTATGCATAGTACCAGACTCTGTGGGGATAAGGAATAATTCTGGTTCAACAAAAATTCTGCGCCCCAGCCTGGTATCGAAGCTCCAAGTGAGAAAGCTTGCTGAGCACACAATCACAGAAGCAGTCTCTAAACTCTCAAACTATGTAATGCAGTCACTTCTCTTCCCAATCGAATGGCATCAAACTATTTTCCATATTCATATAAAAAACTACGAAAACTGGTTTTGGGAAATTGGTGCTTAGTTTTTATGTAACAATATGTTCAAAACTCTTAATCTAAAGTAATCTTAAAATCTTACTTGCATACCGTTATCAAACACTTCAGAGTAGAGAAGTTTATATTCAGTATTTTCTTCTTTGAAGACTTCTAATTAAGATAGTTTATTGAAAAATCTGTCATTATGTAATGCTTTTCTGGATGTTCTATTGACAAAAGTGAATATTTTGTCAAATATTTTTAAGAGAACAACAAATTTCAAATAGAGAAACAAATTTGAAATCTTCTACTGCTACTAAAATATCTGAATCAATTCTTGAGTGTTCTAACGAAGCACTAAACATGATACAAACTTGAATGATTTTGCTGTTCACAGTGTTTACAACCTTGACAAGCAATTCCATTGTGTTGAACAAAAGGAATATCCAGTAAAATATAGAAATTTCCAGGACTGTAGGTCATAGTTGATTAGAAGAAATGTCACCTGGGCATCTTCAGAGGATGATTTGTTGGTTGAACCGTTGCATAAACTATCCAGAACAAGAGGCATTATGCTATTGCATGAACATGCAAGACCCCATACAGCCAATGAAATGTGTTGAATGAGAGATCTTCAACTATCCACCCAAGTGATTTTCATCTTTCTATCTCATGATGCATTTTCTGGCAGGAAAACATTTCCACAATGACGCTGAGGTGCAGAATGAAGATACTTTGTGGCGGCAGACTCCAATGACTTGGGCATACAATTGATAGTGCACCATTACCATAAATGCCTCATCTATGGTGGCAACTATATTGAAAAGTAGCCGGTGAATCTATTTAATTATTCCGATAAATATTTTTGTTCTCTTTATTGGTCACCAGGACTTACTTTCTGGATGCACCCAATTATATTTAATGGTATAATTTGCACTGAATCATTCATGTTTAAATTGGTATGTTTAACTTATTTATCAATATATTACCTTTTTCTTAATTTAGAAACCAAATTTGTGAGCTATTTTGCATCACATGGCAAACCTTTAATGCAAGGTCAGATATCTAAAAAAAACATTCACACTATCAACAATACCATAAATGTAAATCCACCAATAATGTGAGGCTTGCAAAGAATAACTTATGTAGCTGGAGATAACCAGATCCGGCAATAGAGCCCCAGTTCCACTTCCACTTGTGACCAGCAACCCAGAATGCCTCAGGAACAGAGAAATGTTGTTTTTTTTTTTTTTTTTTTTTTTGTAAGCTTACCAACTTAACTACTAGGTGTCAAGTGCAAAGTTTTAGCATTGGAGCTCAGCTCCGACTTTTGGTCTATGTAGACATCTTAACTCAAACATTCTACAGATAAACCATAAAGGCTGGTTCATAACAACTGGTAAAGGCAACCAGAACAAGAATGACCAACTTGAAATACATGTATTTCAAAGGGAGAATTCACAATTGACAGAATGGGAAGCAAGACTTGGCCAAGTTTTATTTCTCGTTCACGTTACGAGACACGGCATATTAGATTCTTCGCTGTAGAGATTATTTTAAGAGGCAGTGACATCCACTAGAGCTCACTTCAGTCACAGTTCTTTCAAATTATGTTGGCTAACCCATATTATGCTGAATAAATTGGACACAAATAAAAAAATATTGGTCAGTTAAAAGCAAAATAGACCAGGAAAAGAAGAATGAATGCATTCCCATTCTCGTTTGGTTTTTATGAACCAAAATCTTGTGTCCTGCATGAATTCCCATTCTTGGGTTATTGTAAACTAGCCTTAAAAGTTAGCAAGTACCTGTTGTAATTATAAATAACATTCATGTTACATATCATAAAACATTTAGAGCTAGGGGTGTTCGATAAGTCCTTAAAAATCCAAGAAACATTTGTAGCATCAAAAAAAGTTTGAATTTAGTAACCATCAGCTCTTACTAGATGACAGTTAAAGTTTCACCTATATCCATCATATTGTTTCGTTGCTATAGGCAATTGAATCAACAATCTTGTGCTTCTTTAGAAAGAAGAAAACACGTTTTGTGCAATGATTTAAAAGGCTTAACACCAAAAGAAATAAAAGTCGAGTTTAAGTTCATGGCACAACTGCTCCTGTGTTTACAACAATATACAATTAGATAAGTTAATTTAAACGTTGCCGTACATCTACAAATGATTAACATCGTTCCAGACATCCAGTAGATCCTCTGAAATTGGCAAAATCCTCCAGGATATGGTTTTGAGTGATCGAGGAATCACAGTTCGCAAAATAGTAGAGGCCACAGGCATATCACAAGGGATACTGTTCTCAATTTTGCACCAAAAATTAGGTCTGAGAAAGGTCTCAGCAAGATGGGTACTATGTTTGCTCTCAATGGAGAATAAATTCAAGAATGTGATCAATTCGGAAGCTGGTTTGGCACTTTTATGTCACAATCCTGATGAGTTTCTGTGTTGATACATAACTGTGGATGAAACATGGATACAATGTTACACTCCAGTGACAAACGTACAGTCAAAACAGTGGGTTTTTAAAGGCGAACCAGCTCCAAAGAAGGCAAAGGTGGTGAAATCTGCAGACAAGGTGATGGCCTCTGTTTTATGTGATGCACGCAGAACCATCTACATTGATTACTTGCAGAAAGGAAGAATGATAAATGGAGAGTACTATGCATTTGTTATTGCACCGGTTAAACGGAGAAATCAAACAATGCCCTCCTTTGGCAAAGAAAAAGTTTCTCTTGCATCAAGACAATGCAAGGGTGCACACCTCACAGTTTCGATGGCAAAAATTGTAGAATTGAGGTTTAAATTACTACAACATCCACCATATTTGGCCCCCAGTAACTTTTTATTTCCAGACTTGAAAAAGTGGCTTGATGGAAAATGATTCACGTCTAATGAACAGGTCATCTCCCGAACATGCCTATTTTGAGGACCTTCCAAAATCTTACTTTTTGTAAGGCTTAAAACAGTTGGAGAAATGCTGGCAAAGTGTATCGAGCTAAAAGGAACTTATGTTAGAAGGAAAAAAATATATATATATAATAATAATAATAATATGTTTTTCTGTCTTTTTCTAAGGACTTACTGAGCACCCCTCGTATGTTCTAACTCTGTTGTGAAAAAGCCAGGAACTACTTTGTATTTTTAAGGGAAGGAAAAGGAAAATATTTTTAAACGTCTTGTTTAAAAGTATTTCAAAGAAATTCCTTTCCTCTCATTTGAATTTATAACCTTTTATTATATGAAATCTATGTCTAAACATTACTGTAATTACATTACCACAACTAATACATAAAAAAATTTAATTATATATTTTTTTTATAATTTACATTGCCGAAAACTAGATAATAGGACTCATACTCAACAAATTTCTGGACTTAAAAACAGCGGTGCTGTGCGTAGGGGTCTATAGCAAATGGGAGAGAGGGGAGGTGATAAATCACAGTTAACAGAAACCCTCACATACAGCTCAGTCACAAATAAATGCAACAAAAGTTACACCAGAATCTTTTATAAATCAAATAAAACTTTGGGCCATTCTATAGTAACCACCTTGCTCTGGTACTATGTCTATCTGTCCTTGTGGTTACGGTAGGCCGACATTTGCTATTGGTATTCCCATCTTCTCCGCAACTGTTGCCTGCGCCACTGCTGCGTCTCTCAGAGAAAACAGGTGTGACATCTCCAGTTCAGTCTTCGACAATGGAATGGCCTTATCAAACAGCTCTTCGGCACGTTTCAGGTTACCTCTGCACAACATAACAGAATTAGCTATCAGACCAGAAAGTAAAAATCTGACGTGTTCCATTCACATGACTTTCTCTACATCTTGTAACAAATTGTTAATTAGCTTATTCCTCTATCTACTTCATGCTAATCAAGATAAACAATAGCAGAAACAGTCTTATTACTTGCTTCCTGATAAATAGAAGGGAAATAAGGAAATACACTAGGATAAACCAACAGTCAGATGTTTTAAAATGTGGTTGTTATGGGATTGAAGTCCATTTCTTTTCATAGAGTTGGCCGTTTTTGAGATATTTCTTGTTATTGGTTTCAGCTTTAAAATATACTTTTCTCATATGGGAATTTGTCAACTCCTGGCCATACAAACAAAGGAACTTCAATCACAAAGCAACCAGCTTTTAAAAGATTTGACTATCGCTTTAGCCTAGTGTATTCCCTTATTTCCCTTCTACTTAGAAGGAAGGAAGTAATAAGACCATTTCTACCAATTTTTTCACGATTAGCATTAAGTAAATAAAAGAATAAGCTTATTAACGATTCATTGCAGAGATGTAAAGAAAGGCATGAGAATAGAACACGTCAGATTTTTTCTTTTCTTTTTTGGTAGTTTAACGTCCTATAACCTGGTTGGGCATATTGGACAATGCAAGAAATTGGTGAAATGATGCTCAAATGATCTTGGGTTACATGGAACATAAAGTTACTCAACATTAGTCTTCTCAGTATAAGGGAAAAACCCAGATAAAACCTTATCCAGGTAACTCACCTCTTCAATGTGAGGCAGACATGCTACCTGCACAATACTGAGACAGAAATTCCAAAACCTTGAAAACTGCACTGTTTACTATTCTCTATGGGTTATTGTGAATAAGTCTTTAATCCAATGTTAACTGAAACTTAACCCACCTCTGGACTTCAATTGTTCCTAAAGTCTCGTAGCCAAATTCACATTTATCGTCCATTTCTAGTGCCTTCTGTATCATTTCAACAGCCTTAGGTATATCTCCTGTCCACTGCAACTGAAGCAAAGCTGAAAACCAACATTATACAGAATATGTTATATTCACATAATAAATATTAAAAACAGAAGCACTATTAACAGTGAAGTATTCATCATCTTGGAGTTATGCTGAGTCACACTTATCTCCGCTTAATTATTTGAAAAAATAAGTATTTTTTCGTAATGCCCAATTCTATTATTGGTGACACTAGTGGTTTTAACAATTTTATTAATAACATGACCACAATCACTACGTTACCAAGGAAATCCTGTGTAGCAACTTAAACAAGATATGGATGGAAGCCATCTACTGCACTGCCCAACCTTTAGTCAACATGATAATATGACATCAAAATACTGGAATGCAAGAGAGCGAATGCCTTCACTGCCAACCAACCATATTTTGCCTAATGTGGTTTTCTGTCCAAAAATGGTGTGGCACAGCGCATTTGTCTATTTGCTTTAGTTTTACATCTCTCTGGTGTTCCTTTAATCTGATTTTTCTTTGTTTTGTAAAACTAAAGCAAATAGACAAATCTGTTGTGTCACACCATTTTTGGACAGAAAACCATAACATTAGGCAAAATATAAAACTGTTAAAATACTAGTGTCACCAATAGAACTGGACATCTGGGAATGTTTCTAATTGTGCGCAGAGCAGATTCAAACTAATGACTGTAGAGTTAAATTATAGGGCAGTTAAAATCATAATGACAATAATGACATGCAATTCTGTTTCCCTAACTTCTAATTTATTAACAGTTATTACACACTGAATGATATGAACCAATAATATTATTACAAGAAGTAAATCTAAACTAATGCTCGCCCCATGATGGAGAAGCAAATGCATGACTAGGTTGCATGAAAGATGAGTGTTGTCTTTTCTGACGCACGATCGGTCACACACTGTCCTTGGCAACAAAGAAGTGTTAGGGTTCAGGCGAACACGTCATTACCTGCTGACCGTCCAGTTTTCCTCGCCTAGACACACACAATAAAAATCTGATGTGTTTCATTCACATGTCTTTCTCTATGCGTCTGCAACACATTATTGTTAAAAAGCTTATGTTTCTATTTACTTCATGCTAATTGAGAAAAAATCAGCAGAAATAGTCTTATTACTTGCTTCCTTGTAAGTAGAAGTGAATTAAGGGAGTACCATATGTTAAAGGGACAGTCAAAAGCTGGTTGCTATGTGACTGAAGTTCCTTTGTTTGTATGGACAAGAATTGTAAAATGTATGAGAAAAATACGTTTGTTAAAGCTGAAACAAAAAATAAGCAGTAACTCAAAAGCGATCAACTCTACGAAAAAAATGTATATAAGATAAATTGTGAGTTTTAATGTGCTCTACATTTTTTGTGTTGTAAGTTCTTGTCCATCTCTTATGGTTTAGTAGTTATGCAAAATTCATCCAGAATAAAATAGTCTCCAGAGACTATTCCCAGAAAATTTAAGATATACATTTTATTTGTTAGGTAAATATCTTTGATATACGAAATTTTAATCAAAATTGTCAGAGCCATTTTTGAGAAAATCAAAATTATCGAAAAAAGTTTAATGTAAAGGGTAGCTTGGAGTGGGGAATTTTTCTCAAAAGCTTTGTGTCACATCCTTGGAAAATTCTAAACTTAAATACTAAGTTTGGTATCTTACAGACTTTTCGTTTTTGAGCTATCATGTTCACAGACACACACACACATGGACCTTTTTCTGAAAATGCTTTTTTTGGATACAGGTGACCCTAAAACATATATTTCCGGTGAAATCTTGGTATGGAATTTTTGGGTGCATTACAATACCTTCTCTATACACTACTACAGAGTACGTGTAGAGAAAGTAAAAAATAGCAATTGCATAATAAATTTTGAAATTCCGCCACTGAATGAAGTGTTAAAACTTTACATCCTCAACACCAGATGGCAACAGGAAGAGTAGGAAGCAGAAGCAGTATCAGTCACCAAACTGCTGAAGACGAGGTCGAACGTTCTTGAAAATGTTTCAATGTTTTTCAAATAATTAAGTGGAGGCGAGTGTGACTCAGCATATCTCCAAGATATTCACATGAATTTCTCCACACACTCTTCCACAGTTATTCTTTAAAAAACTAATTACTTCCTCCACTATGTACGATGAGTAGAGGAAGTATTGTGTGCCATCAAAAAACTTGATGACACCAAAAATAGAATGACTAAACATTGATTTTGATTATTGGAAACATCAATGGTGGCACTATTGCCACCAAGTGGTTAGCCTGCTCGCTTCGATCTCAGGCAACAAAGCAACATCTAGGCAGCTTCTCTGGTTTCCACCATCTGCTCCATAACTACCCTTTATACAATCATCATTTCATAACATCTTTCTCACTTTCATACCAGGACTGGGCTGATTACCCATCCTGGCTACTCTCTCTGATTCACAGTATGTCTGAGCCCAGGCTCTGGCCTGTAAGTCCTCCATATGAGGAACCAAAGAGCAAAAGAAGAAGCACACATCTTACAATTGTTTTATTTAACCCTTTTAGTGCAAGCACAAATAACAAAATGGTGTCCAAGCAATCTTAGAGCAGAATGCAGTTTTAAAGTATTGGCAATAAAATGAGTAGCAAATGCGATAGGGAGATGAATTAATTTTTTTATTTTTAGTAAATCCTTTGGCTACTGTATATACAGATGAGAAGTCTCTTCAAGATTTTTAAAAAATTAAAAGCAAAAGAAGAATATGAAAATAAAATAAAAAACCCTAAATAATCAATAATTAGGCACACAAAACCATACTACACAGAAATTTCAGATTAATGAAATGAAAGTACAGATATTTCTTTACTGAAACAGCAAACTGTTTTGACCTGGCGTTTATTTTTAAAATGCAAAAAAATGAATTGATGTAACCTGAAAACTGGGGAGAAAAAAAACACCAAAGCATAATACAACTTATAACGAAAATGTAATATAGATGTAACGTAGATTACTGTACAATTTAGCACTTTTGTTGTTGTGCAGCTGAATGGAATTCACATTGTCTGTGTCATCTGTAAATTAATTTTTATAAGTACAGTGATTATTTGCATGCACACGAGGGCTCTTGTTATTGTATGAATTTTCATCGCTGAAGCAGAATATATATATCCTCCTCTCTTTATGTTGTCAGAAACGCTTTCATCAAAGTCTGAAAATTCAAAATCATTCTCGCTCTCTTCCAATACATCACCAACTGCAGCTCTCATTTCCTCTTTGGCTCGTAAGTGTTTGCTAGATAACCCCATTTTTCAACCAATAAAAACACAAGCTAGAGCAGTGTTTCCCAACCTTTTGAAGTTCACGGCACCCTTGGGAATAACTTTAAACACCAGGGGCACCCTTCCTTGAATTAAAAGAAAATTAAGCTTAATATGTTAATTTATTGAAATATTATATAATAATAACGCACACCATAACATAATACAGTAAACTTTACTACAATCACTGAGTAAAAATACATCAATAAATTTTGTTCGATTAATGATTAATGTGAAACTTGTGATTGATGCTTAGAGCACAGATATGTGATGTCGGGTCTTACAGTTGACAGTGAAACACGCAAATCATCCTCAAGGTTATTCATTCTATTTCTTGCTTTGCATTTTATTGTCACCATAGCAGAGAAGGCTTGCTCGCATAGATAGGATATTGAAAAGGGCAAAAGTTCGTTAATTGCTTTCTTCATTAGGTTAGGGTATTCTTCTCTCCGTTGAAGCCAAAAACTAGCCACCGACGCCTCACTCTTGGTGAACTTACCTTTGAGTGTGGAATCAGCGCAAAGATCAATAAATTCATCTCGTTCGCAAGCAGTGAAATCTATTTCCTCTGCACTATCTACGAAATCAAATGGTGAGACAACCCAGTCGAGATTCGTAGTGGAAATAGTTGGAAAGTACGCATCTATTGCATCTTGCAATCTTGATAAGTGATCACAAATGCGGTCTTTCAGTTTACCCAGATCTTTATCTCCTGCCACATTAAGAAGAGATGGAAAGTTCGACAAATCTCCTTTTTGAACTGCAGACTTCCAAGAACTAAGTTTTCTTTTAAAACCTTTCATTTTATTGGTTGAGGAGATTATTGTTTCATGTCGACCCTGCATCGAAACATTCAGTTCATTCAGCTTATGAAAAATATCTGCCAGATACGACAGTTCAAAACACCAAGAATCACTTAGTAAGAGCTCATGAAATGTGTCTTGATTTTCATCCTTAAAAAAAGTTTTTAGCTGTTCTTTAAGTTTGAGAAACTGGTTCAATATACAACCCCGCGACAACCACCTTACTTCTGTGTGAAGTAACAAAGAGGTGTGAGCTGCATCAGTTGCACGACATAACTGTTCAAAAATTCTGCACTTTAAAAGTCGAGACTTCATATAGTTCACCATTTTCACAACTTGGTTAAACACTTCAGCAAAATCTTCATTACACGCTTTCACAACTAATGCCTCTCTATGCAGAAAACAGTGAGTTATAATAATGGATGGATTTTCATTGAGAGCTCTGGCAGTAAAACCTTTAATTTTCCCAGACATAGATGGCGCACCATCTGTACATATACCACAACAGTCTTTCCATGAAAGATCATGGTCATTGAGATAGGAATTAATGGAAACGAAAATATCATGGCCTGTGGTTGTAGTCTCCAGCAGTCTACAGAACAGAAACTGTTCACTAACATCTTTTTCATCAATATATCTGATAAAACCAAGGAGTTGCGGTTTGTCACCAATATCGAGACTCTCATCTACTTGCAAAGCAAATGTTCTATAAGTTTTTATTTTCTCCGTGACTTGTTCGTTGATATTGCATGACATTTCAGATATCCTGCGGCTGATTGTGTTGTTGGACAGAGGAACTTTCGAAATTTGATTAGCTGCTCCTTCGCCAAGTATTGTTGAAACTATAACTTGACATGCAGGGCCAATGATTTCCTCTCCAAGAGTATGAGGTTTCTTTTTTTTAGCTATCAGTTCTGCTACTTTAAATGAGGCTTCAAGAGCAGTAGCACCTATGGTCATTCTCTTTACCATTCGCAGAGCTGTTTTCTTCTCCTCTTCTAATATATGTGAAAAATACATTACACTTTTCTGTGACACACTAGGATGCTTTGTTGTAAGATGCCGCTTCAGTTTGCTAAGTAACATGGCCTCGTTGCTAAGTGTTTCGCCACAAACTAAACACACAGGGATAGGGTTTTCCTCGTTGTTATTCCACTTAAATCCATACGCTAAGTAACTGTCCTGGTATGTTCTTTTCTTTCGTTTGTCTTCTTTATGTGGTGAATTCGACAGTCCGGGAGAAACTGTAAGATTTTGCTTCTTAAAGCAAGCAGTAGGAGTCGACTGTTTACTTTCACTGTCCTGGCATATACGTTTAACAATGAACTTATCCATAGCTAAACACTGTGAATCAACGCGAGGAAGACAACTGAAAGCGCCAAGCGGCGTACACTTTTATATATTCATCTGTCGAAGTCTCGGGAATGTTCGTGAGGAAGCGAGTAGTCTCAGGAATGTTCGGCAGGGTATAGCTGTAATGCCATCTATGGGATACTAGTATAACTGAATTATTGACACGAATCGACCACCATCACCATCTGCCGTGCATGAGAGTAATTGATTTGACTTATTTTATTTCAAGACCTTACAAGACTTTAGGCTTCAGTAGAAGGTATTTTTTTTTTTTGTTTATCTCAATATCTCGCGGCACCCCTTAGCCAATCACACGGCACCCTAGGGTGCCGGGGCACACCAGTTGGGAACCGTTGAGCTAGAGAAATTAAATTTGGAGCTATTTACACTTTGAAATGTTAAGATAAGGCTCTGAAATGCTCCAGAAAACTTTTATCTTTGGCTATTATGTAGAAAGTACACAGACTTTCCCGCTGGAAACAGCTACAACATAAGAAATTGGCAACACTGGCAATTCTCGCTCAATTTTCGGATCGTGATTGGCACTAAAAGGGTCATTATTCTCATACCTCTGTGAACATAAACTGTTGCATTTTCTGGCTCGACCTCTATGGCCTTCTTGAAGTACTTGTCTGCTTTCTCATACTCTTGTTGATCACTAAGAACCTGAAATGCAAAACAAAAGAGTTTTAAATTAGTTTTGGAAAACACAGTGAGGTTTTTACTCTTTTTATTCTAGCATGTATGTACAATGCACACAGTGGATTGGGAAGATATTGTATTCCACCCAAAAATTTGATACTGGGATTTCACCTGAAATAAATGTTTTGAGACCCCTGAATAAAAAAAAATTAATAAAAAGCATTTTTAAAACATGTCTGTGCGTGTGTGGCCAGCATAGCTCAAAAACGTAAAGTTGATTAAATACCAAACTTTGTATTTTAATTCAGTGTCTTCCAAGGACGCAACACAAATATTTTCAACCCCCCTCCCTGCATTTCTCTTGACATGGAACATTTTTTTTGAAATTTGTTATTTTCTCAAAACTGGCTTAACGATTTGGATTAAAATATCAAAAGACGATTGGATAAAACATTATTCTTCCCTCTGGAGAGAGACAAGTGACGCAAATGCAGAGATTGATCTTGATTATGAGACCCAGGAAGATGGTTCAGAGATGGATCAAATTTCAGAAGACGAATTACACTCAGTATTACTCAAAGCTAGAAACAGAAAGAGCCCAGGTTTAAATAATATAAGTATGGAATTTTTAAAATATGGAGGCAAAATTTTAGAAGAAAAAATTTTAATTCTGTTTAATGACATTTGGAAAACCAACATAATACCAAAGGACTGGGAAACCGGATTAATAATAAACTTATATAAAAAGGGATCAAGAGTAAACTGTAAAAATTATAGAGGGATTTCTCTTCTTAGTTCAGCTTCTAAACTATATGTTAATATACTTGAGCATAAGTTAGAAAAATATTCTGAAGATATATTAGGGGAAGAACAATGTGGTTTTCGACGGGGGAGAGCATGTATGGACGCAATTTTCACTTTATCTCAGATCATAGAAAAAAGGAGAGAATTCAATTTACCACTTTTCATACTATTTTTTGATTATGAAAAAGCCTATGATAGTGTAAATAGATATAAATTATGGCAAATATTGTTAGATTATGATATCCCATGTAAATTAATAAGAGCTATCAAAAGTCTATATACAAATTCAAAAATGCAGATTAAATATAATGAGGACAATATGACAGATCCAATAATAATTAATAAAGGAGTAAGACAAGGTTGTGGACTATCTCCATCATTGTTCAATATTTACATTAACAAAATCATAGAAGTCTGGAAACAAATTTCGACACATGGACTAAAATTGCATCAGAATAAATCAGTACAAACCATTTTATATGCTGATGACCAAGTTATAGTAGCCACATCAGAAGATGAATTACACAGAGCGGCTTACAAATTAAATAATGTAGCCAAGCAGTACTCAATGAATATTAAGACTGAGAAAACCAAAACTATGGCAATGTGTGGAGAAAATAAGAGCCAAAATTGAATTAAACGGCAAAATAATTGAACAAATTACTAGTTTTACATATTTAGGAAACTTAATTTCAGAATACCAATCTGATTTATATATTAAAATTAAAAGATATAATAGATTAAATGGAACAATTCAACAACATTTTGGCAAACAGATGTCAGTGAATACAAAGTTGAAAATCCACAATATTACATCGAAAGCTGCACTTCGATTTGGAAGCGAAACATGGATCTTAAACAGCAAGGAACAGAAACAGCTAGAAGCAGCTCAAATGCGTTTTTTACGGCCCCTTCTTGGACTTACAAGACTTGATAAGAAAAGAAATACTGACATCAGGGAAAAATTAAAAGTTGAAAACATAGTGGATGACATTAAAAATTATCAACAAAATTGGTTGCAACATGTCGGCAGGATGGTGGATCACAGATTACCTAAAATGGCCAGGGACTACAACCCACGAGGGAGAAGAGATAGAGGACGTCCACGAAGGCGATGGCGGGAGCAGTATCACCTATTCTGAGTTTCCGAGTACAGGATTTTCTAAATCCTAAATCTCTCAATGTTCATGATGATGATGATGATGATGTTTAAGGTATTTTCCTGACAAATGAAATGTATATCTTGAATTTAGCCTCTGAAACTTGTTCATTCTGGATGAATTTTGCATAACTCAAACTGAGAGAAAACTTACTACACAAAAAATGTATATCTCATTAAAACACACAATTTATGAAATATACTTTTTTTTAATAGAGTTAACCATTTCCGAGATATTCCTTGTTATTGGTTTCAATTTTAAACTTTTATCAAGTGGGAAGTTAACTTTTGTTTCATATCTTTTATTTTACTTACAGGAATTCAACAGAGAACCAAATTTAAATTGCTTCACATAGCAAAGGCTTTCAAAGTATTTGACTATTGCTTTAGCCTAATGTATTCACTTTCTATTTACAAAGAAATAAGTAATAAGATATTTCTGTTAATGTTTATCTTGATTAGCATGATGTACATAAAAGAATAATCTATCATAAGGTAAGTACACATCTTTTAAAAGATGGTTGCCTTGTGGTTGAAATCAATTTCTTTGAATTGCTAGGAGTTAACAAATTCCCATATGTGAAAAGTATTTTTAAAACTAAAAGCAATAACAAGAAATATCTAAAAAATAGTCAACTCCATGAAAAAATGTATATGACATAAATTGTGTGTTTTAACAAAATATACATTTTTTTGTGTAGTAAGTTTTTGCCTATGTATTGTGATATGCCAGATACATAAAATTCAGCAAAATTGATCCAGAATAAAGAGATCTTTATAGGCTATTTCCAGAAAATTTGAGATAGACATTCTATTTGCAATGTACACATCTTTAATATACAGTATTTTAATCAAAATCGTTAACAACCATTTTTGAGAAAAACAACATTTTTGAAATTTTTTCCATGCAAAGGGTAGTCTGGGATGGGGGGATTTTTTTTTTCAAAACTTATCTTAAACACCAAGTTCAGTATTTTACTGACTTTTCGTTTTTGTGTTATTTTGTTCACAGACACATAGACCTTTTTCTAAAAATGCATTTTTTGGATGACCCTAAAATGTGTATTTGCAGTGAAATTGCGATATCCAATTTTTGGGTGGAGTGCTATACCTTCTCTACCTACATACCATATACTATGTAGAGAAAGTAAAAGTTAATGTGGTGCATTCACATTGATATTTCTACCCTTCATCCTTTATTAGAGGTGCATGCACTACTGTTATGCAACCCTATTTTTCTACCTACTTCATTTTTTTTTTTGGTAAACCATTGCAGAAATAGCTACATTATGCATTTAATTATAGATACAAATGGAATAGTGATAGTTCTTAACCCTTTTAATGCCAATCATGATCTAATCATGTTATTTTCATATGTTTTAACTGTTTCCAGTGGGAAAGACTGTGTACTTTTAAGTCATTTTCTGGAGTGTTTCAGGACCTTATCTTACATTTCAAAGTGGTAAATTAGCTCCAAATTTAATTTTTGTAGCCAGTGTTTATGTAGGTTCAAAAATGGTGTCCTCTAGGTAAAGGAAGAATCGAAGAGAAAATAAGAGCTGCAGTTTGCGATGTATTATAAGAAAGAGTATTTTGAAATTTCAGACCTTGATGAAAACATTTGTGACATTGATGTAAGAGAGGACATCTAGCTTCAGCAATTAAAATGCATCAGATAACAATGCCCCTCATATGCATGTGAATAATGAGTGTATTTATCAAAATGGATTTACGGAAGTGTAACCAGGCGACACAAACAATGTAAATCAACCATTCAGCTCCACAATAACACCAATGCTAAAATGTACAGTAATCTATGTTACATCTGTAATATTTTTTTGTTTATACCATTTTCATTATTAGTTGTATTACGTTTATGTGAGCAAGTATTTTTTTGTTTTTATCTTTTTCAGTTTTCAGGTTACATGAATTCATTTTTTGTATTTTAAAAAATGAAACAACAAACTGAAACAGAATGTGTTTTAGTAAAGAAATATCTGTACTTTCATTCATTAGCATAAACTTTCTGTATAGTAAGGTTTTTTTTATTTATTGTTTCATTTGTATAGCCCCCTTTAACTTCAATGGTCATTGGTCATATTAGGGGCTTTGACTTGTGAAACTGTAGGTTCAGAACATTAGGTTAATAAACTTTATATTACTAAACACACACACATTTACTCTCACATACATACTTCTAGACTCTGTGGGGGATAGGGAATAATTCTGGTTAAAGAAAGATTTGCTGCCCCAGCCACGAATCGAACCTGGAACTTCCAGGTGAGAAGTCAGCTCACTGACCACTCGACCACGGAGGCAGTGTATAATAAGGTTTTGTATGCCTAACTATTATTTTCAGATTTTTTATTTTATTTTCAAAATTTTCTTTTGTTTTTAATTTTTTAAAAACTTGTGAAGAGACTTCTCATCCATATAATGCATATTATACAGTAGACAAAAGGATTTTTTAAAAATTAAAAACATATTCAGCACTCTATGCCATGTGGTTCGCATTTTATTACTAATAATTTAAAACGCTGCATTCTGCTCTAAAATTGCTTGGCACTTTTCAGACATCATTCTGTTATTTGGGCTGGCACTAAAAGGGTTAAGAACAGGATGTTATGTGCTGGCTTTAACAATGCATACATTTACTATACAACTGTAAGAAACTACCGAATATCAAAAAGGCATCCAAAAAACACATCGGTATCTGAAAGCATAAATAAAGGAAGATTTTTTCTAATATTTGGACTGCAGGTTTAGCATGACAGTACCTGAGCAAACAAGGTGTAACATTCAGAGCACTTGGGGAACTTGCGTATCGCTTGTTGAAATGCGGTCATGACTTCCTGCATCTTCTCCATGTTGCGTGTGGCGCATGCGTACCGATAGTCTGTATAGCATTTTTGTACATAAGCAATAGGGAAGTTAGGATTAACCTTTACTGCCTTACTGAAATCATCCATTGCTTCCGACACTTTCTCCATCAGTAAATGCACCTGGAACACAGACACAAACGTTTTATTTATCGTTAATTGTTTTATCATCCATCTTCTGTCCTATATGCTGCGTTCCATCCACATGACTTTCTCTATATCTCTACAACAAATTGTTAAAAAGCTTATTCTTCTATTTACTTCATGCTAATTGAGAAAAAATTAGCACAAATAGTCTTATTACTTGCTTCCTTGTCAGTAGAAGCCAAATAAAAGAGTACAATAGGTTAAAGTCATATTCAAAAGCTGGTTGCTATGTGACTGAAGTTCCTTTATATGTTTTATTAATTTGTTGAGTTGGTTTTTTAACACTACGTCACTTACATTGTTATTATGAGGGACTAGTTTCGAAAGCCTATGCTTTCATTTTCAACCTCACGGGTTCCTTTGTTTGTATGGACATGAGTTGACAAATTCCTGTTTGAGAAAAGTACTAGTTTTTCAAAGCTGAAACCAAAAACAATGAATATCTCAAAAGCAAGCAACTCCACGAAAAAAATGTATATGATATAAAATGTGTGTTTTATCGTGATCTACATTTCTTGTGTAGTAAGTTTTTGTCCATCTTTTGCATTTCAGCAGTTATGCAAAATTCCATAAAATTCATCCAGAATAAAGTAGTCTTCAGAGAGTATTCCCAGAAAATTTGAGATATACATTTTATTTGTCATGTAAATATTTTTAATATACAACATCATTAGAGCTATTTTTGAGAAAATCAAAATTTTCGAAAATATTTCCACTTAAAGGGTAGGGGGATTTTCTTGAAAATCTTCTCCCTGGAAGATACTAAACTTAAATACCAAGTTTGGTATTTTACTGACTTTTTGTTTTTGAGTTATTGTGTTCACAGACACACGGACCTTTTCCTGAAAATGCTTCTTTTGGATAAAGAGGACCCTAAAACATATACTTCCGGTGAAATCTCCGTATCAAATTTTTGGGTGGAGTGCAATATCTTCTCTATACTCTAGTACTTAGTATGTGTAGAGAAAATAAAAAAGTAATAAACCTAAGTGATCTAATGGTTGGCTGAACTATGACAAAGTTTTTACCACACTGAAAGTCGCCATTGGGGTATGTCATCTCAAAATTTAGCTCACCTTGTGGTTTACCAGGAAACATGCAAGTTAGTTGAGGAATTTAATGCAGTGTCAGCATGTTGCCATGGAAACTCACTAGCTAGAGACTGAGAGATCCGTGGCATTGAATTTTTCAGTCTGACTCTACCTACTCCACACGGCTTGTGTGGAAAAAACAATTAACACTAATAGTTTGCTAAATTACTGGGGGCATTCAATAAATCCTAAGAAAATCCAAGAAATTACACTCGTAGCATCCAAAAAAGTTTCTATTTAGTAACTGTCATCTCTTACTAGATGGCAGTTAAAGTTTCAGCTATATCCATTACGTGGTTTCGTTGCCATACGCGACTGAATCAAATCTTGAGCTTATTTAGAAAAATGGAAAGAAACAAGTTTTGTATGATGATTAAACACTTCTATTCAAAAGGCTTAACAGCAATAGACATAAAAGCCAAGATGGATCAAGTTCATGGCACATCTGCTCCTGCATTTACAACAATTTACAATTGGATAAATGAATTTAAACGTGGTCGTATATCCACAAATGAACATCATTCCAGATGTCCAGTAAAAGTGACTTCCTCCAAAATGATTGACAAAATTGGATATGGTTTCGAGTGATCAAAGAATCAAAGTTCGTGAAATAGCAGAGGCCACAGGCATATCATAAGGTACCAAAAATTTGGTCTGACAAAGGTTTTGGCAAGCTGGGTGTTGCGTTTACTCTCAATAAAGAATAAACACAATTGTGTGATTAATTCAGCAGGTGGTTTGGCACTTTTCCATCACAATCCTGACAACTTTCTGCATTGTTACATAGCTGTAGATGAAACATGGACACCCTACTACAATCCAGAGACAAAAGTACAGTTGAAACAGTGGGTTTTTAAAGGAGAACCGGATCCGAAGAATGCAAAGGTGGTGGTGAAATCTACAGACAAGGTGATGGCCCCTGTTTTTTGGAATGCACGCAGAATTATCTACATTGATTACATGCAGAAAGGAAGAACGATAAATGGAGAGTATTTTGCATCATTATTGCACTGGTTGAGTGGAGATATCAAGAAAAATTGCCCTCATCTGGCAAAGAAAAATATTCTCTTCCATCAAGAAAATGCAAGGGTGCACACTTGCACAGTTTTGATGGTAAAAATTGTACAATTAAGGTTTGAATTACAACATCCACCACATTTTGGCCCCCAATGACATTTTTTTTTACAAACTTGAAAAAGTGGCTTGCCTATTTTGAGGACCTTGCAAAATCCTACTTTTTGGAAAGCTTAAAACAGTTGGAGAAACACTGCGAAAACTGCATTGAGCTAAAAGGAGATTAAGTTGGAAAAAAAAAAAAATCCACCAAAAATAATTTGCTTTTCTATCTTTTTCTATGGACTTTTTATTGTTCTTCATTTACAATACAGATTCCAGTCATTTCTCCGGGCGCACTTCAGCCTGCTATCTGTATAGTCTAAAAGCCTTGCAATGGATATGGATGATACTTCTGGTTCTATCAACATTTTCCTAAAAGCCTTGTATTTCCTGTGAGCCAAAGCCTTGCTGGACTGTTTCAGTCTCCTTCCTGCGTAATCTGAAGTCTTAAGTTGCCTTGAAGCACTCCAATTGTGTTAAGATGCTTTTTCACAGGGGGCATGCACTGCAATTGTTCTCAGCTGAAGTCTGCCACATTTTAGCAGGCTCTCAGCTCTTTCCTTACATGGTCTTTTGTTAAATAGTTTCCCATGTCTGTTTCCTGGGGTTTTATGCCAGGTCTTGTGAGGTTCTCTTTTGGACCAGTTTTTAGTAGCTTCTCTAATTAAAAACTGAGATGTTCCAATAAATTGTGAAGCTGCTCCTTTCTATTGACTTATTGAACACCCCTTGTATCCTTGTGAGATACTTTTCATGTCACTGTAGATTAACTAACCAATACCTTTCTGTATAATAATAGTCTTAGACTAAAGACTTACTTGACCTCTGTGATGATAAACATCAGAGTTTTCGGTGTCCAGATCAGCTGCTTTGTTGAAGTCGTCTAAACTCTTTGATGGCTGTTCCAGCTGCATATACAGAGCTGCCCTTTTAATAAGACCATTCACTCTCAACTGAAAAAAAGATATAATCAAGCTATTTATTTTCATCTCCAGCAAAAAGACAAAACTTACAATAATACTTTGGATCTTGTAACAATAAAACAATGAAATTATTGAGCAATTAGAAAGGACCAAGTTTTTGGGAATAATTTTAGATGAAAATATGACATTTAAACTGCATATTGATTATATTTGCAAAAAAATTAGTACCTATTTTTATTTATTAACCCTTTTAGTGCCAATCAAGATCTAATTGTGATGCCATTTTCATATGTTTTAACTCTTTCCAGTGGGAAAGTCTGGATACTTTCTATGTCATAGCCAGAGACAGGTTTTTTGGAGCATTTCCGGATCTCATCTTCACTCTAAAGCACTAAATTAGCTCCAAATATTATTTCTCTAGCCAGTGTTTGTTTATCCTGGTTCAAACATGGCATCGTCTAGCCGAAGGTTAGGAATCAAAGAGAAAATAAGTGCTTCAGTTCACGATGTATTAGAAGAAAGTGGGTGAATTTGAATTTTTAGACAAGAGTTTCAGACATCGACGTAAGAGAGGAAGATATATATTCTAGCTTCAGCGATGAAAATGCTTCTGATAACAATGGACCTTGTATGCAAGTAAATAATTGGTGTACTTATCATTATGGATTTATGGAGGTGTAACCAGACGATGAATACAATGTGAATCAGGTCATTCAGCTATGCAATAACACAAATGCTAAATTGTACAGTAATCCGCGTTACATTTGTATCCTATTGCTTTATGCCATTTTCATTAATAGTGGTATTATGCTTATGTGTGTGTGTGTGTGTTTTTGGTGATTTTCTTCTTCAGCGTTTAGCCTTTATGTTAGGTAAATTCATTTTTGTGTTTTAAAAAATAAAACACACCAAAACAGGTTGATGTTTCAGTAAAGAAATATCTGAATTTTTGTTTAATTAACCTGAACTTTCTATGTAGTAAGGTTTTGTATGCCTAATTAAGGTTTATTTTGGGATTTTTAATTTTATTTTCAAATATTTCTTTTTTTTTTTTTTTAATTACTTTGAAATTTTGAAGACTTCTTATCCATATAATACATACTATATGGTAGACAAAAGGGATTAATAAATATGAAACAAATATGCAGTTCTCTATGTCATTTGGTACTCATTTTATTACTAATAATTTAAAAGCCTGCATTCTCCTTTAAAATTGTTTGACACTTTTCAGACAGCATTTTGCTATTCAGGCTGGCACTGAAAGGGTTAAACACAGAAGTTAGAGCAATAATACCAAATGATCAATATGCTATAGAGAGGAGAATTCCATATTATATAAAAGTCATCCAGAATGAAGAGGTCATCAGAAGCCATTCCCAGAAACTTCAAGATATAATTTCGTTTGTCATAAAAATATCTTAAACCTACAGAATTTTAATGAAAATCGTTAAGAGCCATTTTTAAAAAAGTAAAAATTTTCATGTAAAGAATAGTTGGGTGGGGTGATTTTCCTGAAAAGTTTTGTCACACATCCTTGGAATATACTCAACTTAAATACCAAGTTTGGTATTTAACCAACTTTTCATTTTCGAGTTATGCTGTCCACAAACAAGTTTGGAACTTTTTCTAAAAATACTCCTTTTGGATTCAGGGGACCCAAAAATATGTATTTGCGATGAAATCTCAGTGGCAAATTTTTAGGGTTTAATACAATACCTTCTCTAATTACTGTGTACATTGTACATACACGGTAGAGAAAGTAATAACCAAGGCAGTTTTAATAAATTTAGCAAGCCTGAGGATGAACAGGCAATTTGCTAAATGAAAAGTCATTCTGCTATGTGAGCTGAATTTCAGATTGACGGACCTTCCTTTGCAAAATGAGAATTTAAATTCCATTTGTAGGACAGGAGTCGTTTAGCTAGAGTCAGACTGAAAAATTAAATGGATCTTCTGGTCTCTAGTCAGTTACTCATCACTGAGCTACCATGTCAACATACTGGCACGACATTCAATTTCTCAACTGACTTGCAGTTTTTCTGGTAAACCACAAAGTGATCTCAAATGGGGACTTACAATGTGGTAAGTTTAGCCAACTATTATGTCAGTGTTCATTTAATTGTATTCTCACACAAGCCGTGTGTAGGACAAGAATTGGATAGGTAGAGTCAGACTGAAAAATTCAATGTCATAATCAGGATTTGAACCACAGATCTCCTGGTCTCTAGCCGTGTGTAGGACAAGAATTGGATAGGTAGAGTCACACTGAAAAATTCGAAGTCATAATCAGGATTTGAACCACAGATCTCCTGGTCACAACCACTGAGCTACTATGCCAACATGTTGACATGGCATTAAATTTCTCAATTGGCTTGCACTTTTTCTGGTACACCACAAGGTGATCTGAAATTATTTTTGAGTTGGCATACCCCAAATGGCGACTTACAATGTCATGCGAACTTAAATCCCAGTTCCATAGTTTAGCCAACTATTATGGTCAATTAGTGTTAATTTAAAAACAAAAGAATTTGAGTCGTTTTTGTAGCACAAACATCACTTAGTAATTACTTTCTGGGACCGGTTTCAGGAACACTTGTGACTCACATTCTTTTGTTTTTAATTTAATCACATCACAATCTTTTTTGCATATTTGCAGGACTTCAATAGTGTTAATTTAATTGTTTCTCACACAAGTCTTTGTTTAGGATAGGATTTGGATAAGTAGGGTCAGACTGAAAAGTTCAATGCCATAGCCAGGATTTGAACCACGGATCTCCCGGTCTCTACTCAGTCGCTCTATTCCATGGTTAAAATACCGGCTATGGCATTGAATTTTTGAGTCTGACTCTACTAAACAAGTAAGGCACTTCAGTTCATAGTACCTTAACATTTGCGTCTGGATTTTCAATGAGTGCTTCAAAATCCTTCAGAGCCTTGTTATGCTCTCCCTGGAGAAGATAGAATGTTGCTCGTAACAGTAGAGCTTCATTCTTTTTGCTGCCGTCCCCCGTCTCTATTTCTTCTGTGCAAGCTGGGATTATGTCATCGTAGTTCTCCAGTTTAAATGCCTGCTTAGCTCTTGCCAACCCTCTGAAAACAGTACGATAATACAACACAATATAGTTTATTAACCATTAAGCTGTCTACATTTGGAGTCAAAGAAAAAAGTGAAGACAATTTGATCTTCTGACAAGGTTAAGGGTACCAACTTCTGGGATGCACAAGGTTGCATTCTGGCTGATACTTCTAGACAAACCATAAATGCTGCCCACTATATTCAGACACTTTGGAAGTTCCAATGTTTTTTTTTGGTAGTGTTTAACGCCTGCTTTTACTACTTGTGGCACCGCAGGCAATGCCACTGGTGAGACATGTAATGAAGATGGAGCACCGGTGGAATGCTATGGAGGGGAAACTGGAGAACCCAGAGAAAACCTGCCCCATGCCACTTTGTTCACCACAAATCTTACATGCAGTCGCTTGGAATTGAACTCAGGCCAACTAGGTGAGAGGAGCTCCAAAGTACACTGCGTGATAATTGTCCTGGAAAGTTCATCCTGCAACAGTATAATGCACGTCCTCGTGCTGCCTGGGTCATATTGGAGAAGATCGGAGCATTTCCCTAAATTCTTCCTACACAGGCACACACCTTTTTCTAATCTTTTTGGATTCCAGGTCCTCAAAACATGTATTTATGGTAAAATTTTGATACATGAGATTTGAGTGGAATACAACACCTTCTCTACATACTATGAAGATTGTAGAAAAGTAATACCAACCTTAGGTCTGCCTCAGCAGAATCACTTTCTTTCTCATTTTCCAAGCAGTTCGTAATTGGATCTTCAATAAATGATGAAAAGTATGTCTTTACAAAATGCTTTGATGGCATTACTGGCTTTCTCTTTGACATAGCTTCTTTAGCATGTTTTCGTCCTGAAAAGGAAATGAGAGGCAATGTTTGACAAGGACAAGTGTATGCTAAACTTTGTGTATGCATGCATTCATACAGGCTCATGTTAACAGAAACATAGCCACAAACTAATAATGTGAACATTACAAGCTTCAAGCTTATATCTATTCCACAATGTGCTGGTATCATTGAAGTATTAATACAGGGATAATGAAACAGCTGACTTTCTAACCAAGAAAGGTAGTAAAAATACATCAAATCCAATAAGTTATCACTCTATCAAAAGAATCATTATATTAACAAAATTAAAGAAGATAATAGCAAGCCTGCATAAGCCTCATCACCTGATCAGTCTACTATCTCACTTCAGATTTCCCGTTGCCATGTATCAGGGTCACTCCAAAAGTTTTGAGAATGGGCAACAATGAGTTATAGTAAGTCAAAACAGCTTTTCCAAACTTCAGATAGAAACCTGGGTAAGTCTGGGTGCACCTCAAAAATGTGTATCATCAGCAACACATATATATATATACCATATTTAGCCAAATAAAGAGCAATGTTTTTATCGGTTGTCTTGCATTCGCTATATATATGTTTTCCAAATAGCATGTGGGAAAAATACAACTTTGTGGGTATGGCAGTGACTAAACCTGGGGGAAATGATAAAGATTATCACCAAAGTCTAATGCATTCAGCAGATTCTATGCATTTCTTTTCACACTGAAAAGATAGCTCTTAATGGACCTGTAATTATTCTCATTAGAAAAAATCTGATGTGTTCCATTCTCATAACTTTCTCTACATCCCTGCAAAAATAGTATTAAAAAGCTTATGCTTCTATTTACTTCACGTTAATCGAGAAAGAATTAGCAGAAATAGTCTTATTGCTTGCTTCCTTGTAAGTAGAGGCGAAATAAGGGCGTACCATAGGTTAAAGTGACAGTCAAAAGCTGGTTGCTATGTGACTGAAGTTCCTTTGTTTGTATCGACAGGAGTTGACAAATTCCTGTATGAGAAAAGTGTAAGTTTTTAAAGCTGAAACCAAAAACAAGGAATATCTCAAAAAACTGCACGAAAAAAATATATACAATATAAATAGTGTGTTTTAATGTGCTCTACATTTTTTGAGAGGTAAGATTTTGTCCATCACTTACGGTTTAGCAGTGATGCAAAATTCCATAAAATTCATTCAGATTAAAGTAGTCTTCAGAGGCTATTCCCAGAAAATTCAAGATATGCATTTTATTTGTCAGGTAAATACCTTTAGTATACAACATTTTTATCAAAATTGTTAGAGCCATTTTTGAGAAAGGGTAAAGGGTAGTTGGGGTGGGGGTATTTTCTTGAAAAATCTTTGTGTCTCATCTTTGATGATACCAAATTTAAATTCTAAGTTTGTTATTTAATGATGTTCTGGTGTTTGAGCCATGCTGTCCACAGACACACACATGCACACAGACTTTTTTTCCAAAAATGCTTTTTTCGAATTCAAGGGGACCAAAAACATGTATTTTCGCTGAAATCTCAGTATGGAATTTTTGGGTGCAATTAAATACCTTGTCGATACACTATGTACCTAGAACGTGTAGAGAAAGTAAAAATTTCAGCTGGACGCTGAAAGTTACAGTGGCCACTTATTTAGAATGTATTGGCACTCTTACAAAATGACTAATGGCATTCAGAATTTGAAAACTGCTTTGAAAGGATGAGACTGTGTTTCCTTAAATGAACTTATAGACACGTATGTGCCACTATTGCGACTCTTTCTTGAAGAAGTTACATCTCGACGAGGTATTTACTTCACAAGTCTTAAGCATGTTGCAATGGCTCTTGCACTGACAATATAAAACATAGCCACAACAGCTTCGCAACAATAGATGACAACAATGAGCAGTCTAATAATCAGGGTCAGTTTTCATGCACCATCCTGTATAAACATACATTGTAAATTGTTTTTTACTTTCTCTACACGTACTATGTACATAGTGTATAGAGAAGGTATTGCATTCCACCAAAAAAATTCCATCCCGAGATTTCACCGGAAATACATGTTTTGGTTCTCCTGAATCCAAAAAAAAAGAAGCATTTTTAGAAAAAGGTTTGTGTGTTTGCGGGCAACATAGCTCAAAAATTAAAAGACTGTTAAATACCAAACTTGGTATTTTAAGTTTTGTATCTTCCAAGGATGCGACACAAAGATTTCCAAGGAAACCCTCCCCCCCCCCCAAACTACCCTTTACATGGAACTTTTTTCAAAAAGTTTGATTTTCTCAAAAATGGCTCTTAACAATTTTGATTAGAATATCGTATATTAAAGATATTTACTTGATATATATACTGAATTTTCTGAGATTAGCCTCTGAAGACTACTTTATTCTGGCTGAATTTTGCATAACTGTAAGAGACGGACAAGAACTTACCACACAAAAAATTGTAGGGCACGTTAAAACACACAATTTATGTTATATACATTTTTTTTGTGTTGTTGATCGTTTTTGAGACATTCCTTGTTATTGGTTTCAGCTTTGAAAAACATACTTTTCTCATACAGGAATTTGCCCCTCATGTCCATACAAACAAAGGAACTTCAGTCACATAGCAACCAGCTTTTGACTATCACTTTAACATTAAACATAATAAACATGAATATTCTAAGAATGCAAGTGTAAGGGTAGGCTTTTGGAAACAGACATGTAATTGAAAACTGACACCTCTGAAAATACATTATCAGAGTTATTATTTGTAAATAAATGTAATTGTTGGCGTGATATACATCCTAGAGTTTGTGCTTCGAGTCTAATCTCATAATAGGATCTACAGATTGCAACGTTTTGTACGTTTCACAGCCATTACAAACAAGTTGAGGTTACGTTAGCCAAAATAATATAACTTTTAGGTTTAGTGAAGTATAGTTACTAATGTTGAAAGGAATAGATGAGGTAACTAGTGAGAAATGGGGAAAAGTAGTTCAACATATGAGAAGTGTATAAGAAAATGCATGGAAAGAAGGCATTTTAGAGGAAGCAGAGGAACATGTGGTGCTGCAGATGGGCATTGAATAAGTATGGCAACATTGTACCGAGACAAGAATGTCTATCACAAGGTAATTTCTCACGACTTATAAATATGGTGTAAGCATACCTAATTCCTTCAGCACCCTGTCAGCAGTAAGTAGTGTGTTTTGATTTTGGAAACCTTCTAGAATGCAAGCTGCAGTTACATCTTCCAGACTCTCCTGAAGCTCCTTCATAAGCTCACATGCTTTTGCTCGTCGATGCAGAGCTTTCAGGTATTTGGGATTCAGTTCCAGAGCTCGTGTGCAATCTTTTTTCACTTCTGGATAATTTTTCTGCAAAAAAACTCAATAAGTTTTATAAAAATGATGCCCTTCACATCACAAACATGCTAATTTATAACTCTACTTGGTTGATATTCTGAAATGTTAATTTCCAGTGTTACAATTGATTTCTATATTATGCTGATAAACCATTAATGCAAGTTCAAAAAAATCTTCCAGAGGTCTACTTACCAGCTGTTCATAGGCAGCTGCTCGATTTTGATAAAATGTTGCCAAGTCGTGTTTCTTGTCTTCTGGACAAACTTCAATTGCAATGTTGTAATGCTTAATAGCATCTTCATATTTACCAGTTTTGAACTGCTCATTTCCTGCGTTTTTGTAAGCCAAAGCCCTCTTTAAGGGATCCTGCAAAACGCATAATTTCTATTAATTTAGTGACCAAAATGTCAAGTTTAATTCACTTTTGTTAACTATGATTAAAATAAAAATTAATGACACTTTCGCACTCCATTTAGATAGCCGTGCATTTACGTTTTCCTTGAGACAAGAAGTTATGTAACACATGGAAACGAGCAAAAAAATACGAACACAATAAATCAATTTCTAAAACATGAAATCCGAAAATGAGATGCAAATAGTGCATAGTGGCACATTTAATGAAGCTGTAAGTGTCAAAATTCGAGAATACACACCATCCGGAAGAATTTTCAAGAGTGCACAGCCAGGTTATGGACAATCACAAATGCAACATGCCACGCCCCCCTAATACAATAATGGACACTGATATAATGCTAGTGTGTGTAAATAAAATCAACTATCCAATTACCTGCTCTGATGAGTCTAACACCCCGGATTCCTCCCCCCCTATGTCTAATGATGTTTGGCTAGAAGTAGCAGCTATAGAACTTAGCTTGTTTTTTATCCCATCCTCGGATGTCGCAGTTTTATCACGATCCGCCGTGGAACCACTGTTCCGATAATACCATATACCCAAACCTAACGCAACTGGAGCTCCAACTGCAAGAGCTATTTGCCATTTTGGCCATGCAGAACCTCCAGCACCGACCGAACTGTTGGACGCCGCCATAACCAACCCAAAGAATCACGTGGTGCCATCTGAGAAGAGAAAGCTGAGAGACAAACGAAAGTGCAAGGGGCGCAGTTCGTCGAGAAAATCAAGATGGAAAAATGGCATTAGAAGAGGATGATAATACGTGGTATGTGACATATATAGCTGTTCTTTACATTTTTGGAAATATGCTTGCATAAAACACTGCTAACCACTTCTGCTAGTACGTCATGTGAAACTAGGGCAAATGCTTTAGGCCATAACTTAATAAACTATTGACATTTGATAAACGTCAGATGCAAACGTTAATGCTACTTATCTGCATTCTTTCATAATTATGAACACGTCATTAATGTTTGCACAGTTTCAGATGCTTCATTGGAACAAGATAATTACTTTTTAAATTAATTTCTGAATCTGGATGAGGTTTACCATCTAATCAAAAACAGCTGTTCATTGGAAAACCACAGCATAATAACCAAAGGTGCTATCAAATAGCTCGATGTAACTCCTTTGGAATATTATTCTTATTTTCTTTTCATCCTAAGTATACGAGTTAACAAAATACTGATTTAAAATTGTGGTAATTTAATTAACCTCCAAACAAGTGCTCACAGTATGTTGATCTTTCGTGTATCGTTCATTACCTGCCTTTCTTTCAGTTCGTAGCGTCAGTGTTATGTAACGTGTTAATTAGCATATCTCTGTCACCACTGTCCGTTTTATTTCAACAACTGTAGCAGAAATTCTTTGTTGTTTTGAATGAGTAGAAAAAAATAATAGTTACACAAAATGCTCTTGACAAAGCACTCGTTTTGTCACTATTTAGTTTTAAAATTTCACTGAACAAGACACAATCTCACATTGAGTAACCCTGAGGCCAGTTGCTGTTAAAGTCTGTGGTAATGGGTAAGTAAGAGGAATGTTTTACCAAAACTTGATGCAATCTAAACTGCAGATTCATAGTCTGTTAAAGGCTCAATCTCAGTGCCACTAATTTAAGACATTAATACAAAGTAAAATATATCTAACAGTGTCATGATCTGCTAAAAAGTCAGTAACCTAGAGCCTTGCATTCTTTTGTTTTCATTTTAATAATAATATGGAAAGCGCACCCAGTTAGCATGAAGTAAGTTTATTCATTGCTGCATTTGGTCAGTGATTATTTTCCTCTCTGGCAGCACAGAATGTGATATTGTTTTTTTTGTTCATTTGGTCTCACTGCGAGCAAGAGCTCAGGGATGTTGAACACATCATACAAATGGAACACACATCATGACCAATAGATCACCCATCACCAATCATAAGGCCATGCTGTGCCTCTCACCTAGACAGCCCGGGTTCGATCCCAAGCGACCGCATGTGAGATTTGTGGTGGACAAAGTGGCGCAAGAGTGGGTTTTTTCTGGTTTCCCCTGCCATCACACTCCACAGTGCTACTTCTTCATTCCGTGTATCATTAGTGTCATCACCTCTGGTGCCAAAGTAATAAAAGTGGGCATTAAACAGTATAGAAAAAATCACCAATAACACTATTATTTCTCTATCTTTCTAATAAAGAAAGAAGAGAAGAGAATTTTTGTTTGTTTTTTAAATTACCATAATGTATTATCTGTCTTACGTTTAATATTTACTTGTAGGGATATTAAGGAATTCTTCAACAGTATATGCAGAGTATATAAGAAAATCTTTACATTTTTCTTAAAGATTTTATGTTGACTATACATAATAGCTTGAGATAACTTGGAAGGTCATTATATATTTTTATTGCAGAGCGTTAACATCCTTTTTGAAACAATTTTAAGTTATTGGTAAAGCTATACGATGGTTCCACCACACAAACTGACATACGCACGGCGTGCACACACACGCTAAGTTGTTCAGATGTGAAAGTTGCCAGATTGCCGAAATTTTTACTACTTTTTTTTTTTTTTTTTTCCTTTTTTTTTGTAAATACGGTACCGGAGTCTGATCGGGACTCCGGCACTGTATACCCTACTTTTTATTTACCTTTATTTTCATTTTACCTTGTTTTTCTGTATTATTACTGGATTGCTGTTTTCTTACTTTTACAACACTCACATAAACACAAACATATAACACCCATGCCCAAGGCGGAACTCGAACCCACGATCCCCAGCGCTATGAAGCACGGCCATGGGGGGCAATCTTGGGATCATTGGGGTTTTAGCTTCACAGATCCCTTGGCTACGCTTTGCGGCTTAGGGCCCTCCAGGTTGGGCTACGTTTTGCAGCTTAGGGCCCTAAATGTTTATAACAGACCAGTAACTAACTACAATGCGGCTCTAATGACGAAATAACAAAAGTGCCCACGTATAGAAGTAATACCAAGTGTTGGAAACATTGTATACTAATTTTAAGTTATTTACTGGTCTGTGTAAATCACCTGCATGTCTTGTACTGTGATCATGCACCACAAGATTTGTTGTCAAGTTATCATAATTATTTGCAAGATAGTTTCGCAGAGAATATATGGTAACAATATCTTTCATACAGTATGTACATTCAATCTCCACTGGAGTTGTGTTATTGCTTATTGTGGCAGATCTTGTTGTGAAAGTTGTACACCTCTATCCTCACCGCTAGATGTTGTAGACATTGTTGCCATCCATACATTTGCAGTTTTTGTCCTTATCTGTATGGTTGAAACGTTGAACTATATTCTTTAAATATGGTCCTAAGATAAAATTAAAATTATTCTTGAAATTGGACAATTCTTACTGATTGGTTATTCCTACACCATCTAAACCACAATTGTTTTACAAGTAGGCTGTTCGTAATAAAAAAAAAAAATTCTTATGCATTACACTCACATGACTTTCTCTAGCTACTCTACAAACTTTTTACAAAAGATAATTCTTCTTTCAACATCATGCTAATCCAGGTAAACATTAGCAGATTTTTATTACTTAGTTCCTTATAAGTAGAATGAAACTAAGGGAATACACTAGGCTAAAGTGATAGTCAAATGTTTTAAAAGCTGTCGTTATACGATTGTCATTGCAAATCGCTTCATTGCTTGGCCAGGAGTAGAACAAAAGAAAAACGGGCACTTCCGTCTGAGAAAAGTATATTTTCACAATTGAAACTAATAACAGGAATACCTTGAAAATTGTAAGCTCTACAAAAAAATGTATATGACATAACTTATGTATTTTAACAAGACCTACATTTTTTGTAGGTAAGTTTTTGTCTATCTCTTACAGTTTACTAGTTATACCAAATTAAGCAAAATTCATCCAGAATAAACAGGTCTTTAGAAGCTATTCCCATAAAATTCAAGGTATACATTTTATTTGTGATAGACATGGCTTTAATATGTGGTACTTTAATTAAAATCGTTAGGGTCATTTTTAAGAAAAACATTTTCGAAAATTTGTCCATGTAAAGGGTAGTTAGGGTTGTGGGGATTTTATGGAAAATCTTTGTGTCGGAACCTTAGAAGTTTGGTATTTAACCATCTTTTCATTTTTGAGCTATGCTGTCCACAGACACACACACATACAGGGACCTGTTTCTAAAAATGCTTTCTTTGGATTCAGGGGGTTCAATACATATACTTCCTGTGAAATCTTGATATCAAATTTTTGGGTGCAATACAATACCTTCTATATACACTGTGTATAGTATGTGTAGAGAAAGTAATATTCAAATCAGGTTATTTTGGGTTTCACTCCAAGAACATATCAAACGATCCTTGTATGTAATAAAACTATGTCTGTTAATGTTTTTCTTGATTGGCTTAAAGTAGACGCTAGAATAAGGGTTTGTAAGAATAATTGCACACGCAAGCTAGAGACCGGGAGATTCATGTTTAAGTTCTGGCTATAACATTGAATTTTTCAGTCTGACTCTTACCTATCCAACTCCTGTCCTGCACATGGTTTGTGTGAAAAAACAATTAAATCAATACTAATTGACAATAATGATTGCCTAAACTATCAAGTCTGAGGCTTAAAGTACTTGACATTGTAAGTCTCCATTCACAATTATTTGGGGTCATCTTGTGGTTTACTGGGAAACATACGAGTCAGTTGAGGAATTTAGTGCCGTGCTGGCATGTTGCCATCATAGCTCAATCTGACTCCACCTATCCAACTTCTGCAAGAATAGTTCGCAGCCGAGTAGGTCATCTAAATGTAACATTTCACCTAAAATATATGTTTTGAGACCCCCTGAATCCAGAAAAAGCATTTTTAGAAACATGTCCATGTGTATGCCTATGGACAGCATAGCTCAAAAACATCAAGTATGTTAAATGCCAAACTTGGTATTTAAGTTCAGTATCTTCCAAGGATGCAACAAAGATGTTCAAGAAAATCTTCTGATCTCCAACTACCCTTTGTATGGAAAAATTGTCGAAAATTTTGATTTTTTCAAAAATGGCTCTAACGGTTTTGATTAAAATATGGTATATTAAATATATTTACATGAAAAATAAAATGTAGATCTTGAATTTTCTGGGAATAGCCTCTGAAGACGTCTTTATTCTGGAGAATTTTGAGTAGTTTTGCATAACTGGTAAACCTTAATTAACAAAAATGTGGAGCTCTTTAAAAACACACACGTACATTTTGATTATTTTTTTTTATTGTGGAGTTGACCTTCATTCAGGAATTTGTCAACTCCTGTCCATACAAACTAAGAAACCTCAATCACACAGCAACACCTATCGCTTTAACCTAGTGTATTCCTTTTACTTACAAGAGGGGAACTAATAAGACCATTTCTGCTAATTTTTGATCGATTAGCTTGAAGTAAATTGAAGAATACACTTTTTAACAATAATTTATTGCAGAGATGTAGAGAGGGTCATGTAAATGGAACACATCTCATTTTTTTTTTTTACTTTCTCTAGCCCCTTATGTACAATGTACATAGGGATAGAGAATTATTCTATTCCACCTAAAAATTTGATATCGAGATTTCACTGGAAACACATGTTTTAGGACACCCTGAATCCATAAAAAGCATTTTTAGAAAAATGTCCATGTGTGCGCCTGTGGGCAGCATAGCTCAAAAACATAAAGTCTATTAAATATCAAACTTGGTATTTAAATTTAGTATCTTCCAAGGATGCAACACAAAGATTTTCAAGAAATTCTTCTGATCCCCAACTACACTTTGTATGCAAAAATTTTCATTTTTTTAAAAGTGGCTCTAACGATTTTGATTAAAATATTGTATATTAAAGATATTTACCTCACAAATAATATGTATATTTTGAATTTTTTGGGAATAGCCTCTGAAGACTACTTTATTCTGATTGAATTTTATGTAATTTTAAACCTTAAGAGATAGACAAAAACTTATTGCACAAAAAATGTAGAGCACATTAAAACACACAATTTATGATATATACTTTTTTTTTTTTTTTTTTTTTTTTCGTGGAGTTGATCATTTTTGAGATATTCCTTGTTATTGATTTCAGCTTTGAGAAACTTATACGTTTCTCATACAGGAATTTGTCAACTCCTGTCCATACAAACAAAGGAACTTCAGTCACATAGCAACCAGCTTTTGACTATCACTTTAACCTATGTTACTCCCTTATTTCGCTTCTACTTACAAGGAAGCAAGTAATAAGACTATTTCTGCTAATAGTCACTGCTTTGACTGTAGAGTACATCGTCTGTAAGTAGCCCATTACCATTGAAGCCAAATTCAGCTTGACCCATTTCATTAACATGTGAAGTGGGAACGGTATCATTCATTTAACAGCAACCTACGCCAATCTCACATTAGCATGATAATAAACAAGTGAGTCAGCAGCTGCTAATAAGTTAATCTCAGTAGCAGAGAAGTGCTAAACAACAAGTCCTTCAACTTACGTAAGGCTCTTATCTATCTCCAATTTTCACTTTCCACTTAACAATCTCATATCCAAATTTCAAAAGAAATATGCGTTTTGGGTTCCCTAAACCATGATAAAACATTTCTACGTTCTCTAGCATGCATATACAATATACATAATAGGTAGAAAAGGTATTGCATTCCACCCAAAATATATATCAAGATTTCCCCACAAATACACGTTTTGGGGTCCCCCAAATAAATATAAAAAATCTCTGCTTTCTCTAGCTGCTCTGCAAACAAACTCCTTACAGAAGATCATTCTTCTTTCTACACAATGCTATTCGAGATAAACATTAGCAGAATGTTCTTATTACTTAATTCCTTATAAGTAGAAGGGAACTAAAGGAATGAGCTATGCTAAAGTGATAGTCAAATGTTTTAAAAGCTGTCGTTATGTGATTGTCATTGCAAATTGCTTCTTTGCTTGGCCAGGAGTAGAACAAAAGAAAAATGGAAACTTCCTGTCTGAGAAAAGTATAAGTACTTTACAATTGAAACCGATAACAAGGAATATCTCGGAAACGATTACCTCCACAACAAAAACGTTAAGGACATAAATTATATGTTTTAACGAGATCTATATTTTTTGTAGAGTAAGTTTTTATCTATCTCTTATGGTTTAGCAGTTAAGCAAAATTTGGTAAAATTCATTCAGAATAAAGAGGTCTTCAGAAGCTATTCCCAGAAAATTCAAGTTGTACATTTTATTTGTGATGGAAATGGCTTTAATATGTGGCATTTTATTCAAAATCGTTAGAGCCATTTTTAAGAAAAACAAATGTTTGAAAATTGTTCCATGTAAAGGGTAGTTAGGAGTGGGGGGATTTTCTTGAAAATCTTTGTATCACATTCTTGGAAGATACCAAACTTAAATACCAAGTTTGGTATTTAACCGTCTTTCATTTTTGAGCGATGCTGTCCACACACATACACACATACACACGAGTGCACATGTGTGTGCTGTTTTTAGAAAGAGATTCATATGTGTGTGTCTGTGGATAGCATAACTCAAAAACAAAAAGACCATTAAATATCAAACTCGGTATTTAAGTTTGGTATCTTCCAAGAATGTGACAAAGATTTTGAGAAAAATTGCTATTCTCAAACTACCCTTTACATAGAAACATTTTTGAAATTCTTGTTTTCTCAAAAATGACTCTAATGATTTTGATTAAGATACCATATACTCAAGTTATTCACACCACAAATAAAACTTATATTTTGAACCTGTGAAGAACACTTTGTTCTAGTTGATTTTTGTAGAATTTTGCATAACAGTTAAACCATAAGAGATAGACAAAAACATACTGCACAAAAAATGTAGATTTCGTTAAACCACACAATTTAGTGTCATATGATTTTTGTTGTAGAGTTGACCCTTTTCAAGATATTCCTTGTTATTTGTTTCAATTTTAACTTTTCTCAGATAGGAAGTGTCTGTTTTTCATTTGTTCTACTCCTGGGCAAGAAAAGAAGCCAAAATCAATGACAATCGCATAACAAGAGCTTTTAAAACATTTGACTATCACTTTAGCATAGCACATTTCTTTAGTTGCCGTCTACTTATAAGGAACTAAGTAACAAGAACATTCTGCTAATGTTTATCTCGATTAGCATTGTGTAGATAGAAGAATAATCTTTTGTGGAGCAGCTAGAGAAAGACATGTGAGTGTTTACTCTCATGCACCTTGAGTTTATTGTGATAATGCCTGTTACTAAAATTACATGAGTGGAGAGAAGAAAAGCTGTTGTATAAAATGAGTAAATAGAAGTTGTTGAAACACTGATAAGTTTGTTTGCATTGCACAAAAAGCAAAACACATCATTGATATTAGGAAACCTTCAACAAGATTAGCAACACAACATCTGTTTCCAAATGTAGACATCTGAAAATAATTTCAGATACTAAAACTAGAGTTAGGGTGTAAAACATTGAAATTGTGGAAACTTTATCAAGTAGTGAACAGAAATTTTGCCATGCAACTCTGTTTTTATTCACTATAGTAAATTACTTTTACAAATTCATGGTTTTCTTAATTCAAAATATAACAATACCAGCCGCAAGCATTGCATGTGAATCTTTTTAAACTTTGAATAACAAATTTAAATTATTTAATTTATTTTACTCTGTACTTTGAGTGAAATTAGTGTACAATTATGGCACTTCTTGATCATAAACATCAGCTCAGCAATTTCTGATTATATACAGAGCATAGTTTTCTGCCATAGAGTAATAATGAACTGAATTACAATGTCCAGAGGAAATACAACAAAACTTTCTTACATGAGGTTTGCTAAAAGGTATGTACCACAAACATTTCATACTGTTATAATCACACCCAGTTGCCTTTTATTTTATTTTCTTTGGATAGATCAATATCTTAAGTGGAGCACACGTGTCGAAAGGTTGGCATCCAAATTAAGTCAAGTTTGTCGTTATTTGGAACTATAAATAAAGTACTAAATCTAAATACTTTAAGGAATTTGTATTTTGCTTATGTAAATAATTTATTGAAATTTAGCATAAATTTTGGGGAAATTCTGACAGAGGATATATTATCTTTAAGTTACAAAAACATATAATTAGGTTAATGATGGGATTAAGTAAAACTCATTTATGAAAATATGTATTCTAGTTATTGTCAATATTAATTTTTCCATGCATATATATACTAGAAGTAGTGACATATCTTAGAAAGCACTTGAATTAATTTGGAGTTAATTTTGAAAAACATAAACATAACACCAGAAGTAAACTGCAGCTAAGCATTGTCAGTCACAATACAACATTGTTTAGTAGAAGTACCAAATACGCTGGCATTAAACTATGTAATAAATTGCCTGAAAAACTAAAATCTACCACCTCAGAGGCTATATTTAAAAGAAATGTAAAACACTTCTTATTGCAACATAACTTTTATTCCATAGAAGAATTCCTGTCATCTTAAAAACATTGTTTTGTATTCTTATATTTACTTATTTTTCCATTATTTTATTTGTATTGACGATACCATGAATTATTGTAATTCCCACGGTTGAAATAAAATGAAATGAAATATTAAGTAATGGTGAGTCAAAAAGGTATGAACTGCACAGTTTTTTGTCTATCTGCATCCTTGGTACTCATTGCCATCATGGAATGCCACGGATGGAACCCTACAACACTTTTAAAACTACTTTTAAAGGCTTTACTTACCAACTTTCTGAAACTGACCATTGTCATCCATAAATTTTTGCCACATCTTTTAGGAAACTATCCATCAATTACGTAGTTTACGTTAAGAAATGCTGGCATGTATTTTATTTTACTTCTTGCAGGGGTATGTTGGTTTGTCTTGTACACTTTACGTTTTAAGTAGAAGTTGCAGATGGTTAGGTTGGGGGACCACAAATCTCTACTAATAATTCTGTCCTGAAACACACCTTCAATTGTTTTCATTGAAAGATTGGCCGTATGAGCTGTTGCAGTGTCTTGTTAAATAAAAGAGATAAAATCACACTCCCTGTGTGTTAATTCTCTAAAAAAAGGAGAGGGCAAAATTGTATTCTCATATGTATGGGTGTCAACTGCTGCATTTTCTCCGCTAATGGAGAATGGTTTTCATCATAAAGGGATACTTCATGAACAATATTAGGTTACAGAGATGTAGAGAAAGTTGTGTGAATGGGACGCACCATTTCTTTTTTTTTTTTTTTTTTCTTTCTTTCTTTTTTTTTTTTTTTTTTTTTCTTTTTTCTTGTACGTCTCAAAAAATGCATTTCCAATGAAATCTCAGTGTGGAATACACAGCACATATGTGTTACAGAAAGTAAAAAAAAATCTGATGTGTTCCATTCACATGACTTTCTCTACATCTCTGCAACAGATTATTGTTGAAAAGCTTATGCTTCTATTTACTTCATGCTAATCGAGAAAAAAGTAGCAGAAATAGTCTTATTACTTTCTTTCTTTGAGACAGTACATGTCTTGTCCCGGGGAAAAGAGTTATTCAGAAGGGAAATATAAATCATAGCCAAGAATACAAATTATATCAAGGAGAGAAAATATAAACATATTGTGAAAATGGGAAGGGTAGAAAGACTTTTAACACGTATAAGTCACGAGCTCGGGGTACAAGATCCCGTTACTGATGTGCATTGAAACGAGGGAAGGTGTGAATATGCCCTGCCCAAGGGAACTAACAGGATGGCAAAACAATGATCTCCGTTGGGTCAGATGACATTTGTAAAGCACTCAGCATAGAAGATTGGCAGAAGTGAGATATAAAATTTAGAATCCATAGTGGAGTCAAACAGGCTACCTTTTAGTGTAAGGCACTTGGTGAAGGACCTCCGCACAACCAAGATGTGATATTTAGAATCCATGGTGCAGCCGAACAGGCTACCTGTAGTCGTGAGGGAAATAGTTGTTTTAATACTGACCAGAATACAAAAACAGTCGCGGGCACGTAAAGTACAACTTCTTAGGGGAAAATTAAGAAGTATACGTGTGTGTTCGACGGCCGGGAAAAGGCCAAACTAAATTAGTAAAGCATTTGTGTCTCACCACAACCTGAAAGAGTTTCCGTGCTATTAAAAACCCTGAGCTAAGCCAACTACATATCCCAATACCAATAACCAGCACCCCGGATACGAACCCCTTACCGCCCCACCTTGTAAGTAGAAGCGAAATAAGGAAGTACCATTGGTTAAAGTGTTAGTCAAAAGCTGGTTGCTATGTGACTGAAGTTCCTTTGGTTGTATGGAAACGAGTTGACAAATTCTTGTATGAGAAACATATAACTTTTTCAAAACCAATAACAAGGAATATCTAAACAAAACGATATACTCCACGGAAAAAATGCATATAACATAAAATGTGTATTTTAATGTGCTCTACATTTTTTGTGTGGTAAGTTTTTGTCCAACTCTTACGGCATGGCAGTTATGCAAAATTTCGAAAAATTCATCCAGAATAAAGTAGTATTCGGAGGCTTTTCTCTGAAAATTCAAGATATACATTTTTTTTTTTCAGGTAAATATCTTAAATGTACGATATTTTAATCAAAGCCATTAGAGCCATTTTTAAGAAAATCAAAATTTTCGAAAAAAGTTCCATGTTCCAAGTTTGGGGTAGATTATAAGATCGACCTCTGTTTGTTCACTTCACATATGAAACGTTATCACAGTTGGTATATAGTATAATGGAGCAGGCACAAATTTGGTGTAAGAATGAAGCTAAATCACAAAATACAGTCTTCACAGTTCTAAGTGAGACCACAGCTGAAGAAGTTAAATTATTGGGAATAGTGCTAGATAAATAGTCATGGAATCCGCATATAGATCTTGTATGTTAGTAAATTGTCTCGAGTAGTATTTTTAATAGCAAATTTAAAAAAGGTCATCTCAAATGATTTTCTATGAACAGCTTATTTTTCTTTCTTTCAGAACATATTTAGGTATGGGTTAATTTTATGGGGTAGCAGTTTACATGTATTAGAGGTGCTAGGGATTCAGAAACAGGCCATCAGAATTCTATCAGATATCAAAAAAATGGATCATTGTATAATACTTTTTCTTAAACTAAAAATTCTCATAATTGTAAATTTATAAATGTAAAAGAAAATATGTTTAATCATAGTGCAAGAAAAGAAATACATAATTACAATAAAAGCAACATAAACAAACTGGATATGCCTTACCATAGATTAAGTAAAACAAGTAAACATTATAAAGTAATAAGTATAAAGTTTTTCAATGCACTACCAGATAGAATATGTAACCTCAAACTTCAGGAATTTAAGAATAGAGTCTACATGGCTGATGAAAAATCCTGTATATAGTATTCAGGAATTTGAAGAGCTGAACAGGAATACCATATGAGTTTAAGTGTTGTTTTCTATATTGTATAGCCAAGAAGAATATGATTGTATATATAGTTGTAAGTGACGAAGTCCATTGTACATTTTTGTATTTACTCAATGATACTGATAAATAAATTCAATTCGAATTATACAAGTCAGTTGTGAAAGTGTAATCTTGTTTGTGGTTTATTTGCAGGGTACAGGACCTGGAAAGTGTGCTCTGGGATGACTGCACACCTTCAAGAATATACGGCATATGCAAAGGAAGAACTTTGCCCGACACTCTGAGGCCTGAGGTGTGGCCAGTATGTCTCGGGGTCCACGGCAAGGGAAACCAGCTCGTGCTGTTTAACGAAATATTTGATCTTCCTGAACAAAACATCTTGAGAGATGATTGTCAGCAGTTTGTGGGTGAGTACATCACTGTGATATCAAACTCATTCACATAGATGTTTCTGGAAAAATGGAAAGAGAAGTTCTGGCAGGGCCAAGAACAGGAACCATGCTATTAAAAGTTGATAAAGATCTATGCCCACTATGTGAAAATGTAGATAATAATGTGCACTGTATAATTCAGTGTGAAGAAACTAAAATGTGGGGAGAGAAAATATGGAATAAAAACTGGGAAAAGTTGCCACCAGAGATAGTGTACTTTAACTTTTTGGAAACAATAGCATCAGCTAGGTAATTATTGGATCTTGGATTTTAGGTTATATGTCTGTTTTTACTTTCTCTACACGTACTATATGCATAGTGTATAGAGAAGGTATTGTAATGCACCCAAAAATTCCATACCGAGATTTCACCAGAAATACATGTTTTGGGTCAATTTATTCATTTTTGTAGTTATTGTTTTGTTACTACAGTTTATTTCCTTATCTAGTAGTTGTTTTGTAATTGATAAAATAACTAAGAAATTAGTATGTTTTTATAAGGTTATGTTAGTTTAATTAAAGGCCAAAGGCCAAATGTTGTTTATTTCTTTACTTTCTCTAGACCCATATGTACATAGGGATAGAGAAGTATTGCACTCCACCCAAACATCGGATGTCGAGATTTCACCAGAAATACGTGCTTTAGGACTCCTTGAATCCAAAGAAACAGGTCCATGTGTGTCTGTGGACAGCATAGCTCAGAAACGAAAAGACGGTTAAATACCAAACTTGGTTTTAAGTTTGGTATCTCCCAAGGATGCGACATGAAGATTTTCATGGAAATCTCCCCACCCCTAACTACCCTTTACATGGAAAAATTTTCAAAAATGTTGTTTTTCCTAAAAATGGTTCTAATGATTTTGATTAAAATACCACATATTAAAGCCATTTCTATCACAAATGAAATGTATATCTGGAATTTTTTGGGAATAACTTCTAAAGACCTGATTGATGTTTGGAGGAATTTAGTAACGTGACAGACAAATTAATACATATTCTAAAGACATGTTTAATCTGGATGAATTTTGCTTAATTTGGCATAATTAGTAAACCGTAAGAGATAGACAGAAACTTACTGTACAAAAAATGTAAATCTTATTAAAATATACAAGATATGTCATACACATTTTTTTCATTGAGCTTACCATGTTGAAGGTATTCGTTGTTATTAGTTTTGATGTGAAGTACTTATACTTTTCTCAGACGGAAGTGTCTGTTTTTCTTTTGTTCTGCTCCTGGCCAAGCAAAGAGCGATTTGCAATGACAATCGCATAACGACAGCTTCTAAAATATTTGACTATCATTTTAGCCTAGTGCATTCCCTTAGTTCTATCCTACTTATAAGGACTAAGTAATAAAATTCTGTGAATGTTTATCTCGATTAGCATGATGTTGAAAAAAGAATTATCGTTCATAAGAAGTTTGTTTGTAGAGCAGCTAGAGAAAGTCATGTGAGTGTTACATATCAGATTTTTGTTTGTTTGTAGTTTTATATAAACAGTAGACCTATAACATTTATGTACATTTTTTTTTTATTTCTTATTTGAAGTCTTAACAAAATTGAAAAGCTTAAATGATATTTTAAGGACCTGTTTTAATATTTTTAAAGCCTATTTAGGTGCCTAACGATTAGTTTTCTAAGGCGTAAAAATCTTAGGTCTAGTAATTATACAGGGAAAATTGTCAAAGAAAGAGAGGATCTTAATAATAAAACTGATGAGTTATAAAAGAAATAAATAGATTAAGTTGGTAGAGTATAAAAATATATAAATAGAGAGAATGGTACATATACATAAATAACCAGGGTGTTAACTGTATATGATACCAAATTCAGCAACTCCAGGAAAGTAACTATATATATATGAAATTTGTAACTTGAAAAGATTAAAAAAAGTATGTATATATCTAACTTAGTGGTGCAGTAGAAGATGGGAGGGCAGATTTACCTACACCTATTTGTTTGGTAGAAGCAAACAAAAACATATCTATGTCGTTACTTTCTATGCATAGCGGAGGCTCCAGCAATGTTAATGTTATAAATACTAAGAAATCTGATGTGTTCCATTCACATGACTTTCTCTACATCTCTGCAACAAATTATTGTGCTTCTATTTACTTCATGCTAATCGAGAAAAGTATAAACTTTTCCAAGCTGAAACCAAACACAAGGAATATCTAAAAAACGATCAACTCCACGGAAAAAAATGTATATAACATAAATTGTGTGTTTTAAAGTGCTGTACATTTTTTGTGCAGCACGTTTTTGTCCATCTCTTACGGTTTAGCAGTTATGCAAAATTTCGTAAAATTCCTTTAGAATAAAGTAGTCTTCTGAGGCTATTCCCAGAAAATTCAAGATATACATTTTATTTGTCAGGTAAATATCTTTAATATACAATATTTTAATCAAAATTGTTAGAGCCATTTTTAAAAAATCAAAAATTTTTTAAAGAAGTTCCATATAAAGGGTAGCTGGGGGTGGGGGGATTTTCTTGAAAATCTTCATGTCACATCTTTGGAAGATGCCAAACTTAAGTACCAAGTTTGGTATTTAACAGTCTTTTTGTTTTTGAGCTATGCTGTGAACATACACACACACATGGACCTTTTTCTGAAAATGCTTTTTTTGCATTCAGGGGGGCCCAAAACATGTATTTCCGGTGAAATCTTGGTATCAACTTTTTTTGGTGGAATGCAATACCTTCTCTGTACACTATGTACATAGTACATGTAGAGAAAGTAAAAAAACCTTCTTGGACGCCATTCTTGTTAGTGACTTGGTTGGCACTGTATTATATGGATGAGAAGTCTGTTCAATATTTTTAAAAAATTAAAAACAAAAAAAAATGAAAATAAGATAAAAGATCCAAAAGTAATCAATAATTAGATATCAGAACCTTACTACACAGAAAGTTCAGGCTTATGAAATGAAAGTACAGATATTTATTTACTAAAACAGCCATTTGTTTTGGTCTGGTGTTTTATTTTTTTTTTTTTTTAAATACAAAAAATGAATTCATGTAACCTGAAGGCTAAAAACTAAAAAAAATCACAAAACACACATGCACACACAAGCGTAATAAAAGTAGCATAAAGCAATAGGTTACATAGATTACTGCACAATTTAGCACTTGTGTTAAAGCCAACTGCTATTGCATAGCTGAATGGTTGATTCCTCCGTAAATCCATTTTGTTAAGTACACTGATTATTATTTGCCTGCATATGAGGGCCATTTTCAGCACTGAAGCTGGAATATATACTTATCCTCTGTTATGTCAATGTCAGAAACTCTTTCATCTAGGTCTGAAAATTCAAAATCACTCACTTTCTTATAATACATCGCAAACTACAGCTCTTGTTTCCTCTTTGGTTCAGAACCTTTTGCTAGATAACACCATTTTTCAACCGACATAAACATCAGCTAGAGAGATTAAATTTGCAGCTAATTTAGTGTTTTGAAGTGTTAAGCTAAGGACCTGAAATGCTCCACAAAACCTTTCTCTATGGCTATAGCATAGAAAATACTTAGACTTTCCCGCTGGAAAGAGTTAAAATGTATGAAAATGGTATCATGATTGGCACTAAAAGGGTTAAACATACTGAAGGTTGTGAGTGCAAGATGGCATCTGGTATTGTATGTTTGTGTTACAGCCAACCTGGGGAATGAAGATGAAGACAAGGTGTGTGTCCTGTCGGACTTGGAATCCATCCTTACATTTTACTGCAAATCCAAAAGCCTGCAGTACGAGAAGAACAACGGCTGGATCGAGATATTACTTCCGCTCATAGCCCTAAAATTACCACGTGCTGACACATACAATCTCTTCGAAGCTATCATGTGTAAATATGTTCCAAGGTATGTTCATACTCCTAAAAATTAAAGAGTCAGTAATGCTTGTGTGGCATTTAGGAAATCCTTTTTAAAGAAAGTAGAAATAGGATTTTCATAACTTTTTTTCACTTTCATGTCTTAATTGCTTATGAATATTTGGAATCTCCTGCTTATTTTGGTCTAACTTTCATAAAGGTATGCTAGCTGTAAATAAACTAAAAATATTATTGAAAATATTCCTGTGTAGTAGTTTCTTAAAACATTTTGGTACACTCACTTGCCAAAACATCAAGTTTAACAGTGAAATTAAGTAATTACGAGTTATAAATTTACTCTTTTGTGTGTTAGCAAGATAGTGAATAGTTCGTTAATAGTTCTGACAATGACTGAAGCAAAAAAATGTTGCATTCTTCACAGTCAAGCAAGCGAAATAGTATGTAATGTGTACAAATATTTCCTGGGGAAGGCTGAAAAACCGCAGAGCTCACTAAACAGTGTTGCCTATTGTTGCACGGAAACAGCTGAAGCCTGTCAGGTGGGTATATGCACCGTGGAAAGAATTGTAAGTGAAGCAAAAGCTTGCATTCATGTAAGAGAGCGTGTTAAATTTAATTCTCTTGGAAAAGTGCATAAAAGGAACAAACCTGTGACTGAGGTTGATGATTTCGACAAGAATTTGTTGCATCAACATTTTTTTTCAATGTATGAGAATGGAAAGTTTCCTACAGCGCAGAATCTTGTCATCGAAATGGAACAAGACACAGAGTTTGAGGACAGTGAATCTTCCATGCTTTGTATTTTGTTATAGGAAATGTCGTGATTAATAATGGAACGTAGCTGAAAGAGCCATGTGACACTAAAACTTATTACCTGAATGAAACCTGGGTAAACCAAAACCATGCTGGCAGATGGGAGTCGAGGTTTAAAGGCAAAGGTGATCGACGAATCTTATGCCACGGTGGTTCAGCCAACACAGGTAACTTATTACCTGAATGAAACCTGGGTAAACCATGCTGGCAGATGGGAGTCGAGGTTTAAAGGCAAAGGTGGTCGACGAATCTTATGCCACGATGGTTCAGCCAACACAGGTAACTTATTACCTGAATGAAACCTGGGTAAACCAAAACCATGCTGGCAGATGGGAGTCGAGGTTTAAAGGCAAAGGTGGTCGTCGAATCTTATGCCACGATGGTTCAGCCAACACAGGTAACTTATTACCTGAATGAAACCTGGGTAAACCATGCTGGCAGATGGGAGTCGAGGTTTAAAGGCAAAGGTGGTCGACGAATCTTATGCCACGGTGGTTCAGCCAACACAGGTAACTTATTACCTGAATGAAACCTGGGTAAACCATGCTGGCAGATGGGAGTCGAGGTTTAAAGGCAAAGGTGATCGACGAATCTTATGCCACGGTGGTTCAGCCAACACAGGTAACTTATTACCTGAATGAAACCTGGGTAAACCATGCTGGCAGATGGGAGTCGAGGTTTAAAGGCAAAGGTGGTCGACGAATCTTATGCCACGGTGGTTCAGCCAACACAGGTAACTTATTACCTGAATGAAACCTGGGTAAACCATGCTGGCAGATGGGAGTCGAGGTTTAAAGGCAAAGGTGGTCGACGAATCTTATGCCACGGTGGTTCAGCCAACACAGGTAACTTATTACCTGAATGAAACCTGGGTAAACCATGCTGGCAGATGGGAGTCGAGGTTTAAAGGCAAAGGTGGTCGACGAATCTTATGCCACGGTGGTTCAGCCAACACAGGTTTCATCTCGAACAGCAAATTAATTTTTCACTCTAAATCTAACACTGGCTATCATACAGAAATGAATGCTGGTGTGTTTAAAAACTGGTTCTTGAACCAATTCTTGCCATTTTTAGCACCAAGATCGGTCATAGTAATGGACAATGCAAGCATATATTCTGTACAGAAGGAAAAGATACCATGCTCTAATACAAGGAAAGCCGATATTGTGGCTTGGCTATCCAATAGGAAAATTCCATTTGCCCCGATACAAACATTAGAAGAACTGCTGCAGATTGTTTAAATAAATAAGCCACAAAAATGTTTTGAGTAAAGCTATTTGTGCTAATTTTTTTGTTAGGAAAGTTTATTTGTGGAACAGCTAGAGAAAGTCATATGAAAGGAACACATCAGATTTATTTTCAAGGTATTCCCATGTTATTGGTTTCAGTTTTAAACTTTTATTCTTTCCTAAATGGGATGTCTTTATTTTTCATGCTCTTTTCTAGCAAAGAGAAAGGAATTTCAAAACCAGTACACAGTGACCAACTCTAAATGTTTTAACCACTAAAACCTACTATATTTCCTTACTCCTTTGTATCTACAAGGAACTATGCAATAAAATCATTTATTTTTGACTATCTCCGTGGTCTTGTGGTCAGCAAGCTGACTTCTCACTCGGGGTTCCTGGGATTGCTTCCCGGCTGGGGCAGGGAATTTTTCTTTAACCAGAATTATTCACTATCCCTCACAGAATCTGGACGTGTGAATGTGCACGAGTTTAATGATTAACCTAACGTTCTAAACCTACAGTAATACAAGTTGTTTCACAAATCAAAGCCCCAATATGACCACTGAAGTTACAGGAGGGGAAAAAAAAATCATTTATGCAAATATTTATCTCAATTGACCTGAACCAGATGGAAAAATAAGCTTTTTTAAGAATGCTAATAGAAAATCATGTTAATGCTATACGTCTTAGTTTTTTAGAGGTTTATTATTATAATTTTTGTTTTTTTTGTTTTAGGGGCTGCAAAAAAAATGGTACACCGTTCCACTTCTTCCGACTGTTACTTCTGTATCATGACCCAGAGCTGTGTTCGTTTTTGGACACCAAACGGATAAGCCCGGATCTTTACTGTTTATCATGGGTAAGTACTTGAGGTTTGGAGTGACCAGGGCAGCCATAAATACAGTTGCAAAGTTGCTTATTTATTTCTTTGTTTCTAGTTTCAGTCTCTGTTTGCGGCAACTTGCAGCCTGTCCGTTGTACAGGCAATGTGGGACTTATACTTCCAACAAGCGGATCCATTCTTTGTTTTCTTTCTAGCATTAGTAATGGTCGTCAATGCAAGGTAACTTTAATTCACCTCTGCAAAGAGCTTTAAAGTGATAGGGTTAAAACTATGCAACAATAGCAATGCTATCTGCGACAAAATTTAAACAAAAGACATATGACTGGTTAGTTACAACATCATATTATTCTGTTCAAGAGTTTTCAGAGGTTAATAACAATAATAATTTCAACAAATAAAAAATATATTAATTACTACTATTTATTCCACATTATTATCTAATATGTTAATTTAACTTGGTAACAGAATACAGGCTTTATAATTGGACAATATTGTTATAACCCAATGTATGTATTTTAATTTGTTGTACATAGTACTGTATTTCTCTTGACGTTGTCAGTTGCTGTACATAGCCTAGTAACAATAAAAATATTATTATTATTATTATTATTATTATTATTATTATTATTATTATTATATTTATAAATATAGTAATGAAACCTAGCTTAGTTGAAATTTATGAAGAATTAGAAAGAAGGTTGTTACTTAATCCTTTTTGATGATCTTTTATTACGAATTACTATTACTCGGTATATTGGCAAGCTAATTGTGTCAGCGAGCTAATTGAGATTCTTTTTAGTCTTACTCACTGTAAAATGTTTTATTATTACATCTCAGGGAGATAATGCATTACAGGTAATATAATACACTGGTAAGATGTTCTTATATATTCTTGAATACAATAATGTAGGATGGCACAGATAAATTAAAATTGCATTCCCATTCGCTACCATTGTGCCAAGCAATGATATTCACATGAAGACTGACCAATAAGGTTGAGCATCTATTCAGCTCTTACATAGGCTCAAAGCTTATTCTACATGTTTCTCCTTATTAAACAGTCTTTAAGGAAGTATATAATACAGACTTCCCTTTATTTATAAATAAATTGCTTTTGGTACGTATAATATTTATTTCATAAGCTATTTGCGCTTAGAGAATATTTAAATATGGGTATACAATGCTTGGGGATGCAGTATACTAGGAAGAACAACTTCCTTTTTCATGCACGTAGCAATGCAATTATCATTGTTGAATTTTTTCAAATAATTATTTTTGATCATAGATGAAATTATACTTAAAATACACATTAAATTCAATATTCTGATATTCACAGAAGACTTACAGGCTAGTTACTTTCAGTAATTAAGTTTTTCTTTACCACATAATAAATCAATAAGGCATCAATTTCCTTCCATTAACATAAAATAAACACTTGATATGAAAACGCTTGACTTCCGTATATTGACATCGCAAGGTCTAAAGCTATAGGATTAGAAGTAAACAAAAAAAAAAGAAAACTAAATACCTGAAAATGACAAATTTAGTAAGTAGTTGGAGACTAAACATTTGAAGGGGTATACAAATTTAGATATTTATGGGTTCTTGTAAATAATGATAATAGTTTAAACGAGAGCATAAAAGATGCAGCCTATTATGTAAATTTAAAACTATCAAAAAACAGGCTTATTAGCACTGGGACAAAAATACAAGATCTATAAAACACTAGTAAGACCAATAGTAACGTATGTGCAGCAAAAACCTGGATCCTAAATGATTTAGATGAAGAAATACTATGAAGATTTGAAAGGACAATACTTAGCCAAATTTTTGGACCTGTAGAGGATAAAGAAGAGTAGAGAATAAGATATAATTAGGAGATAGAAAAACTAATTAAACAGCAAAATATTGTGAAATTTATAAAGATACAAAAATAAGATGGCTAGGGCACATAGAGAGAATGCCTAAAAGAATATTAAAAGGAAGATTGTATGCTAGAAGAAAAAATCTGATGTGTTCCATTCACATGACTTTCTCTACACCTTTGCAATAAATTATTGTTAAAAAGCTTATGCTTCTTTTTACTTCATGCTAATCGAGAAAAAATTAGCAGTAATAGTCTTATTACTTGCTTCATTGTAAATAGAAGCGAAATAAGGGAGTACCATAGGTTAAAGTGATAGTCAAACACTGGTTGCTATGTGACTGAAGTTCCTTTGTTTGTATGGACAGGAGTTGAAAAATTCCCGTATGAGAGAAGTATAAGTTTTTTAAAGCTGAAACCAATATTACTTGTTATTTAAGTTCAGTGTCTATCAAGGGTGTGACACGAAGATTTTCAATAAAATCTCTTCACCCCAAACTACTCTTTACATGGAAAAAATTTTGAACATCTTTATTTTCTCAAAAGTAGCTCTTAACAATTTTGATTAAAATCTCTTATATTTAACATATTTACATGACAAATAAAATGTATATCTTGAATTTTCTGGGAATAGCCTCTGAAGATCTCTCTATTCTGGATGATTTTTATTAAATTTTGCATAACTGGAAGCCTATAACAGATAGACGAAAACTTGCTATACAAAAAATGTAGATCTCGATAAAACACATAATTTATGTCATATACATTTTTTCCGCAAGGTTGTCCATTTTCAAGATATTCTTTGTTATTGATTGCAATTTTAAAATATTTAAAATTTTTCTTATATGGGAACTTGTCAACATTGGCCACACAAAAAAATGGATTTCAATCGCATAGCAACCACATTTTAAAACATTTGACTGTTGGTTTAGCCCAGTATATTCCCTTATTTCCCTTCTACTTATAAGAAACTAAGTAATAAGAACGTTTCTGCTAATGTTTTAGCATGGAATAGAAGAATAAGCTTATTAACAATACATTGTTACAGAGATTTAAAGAAAGTCATGTGAATGGAGCACATCATTTATGTACATAGAGAGAATAAAAATGTGAAATATGTTGTTGCCATTGTAACAGAATTTAACCCTTTTAGTGCCAGTCACAATCTAAGCGTGATGGTATTTTCATAAGTTTTAAATCTTTCCAGTATTTACTACGTCATAGCCTTAGAGAAAGGCACATTTCAGTACCTTATCTTCACTCCAAAGCATTAAATTAGCCGGTATTTGTTTATCTTGGTTGAAACATGGCATCATGAGCTGAAGAGAAAATAAGAGCTTCAATTTGCGATGCATTATAAGAAAGCGAGTGATTTTGAATTTTCAGACCTTGTTGAAAGAGTTTCTGACATTGACACAAGAGATATATTCTACCTTCATGATGAAAATGCTTCCAATAACAACACATCTCGTGTGCATGCAAATAATCAGTGTGCTTATCAAAATGGATTTACGGAGATGTAACCAGAAAACAAATACAATGTGAATCAACTACGCAACAGCACAAGTGCTAAATTGTACAGTAATCTACATTACATTTGTATCCTATTGCTCTATGCCATTTTCATTAATAGTGGCATCGTGTGTGTGTGTTTTTGGTGACCTTTTTTTTTTTTTTTTTTAGTTTCAGATTAGGTGAATTCATTCATTTTTTATATTTTAAAAATAATACACCAGACCAAAACAGGATGCATTTATAGTAAAGAAATATCCATACTTTCAATTAATTAGCCTGAAATTTCTGTGTAGTGAGGTTTTGTATGTCTAATTATTGATTATTTTGGAATTTTTAATCTTATTTTCAAAATTTTCTTTTGTTTTCAATTTTTTAAAAATATTGAAGAGACTTCCCATACATATAATGCATGTTATGTAATAGACAAAACAGTTTACTAAAATGGAAGACATATTCAGCTCTCTATGTCATTTGGTACTCATTTTATTATTGATAATTTAAAACCCTGCATTCTCTTCTAAAATTGCTTGGCACTTTTCAGACAGCATTTTGCTTTTCGGGCTGCCACTAAAAGGGTTAAGGCTAGATAGGTATTATAATAGGGTAATTAAATAATGTGTAAACCTTGGTTATGTCCATTAGAGTTGAATAGTGCTTGATGAATAAATGTTTGCTGATTAATGTTATTGTTTTCTTATTTGTTACACAGGGAACAAATTCTGGGCATGAAGAACGAAAATAAACAAGTGATCATCGATACACTTGCTTCAATGCCATGTGCACTGGAAGCAGATGATGTCACAGATTTCTGTTCTCTGGCACAGTACTATGCCCTCAAGACTCCATCCTCGTTCAGAAAGGTATAGTTTGTTAATGCTCCTGTATTCCATTGTAAAATTTTTAATTTTTCATTCATATTTTAAAAATAAATGTTGTTTACCTTGGAAAAAGGTCGCTGTCCGAAAATCCGAATGGGGAACTGTTTTACTTTAGGAATGTTTCTTTTTCCGATGGGACATCACTTTACCTGGAATGTTTTTATTCAACTTTTTGTAACCGTTTAAAATTAGGCACCATAAATAGTGGTTACATCACCTAAGAAAAGAAGGGTATGGACAGGAAAGAAAATGAAATGATCCCCCAGGCCTTGAATACTCTAATACCATCATCGGGGTCAAAGAAAACAAGCAAGACTGGATAGGAAAGGTAAAAGAGGGGATCTGATATCAGTCCAGGTCAATAACTTACCAGAGCAGCCCTTCCCTTTAGTTCATCACATAATTTTGTTTAAGTCTTCAAATTCTAGAAGCAATTAACGGGTCTCCTTTCTATTATAACCAAATTGTTATGTGATTACTAACAGCTGCACCACGTGAAGGACATTAGGCTTTTGTCCAGGTCGGTTCCATTAAGCCTTCAATTAATTATTAAAGGAATTAAAGGGTCTTCTCCCTGTTAGTAACAAAAGTCTTTCCGCAGACAAAATTATTGGCAGCGGTAGGATGCAAGAGAGCAAATGGCTTCACCACCAACTGCTCAACATTAGATACCAACCAACCAGCTTGTAACATTGGTATCTTCTACATCCAAGTATCACATAATCTCACTAAATCATACCACCTTAGGAAACGGTAAATCACTATGATCATAATTAGATTGGCAAATGTTGTAATGTAATTTCAAACTCAAATGGAAGTTAATCAACCAGTTCAAAACATTATGGATCATATAATTCTCCTTTTGGCCAAGAAGGGAAGTAAAATTATCATGAAATCAACACCTAACTTAATCCCTTTTTGCTCTGTTAAAAGAATAATATCAAATAAGTGCAAAAACAAAATCAATGAGGAATGCACAAAACAAAAGAAAAATTTACAAGATTACAATATTTCTATATTACCAAGAAAATTTGCAGTAGCAACCTTAGACTACTAATAGGACATGACTGTTTACAAAAATAGTTCTACAGATTTGGTATAGCATTGTCCAACTTTTAGTCGCCTTCTGTGGTGTAATGGTTACCATGCCAACTTCATATGCCTAAGGTTGGGGGTTGAAGCTCGGGCAGAGGATGATGGATTTTTTCGGATGTAAAAATCCTTAGCATGCCTTCCTTTGGAAAGGAAGTAAAGCCGTGGGTCCTGTGTTGTAAATTTACGGCATGTAAAAGAACCTCAAGCCTGATAGGTCTCTGAACAAAATTAAGCGGTCTTTCATGCCCAGTATAGAATGGGATGCTGAGAATCACAGCAGTTAAAGAGCGTCCATAGTTAAAACACCATTTTCATTTTTTCGGACTTTTACAGAAGATTACAACCTCCCAACTAAATATTGGAGTGCAAGAAAACGAATGATTTCATTACTAAGCGTTTAACATTAGATACCAAACAACAATTATTAACAATAATTTGCTACAAAGAGGTAGAGAAAGTCATGTGAATGGAACATATCAGATTTTTTTTTTTTTAGTCGTACATATGTTTTATCTTCTATGTTCCTAAACAATTCTTGTATTTCTATATCTTCAAATCTCGTTCTAACATCTTTCCAAAACCCATTTACATTGTTTTCCCTCCTTGTGCATTTTTCTCTAAGATAGTCTGCATGCTGTGACTCCAACCATATAAGTGAAATTAGCACCAAACTCTTTTGTTCCAGAACCTTTCACCACTTTTATTTGGAAAAAGTTGTGAGTCAACAGAGAACTTGAGTATCTCCCAGGCTCTGTGTTTGCCGGTACTGGCTGAGGAACTGGTCGAAAATACAGAGGTTGCACATAACATGGATCCCGTGGAATGTGTGAGGTTCTTTTTGGTGGACTGTAGACCTGCTGAACAATATAACGCTGGCCATTTACCTACAGCCTTCCATCTGGACTGTAATTTGGTAAGTGGTGGATGGAGGAGTCCTTGAGGTTTCTATCTGGGCTAGTTGCATAATATTCTCGCCAACCCATTCAAGTGTACCCAAATAATGGAGGTGAGACATTAAACTAAAAAAAATATATTATTAAAATACGAAGGCTTTCACGGCCGGTGTTAGAATCTCTTATAGAAAACAAAACTGGGCTTGTTGGCTGTAATCCACTGGGCTTCTCCCCTTTTTCCCCAGTCGCTATTGAGAGGCCAAGGAGATGTATTGAAGATGCTTGCTGCAGATGCAGGCGAAATGTCTGGGGAACAAGGGGAAAAGCCCAGTGGACCACGGCCTACAAGCCCAGTTTTGTCTTCTATAAGTGATTAAAAAAAAATTATATATATATATATATTGGTGCTTTGGGGCCTGAACCTCTGAAATAGAAATAGAAATAGGGCTTTATTTATGGATGCTCTTTAACTGCTGTGGTTCTCAACGTCCCATTCTATACTGGGCGTGAAGAACCATTTAATTTTGCTCAGTGGCCTCTATCATGCTTGACATTTTTTAAATCTACAACACGGGACCAATGGCTTTACTTCTCTCCCAAAGGAAGTCGTGTTGAGAATTTTACGCCCCAAAAAATCTATTGTCTTCTGCCAGGTTTGTACCCATGACCTTGAATATCTGAAGTTAGCATGGCAACCTGTACACCATGGAGGGCGATATGAACCAATATGGTTAACTCTCATATGCCATACCTTGCGCATGCAGCCATTATGTGTTACAATCTTATAATGCTATGTAATCATATAAGTGAATTCTTACTTTCTCTACACGAACTTTGTACAGAGTGTATAGAGAAGGTATTGCACTCCACCCAAAAATTCAATACCGAGATTTCATCAGAAAGATATGTTTTGGGTCCTCCTGAATCCAAAAAAAAGCAAAAGGTCCCTGTGTATGTGTGTCTGTGGACAGCATAGCTCAAAAACGAAAAGACTGTTAAATACCAATCTTGGTATTTAAGTTTGCTATCTTCCAAGGATACGACATGAAGATTTTCAAGAAAATCCCCCCACCCCAAATTTTCTTTACATGGAATTTTTTTCGAAAATTTTGATTTTCTCAAAAATGGCTCTAATGATTTTGGTTAAAATCTCCTATATTTAAGATATCTACATGCCAAATAAAATGTTTATCTTGAATTTTCTGGGAATAGCCTCTAAAGACCTTATTCTGGATGATTTTTATTGAAATTTGCATAACTGATAAACCGTAAGAGATAGACAAAAACTTACTGCACAAAAAATGTAGATCAGATAAAACACACAATTTATGTCATACATTTTTTTTTGTGGAGTTGATTGTTTTTGAGATATTCCTTATTATTGGTTTCAGCTTTGAAAAGCTTATACTTTTCTCATACAGGAATTTGTCAACTCCTGTCCATGCAAAACAAAAGAACTTCAGTCACATAACAACCAGCTTTTGACTGTCACTTTAACCTATGATACTCTCTTATTTCGCTTCTACTTACAAGGAAGCAAGAAATAACACTATTTCTGCTAATTTTTTGTCGATTAGCATGAAGTAAATAGAAGCATAATCTTATTAACAACAATTTATTGCAGAGATGTAGAGAAAGTCATGTGAATGGAACACATCAGATTGTTTTATGTATATAAATTCCAGAATTTGCAGCTATTTTGTCAGGCCATGGGAAAACTAAATCCTATTCAGTCATAGATGATCCTACGTGCATATAGAACAGAACGCAACAAAAGTTAACCATCTAATATACAGCTAAATGAACATAGAACATCAGGGAGCAATTATTCTGAATCGAGATACCTGGCCTGTCAATAATCATTATTTCAGCTATATGAAAATTACCAAACTTAATATTTAAGTTCAGCATCTTCCAAGGGACACAAAGATTTTCAAGAAAATCCCCCACACTAAACTACTGTTCACATGGAACATTTTTTGAAAATGTTTATTTTCTCATAAAAGGCTGTAGTGATCTTGGTAAAAATATTTATGCTTAAGACATTTTAATGAAAACTAAAATGTTTACCTTGAATTTTTCATGAATAGCCTTTGAAGTCCTCCATATTCTGGATTATTTTTCCATAATTGATAAATCATAACAAATAGTCAAAATCTTTCAAATGATAACAAAAGGGGAAATCTTTAGTCTTCTTCTTTCTTTTTTTTTCCCTCCTGGTCATGCAAAAAAGAATGAAATGTTTAAGACATCACATAGCAACTCACACTTAAAAGTTTTAACTCAAAGTGTGTTGCTTTATTGCCCTTGTACTTACATTTCTGATGATATATATCTTGATTAGCAAGAATAAGCTTATATAGAAATAGCTTGGTCATATACAACTACCTGCTAATACATATCCAGGATATATCATAGATATTGCTTTGTGATATCTCAGCTTTTACAAAATGTATTGTAGACATAAAATAAGAAAGAAAATGTGATGTGTTCCATTCACATCACTCTCTACATATCTACAACATAGTATTGTTAAAAAGCTTATTCTTCTATCTACTTCATGTTAATCAAGATAAAAATAAGCAGAAATGCTTTCTTGTAAGTAGAATGTGAATAATGGAATACACTAGGATAAACTGATGGTCAAAACTTTTAAAAGCTGGTTGCCATGTGGATGAAATACGTTTCTTTGAGAAGTTGAGAAATTCCTGTATGTGAAAAGTATTTTAAAACTGAAACCAATAACAAGGAATGTCTCATAAATGGTCAACTCCATGAAAAAAAAATGTATGTGATATAAATTGTGTGTTTCAACGAGATCTACATGCTTTGTGTAGTAAGTTTTTCTCTATCTCTTACGGTTTACTAATTATGCAAAATCCAGCAAAATTCATCCCAAATAGGTAGCCATTCAGAGGCTATTCCCAGAAAATTCAAAATATATATATTATTTGTTGTGTAATTATCTTCAATATACAATATTTTAATCAAAATTGTTAGTCTTTTTTGAGAAAATAAAAATGTTCTAAACATTTTTCCATGTAAAGGGTAGTTTGGGATGGGGGGATTTTTCTCAAAATCTTCGTGTTGCATCCCTGGAAGATACTAAACTTAAATACCAAGTTTGGTATTTTACCGACTTTTTGTTTTTGAGTTATTGTGTTCACACACACATGGACCTTTTTCTGAAATTACTATTTTTGGATACAGAGGCCTCTAAAACATATACACTATACACTGTGTACATAGTACATGTAGAGAAAGTAAAAGTTCTCAAAACTGTGGAAAAAATTACGCTTATACATCATTTCAAATTTATGCCAAATGCATAAAAAGATTATGCTTTTTAATTCTATAATTTTTATATTTATCTTTAAAAACACAAACTGTTGCCTATGAACATAAAGAATCAATGAAATCATTGTTGCAGTAATTTAATATTGAAGCTAATAGTGTAGCAAGTATATCTTTGTTAACAGATGCTGCAAGAACCAGCAGCGTTTGCAACAGCTGTCCAAGGTCTGCTATCAGCTCAGAGACAAGCGCTGGCTGCACGCTCTGCTGCTGGGGGTGAGCACCTCTGTTTCCTTGGTTCAGGCAGAGTGGAAGAAGACCAGTACACTCACATGGTGGTCGCATCCTTTCTACAGAAACACACTCACTACGTCAGCATGCTCAGTGGGGGATATCAAGGTGAGTGGTGTTCTATACAAGATGACCCCCATTTTTACTTTCTCTAGAATGTACATAGTAGGTAGACACAATATTGTATTACACTCAAAAATTTGATATAGAAATTTCATCAGAAATAGATTTTGAGTCCCTGAATCCAGAATAAAGTAGTCTTCAGAGGCTATTCCCAGAAGATTCAAAATATACATTTTATTTGTCAGGTAAATATCTTTAATATACAAAATTTTAATCAAAATTGTTTGAGCCATTTTTGAGAAAATAAAAATTTTCGAAATTTTTTCCAAGTAAAGGGTAGTTTGTGGTGGGGGGATTTTTCTCAAAATCTTTGTGTTGCATCCCTGGAAGATACTTAACTTAAATACCAAGTTTGGTGCTTTACTGACTTTTCGTTTTTGAATTATCGTGTTCACAGACACATGGGGACACACACACACACACACATGGACCTTTTTCTGAAAATACTTTTTTTGGATACAGGGGACCCTAAAACTTATATTTCCGGTGAAATCTCGGTATCAAATTTTTGGGTGGAGTGCAATACCTATTCTATACACTATGTACATAGTATGTGTAGAGAAACTAAAAATCCTAAAATAATTAATAATTAGGCATAAAAAAGCTTACTCCACAGAAAGTTCAGGCTAATTAAATGAAAGTACAGATATTTCTTTACTAAAACAGCATCTTGTTTTGGTCTGGTGTTTTACTTTTTAAAATGCAAAAAATGAATTCACATTACCTGAAACTGAAAACAAGGTAACCAAAAGCTCACTCACATAAACTTGATGCCACTATTAATGAAAACGGCATAAAGCAATAGGATACTAATGTAATGTAGATTACAATTTAGCACTTGTGTTGTTGTGCAGCTGAATGGTTAATTCACATTGTATTCACTGTCTGGTTACACCTCCATAAATCCATTTTGATAAGTACACCGATGATTTGCTTGTGTATGAGGTCCGTTGGATGTATTTTCATTGTTGGAGCTAGAATATATATCTTCCTCTCTTACGTCAATGTCAAATTTCTTTCATTAAGGTCTGAAAATTCAAAATCACTTGTTTTCTTTTAATAAATTGCGAACTGCAGCTCTTATTTTCTCTTCGGTTCGCAATCTTCGGCTAGATGAAGCAATGAACACCAGCAAGAGAAATTAAATTTGGAGCTGTTTTAGTGCTTTGAAGTGAAGATAAGATCCTGAAATGCTCCAGAAAACCTTTCTCTATGACTATGACAGAGAAAGTACACAGACTTTCCCACCAGAAAGAGTTAAAATGAATGAAAATGACATCACTAAAAGGGTCAATCAAGAGCAATGACACAGATGTTTATAAACTCTTAGATGACATTAACCTGGTGCTTGAGGTCTTACACTGGTGCTGATCTTAAGTTTTAAAATAAAATATTGTGTTTACAGCCATTCACGAGTATTTTGGTGATGATGTAAATGGCAGCCTAGAAGACCACAACCCTCAGAGCTGCCTGGTGTGTCAACCAGACAACACAAGTGAGGATTCAGACAACATACGGCCCAATTCAAGCTCCTCTGACCTTTTTGGCAAAATCAGGTATTCATATTAATAATTCAATATACATTTTAACTGATCTAAATATGGGATGAACCATTAAGAATGCCATTTTTAATTGTGTACTATGGTTGGTCATATCCGATGATCCTCAATTTTTAAAAAATGTATGACTCTTAAAAATGTAACTGTAGTGATAGATTATCTCATATAAGTGTGCAAAATTTGAGCCATGTAGCTTTTATAGTTTTTAAGAAGCAGGAACATATGTTTAAAAAAAAGTAATTGCCGTTAACTCAACCGTAGGTATGAGAGATTGTAGAATTTCACATTCTGCTGCAGCAATTTTTAAATCAATTATATCTGTCAACTCTCATGGACTGTTTACACTAATTCCTAGTAATATATAAAGCAGGGGAAAACTGCAAGTTATTTGTTCCAAGTCAAACTGCAACTGTTTATATTTCACGGCCAGAAATGTGCTGTTGGTGGGGTGTGCGGAGGCCTGCTGGGTGCTCTATCTCGTCTAAGGTTTAGGATGGGGAGGGCCCAGGTTAAATAATTGGTGGTATGGCATGCCTGGATGATGACTGTTGCACTCTGTGGTGTAATGGTTACCATGCTAACTTCATATACTCAAGGATGCGGGTTCAAACCCGGCATAGGACAGTGGATTTTTTCGGGTGTAAAGTCCTTAGCATGGCTTCCTTCGGAAGGAAACTAAAGCCGTTGGTCCCGTATTATAGATTTACAGCACATAAAAGAACTTCAAGCCTGATAGAGAGGTCTCTGCACAAAACTAAGCGCTGTTTCCTGCACAATTTAGAATGGGATGCTAAGTTAAAGAGCGTCCATAAATAACACGCCATTTACAATACTCACTTTTTTAGTTATTACAGCATATTATTGCATTTTCAATCATATATATATTTTGAATCGGAAAGAATCACATAATTTTTTTTTTTTTTTGTTAAAACAGAAAATGTCATTTTTTGTCATTTTACACTACCCACTCCCTTTAAGCATGTTTAATTTTTTTATGCATTTGGGCGTAACCTGACATAGACTTGTGTTATGCTTACAGTGCAGCTATGAAGATGAAGTCTGCCGAGATGAAAGGCAAGCTGTTTGACTACATTGTGAACCCAACAGGTAGCAACAATGTGGAACGACATGTGAGCAGCACTGACAAACTTGGCAAACGTTACAGAAATATGGCTCCTGTTTTCAGCATTGACGATGATCACGAAGGAGGTAAGTGCCTGTTTTAATTATCTGCACCATGACAAACTGTCTCTGCTCGTAATGTCTGCACACACGGCTTTAAATTCAATGTAGCATTACTTAACAATAAACTTTTAGATCCTTGCAAATTAAGAACAAAGAAAGAAAAAACAGGAACATTGACCATAATATAAAAAAAATCTGATGTGTTCCATTTACATGACTTTCTCTACATCCCTGCAACAAATTAACAAGAAGTGTTACAGTGTATGTAGAAGGGAAATAAGGGAGAAGCACAAGCTAAAGTTTTAGCCAAAAGCTGGTTGCTATGTGACTGACATTCCTTAATTCCTGTATGAGAAAAGTATAAGTTTTTTAAAGTTGAAACCAATGACCAGGAATATCTCAAAAACGATCAACTCCATAAAAAAGATGTATATAACAGAAATTGTGTGTCTTAACATGCTCTACATTTTTTGTGTGTTAAGTTTCTGTCCATCTCTTATGGTTTACCAGTTATGCAAAATTCCGTAAAATTCATCCAGAATAAAGTAGTCATCAGAGGCTATTCTTAGAAAATTCAAGATATATATTTTATTTGTCGGATAAAAATCTTTAAATATAAGCTATTTTAATCAAAATCATTGCCCTCTGTGGTGTAATGGTTACTATGCTAACTTCATATACCCATGGTCACGGTGGAGGACAATTGATTTTTTTGGATGTAAAAATCCTCAGTATGGCTTCCTTCGGAATGGAAGTAGAGCCGTTGGTCCTGTGTTATAAATTTACAGCACATAAAAGAACCTCAAGCCTGATAGAGAGGCCTCTGAGCAAAATTAAGCGGTCTTTCACACCCAATTTAGAATGGGATGCTGAGAATCACAGTAGTTAAAAAGCATCCATAAATAAAACTCTGTTTCCTTTTTTAATCAAAATCGTTAGAGCCATTTTTGAGAAAATCAGAATTTGTGAAAAAAATTCCATGTAAAGGGTAGCTGGGGGTGGGGAGTTTTTCTTGAAAAATCTTCATGTCACAATTTGGAAGATACTGAACTTAAATACAAAGTTTAGTATTTAACAGACTTTTCATTTTTGAGCTATGCTGTCTACAGACACATATAAACACGGACCTTTTTCCAAAAATGCATTTTTTGGATTCAGGGAGACCCAAAACATGTATTTCTGGTGAAACCTCAGTATCAAATTTTTGGGTGCATTACAATACCTTCTCTATACACTATGTACATAGTATGTGTAGAGAAAGTAAAAATATACATGTCAGTCCTTTGTATTAATATATCTGCTATAAAGTTTAAGCGCTAAATTTCGGCTACAGAGCCTTTGTTTGGACACATGGCCGACTTGATGACAATTTTCTTGGCACTCAAAAACACTCTGTTGGCAGAATAGGATATTCGACCCTTATCCACAACCTTTCATCTTCCAGCAAAATTTGTAGAAAGAATGATTTATTTGTGAAACACTTCTTTACTTGATAGTTACATTGTCTGTTTATCAAATAAAAAGAAATAATTTAGACAGTGGAGTGCCATAATTTAAATGTAATGAGTCACCTTTTCACACTTTTTGCTGCAACTGTGCCTTCGTTTGGGAAGAATGCACACACATTCAGCAGTTTGCCAAACGTCATAGAGAGATTGATCTATAGACACAAAAGAAATAAAAGACTACATGAAATCACCACTCTGGATAAACCATCAGTGAAATTTTGCAAATTTACTTTTCACCCAAAAGTGTTCTGGAAATTCGAAAGGATTTTTAAAGACTTTGATATAAAACTAGCCTCTCAAAACAGATACAATATCTGGAACTTGTTGAATCACTTTTTGAAAGCTACCACACCGAACACTAAAAAATCAGGAATTTATAAAATGAGCTGCCAAGACTGCAATAAGATTTATATTGGAAAAACAAAACAAAATTTGGAAACTAGGATGAAAGAACACTTGAGAAGCATTAGTTACAAGCACGTAGACAAGTCTGCAGTAGCACATCATTTTTGGTCTGAAAATCATAACATAAAGAAAGAAATAGAGTTAATTAAATGTGTAAAGAAACCTTTGGAACTACAAATTTGGGAAAATATCTATATCACCAAAGAAGAAGACTCTCTTATGAATTTTGAGGTCCCTGCCGTTGATGATGTCATTCTGTTGACAAGAGTAGAGGGTAACACAGCACCAGACTGCAAACAACCACCTGTTGCATGTAGCGTCAGCCATCCCGGGAACTGAAGATAGGGTTAAAGTACCCTGAAACCGGTCTTCCCAAACGAAGGCACAGTTGCAGCAAAAAGTGTAAAAAAGTGACTCATTACATTTAAACAATGTCTATTGTTTAACAAGCAAATATAGAAGATGGAGCTGCAGGTGAAATGAACTCAAAATTGTTTCATCTGTACGTTGCAGTAAGGAAAAATTCCACCCATTTTGATGGTGAAATTCAGAGAATTGACCGGACAGTCCAGATTTTCTTATATGTCCAGAGTTTCTAACATAAAAAAGGTTATTGCAATTATGGGGTAGTAAAAAATCTCATGTCATTCATTTACACGACCTTCTCTACATCACGTAACACATATTCTTCTATATGCCATATGATAATCAAGATAAACATTAGCAGAAATTGTCTTATTACTTGCTTCCTTGTAAGTAGAAGGGAAATAAGGGAATACACTAGACTAAAACGGTAGTCAAATCTTTTAAAACCTGGTTGCCATGTGGTTGAAATCTGTTTCTATGCAAGGCCAGGAGAAAAGTGTGAGAAAAGTTTAAGCATTTTAAATCTGAAACAAATAATTTGAAATAGCTCAGAAATGGTCAATTCCACTAAAAAACTGTATATGACATAAATTGTGTGTTTTAATGTGATCTACATTTTTTGTGAAGTAAGTTTTGTCTATCTCTTACGGTTTACCAGTTACACAGAATTCAGCAAAATGTATTCAGAATAAAGAGGTCTTTAGAGGCTATTCCCAGAAAATTCAAGATATACATTTTATTTGCATATAAATATACTGTATTTTAATCAAAATCACTGGAGTCATTTTTGAGAAAATCAAAATTTTCGAAATTTTTAACATGTAAAGAGTAGTTTGGGTTGGGGGGGATTTTTTGTACAGTGGCTGTCCCAGAAGTACCCGACCTGATGTATAGATAGCAGTTGTTGTTTCAAACAACAATGGTAAAAAGTACCAACCTTAGAAAGCTTAAGTTTTAAGTTTGATGATTTTACATTGTTTAGCATTTATTTGACAGCTATCATTAATGAATGCTCTCAGAGAATTTGTAAACATGGATAAAACTGGTCATTGTTATGTGATACAATACTTTCATTTGAAAGGTCTTAGTCCAACTAATATTAAAACTGAGCTAGATTCTACTTTGGAGGAGTCTGCTCCTTTGTTTACAACATTGGAATATTGGGTGGCAGAATTTAAGCGCTGCCGTACAAGCTGTCAAGATGAACATTGCAGTGGTCGACCAAATGAGGCTACCAGTCCAGAAATTGCAAAGAAAATCCATAAAATGGTATCGAATGACTGTCGACTGAAAGTGCACGAGCTAGCAGACATTGCAAGCATTTCAAAAAGTTCTGTACATTGCATTCAGACTGAAAATTTGGATATGAGAAAGTTGTGTGCAAGGTGGGTGCTGTGTTTGCTCACAATAGAACAAAAACAGCGTCAGGTGAGTGTTTGGCAATGCTTCGCTGCAACAAAGCTGAGTTTTTGCATCAATTCATAACAATAGATGAAACCTGGATTCATCACTTCACACCTGAGACGAAGGAACAATCAAAACAGTGGATTGGAAGGGGAGAATTGGCTCTAAAGAAGGCAAAGGCAGTTCCATCTGCAGGCAAGGTCATGGCATCAATTTTCTGGGATGCATGCAGGATAATTTTCATTGATTATCTCAAAAAAGGAAAAGTAATCAGTAGCAAATATTTTGTGAACTTGTATGAAATTGGTGGTCAACCATTGCTGCATGGTTTTTGCTCTCCACATACAAGCCTGGTTAACAAAGCCTGGGATCGAACCTGGCATTTCTCCTTCAATTTTTTAAGCCAGAAATGCCTTGTGAGTCTTTTATGTGCACTAACATGTAAATCATCTTCAAAATACATTGTTTTTAAAGTTGTTCATTTCATGAGACAAATTGTTTGTTTATGCTAAGGATTGTGTTGTATCCTTGAAAGAACTGCATTCATAACTTCTTTTGTGCATAAGCACGTAGGACTGCCAGATCTGATGCAATCAACAGTTGCACCCATTTCTTTAAACTGTGCTATTATCCGAAACACAAATTGTTCATTGATGCCAAAGGTTTCAGTGTTGAAAAAATTGGCTTAGCCCACTTTCCACAATACAGTGATACAATTTTCATACACTCCCTACTCCATCTTTCACTCCTGCCTGTTACTGGCACACTGCAAGTCAGTTACTCGAGGAGTAGTAAAGGTGACCTGTACACATCATTGCCATGTTTCTTCATTCACAATTTCCATACTAGCATATTTAAATTTTACTTATAGAACTTATAGCATCACTGAGCTGTGTATATTTTAAATATCAACCATCCATATAATTAATGTAGGCTTTAAGCCCAAAGTTCTCCTAAATTGTTGTTCTAGCGCACAGAGAGGAGGGAAAGTGGAGGGGAAACAGAACTGGTTAGAAACAGAAAAGTGCAGGGCAAGCAAATCGTTACAATAAAGCCATGCGTCCAAACGGAAGCTGTACATTTTCAAAGAAATAACTTGTGCTGAGATTTTAAGATTTTATAGCTAATATAAATGCTTTTTATAAGCTGAAAACTTTCAAAAAAACATTCGTTTATCTTTTTTTTTTTTCCAAAATTTCAGGTAGGAAATGGAACAGTTGGCGAGGAAAAGATGGGTCGTGATAAATGAAAGGCTGTGAAACGAAGTCATCACGTCATTCTTAGGGCATTCATTCTCGTTAAAAACAGAACACTCGTTTCCATCGACATCATCTCCAGCACTTTCATTGTACCTCATCGTGCACGACTGCAGATTATGTGTTGACAGTTTTTAGTGTATGTTGGTGCTAACATTCCATTGTGGAGACAGTTTGTCAAGAGTTATTTATCTAAAGTAGAAGAAAAAATAGTGTGATTGTAGTGACACAGCTTTTGTTTCCCCTCCCCTCCACTGCCCAGATCCTAAAACCTTTAACCTTTTCACTGCTAACATATTTTAGGCGAGAAACACCTCCTTGCTGAGTTAAGGGGACACAATGGTGAAAAATTGCCAAAAATCAGAAATTTGGTTTGATCAATAACATTTGACCACAATTTTGTGTATTTCAAGTTTGCTTTTACCTGCCCCATCATCATCCAGGCATCCGTGCCACCAATTATTTAACCTGGGCCCTCCCTATCCTAAACTACAGGTGAGATAGAACACCTGGCGGGCCTCCCCACCCACCAACAGCATATTTCCGGCTGTGAAATAGAGGCTGTTTTGGCAGTAGAGTGCAGCTTGACTTGACCAAATGATTTGCTTTTTTCCCGTGCTTTATATATTACTTGGAATTAGTGTAAACAGTGCATGAGAGTTAACAGATATAATTGATTTCAAAATTGCTGCAGGGGAATATGAAATTCTAAGACTTACAATCGCTCAAAACTCTGGTTGAGTTAATTCGACCGTAGCAGTGAAAAGGTTAATAATGAAGCTCAAAAGCAAAGTATAAAAAAAATTGTTCACAAGTTTAATGATAAGAAAACTTTTCTGTCTCTTTTCCAAGGTTTTATATTTGGTACGAGTACACTTGATACGATCAGTCAGTACTTTTATGTTGCCATAAAAATAGTTAATTTTAAAAAATATTGCCAGTCTATTAAAAAAAGCAAAAAAATATATTATATATAATTTTCTGAATAAAAAAATGTTCTGTTTAACTCTTAAACATTTATCATATTGCAGTTATGATTAACTTATGCAAATAACAAAATGCTGCATTTTATTTTGAAGATATTGAAGTGTTTTTTTTTTCAAATTTTAAACCTTCAATTCGTTGATTATAGCATAAGTTAAAACATTATGGCTTTTGTTGCTGACATATACTATTGGTTGCAAGAAAATGAACTATTTTTACTTTCTCTATTGCATTCCTAGAATAAGTAGAGGAAGTATTACATTCCACCCAAAATTTTATACATGCTTCCCTGGAAGTAATATTTTTGAGTCTCCTTAAATCCCCCAAAAAAAAGAAGAAAAAAAAATTAGTCCAAGGTCCTTGTGTGTATGTGTGTGAATAGCATAACTTATGAATGGAAAATTAGTTAAACACCGAACATCTTCCAAGGATTTTAAAGAAAATCTTCCTCCAGAAGCTACCTTTACACGGAAAGGTTTTCAATTATCTTGATTTCCTCAAAAATGGCTCTTTTACTGATTCTGATTAAAATACATATGTTTACTCAACAAATAAAATTTATATCTTGAATATTCCAGAATAGCTTTTGAAATCCCCTTCATTTTATTATTGCTTGCATATGGTAAATCTTAAGAGACTGATAAATTCTTGCTACACAAAAAAAAATACACTTCTCATCAAAGCACACAGTATATGTCAAGTTTGTTTGTGTAGTTTATTTCCAAGGTATTCCTGTTATTGGTTTGCATTTTCAAACACTTGTACTTTTATAACTACAAAATAAATCCCTATTAGGTAACAAGAGTGGAATTTCAGAGCTATTACACCGTGTTCCATTCTTTAAAAAATTGAGTTCCATATAAGCTTACTTTGCTTTGTTATTCTGTTTATATCTCCAAGGAAATATGTAATAAAACCATTATTGCAACTATTTATCTGGAGTAATATGAAATAGATAAAAAATAAATTAGAATAGTTTGAATTTCTACACACTATTCTTACAAAAGCTTATATTTCTATCTACATCACATATCTAGATAAGCATTTACAGAAATAGTTTTTAGGTTTCAAGGAGTCTTAAAGTATGTATTTCAAGATCAAATTTTTTGGTGGAATACTTCCTTTACTTTCTGAGGCATATGGCAGAGAAAGTAAAAATATCTTTGGTGAATTACAAACAGGTAACATCCTATTGCACAAAATATACTTTTCAGTTAAAACATTAATGGGAATGCTCAGTGAAGTAACTAATCAAATGGGAGTAAAAGCATAGATCACACTCAAACTTCACTCTTGAAATAAAGTGAATCTCCGTTGAAAATGGTGGCAACAGCCCCGGAAACATGTCTGAAGTAAGTTACTTTATTTCAAGAGTGAAGTTTGAGTGTAATCAATGTTTTTACTCCTATTTAATCTATATACTTTTCACTTTGCTATCAAAGTAAACTCCAATTCTTTTCCTAGTGTACTCTGAATCAGAAAGGTCTGAATGCCTCTTCTGTATCTTACAAGGTTTTAAAATGCTACATTTTATGGTGTTAGAAAAGAAGTAAGAGAGAATTGAAGGCATGTGTGTAAAAAGGTCTAACCCTCTTATTTTTTAAAACCAAGAAAAATAGTTTTGTACATACCAAAATGAAAAAATGAAATATTAGTTGACACTGTGGTGTATTTTATTAGAGTTAGGGTTAAAGCCTGAGACTTATTTCTTATGAAGAGTCCAAAGTATTAGAAATTACTGAGTTTGAATTGTAACAGATAAAAACCTATCCAGGTGAAATTGTCTATTGTGGTATTTTATGTGTTATAATTCCAACTCGGTAATTTCTAATACAAATGTGCATCACAATTACTAATTTCTGTGACCAATTACACAGTCCAAAGTACTTGAAAACATAACAACATTAATATTCTTTGTTCTGAATGAAGCATAACTTAGATTACATATCTTTTAATTATTATCAACAAAAAAACATCCTTGCAACTTAAATGTATATTTTTTCATTTATTGCTCTTTTTAAATTGGTGAAAAGAAGCTAACATGTTTTCGGAGTTCATGGCACTTAAAGTTATTCTACATTTGTCTAACTCCATGGCACAACCATCCACAAGGGACCAAGGCCTACCACCAGCACAGTAAGCCCAGAGAAATGACGGGAATCTGTATCGTAAATTAAGATGGCCCAAAGGCAGTGCCGGGGGATGAGACGTGATCAGCACCTCGAGTCTCTCCCAGCCGTTAATGTGGTCTTCTCAATCTGGAGCTGCTACTTCTCAATCAAATGGCACCTGAACCAGATCTCCCAGCGGGGAAAAAATTTCCCATGCCAGTACTAGGAATCAAACCCAGATCCCCCGTTTTGCAAGCAGCCATGCTAAGGAGATGACCCTATTTGTCTTTTCAGGAATCAAAACAAAAATAAATCCTTATCCGGGTGACTCACATTAAGCGAGATTTGAACTTGGGACCTCTTAAATGTGAGTAAACATGCTATCTGCACACTACCGAGGCAGACGTAACTGTATTATCACATTTATGTGATGTGATATTGTCATATAGCTTACAGTATACAAAGATTAAAAGGGCACAAAATAAAATATTTGTATAAAAACAAAACATATTAACGGAAAACATACTCCCAATTTCATATACACTCTTACATATTTATCATTGTTTTCATAGGTGCTTATTACAAACTAATTGTAAAAACTGCCCTTGAAAACGTACAGGCCTATTTGGCCTATATTAGACATTCAGTCAAACTCGTATAAATCTGTGACTTCTTCATGAACATCATTACCTTAACAGATGAAAGTCTTCTTTATTATTCATGAAAAATTGGAGGCACATAATTGAACAGTTCAAGTACATTTTTGAGTTTTGGATTTTCATACTTATATGGTAAGGAAACATGACTACAAGAATTGAAAGTTGTTGCAGTTTCTTGCAGTCAAGCTTTTTGGTATTAGACCATCCATAAATTATTGGTTTTTGTCCCAAACTATAATAATCAGAACTAACCAACATTAATCAGAAACTTTTTGGTTAGGATGGTTAGCCCATTTTTACGCACATGCCTTCAATTACTCAGTTGGTAACACAGAGGCTAAGTTCAGTATGCGTTTCATTACAATTGCCCAGTATAAATGTGAGGTTATGGTGTTTATTGATTGGATCTGTGTACCGTAAAGTGCAAGCTGTGTCACTGAGAGTTATATACCTGATAAAGCAATATAATATATTTTAAACTGTTATTATAGGTAGCCATATTCTGTGCAATATCCTTTATACTATATCAAGAGACTCATTTGGTAGGTTTTAACACATTGGAGCCCAAGCCCGAGTATAGCTCGGGCCGTGCGAAATGTTCATGTGGCCCACACCCGAGCATAGCTCAGGCAGGTATTTCTAACGCTTTTAATGCAATTCCACGACCTTAACTCGCTCTTGGGCTATGAGGCAAAGAACATACATCAGTTATCGTTTAGTTGTCTGATTTGTGCTGCCATCTGTTTTCGTTTTAATCAACTATTATGAAATTTAGGAGAGTTAGTAATATTGGCTGCTCTCAGGTAGTCGTGCCAGTTTCCTTGAAGGTGGTGAGCTGTTTATTACGTTTTGTGTTCTTAAATGTTAAAATGCTGCATTTCCCTCGATTTCTGTGAACTGAAGCTGAAATTCATGATAAAAATGATGCGCTGGAAAATTCTGATTCCGAGGGACAGTTTTTCGAACTTTCAATAAATGGAGTGTAAGCAGCTTTACGCGTTGTAAATTTAAAATAAAATATTAATACAGAAGTTATGACTATTTTCTTACTTGTTGAGAAATCCTTGAATACCATACTCTTAGATTGTCCCAATACTTTTAGGCAGATTTGATTGATATACTGTAAATAATAACTCAAAGTAGGCGTAAAATCCCTGGGTTTCTTGGCCGTTCGACTAAAGAAATGCCTGGGCTTCAATGTGTTAATTAGTTAAGGCAGTTTACAGTTTTTACTGTAAAGCGATGAAAAAAACAAAATCGTCAAGATGTAAAGTTGTATAATTACTTTGTAAGTTAAAAGAAAGTATTTTTTTTTTTCTAAAAGAAAGAAAAGCTATACTGAAAGCAGTGAATATTGAGTTCCTTATAATTCTACTTATTGTTTGCTTTAAAAGTTGATGTTAATGGTTAGTGTCAAAGAAATGTTTGTTACAGTGTGGGCAAAAGGTCACAGTACCGTATTTCTTTTCTTGCTAAAGAAATTTGAACAGAAATATAATTTTATACTAAATGCTCTTTCACACAAGGTGTGCTGGAAAGGTAAAATAAAACTGAAAAACTCAATACCATAGCCAGTAATTTGATAAACCAATTGGAATTAACACTGTGAAGCAATGTAATAACTTATAACAGCTTTGAGTCGACCAGACACTCTATGGCTTCACTTCCCGACGCGTTTCAGTTGAAGGCATTATTGAGGTGTCGAACTCAGGTGCTCCTGTGGGTCTTGCTTCTCTGGTGGATGTTTTATGAGGTTTGGAAGCAAGTTAATTTATGGAGGAATGTGACTCATTCTGTATTATTTTATATACCATAGCCAGTATTTGAACCACAGATTATCTGCTATCCATATGATTTCTCTAAAAGGCCTACTACATTGTAGATTACCATTGGGGCTATGCATCTTAAAATTAATTTGAGTTTTCATTGTCATGGTAGCTCAGTCAGAACAACTGCTGGAAAGCACAAAATCTGTGGTTCAAATCCCAGGTACGGCATTGAATTTTTCAGTATGATTTTGTCTTTCCAAAAATGTAACTTGTTATTCAAATAGGAGTAAAAGCATAGATTACATTCAAACTTCACTCTTGAAATAAAGTAACTTACTTTGGACATGTTTTGGTGGCTGTTGCATGTCTGAGTTAATCTATGTTTTTACTCCTATTTGATTACTTTACTGGCATCACAAACAGATGCTTTTAAAATCAGTATTAGAAATATAATAACCAGTGCCAAACTTTTCTGTTAGTGATGCTCACTGTGTGGAAACTAAGGTGTGATCAGACACTGAATCAAAAGTAGTTCAGCTTGCTTTCTGTCATTTTAATACATTTTGTTCTCATCAGTGGTGTCTTAAAATTCTGCAAGATGTCAAGCATGCATTTTCCAGGATGTGGCCATTCGTAGACTTTATGGCAGCCAAACCCTAAAATCTGTATTACATAGATATGATAAAACCTTAGTTATACCCACCATCACCTCTTTGATCACATCTGTGATGAGAAAATAAAATGACAGACAAGCACACTTGCTCAATGGTTACAGCCAAACTGCTCATTTCCTATTATTAATCACATGAAACAAACAAAACAAAATCTTTGGAACCCAGCTAGAGGAGAATGTGTTTGCAAATATGTCGCTGGGCAAAGTTCATTGCATAATGTTAGAGCTTTCATTTCAACACTTGTTTAGGCTGTAAGGATAGGCTGCCCTTAGTGACAAAGCATATTGCATAATCAGGCAAGCTCCTGTGAGTGAGTAACTCACTGCTCTTTTTTTATGCAGGCAAGCTGGGACAGCCGGCTTTTGACTATACCTTTTTATTTTCATTGGATTGTGTTTCTGAGTATTTGTATCCCAGGACATTTTGCTCATACTGTAAAAATGAAATGCATTCAGTAAGCTTTATAAAAAGACTTTATTTACCATCAAATTGTTTCATACTTAGAGAAGGTATTATAATGCACCCAAAAATTTGATACTGACATTACACCGGAAACACATGATTTGGGTCCCCCTAAATCAAAAAAAAAATTGGGAAAAGGTGTGTGTGTGTGTGTGTGTGTTTGTGAACCATTAACTCAAAAACGAAAAGTTAGTAAAATACCAAACTTGGTACTTAGTATCTTCCAAGGATGCGACACAAAGATTTTCAAGAAAATCCCCCCACCCCCAACTGCCCTTTACATATAACTTTTTTTGAAAATTTTGATTTTCTCAAAAATGGATCCAATGATTTTGATTAAAATACTGTATATTACATAAATTTGTATGGCAAATAAAATGTATATCTTGAATTTTATGGGAATAGCCTCTGGAGACTACTTTATTTTGAAAGAATTTTACAGAATTTTTCATAACTGGTAAACCGTAAGAGAGAGGCAAAAGCTAACTTAACAGAAAATGTAGAGCTTGTTAAAACACACAATTTCTGTTGCAAACATTTTTTTTTTTTTGTGGAATTGATCATTTTTGAGATATTCCTTGTTATTGGTTTCAGCTTTAAAATACATATATTTTTCTCATTCAGGAATTTGTTAACTCCTGTTCATACAAACAAAGGAACTTCAGTCATATAGCAACCAGCTTTTGACTATCACTTTAATCTATGGTACTGCCATATTTCCCTTCTACTTACAAGAAAACAAATAATAAGACTATTTCTGCTAATTTTTTGTTGATTAGCATGAAGTAAATACAAGCATAAGCTTTTTAACAATAATTTGTGTTAAAGAGGTAGAGAAAGTCATGTGAATAGAACATATCAGATTTTTTAATTTATTTATTTATTTATTTGTATTTGGTGAAATGATTTTTCCATGATTTTCCCCAGTCATTCTTAATATTTCTTGTTGCATACCAATGCAATAAACCATGTGTGAAGTATCTTTTTCTCTTTTCTGATCTCTGATTGGAATGTTGAACACAGGACTTCTCTTCTTTCACTGATGCTCACAGAAGAACAATAGTATGCACTGCACATCATATAAACAATAAAAATAAAAGCTGCTGTCATGGCAGATGTACTCCTCTTTAAACCCATAGGAGCTTTGAACTTCTGAGGGGAACAGGGAAAATGTTGCCAGTTTTTTGATTAGCTTTACAGATGCTTCCCCTGCCCCCTTACTCCTTGGAACCTGGTTTGCTCACAATAAAATCTGATTGTCCCATTCACATGACTTTCTTTACATCTCTGCAATAAATTAATGGTAAAAAGTTTATTCTTCTATTTACTTAATGCTAATTGAGAAAAAAAAGCAGAAAGGGTCTTATTACTTGCTTCCTTGTTAGTACACAGGAAATAAGAAAGTACTATAGGCTAAAGTGATAGGCAAATCTTTTAAAATCTCTTTGCTATGTGATTGAAGTTCCATTGTTTGTATGAACAGGAAATTGGCAAATTCCCATATAAGAAAGGTAAGTATTTTAAAGCTGAATATCTCAAAAATGGTAAACTCGATGGAAAAAATGTACATAACATAAATTGTGTGTTTTAACAACTACATTTTTTGTGAATTTGTGTATCTCTTACAGTTTACCATTTATGCAAAACTCATCCAGAATAAATATGTCTTAAGAGGCTATTCCCAGAAAATTGAAGATATACATTTTATTTATCATGTTAACATCTTTAATATACAATATTCTAATCAAAATCATTAGAGCCATTTTTGAAAAAATCAAAATTTTCGAAAATTTTGCCACGTAAAGGGTAGTTAGAGGTGGGGGATTGTCTTGAAAATCTTTGTGTCGCATCTTTCGTGATACTGAACTTAAATACCAAGTTCGGTATTTAACAGACTTTTCGTTTTTGAGCTATGCTGCCAACACACACATGGACATTTTTCTAAAAATACTTTTTTTGGATTCAGGAGGCCCTGAAACATGTTACCAGTGAAATCTTGGTATCAAATTTTTGGGTGGAATACAATACCTTCTCTATACATTATGTACATAGTACCTGTAGAGAAAGTAAAAATGCATATTTTCTCACTCTGTAATTTAGCGGAAATTTCAGGGATAAATCAGAGGAATCGAGGTAAAAAAGAAATTATGATTAAATTTTAACACTGTGTTATTGAGCATCAGTATATTTGGTTTGTCAATGATCAGTCGAGTAACAATGATCTCTCTTTGATTGACCAAACTGCACGCTCATGCCAATACCAACATGATACAATGTGACATAGTATGAAATTAATTCATTTTGTATGCAGAGTTAGCATTAAGAGACATTCCATTTTACACATTTTGTAAGCAAATGTAATTTTTATGTATAATTAAAGCCAGAATCATGGGACATTAATTTAATAATGTAATGCTGTTCTTATAAATTTGCATGAATAAATACTGATTTGTACTGCGTTTAACAACTTCTGATGATGTGAAACATCTGTTAAAAAAACTGTTAAATATCTATCTTATTATCATGAATGCCTATGATTAAATTTGGCAGGAATGGAATATGTCTTTTGAGAATGGTTTCATTGCAAGAATCAGTCCGATATATTGAGATTTCGCTGTATTTTTCATAATTAAGGGCATTCACTGACTCTGTAAGGCAGCTTACAATATGACTCATTTTGCAGTAAGGCACCCTAGTAAACAAATTAACCAAATTAACATTACTTAGTTGAAAAGGTCAAGTCCAATCAAATCAAATCAATTCGTCATTAGATTTCATTGCAGAAATATTGGCTTTGTCAAATATAAACCACTGAAAATTACATAATACTGCTTGAAATTACATAATTTGAAAGGTGTAACACAATTAGGAAATAAATTAACAAGATAAAGTTACTATTTTTTGGAAGTTACGGTTCTCAAGTGCCATTAAAGTGCACTAATCTACTTTGTGTATTAACATTTCATATGCCATTCTTCAGATACTATTCCAATCCATTCTAATTGAAAAAAGAGGGCTGGGAAGTGGACCAAATAGAAAGAGATGCAAAAGCTATTGCCGTTGCAAAGAAATGCTTAAATTTGTTCCTATGTTTACTTGAGTGAAATTTAGACATACACAAATGCTACAGAGTCAATGAATATATAAAACTATGCCGTAATTTCTGTGATTAATATTGTATTACTGCAAAGAGGCTATTGTACTTAGTTTATCATTTATATTTTTGATTAGTGTCTACCTTTAACATATTAAGTGGTGAAATAAATATTTGTATAATTTAATAGTATTTGTTGTCGTCAGCAAGTGGTATTTGGCTTCTGTTCTGAAGTCTAGATACATTTATTATAAGGGGCATCCAGAAAGTAAAGAACAATTTGACATAACTAAATAATAATGAAAGATAAGTTATAGTATCCTTAAATATTAAAAACATTACCTTTATTTTGGAGTTATACACTTGCCTTCATTTAATATTGTTGAAATGTTTTCAAGAACATTCATCAGTTTAGTGACTGATGCTCCTTTTCTGTTTCCTCCTCTTCTTCTGTTGTTTCTAATCCTGTTGCCATCTGGTGTTGGGGATGTAAAGTTTTAACCTTCATTCAGTGGAGGAATTTTAAAATGTATTAGGTAATTACTGTTTCTTATTATGTGTATTTTTTTCAGATGTCCAATTCTATTGGTGACACTTTGATCAAGTTGTGGTTTTCTGTCCAAAAATGGTGTGACACAGTATTTGCTTTAGTTGTATGTTTCTCTGGTGTTCCTTTAATCTGATTTCCAAGTTTCTCTTTGTTTTGTCTAATATTTCTCACTATCTTCACAACTTATCTGGTAGACTTCACATTTTAATGTGCTCTGAATTGTATTCTGAAGAGGTTTTATTTATTTCTTCACATGGAATTTGTTTTATAGATCTTATGTTGAATTTGTTGAAGATTTGATAATTTTAATTGTTTTCTCACAGAAACTGTGTGTAGGATAGGAGTTGGACAGGTAGAGTCAGATGAAAAATTTAATGCCATAGCCAGGATTTGAACCACGGATCTCCTGGTATCCAGCTGGGTGGTCAACCAGAGCTACCATGGCAACATGCCAGCATAGCATTGAATTTCTTAACTGACTCGCATGTTTCCCGGTAAACCACAAGGTGATCTCAACCCCAATGGCGACTTACAATGTTATAAGTACTTTATACCCCGGATTCATTGTATAGCAAACTATTATGGGCAAACGGGAAACATGCAAGTCAGTTGAGAAATTAAATGCTACACCAGCATGTTGCCATGGTAGCTTAGTGGTAGAGCAACTGGCTAGAGACCGGGAGATCCATGGTTTAAATCCCGGCTATAGCATTACATTTTTCAGTCTGACCCTACCTATCCAACTCCTGTCCTACACATGACGTGTGTGAAAAAACAATAAAAATTATCAAATCTTCAACAAAGTCAACATAAGATCCATAAAACAAATTCCACCTGAAGAAATAAATACACCTCTTCAGAATACAATTCAGAGCACATTTAAATCCAGAATGGCCAGATTAGTTGTGAAAATTGTGAGAAATATTAGACAAAACAAAGAGGAACTTGGAAATCAGATTAAGGGAACAACAAAGAAGCATAAAACTAAAGCAAATAGACAAATTCGCCGTGTCACACCATTTTTGGACAGAAAACCACAACATTGGGCAAAATATAAAATTGTTAAAACCACTAGTGACACCAATAGATTTGGACATCTGGGAAAAAATATGCATAATAAGAAAACAGCAACTACGTAATAAATTTTGAAATCCTGCTAATGAATGAAGTGTTAAAACTTTGCACCCCCAACACCAGATGGCAACAGAAAGAAGAGGAGGAAGCAGAAAAGGAGTGTTGGTCACCAAACTGCTGAAGACGTGGACGAATGTCAATTTTTTTCAACAGTATTTTTATTTATGCTAGACTGTATACAGATGAATATGACCGGTGTTCAGCCCTGACTCTTTACCAGTCATACTCATATTTTACAATAGCTTCTTAATTCTAGTTTACTACACCATTTTGTCTCTATTTACTGTTCATACCAATTTATTTTTCACTTTGTATAAGAATTATCCAATCTTCTTACTGTCTTTTCTGAAACATTTGAACTACTGCAACATTTTTATCTATTTTAAACCATTTCTTATTAATATACTCTCTTCTCCAAACTTCAGTCCCTTTACATTTAAATAATATATGTTTCATGTCTTCATTTCTGCCACAAATAGTGCATTGGTTTTCTGGAATACCCTTCCTTAAACCTTTTAACCTCCATACTCCTGCTTTCAGCCAAGCAATACCTTCTCGCTACATCTATATACTTTTACCTTCTCCATGAGTCTTTCATTTGTATATAAAAGCTAAAGATCTCTTTTCCGTTATGTCAACTCTTCCATAATGAGTGATGAACTCCCACTCCGGACTTCGTGTACACTGGTGTCCTCACTGAAGATACGTTCATTGTATTATCACCATATACTTGCGTTTAAAATTATATTGGCTGAACATTTTGTGCATTCAAAAAGCTAATCAGGTCTTTGCCAGTAGAAGAGTATAACATCAGCATTGAAAAATAGAGTAAAATATTATTCTGTAAATAAAGTTTTGTATTAATATGTTTCATTATTATTTAGCAATGTCAAATCATTCTTATGTTCTGAATTACCCTCGTACAAGTAATTTTGAAACAATGGAATTGTCTGTAGCATCAATAACTTGTTTCTTACATTACAAGAGTTGCATTAGAAACTTCAATGAAATATACAGGATGCTCTCATTACAAATCCTAGGAAAGTATGATTTCAATGCTCACTTGAAATCTTTAAATTTCCTGCTACTGCAAGAATTTTTAAAAAAATCTTGTGTGTTCCACTCACATGCCTTTCTCTGTCTGTTCTACAACAAAATATTCTTTCATCTTCATTATGCTTGTCAACATAAACATTAGTAGAATTTAATCATTTTAATTGTTTTCTCACAGAAACCATGTATATGACAGGAGTTGGATAGGCAGAGTCAGACTGAAAAATTCAATGCCATAACCGGATTTGAACCATGGATCTTCCAGTCTCTAGCCGGTTGCTCTACCACTGAGCTACCATAGCATTGAATTTCTCAACTGACTCTATTGTCCATAATAGTTGGCTATACTATGAATCCTGGGACTTAAAGTACTTACAACATTGTAAGTCGCCATTGGGGTTGGCATTTCAAAATAATTTGAGACCTTGTGGTTTACTGGGAAACATGCAAGTCAGTTGAGAAATTCAATGCTATGCCGGCATGTTTCCATGGTAGCTCAGTGGTAGAGCAACCTGCTAGAGACCGGGAGATCCATGGTTCAAATCCTGGCCATGGCATTGAATTTTTCAGTCTGACTCTACCTATCCAAATAGTAGAATTTGTCATATTATTTGCTTCCTTGTAAGTAGAATAGAAATAAAGGAATACCTTAGGCCACGAAGATTTTCTAGAAAATCCTCCCACCTCTGACTACCTTTTACATGGAACATTTTTCAAAAATTTTTATTTTCTCAAAAATGGCTCTAAGAATTTTGATTAAAATACTTTATGTTCAAGATATTTTTATGACAAATTAAAATGTATATCTTGAATTTTCTGGGAATAGCCTTTGAACAAGTCTTCATTCTGGATGACTTTTGTATAACTGGCAAATGTAAGAGATATACAAAATCTTACTACACAAAAATTGTAGATCTCATTAAACGCACAATTTAGGCCATATACATTTTTTTTAGATGAACTGTTTTTGAGGTATTCCGGATTATTGATTTCAATTTTGTCACTTAAACTTTCCTCAAATTTAAAGACATTTTTCTTCTTGTTTCTCATTTGTTTACTCCTGGCAAGTAAAGAGATTGGAATTTCAATTGTTTCACATAGCGGCCAGCTTTTAAAGGACAAGTTTTAACCTGTGTACTTTATTTCCCTTATCCTTACAGGGGAGCTAGTAATAAGACTAATTCTGCTTATGTTTTCTTGATTAGATAACAGATTAATGTTTTGATTAAAATGTTTGTTTGCCAAACAGCTAGAAGATGTCATGTGAATGGAACACATTAGATTTTTTCTTACCAAACTTGGGAAATTTAAAATATTTGTACAGTCTTAGAAATTTGTAATGAAAATTTCCAAATACTAAAGAAAATGTTTTGCTGCAGACATAGAGAAAAATACGGAAGTTACAAATTATTTTAGTCTATATAGATACTAGAACTTTATGGTGATGGGAAAACTATAGTCATAGTATATAAGTATGGTATTTTGAGTGTATGGCATGTTTGTAACATGGAATACCACATTGAGTATTTACTTCTCCTGTAGTGTGTGAAACATTACAATTCTCTGTGTAGCATATAGAATATATGGCAGCAATAAGTTTATTTTCATTGTAATTAAATCAATTTACAGGTAACTTTATCAACCACAGGCCTGAACCATACTGAAACCAGTTAGATCCTTATCTCCTATCCTGTATTAGTGGTTATAGAAATTATTCATAGAAAAGTTTTTTACTTTTTGTACATGTACTATGTACATAGTGTATAGAGAAGGTATTGCATTCCACCCAATAATTCTATACCGAGATTTCACTGGAAATACACATTTTAGGGTCTCCTGTGTCCAAAAAAAAAAGCATTTTCAGAAAAAAGGTCTCTATGTGTGTATCTGTGAAAATGATAACTCAAAAACAAAACATCGGTAAAACACCAAACTTGGTATATAAGTTCAGTATCTTCCAAGGGTGCAACACGAAGATTTTCAAGAAAATTCCCACACCCCCAATTACCCTTTATATGGGAAAAAGTTTGAATATTTTGATTTTCTCAAAAACAGCTGTAACAATTTTGATTAAAATCTCTTATATTTTAGATATTTACATAACAAATAAAATGTATATCTTGAATTTTCTGAGATTATCCTCTGAAGACCTCTTTATTCTGAATGCATTTTTTTTTAATTCTGCATATCTAGTAAACCTTAAGAGATGGATAAAAACTTGCTACACAAAAATGTAGAGTTTGTTAGAAGAGACAATGTATGTGATATACATTTTTTTCGCAGAGTTGACTATTTTTGAGATATTCCTTGTTGTTTGTTTCAGATTTAAAATACTTAGATTTCACTACCGCTTTAGCCCAGTGTATTCCCTTATTTACCTCCTACTTACAAGGTAGCAACTAGTTTAAGCAATATCTGCTAATGTTTATTTCAATTATCATAAATTGTATTTCTATCCACTTCTCCAATAATTTGTTACAGCAATGTAGAGAAAGTCATGTGAGTGTAACACATCAACCTTTTTTATTTTATTTTAATCAAGACTAATCTTTGCAGAAATAGCTACTTTACACATCTCACCATTGATACAAAGAGAAAAGCAGTAATCAAATATTTAACATCTGGATGCTATATGCTGGCTCTAACATTCCATTATCTTTCCATGCAAGAAATGACATTAACATGGCTTCAAAATAATCACAAAAGTATGGAACAGTTCAAACCAGTAGGAAAAAAATATCTGATGTGTTCCATTCACATGACTTTCTCTATATCTCTGCAACAAATTATTGTTAAAAAGCTTATTCTTCTATTTTCTTCATGCTAAAACATTATCAGAAATGGTCTTATTACTTATTTCCTTTATAATTAGAAGGGAAATAAGAGAATACTCTAGGCTAAACCGACAGTCAAATGTTGTTGCCATGGGATTGAAATGTTTCTTTGTATGGCCAAGCGTTGACAGGTTCCCGTATGAAAAAAGTATTTTAAAACTGAAATCAATAACAAAAATATCTCACAAATGGTCAACTCCATGAAAAAAATGTATATGATATAAAGTGTGTTTTATCATGATCTACACTTTTTGTGTAATAAGTTTTTGTCTGTCTCTTACGGTTTACCAGTTATGCAAAATTCCGCAGAATTCATCTAGAATAAAGATGTCTTCAGAAGCTATTTCCAGGAAACTAAAGATATTTATTTTGTTTATCATGTAAGTATCTTTAATATGCGATATTTTAATCATAAGCCATTTTTAAGAAAATAAAATTTTGAAAAATTTGTTCATGTTAAGGGTAGTTTGTAGTGGGGAGACTTTCTTGAAAATATTTCTGTTGCATCCTTGGAAGATATCAAACCTAAACACCAAGTTAGGTATTTAACGGTCATTTTATTTTTGAGCTGCGCACACACATGCGCGGACCTTTTTCTAAAAATGCTTTTTTTGGACTCAGGGTACCCCAAAACATATATTTTTCTGGTGAAATCTCGACATCAAATTTTTGGGTGGAATACAATACTTCTGTATCCCTATGTACATTGTACATATGGGGCTAGAGAAAGTAAAAATATTTCGAAAATAGCTTATACCACAAATGTGTGTTTTAGAAATGCCTTCATTTTTTGTTGTATATTGCTCAATGTTTATCAATTATATAAAATTTTACAAAATCCATCCAAATGGTGGAATTTACAGGCATTCTTAGTTAATGTAAATTACTTAAACACCTATATGGTGCTTTATCTAAAATCATTAGAGATTTTTTGAGCAATGAAAAATTTCAAAAAATGGTATTTTGCAGTTCAGGATTTTTTTAAATCTTTGGAAGATACTGAACTTAAATGAAAAGTTTGATATTTATTTCTTTTAAATTTTGGATTTGCTACTAACAGACAGGCACACACATGTATACACCTTAAAAAAAATCAGGGGCCTTAAAACATGTATTTCTGAAATTTCGGTATAGTTAACATACATTTGTGAGATTAAAGTCAGAATGGCCAGGCTCATGCTGCTACATCATAGATAACAAACCATTCCCCATCCCTGTTCAGTTTTTTGGAATGTGCAGACAAATCACAAGACTAAATTTTATCTGCCATCAGTGACTAGTGGTCACTTGTCTATGTTCTATGTGTTGAGAATTTTTTATCTGGTTATGAAACAAGATATTGCTGTTGTCTTTTTAAAGTTTAAGTAAAGCTCCACACAGCTTATATGGGTGTACTACCAGTCTTCCACTACTTCCTCTATTGTCACAAAATTCATTTGGATTTTGATTGATAAGTGATAGTACCACTGCCATATTTGTAGTTAATTAGTAGATAATAATTTGTATTATACCAACTTATATAGCCTAGAGACACAATCTCACATATTTCAACATTAAACCATTCTTACTGGTCCAAACTTGGCAATGGTCTGTGGTTGTAAATATCCCATAAGTGTACCGGTTATAATAATTTTGTTTTGAAATCATGCTAAGTCAAGTGCAGGTAATGTCTGCAGAAATGCAATGAATGGTATGTACATGTGGTATGTAAAATTCCTTACTCATACAATATCTGCTGAGTTAAAATTAATAGTATTGTCAGGCTAGCAATAAAGAAATATATTTACAGGAAAAGCTCCATAAATACAAATAAAAACCAACCATATACATTACTATTTTACAATAATATACATAAAAGCATTGTGCTTAAAATTATGTGTGTACAACATTTTGTTGGTTGTCATTTAACTTACTCGAAAAAATAATACAGTAAAACCTCGTTAATCTGGATCCCTTTAAACCAACTTTTGTTTAATTTGGACAATCATACTTAAAAAAAAAATCTGATGTGCTCCATTCACATGACTTTCTCTACACTTTGTAACAGATTGTTGCTAATAAGCTTATTCTTCTATTTAATGCTGAAACAGCAGAAACGGTCGTATTACTTAGTGTCGTATAAGTAGAAGGGTTATAAGGGAATATACTAGACTAAACCGACAGTCAAATGTTTTAAAATGTGGTTGCTATGGGATTGAAATGTGTTTCTATGCGTGGCCAGGAATTGACAAGTTCCCGTATGAGAAAAGTAACTATTTTAGAACTGAAATCAATAACAAGGAATATCTTGAAAACGGCCAACTCCACGAAAAAAATGTATATGATATAAATTGTGTGTTTTATCGTGATGTACATTGTTTGTGTACTGCGTTTTTGTCTATCTTTTACGGTTTACCAGCTATGCAAAATTAAATAAAAATTAACCAGAATAAAGAGGTCTTTAGAGGCTATTCCCAGAAAATTCAAGATATACATTTTATTTGTCATGTAAATATCTTAAATATACAAAATTTTAATCAAAATCATTAGTCATTTTTGAGAAAATAAAAATTTTTGAAAATATTTGCATGTAAAGGGAAGTGGGGGGGGATTTTCTTGAAAATCTTTGTGTCACATCGTTGGAAGATACTAAACTTAGGTACCAAGTAGGTATTTAATGATCTTTTCGTTTTTGAGCCTTGCTGTCTACTGACACACGTACATGGACCTTTTTCTAAAAATGCTTTTTTGATTTAGGGGGACCCAAAACATTTATTTCCAGTGGAATCTCGGTATTGAATTTTTGGGTGCAATACAATACCTTCTCAATACAATGTACATAGTACGTGTAAAGAAAGTTAAAAAAAAAAAAAAAAAAAAAATTATCCTGGTAGCTCACCCTAAGCCAGATTCGAACTCAGAACCTATTGAATATGAGGCAGATACGTTACAATCACACAACCCAGGCATGCTAACATTGTTTTTCTATTCCTTAAAAATATCTAAAATAAGCAACCATTTGTGTTGTCAAAATTTTTAAAAAGATGGCAAGAGTTTTATTTCTAATGTTTTAGCCAGAGGCTGTGACTTCCAGAAAGGAACTTTACAATACCAAATGTACAAAGTCTAATAAAAAAATGTTATATAACATGCTTTCCTACGAAAAAAAAAAAATTCTACCTACTTATTTGCTGTGTCATGTAATATAGGCCTAAGAATCATATTTTAGCCTTATAGGCTTATTGTAACCAAAGAAATGTTTATTTCAGTCATGATTTTCAGAACTGAAATATTTTTGAGTTAAACTTCCACAGGCGATCCAGATTTGATACTGTTGAAAACGCATATGTTGAGATTTGAAATACACTAGATTGCTGAGGTTTTGATTTCTTCTAAAGATTATTGAGATTTTATCTTCACAGATCCTCGGCTACACTTAGCGGCTGAGTGTCCTAAAAGTTTATAACAGACTGGCAAAATAAAGTAGCAAATGTGGGTCACGTATGGAAGTAGTGCCCATTTTTGTAACTAATTCTTTTGTATTTTCCTCAATATGTACAAAAATGGTAGTCATTATATTCATACATTTCTTTGTGTGTTTTTATAAAAGTACAGCAATACAGAATCCAACACTGCCAAGAAGAATAAGCTTGTGCCATATCTGGTCATTTCTTACTGTGCCATTTTGTTACTTATTGACTCACACTTTGCTGTGGTTTTATTGTTTGAAAAATCTAAAACATTTTTTCTTGTGTGTCATATCTCAAAGATGCAATAAGTACAAAATGAGTTAGTAATAAAAATAAGATATATTTAAAAAAGAAAGTGAAGAATCAAAATGAAATGCATAATGTTTTAATCTGTTAGTGATGTAAAAGAATTTTACCAAAGATTCTTTCAGTGTTTGTTGTTGGAATATTTTTCTTCTGTAGTTGTATATAAAAAGTGTTATTAGCAATGGAATAAAATGTCAGAATAAATGAATTGGTATTCCAAATTGATGTAGTTCAACAGGCTGTGTATATTCTAGGCTTCACAGAACCATTGATGCATGGTTATCATTTTAAAGTGCATTTTGTTGAATATGTCGGTTGCATACTGGTGACAGTGGTATGTGTAAAATAAATGGTGTTTTATTTATGGACGCTCTTTCAGCGTGGGCATGAAAGTCCACTTAATTTGTTCAGAGGCCTCTCTATCAGGCTTAAGGTTCTTTTACGTGCCGTAAATCTATGATACGGGACCAACAGCTTTACTTTCCTTCCGAAGGAAGCCATGCTAAGGATTTTTACACCTGAAAAAATCCATCGTCCTCTGCCGGGTTTGAACCCGCGACCTTGGGTATATGATGTTAGCATGGTAACCATTACACCACAGAGGACGACAGTGATATTTGTAGCGGTTCCTGGGTGATGCATCGTCCTCAACCGCTTTACAAGGCAGATGGATGCCTTGCATTGTTGAGCTTCCTCGAAGTTCTAGTTGCACACCACTTAACGGTCCCTAACCCCATAAGTCACCCTCTGTGGTGTAATGGTTACCATGCTAACCAAGGTTGCAGGTTCAAACTTGGTGGAGGACGATGGATGTTTTCAGTCGTAAAGATCCTTAGCAGGGCTTCCTTCGGAAGGGAAGTTACAGCACATAAAAGAACCTCAAACCTGATATAAGCAGCCTCTGAGCAAAATTAAGCTGACTTTCATGCCCAGAATAGAAAGGGACGCTGAGAATCACAGCAGTTAAAGAGCATCCATTATTTAAACTCCATCCATTTTTTCTAACCCCACATCCCAGGTTAACAGTTTAGTGTAGCATGACAACCCTTACTTTGTCAAATTAAAGTTACATTCATCTCAGGGTTGGGAACGAACAGCAGTTCTGGTAATTGAGGAGTTGTAAAATGAAATAAATGCTGCTCCATTTACTAATACTCTGATCTTTGAGTGGTTGATGCGTGAGTCGTGTGAAAGTTCGCTTGCTCAAAGATAGTTATTTACCGTGCTCCCATAATAATGATATCAAATGTAAACAAGAGTTAAACTGTGTTCCTAGTCCCCATTTCACACACAGCTGCTCCTCAGAGATTAGCACCTAATACTTAAAAAACATTTTCTTACTCGGAGAGTGAATTCTTCTTCAATCCTTCTCTTCCAGACTTAAAATAACTCTCACTACCTAAGTCAACTTTCATTACAGTATATTGATACTTGATTAGTTGACGGCGCAACAGTCGCCGATGGCCACTCCCTTTTGGCAGAGCTAATATCTGTCATAATGCCATGCGCACACACTCCCTTAGCATCACTTATGCTAAATCTAAAATAGCATAGCTTCGGTTTTGATTTCAAGTACGTGAATGTTTTACTAGGCACAAGTGTTCTTCCGCCCTTCCAACATTTAACCATGTTTCAATACAATTTACATATGATAATGAAATAAAATATTCTCCTTAACAATTAAAATCACCAAAATTACTCTTTTCCAAAGCAAATATGAAGATAATACTGAATCTCAATGAGTAATATATGTGTATACAACAGAAAATAAATGTGATTAATTAATATTATAAAGAAATTACATAGAGTATGGAATTTCAGTCTTATATGCCAGCCAACAGTGCCTTCATTGGACAGGATTTTTTTGATAGCAGGAAGCAGGCAGGCACAGTCAAATATTCATAACCCCTTAAAATTCAAGTGCATGGACATTAATTACACTTGAGTGGCCAACAGTCATGGGAAGAGTTGTCCCATTAGAATGTGTGCTGTGTACGGCTCCAGAGTGTTACAGCATATGGTGCGAGTGTAGGTATGATATCTGACTGCCATATTATAAGCGATTCCCTTTGTGCACTTCAGATACTTAGTTATCTGTGCAACTACCATCCTATTGTGCAGCATATTGAGGTCACCCTCCACGCCTTCATACTTCCAGCATTAATGTGGATTGTGTATGGATTCCTAGTCATGTTGGCTTGCCAGGGAATGAACTTGCAGATTTGGCAGCAAAGACGGCAACCACAGAGCCCAGTACTACCTTGTGTAACATCAGAAGACTTTAAGCTTGTTTGTGCTGGCATGAAGAGTGGTCAGCTCTCTGTGTTAACAAGCTTAGAGTAATGGTTTAATTGTTTTTTCACACAAGCCGTGTGTAGGACAGGATACCAATACCAATTGACCATAATAGTTGGCTATACTATGAATCCTGGGTCTTAAGTACTTACAACATTGTGAGTCACCAATGGGGTTGTCATCTGAAAATAATTTGAGAGCACCTCGTGGTTTATTGGGAAACATGTGAGTCAGTTGAAAAATTCAATGTTATGCCGGCATGTTGCCATGTTAGCTCAGTGGTAGAGCTACCGGCTAGAGACTGGGAGATCCAAGGTTCAAATCCTGGCTATGGCATTGAATTTTTCAATCTGACTCTATCTATCCAAGCTTAGAGTAGTGAAGGACCTTCCAACAAACTGGGTAACTTCCTCTCGTCAATCTCAACGGGAGGAAGTGATTTTAGCTCGTTTGCATATTGACCACTGCAATTTTACACTTAGTTTCCTTCTTAAGAGTGAATCTGCTCCATTGTGTCTGCTATGTGGAGACGATTTGTCATGTGTTGCTAGATTGTGTTAATCTAGCACTTATTTGGGAATCACTGCAACTGCCGGTCAGTCTTGTAGAGGTCCTGGCAGATGATAATCAAGCGGTAGATAATATTTGCAAATTATTATCAAAGGTAACCTGGCAATTGAGGATTGAGTTATGTTTATCCCTGTTTTCACATCATTTTTCAAAATATTTTTCTAAATTCACCTATCTATGGCTTTTGCCCTGATTACCTTTATATATGTTAAATTTTCTATTTAGCATTCATTCTTATATATATATATATAATATTTTGATATAAGTATTGTAAAATTTAAACAAATAACAAGCAATATGTTGGAAATGGTTATAAAAAGAATGTATATTACTTCGTTGTGTGTTTTAATGAGATCTATATTTTTACTCCCTCTACACGTACTATGTGCATAGTGTATAGAGACGGTATTTGTATTGCACCCAAAGCTCCTATACCAAGACTTCACCAAGGAGATATGTTTTGAGACTCCCTGAGTCCAAAAAATGCATTTTTAATAAAATGTCTGTCTGTGGGTAGCATAGCTCAAAATTGAAAAGTCTGTAAAATATCAAACTTGGTATTTAAGTGCAGTATCTTACAAGTATGTGACATGAAGATTTTCGAGAAAAATCCCCCTCCCCCACTCTAACATTTTCGAAAATTTTTATTTTCTTAAAAAATCACTGAACCATTTTGATTAAAATCCCATATATTAAAGATATTTACATCCCAAATAAAATGTATCTTGAATTTTCTGGGGATAGCCATTGAAGACCTCTTTATTCTGGATGAATTTTGCTTAAGAGATAGACAAAAACTCACCATGCACAAAGTGTAGATCTCATCAAAACACAATTTATATCCTTTTTGTTTTTGTTGTGAAGGTAACTGTTTCCGAAGTATCCCTTGTTATTGGTTTCAGTTGTCAAGTACTTACAACTTTTCTCAGGCAGGAAGTGTCCGTTTTTTTTTTGTTCTACTCCTGGCCAAGCAAAGCAGCAATTTGCAGTGACAATGGCATAAAACATTTGGCTATCACTTTAGCCTAGTGTATTCCCTTAGTTGCCTTCTACTTATAAGGAACTAAGTAATAAGAACATTCTGATAATGTTTATCTCGATTAGCATTGTGTAGAAAGAAGAATAATCTTTTGTAAGAAGTTTGTAGAACAGCTAGAGAAATTCATGTGAGTGTAACATCAGACTTTTTTTTATAAAATGTTTTTTGGCTGACATCTAATGTTGAGCAGTTGCCAGTGAAGCCATTTGCTCTCTTGCATTCCAGTATTTTGATGTTATATTATCATGTTGACTAAAGGTTGGGCAGCGCAGTAGATGGTTTCCATCCTTATCTTCTTTAAGTATACAGTGAAGATTTCACTATACCAAACCTGAACAAATGTTTATTGATACAGTCATGGCCTGTTAGGAGTCTAAAAGTTGCTACAGAGGATTTTCTTGGTATTGTAGTGATTCTGGTTGTGTTATTACATAAATTTTGCCATGGTTTTCCTTTTGTTTGTAATACATTATCTTCTTTAATTTTGTTATTATATATTGATATAATGATTCTTTTGATAGAGTAATAACGTATTGGATCAGACGAATTTGATGTAATTTTACTACCTTTCTTGGCTAGAAAGTCAGCTGTTTCATTACCCTGTATTCTGCAATATGCTGTTATCCATTGAAGTATTAATCTTTTATTTAAATTCCTTAGTTTCTTATTTTGTTTTTTTTTTTATAAAATGTTTATCTGTAATGAAGTATTGTTGTGTCAGCAGATACCACAAGTATGGCCAGTCCTGAAGAAGACGAAGGTCAAGAAGTGGTTTCTGTTTCAACATGGCTGAACAAACCTGATGTAGTACGCTCCTTCACGTGCCGTGAAGTTAAAGTGAATGGTTATATGTATGACAGGTGAGTGTTGGCAAGTTTTATTACTAGCTGGCCAAGCTTCTAATTTCATTTTTACTTTCTCTAGCCCCATATATATATATATATATATATATATATATAGGGCTAGAGAAGGTATTGTATTCCACCCAAAAATTAGATTAGATGTCAAGATTTTGCCGGAAATATATGTTTTAGAGCCCTTCGGATCCAAAAAAAACAATTTTAGAAACAGGTCCGTGCGCGCATGGGTGTGGTGTGGTGTGTGCGCGTGCATGCAACATAGCTCAAAAACAAAAAGACGGTTAAATACCAAACTTGTATTATTTTCCAAGGATGCGACACGATTTTCAAGAAAATCCCCCAACTCCTAACTACCCTTTACATGGAAAAATTGCTGAAAATTATGTTTTTCTTACTTTAGAAATAGTTTCTTTAAGAAATTTAAATATATCTATATATTTTTTCTTTTTAGAAAAATTTGTATTCATTGGAATAAGTTGTAATTTTTATAAGGTGATTTTTTAGTTAGATAGATTTAGGTAAAAAATGCACTCATAACATAATAATAATTTAATGGTATATATCTATTTTATTTATATTAAGATTTTATCAAATGATTTTGATTAAAATACCACATATTAAAGCCATTTCTCTCAGAAATAAAATGTATATCTTGAACTTTCTGAGAATAGCCTCTAGAGACCTGTTTATTCTGGATGAATTTTGCTTAATTTGGCATAACTAGTAAACCCTAATAGATAGACAAAAACTTACTGTACAAAAAATGTAGATCTTGTTAAAATACACCAGTTATGTCATATCCATTTTTTTCGTGAGCTTACCGTTTCGAGCTATTCCTTGTTATTACTTTCAATTGTGAAGTACTTATACTTTTCTCAGATGGAAGGTGTGTGTTTCTTTTGTTCTACTCCTGGCCAAGCAAAGAAGCGATTTGCAATGCTAATCACATAACAACAGCTTTTAAAACATTTGACTATCACTTTAGCCTAGTACATTCCCTTAGTTCCAGTCTACTTATAAGGAAGTAAATAATAAAATTCTGCTAATGTTTATCCTGATTAGCATGGTGTTGGAAGAAGAATTAGCTTTTGTAAGAAGTTTGTTTGTAGAGTAGCTAGAGAAAGTCATGTGAAAATGGAAATGTGTTATTTATGGGCGCTCTTTAACTACTGTGGTTCTCAGCATCCCATTCTACTTTGGGCATGAAAGACCGCTTAATTTTGCTCAGAGGCCTCTCAATCAGGCTTGAGGTTCTTTTACTTGCCGTAAATCACGGGACCAACGGCTTTACATCCCTTCTGAAGGAAGCCACACTAAGGATTTTTACACCCAAAAAAATCCATTGTCCTCCACCACATTTTAACCCGCGACCTTGTAAAAGTCATGTGAGTGTAACACATTTATTTATTTATTTATTTAGCCTTTGAAACATATATGTTATTGTATACCTCAAGTTTAACAGAAAATATATATACACACATATACAACAAATGCAGCCACATTAATAACGTTAATGGAGGACATTTGCATATGTCAAAAAAAATGCTTCGCAGACCTAGATTTATTATGTCATTTGTGCAAAACAAAAGCAAAAGTAAAATAGTAAACATTACAGATATTTGTAATAAACTACTTAACTACTTAACAATTTTAAAAAAATCTATTAACTGATTAAAAACATCATTTGGCATTGAGTATATTGAAAAAATGGAGCTCAGCATTTATTTGGAGTTTAAATATTTTATTGTTTTCAAAGATTTATTTGTAGGTACACCATATTGATTAAATTCCGCAACTGAGTAAAATTGGTAAGAAAGGAAGACTTTATTTAAGTCAGCATTGAATTTTTAACAGACCCTATGTTCCTCAGACTAGATGGTAAATTATTATCAAGTTTTAAGCTATTATGTTTAATGACTTTTTAAATAGTTTAGTTTTATGAGTAGGGAAGTACAATTATTACTTTCTCTATATTTACTATGTAGATAGTGTATAGAGAAGGTATTGCATTGACCACGCATCACAGTTTCTAGCTTCTAAATTTTCAAAATTAGTTCTTTTATTTATTTAATACTTGTCAAGGTAAACATTAGTAGATGTGTTTTTTTTTTTTTTTTTTACACTTTTGGTCTACTAACCATGAAATAGTACCTAACATACACCTTGTAAAACCTGCCAGATATGCAGCAGGGAAAAAATCCCTATTATTAAAAACCAATATCATGTATTCAACTTTGAATTGCTGCCACAAAATATATTGTGGAAGTTTGTCACTCAGCCACCAGGGACCGTCACACCTCAACATAGAACACCCTGTGGAAATTCTGTTGGAAACCATCGACAATGATGCCCATATGGCATCGAAACCGGTCTGTAAAAATTATATGTAAGTGATACTTAAGTGTTACAAACCCAACTCAAAAATATTCTATTAATTCGTATCACTGTTCCAAAACACACTTTCATTAAAATTGTTCTCATTATGGTATACACTTAGCGATGTGTAATTGTTTCAGGACATCAATATTCTAATACTTGTTCTTGTTTTGTTTGTGTAGCCATTTGCTTGTGACAGACAGCCATATTTATGTCTTGCGGGACATACCTGGTCAGAAGGGGTTTGCCCGCATCGTTGTCAGACGTCCGCTCTATGCCATTGTCAAAATTACATCCAAGAAAAGGCATCCAGAGCTCATCACGTTCAAGTATGGAGTTCCAGAAGGTGACAATCTGGTGATTTCCGACATGGACAGGTTGGTGGTCCTTTTTAACTTCTTTATCTTTTAAGGGGTGGCTTATCTGGACATTTGCTGTATCCAGAAATTACACATATTTATGATAAATTAATATAAAACAATTATTGTAATATCAGGTATAAGACAAAGTACCTTAAAACAATTGTTAAATCTTTTCAAAACCGGTCACTATGTGACAGCTTTGAAATTCTGTTGTCTTTGCATGGACACAAAAAAGATAAGAAAGGAAAAACAAGATGATAATTATTTGCAAATGAGAAAATTGTAAAGTATTTAAAATTCAAACAAATAATAAAGAAAATCATGGAAGGGGTTAATGCCACAGAAAACGTTATGCTGCATAAATTGTGTGTTTTAATGAGATCTATATTTATACAAAATTCACCCAGTATGAAGAGGTATTCAGTGGCTAATCCAAGAAAATGCAATACCTATATGCATTTGCTATGAAAGTATCTTAAACATTTGGTATTTTAATCAGAGTTGTAAGACTAATTTTTGAGAAACTCAAAATTTTCGAAAAAATTTCCCATGTAACGAGTAGTTTTGGGTGTGAGGATTTTCTTGAAAATCTTTATGTTTCATCCTTGGAAGTTGCTGAACTTAAATACCAGTTTCATATTTAATGGAGCTTTCATTTTGTGGTGCAAAATTAAGAACACTGTACTTTGTGATATGCCTGTGGCCTCTACTATTCCCGAACTTTAATTCGTTGATCACTCAAAACCATATCCTGGATTTTGTCAATAATTTCGGAGGAAGTCACTTCTACTGGACGTCCAGAACGATGTTTATCATTTGTGGATATACAGTCATGTTTAAATTCATTTATACAATCTTAAATTGTTGCAAACGCAGAAGCAGATGTGCCATGAACTTCATCCAACTCGGCTTTTATCTCTTTCGGTGTTAAGTCTTTTAAATAGAAGTGTTTAATCACAGTATAAAACTCACTTTTTTCCATCTTTCTAAAGAAGCTGAAGATTGTTGATTCAATTGCGTATGGCAATGAAACCATGTGATGGATATAGCTGAAACTTTAACTGCCATCTAGTAAGAGATGACAGTTACTAAATATAAACTGTTTTCGATGCTACAAGAGTAATTTTTGGGATTTTCTAAGGACTTATTGAATGCCCTCTTATTCAATGGAATGTGAATAACACAGGAAGGGGTTATGTTGCACCAGTTCCTAAAATGTTTAAAGGGTTAAAACATTTGTGTTACATACTTCGCAGTTATCTGTAGAAATAAAGAATCCCTTTGAATTCCAGACGTCTTCAGGAAAGGTAAACTCAAACTCATTTTTTTATCATACATGTTACAAGGGGTTCCCAAAAGAAAGGCCTCCAATTTTTTTTAAAATACAAAGAAATTTTATTGCCAACAAGTGGTACATAGTTTTGAAGCTTGAACATTTTTGTATTTTTCCGCATAATCACCATTTCAATCAATGCATTTTTGTAGATGCTGTGGCACTTTTGTATGCCCATGTCAGACCAGCTTGCTACCATGCTCTTGAAGAAGTGATGGACCTCATTTATCACTTCAGCCAAGTGTTATTTCAACTTGGGAAACAAGTGGTAGTCACTGGGTGCTAAGTCCGGACTATAGGGTGGATGGGTGATGATGTCCCATCCAAACTGTTGCAGAAGATTCGTGGTTTGACAGGCGGTGTGGGGCATTGACATGGAGCTTATCCCCTGCTCAACATTCCTCTTCTTTGGTTCTGAATTGCCTGTCTGAGTTTATTTAATATCTGACAATACCTGTCGACATTTATTGTTGTCCCAGGATCCACAAAGTGAACGAACAAAATCTGTTTCGATCCCAAAACACAGTTGACTTTACTGGCAGACTGTGTTCTCTTGAATTTCCACGGCTTGGGTGAACCAGAATGTCGCCTCTCACATGATTGTTGTTTGGTCTCAGGTGTGAAGTAGAAAGTCCAGGTTTCATTACCCGTGATTATTGAATCCAAAAGGTTGTCCTTTTCATCTTCATAGTGTTGAAGAAATTGGCAGGAAGTTTCAGCACATTGCCTTTTGTGATCTTCTGTCAGCATTCTTGTGACCCATCTTGTGCACACTTTCCGAAATTTCAACTCTTCAATCCAGGTCCGATGAATGGTGCTTCAAGGAATCTCAGGAGAGTGATCCACTGATCTTGAAGCACGATTTGTTCAACCTTTGTGATTGTTTCGTCAGAAATGATGGTCTCCTGCTTCTTTTCTTGTCATGAATTTCTGTATGACTATCTGCAAATTCTCTACACCACTTGTGGATATTTTGGACATCCATACAAGACTCTCCATACACTTCCATCAACTGCCAATGAATTTTGATGGGCTTAATCCCTTCTGCACTCAAAAAGCAAATAACTGCACGAACTTCGCACCTGGCAGAAGTTGCTAACAGGAGCTCCATTATAGCTGGCTGCCTAGCTAAGACTGACACCGCTAGCAGATGTATGGTGGTATCTGTAGAGAGTGGAGGGAGAAAGGAGAAAGTCAGTATAGCCAAGATCCACACAAACAGTTTCAATGAGACCCCAGCGTTTTGGAGACCTTACTTTTGGGATTACCCTCGTAACATTGAAATTTGGTACCATGCACTTCTGGGGCATTATACTTTTAACAATAGGATACAATTTAAAACCACAATTGTACACATGTGCTTACTGCATCACAAGGCCCAAAAAGTAAGATTTTACGCTATACTCTCACCACTGAATCTTTGCACTTGACAGTTCGGGTGGTTTCACATAAGGTTGGCTATGCTTCCTTTGGATTGTTGCCAGAGTAACTAGTAAACAACAACAGCTGATTACAAATGCCTCTATCGTGTATAACAACGAATATAAACGTGTACATAGTAAATGAATGCCAATGAATAATGAAACTAATTCATTTCTTATTGATGCTAACTGAAAGTAAGTGATACTGTAATGCATGTAGCATACATACGTATTTACGACAATAATGAATAAAAATGCAAAATAGCTTGTTACAATGAGAGAAAGGTATAACAAAGTGATTTTCAGCGGTTTAAAATTATAATGGCTCAATTCCATCCAAGTCTCCATCGTCATCATTCTCTGAAGTATCATCGTCATTGGCATCATCACCAAGACATATCATTAGTGGTTCACATTCACTGATGATTCCATCTAATTCCTGTGCTTTTCAATTTATTTTGTGTACATGATTCACTGTCTTCCTCCACGTAGCCACATCGCCACACCTTCCCTCAAAAGTCTATCCACCTCTATAATTGTGAAAGTCTTGTTATGTTCCCTCACGTACAAACACTAACAAATATAAATGATATGTAGCTTTCACAGAACAGCTCAATGCATGTGTTAGGAGTTCACAAACTGAGCATGTCATTGAAAATAGCCAGATATTGCAACGGTGCAGCATCTAGATGCGTTTCTGTTCTCTGACCGACCGGAATGCTTCTTTGTGATTGGTTCAGAAAGTCAAATGGGTAAAGCTTTTCATCTGTTTTCTGTGGACGTACCAACTTAACTCCTAACTGTCAATTGCAAGGATTCAGTGGCAGGGGTATATGTGGTAATGTTTGATGTAAGGTTTTCTATTTAGGTGGTATTATCCCATCCTCCAGCTAACCCATCAATTGAAGTTGTGTTCAATATTGCAGATTTCTGATACCGAACGCCAGCGAGGCAACAAAACTGATATCTCAGCAGATACTGAAGCAACTGAAGACAAAAGATGGATGATGCCAAGATTCCAGCACCGACAGTGAAAACAACTGAAGCTGCTGTTACTTATATCAGATCGGACATTGAGTATTTAATTTTTAACAGTGTGATAGAGGCCATTCATTAATTATGTTATCCGCGATGAGGGGTTCTGCAAATCATCTCGGCAGCAGGGGAGGAACAAACGTGATTTGTGAAAGGCTTCCAAACTTCTTTGTGATAAGATCAGTCCAGAGCCAGAGGACTTTTAATTTAGAAATGAAATTCTGCCCTTATTTAATCTCGTATTTTCAGATTACTTAACTGTTTTAATCTTGAATGTTGGATTTGGACTCTTTTGAAGTGTGTATCTATAACGAGAGGAAGACAAAAACAAGTACCACTAATTTATCTTGAATATCTTCGTGTTACTGGATCTTAGACTTAGAATGTTAGAAGTTGCAAAGTGAATAGTAGTGTTCCCAATCCTCGCCCCTCCCTCTTGTGATGGTTTTTATCTCATTGTACTTGTGTCCATTGTCAACTTAACAACCTGAATGTTATTTATGTGATTGTTGATTGAAGATTCTTAATATAAAGACATTTAAATAGTTTATCAAGTTTTATTTAAAAACCCATTAACTGAAAAGTGGCAGAGTAATAAACCCTGCTAGTTTAGATAAATATTAGCAGAAATTGTCTTAATTACTTGCTTCCTTGTAAGTAGAAGGAAAACAAGGGTACACACTGGGCTAAAACGATAGTCAAATCTTTTAAAAGCTGGTTGCCATGTGAATGAAATCCGTTTCTATGTATGTCCAGGAGTTTTCTAACACGGAAAGTTGTAAAGTTTAAATATTTTAAATCTGAAACAAATAACAAGGTCAACTCCATAAATTATGTGTTTTAAGGAGATCTACATTGTTTATTAAGTAAGTTTTTGCCTATCTCTTACAGTTTAGCAGTTACACAAAATTCAGCGAAATTCATTCAGAATAAAGAGGTCTTTAGAGGCTCTTCCTGGAAAATTGAAGATATGCATTTTATTTGTCATAGATATCTTTGATATACAGTATTTTAATCAAAATTGTTACAGCCATTTTTGAGAAAATCAAAATTTTCGAAATTTTTTCCATGTAAAGGATAGTTTGGGGTGGGGGAATTTTTCTCAAAATCTTGGTGTCGCATTCGTGGAAGACACTAAACTTAAATACCAAATTTGGTATTTTACCGACTTTTCGTTTTTGAGTTCTCGTGTTCACAGACACATGGACCTTTTTCTGATTTTTTTTATACAGGGGACCCTAAAACATATATTTCCAGTGAAATCTCTGTATCAAAATTTTGGGTGGAATGCAATACCTTCTCTCTATACACTATGTACATAGTACGTGTAGAGAAAGTAATAAATACTATTGCATCTTTAAAGATGTCTGGAAAATTTCATATGACTGGGTTTTTTATCAATTTTTCTAGCTTTACTGTTATATCTAATTTTCTCCCAGATTTCTGAGTTCAGAAGTTGGTAAGCCTAGTGGGATAAAATAGGTTAAATGGTAGAGGAAATAATAGAATACAGAAATACATCTGTTGGGAAAGAATTTGTAAAATAAAAGGTTCACACCAAATCAGAATCACTAAGTATGTCTACACATTCTTTATTTACATCTTCACTATTTACAAACATTACATTGTTGCATTGATTCATATGGCAAATGCTTTATTGGAGCAGACATTGTTAGAATAGATATCACATTGCTGTTACAGCATAATGATGATGATGATTACTAGCTTTCTTTTTCAGTTTTAGCTTTTAAAACAATTCACATAATTTTCCAATGAACTGGTTATCCAAATTTTGTTGTTTGTAATTTCCATGTAGTTTTAGTTAACATAACAAATGCTATTAGCCAGAGATTACTAAAAGAAACAAATGAAGGAGAATAACAGCCATTATCAATCAGTAGACATGTGTAATATGAATCAATCAGTAGACAATATGTTATGTTCCACATTTTCCAGAATTGATAATTTTATGCAAGTTAATGTCTGAAAAATATGGCATTTATTTACAAACAGTTAGCACCAATGATAGATTATGCAACAGGAAATATAAGCAATGACAGGAGTGTTTGCTGGTGTGACATTTCATTAATATTATAGAAACGAATCACATGGCCTTCTCTACATTGCTGTAGCAAATGATTGTTAAAGTATATTCTTCTATCTACTTTATGATAATGAGATAAACATTAGCAAACATTTTCTTTATTAATTGCTTCTTTGTCAGTAGAAGGGAATACACCAGACTAAAACGATAGTCAAATCTTTTAAAAGTTGGTTGCCATGTGGTTGCATTGCCAGGTGTAAAGTATTTTAAATCTGAAACAAATAATAAGGAATATCTCAAAAACAGTCAACTCCACAGCAAAAACATAAGGGACATAAATTGCTTGTTTTGACGAGTTCTACATTTTTTCTGTACTAAATTTTTGTCTAGCAGTTAAGCAAAATTCATCCAGAATAAAGAGGTCTTCAGAGGCTATTCCCAGAAAATTCAAGATATACATTTTATTTGTGATGGAAATGCCTTTAAGGTGTATTTTAATCAAAATCATTTGAGCCATATTTGTGAAAATTAAAATTTTCAAAAACTTTTCCATCTATTGGGTAGTTTGGGTTGGGGGGATTTCTTTGAAAATCTTCATGATGCATCTTTGAAAAATTGAGTTCTTTATGTTAGTTCACAAAGACATGTGAACTGTTTCTAGAAATGCTTTTTTTTTTTTCTTTCTTTATTTTTTATTCAGAAGGTGTCAGATATGTATATTCAGTATCAAATTTTTAGGTGAAATACATAGTAGAGAAAGTAAAAACAAAATATTTACTGAGCAACCAGTTTTTATGAATTGCACTATTACCATCTGCTTGTGATAAGAAATTTTATTTTTTATTGAGTTACTATAATGAATGTATTTCAGAATGTTATTATAACTACTACTAGAAATTGCAGCGTTGCTTTAATTATTGCACTAAAATGAAATATTCTTCTCCATTTTCACTGTCTCCCCCTCTTGTTATGTTTCTTCTATCTGCACTTTGTGTTTTAGATGTCAACTTCTTCACACCAGTAAACAAACACTCAAGTCATTTTCTTGATTTTTAAGAAACAGTTTAATAACTAGGATAGAGCTGTTTGTGATGTTGACATGTTAAAATTCTGTACAAGATAATATCACAAATTAAAAATGCATCATAACCATAGAAACCTTCTAGGATTATAAACATGAATGAATAGACATAGCAGGAACAACTTGAGAAGAGTCCATTACAGTAGTGCTGTTAATTGATCAAAGATTTTAATCTATCACTTATTTTAAGTTAATGGATTAATCAAGCTGTGAATGAGTTGGAAAAAAACTTTTGTGTTCCGTTCACATTACTTTCTCTACATTTCGGTAACTTATTACTGTTAAAATGCTTATTCTTCTATTTATTTCATGCTAATTGAGATAAACATTAGCAGAAATTGCCTTACTACTTACTTTCTTGTAAGTGGAAGGGAAATAAGGGGATAAACTCGACTACAGTGATAGTCAAATTTTTTAAAATCTGGCTACCATAGGATGAACTCTGTTTCATTGCATTGCCAGGAGTTGTCAAATTCCTGTATGTGAAAACTTTAAGGATTTTAAAACTCAAACCAGTAACAAGGAATATTTCAAAAATGGTCAACTCCACTAAAAAACTATATGACATAAATTATGTGTTTTAATGAAATCTACATTTTTTGTCAAGTGAGTTTTTGTCTAACTCTTATGGTTTAGCAGTTACGCAAAATTCATCCAGAATAAACATGTTTTCAGATTTCCAGAAAATTCAACATTTACATTTTATTCCCTATGTAAATATCTTTAATTTATAGTATTTTAATCAAAATAGTTGGAGCAGTTTTTGAGAAAATCAAAACTTTTGAAAATTTCTCCATGTAAACGGTAGTTTGGGATGGGGGGATTTTTCTGAAAATCTTCGTGTTGCATCCTTGGAAGATACTAAACTCAAATACCAAGTTTGGTATTTTACGGACTTTTCACTTTTGAGCTATCATGTTCAAAGATGCATGGACACGGACACACGTGGACCTTTTTCTAAAAATACTTTTTATGGATACAACCCTAAAATGTGAATTTCCATTGAAATCTTGACATTGGATTTTTGGGTGGAATGCAATACTTCTCTATACACTATGTACATAGTACATGTAGAGAAAGTAACAAGGTGTAAATTTTCCTCAAATTTCTGTAGTTTTAGTGTATATCTGTCCTATAAGATGACTTCCAAACTGTCAACAGTCTGTGAATTTAATTTACCTAGATCATGATGAGCATTTGGTTAGTGATGCTGTATAGCATATGATTGTATTCCTAGAAGGTTTCTGTGGAAGCACATGGACATTTCTTTCTGAAAGTATAAATATAACACTTTATAGCTTGAGTTACTTACAGGAACTATTGTAATAAAGTCTAGACACAACACTGAGAACAAAACATTGTGATTGTCCAAACTATACATTATTCACACAGTCTTTTGTTCATTTTTTAGCTACACTTTTAGGATTCCAGCAAGCAAGAAAGTGTCTTTGACACCTGAATGTCTCCTTGCAAACTGTCAAAACTTGTACTTTTGCCATGTGTACAAAAATAAATAGATGTTTAACATCAGAAGTTCCACTGCACAATGCAAGAATTCAGGGCAAAGGAGCTGAAAGGATCCGAGATTGAACACATGGTGAAGAAAGGGATTCGGTGCGGTGGGATTGTTTGAACTCTCCAACACACCAGCTGGAGGTGACATTGAGGTAGGAACAAAGTTACAGTTCAGTTAATTGTACCTTGATATGGAGATTCGGATATCTCATCACTAGGGATAACATCTTGGGGACCAATAGCGGACAGAATCAAAGTTAGCGCAGTGTGTACATAGTGGTACTAATAGAAGGAAAATGGGGCAGAGGTTGCCTGGTAGACTGATGTTTTCGCTAGCAGTGAAAGGCGATTGAGGTTGGGTGTGTGGTAAACATAAATACCACTGATTTACGAGAACTAACAATTTTAATATTTACATACATTCAATTGCTGTTGTGCAACAAGTCATGAGCATTATTATCAATTTCATTTTCTCTCAAGATACCTAGATTGCAATACACAACATACATTTGTAACATCTCAAATGTGAGTCGTCTCCAATTGGCACATAAACAGGCTTTATATTATGAAAAACTTCGCTCACAAGGTGTGATTGGAGCAAAATGGAAATAGGACACATCATCGACTAATGGGGAAGATACTCCAACAGCAATTATTTCTGTAGCAACACCTCATAACACATTTCGTATTTCACGTATTATTGAAAATCCGACCTTTTTTCCATATGCTCTAAAACAGGTGTCACAGGTCTCTAATTAAATGCTTGTGCAAGTTCATTGTCAGCTTTCAGGGCTCGAGGAATTTCAATATTCGATATTTCCAAATATGTGTTATTGTAGGTATATCTGCAAAGTTCTTTTGTAGGAATTGTAAATCTTCATGCAACCCATGTGAAGCAAGATATTTTACAATCTTGATTGAAGAACAAGCACTATCATTAAATGCTTTAATTGCGTGTACAGCAAGTATACTGCGGTATTGAGCCACGTTCCCCAACGCGTTACTACAGTTGCCAATGCAGGTCAGTCTCTACTCGGTAGGCATGCAACTTGTGTTCTGGTCTCAGTTCCCAAGATGCTATCCCTAATCATCACACTTGGAGATTTGCCTGCCATTTTGGTAATCATCATATCAAAGGAGGAACACATTATTAATTTAATTGTTTTCTCACACAAGCCATGTGTAGGACAGGAGTTGGATAGGTAGAGTCAGATTGCAAAACTCAATGCCATAACCAGGATTTGAATTGGGAAATCCATGGTTCAAATCTCGGCTCTACCTATCCAGGAACACAGTAAGTTAGTACAGTGTTGAGAAATATGGATGTTCATTGTTATCTATGATTTCATGTATGTTAATAGAGCAAGAATGAAATCATAGTTGACTGGTAAACCTATACTGAAGGTATAACACTTTCTACCCAGGTGACCTCTACCTAGAAACAGCAGCAGTGATGGTTTATATAAGATAAAACAAACCACACCACTCCAGATGTGGTTGCATTGCTAATACAACCAGCCTGCCCATGCCTCCTCCCAATGAACTAATGGATAACCTTCAAAGGTTGCTCTGTTCCTTGTTGATAAGCTGAAACACCTTGTGTATGGTTGAGTGTTATTGTTTTGGTATAGGAGTGACATGTAAAAATGATTTATAATGTGGCATAGTATGAACACCTGCCAGTAGAGGGACAGTATTCAAGATGCCTCATTAGGATAGCATTACATTAAGTAGAATCTCCTGTCACTAGAGAGACAGTACACCAATTTGTTTCATCAGCAATGTCATCAATGGCATTTCTTGTGCAGAAAATTGAGGATAAAAGTGAACACCCAGTTAATAGTTTGGCATACATATAGTGCTGTGTTCATTCTAAAACACATGTCAATATGAACACAGTGCAGGAGTGTTATGAGAGTGTACAGTTAGGTCTGATTCTGGAAGTGGCAATGAGGTAGGAACTAGGCCACATGGACAGTTAAATGTATGTTCAACACAAATAATTTGTCACATTTTTACTGTTGTGTGATTCTGGAGATGACTCAAGGTAGGGAGATGGTCACATGTACATCTTACCTTTGGGGCATGGATATCTCGTCACAGATAAAGTGATGTGTTCCATCTTGGAGATGTCTAGCTTGGAAAATACTGTCACATATTCAGTTAGGGCATAGATACCTCCTTGCTTGCAGAGTTGTGTCTCACATCAAGCTAGGAACACGGCCACATGTTCAGTTTCCTTACCATTGGGTATAGATACTTCATCACACTTTTTTAGAGTTGTGTTCCATCCTGAAGATATCAAGCTTGGAAAATACCTTCATGTTTTCAGTAAGATGAACCATTGGGGTAGATATAGGATCACAGTCACATGTTCAGTAGGGCGTTCTATTGGGATGTGGATATCTCGTCACACTTTTTGGTGATATGTTCCATCCTGAAGATAATATGAAGCTCACATTTTAAGTTAGATGTACCATTGGGATAAGGATAGGAACATACAGTCATGCATACTGTTGGGGTATGGATATCTCGTCACACTTTTTAGTGATGTGTTCCATCAAGCTTAGAAAATACCCCCATGTTTTCAGTTAGGCGTACCATTGGGGTAGAGATAGGAACACACAGTCACATGTTCAGTTGGGCGTACTGTTGGGGTATGGATACCTCGTCACACTTGTAGTGCTATGTCCCATGTTCCCAGCCGCTACAGAGTGTATTGTTGACAGTCCCGCTGACGTCCAGCAGTATGCTGGAGCTGGATATGGTGATCCTGGAGGAACTACTCCTGGTGGTGGAGGTGGTGGCAGGATTGATGACAGTTTGCCGGGTGAGTGGTGGTGCGCTGGGTATAACGCTGCCCCCAGCTCACTCTGGTGGTGGTGATACTTGGTGTACGTCATGGTGGGGTCTCCCCCTGAGTTGCCCTGGGCTTGGGCCTGACATGCTGCCATCAGGCCGTGGAAGTCAAACTTGTATGCGTACCTCTTCCCGTGCACCTTCGTCATTATGTTCTTGTCGTAGTAATACCTGTAAAATATTAGTTCTCAGTACAAATAAAATCCAGTTTGATTAAAGCAAGCCAAAAATGACATTTGGTACAACCAGAAGAATTAAAAATGTTTCTTATTACTTTCTCTACATGTACTATTGTACATAGTGTATAGAGAAGGTATTGTATTGCACCCAAAAATTCCATACCAAGATTTCACTGCAAATACATGTTTTGGAATCCCTTAAATGAAAAAAAAAGATTTTTAGAAAAATGTCTGTGTGTATGTGTATGTCTATGGATAGCGTAGCTCAAAAATGAAAAGTCTGTCAAATACCAAACTTGGTATTTAAGTTCAGTACCTTCCAAGGATGTGACACAAACGTTTTCAAGAATATCCCTCCCTCTCAAACTACCAAAAATTTTGATTTTCTCAAAAATGGCTCTAACAATTTTGATGAAAATCTCTTATATTTAAGATATTTACATAACAAATTAAACGTATATCTTGACTTTTTTGGAAATAGCCTCTGAGGACCTCTATCCCAAATGAATTTTTCTGAATTTTGCGTAACTGGTAAACCATAAGAGATAGGTATAAAAACTTGTTACACAAAAAATGTAGATGTCTTTAAACCACAATTTTATATCATATATATTTTCTTTCATGGAGTTGGCTGTTTTTGAGATATTCATTGTTATTAGTTTGTTTTAAAACACTTAAACTTTTCTTGTACTGGAACTTGTCAACTCCTGGCCACGTAAAGAAACAGATTTCAATCCCATAGCAACCACATTTTAAAACATTTGACTGTCGGTTTAGCCTAGTGTATTCCCATATTTCCCTTCTACTTATAAGGAACTAAGCAATAAGACCGTTTCTGGTAATGCTTATCTCAATTTGCATGAAGCTAATAAGATAAGAACAAGCTTATTAACAATAATTTGTTACAGAGACAAAGAGAAAGTCATGTGAATGGAACACATCAGATTTTTATTAATACTCCATATTTGAAATCTGCTAGAATGCAAAGTTTTTAACTTCTTCTTTGGATCACTGGGGGGGGGGGGTTTAGCTTCCCAGATCCCTTTTATATGCCCTGTTTTCGTTCTGCAGTCGCGATCTTCCACTCCTCTACTTAATAAAAAGCATTCTTCAGCTATGCTTTGCGGCTTAGGGCTCTAAAGGTTTATAATGGCTGTTGCAGACCTACGAAATAACTACAAAGCGGCTCTGAAGGAGAATAACGCAAGTATCTAGATCACATAAAGAAGTAAAGGATCGTATTAGATCCCCCTTCATCTCTAGGTTAGAGTTTTAATTTCTTTAATAATGGATTTTCTGGAATAAGCAGTGGCATAGACAAACTAAATGTTTATTATACAGTATTAATGTAAGGCAAAATGCTGTATTTATATTAAAAACTCTCTTTAAAATCAGTGAAATCATATTGTAATCGTATTGTAACACGGGGCTGTGGAGCGACGACAGGGCATGACCGAGGGATCTGTGAAACTAAACCCCCAATGAATCCAAGAAGCTAAAATCTCGGCACTCTTAATGGATTTCAAATCTGGACACGTTAATATTTTCAACACTTAAAATCTGGATCTCCTGTGGAAGTTTTATCCTTTATACTGATGTTTTACTGTCTTCATCCATCTTCGTTGATAAATTATAATAAATTTAGTATTAATAGTGACATGCAAATCGTATTTCGTTTGTTTATTCCCGTTTCCGTCATATATTGATAGTTCTGCCATCTATAGACCAACATTTTTGACAAAAGAAGGACGAAAACGTGAATTTCAGCGGCAGTTTGGTAGGGGTTCTGTTTGTGGTTCCATATTATTTGCGTTGTTAACGAATTTTAAGTGTTTGATAGGTATTTTATCATTTGGAAGACGAAATGTGTGAGGAAGATTGAATAACTGAGGTAGGCTGTTGTTTTGCTATACTTAAATGCTGCCACAGAATTTTAAGTTTTTTTCTGATTGGAATTTGCATGTAACCTGCAGTCCCATATTGCTAGAATGTACCTCTTTTTTTCCGTTCAGGTTCAATGGTTAACTTAACATCTATGAAATATTACAGACTATATGGAAGAAAACTAGATGCTGCAGTGTCATTGGTTACAATGTTACTGTCGTGCGGTAAATTTTATTTGCCAGACCTTTCATGATGTATGCTCGTCTCCGGCGTGTATTATTCATCTAAATATTGCGTTGTATAAATCAGGATACACTTGTCACAAGTAATATAATATAGTGTCTGACCTATTCAATAAATTACTATCGAGCGGACCGAGAGATTTTATCTGTGAAGGTCAGGCCATGGAATGATATTTATTTGGACTAATTAATAAATAAAATATGAATTTAAATACTAGGTATATCGCAAAGATTTAACCGGAAAATGTTAAGGTCTATAATAATAATAATAATAATAATAATAATAATAATAATAATAATAATAATAATAATAATAATAATAATTAATAATAATAAAAGCTAATGTGTTCCATTCACATGCTTTTGTCTTCATCTGTGTAACAAATTGTGCTTAAAAACCTATTCTTCTATCTACTTCATTCTAATCGAGATAATCATTAGTAGAAATGATTTTATTGCTTATTTCCTTGTAAGTAGGAGGGTAAATAAGGCTAGAGCGATAGTCAAATCTTTTAAAAGCTGGTTGCTATGTGATTAAAATTCGTTCTCTTTGTATGGTCAGGAGTTGATATTCCTATATTCCTGTTCCTGTATTGAGAAAATTTTAAATATTTTTAAATTGAAATCCATAATAAGGAATATTTCAGAAATGATTAACTTTACCTTACAGTTTACCAGAGACACACACGAACCCCATACCCACGCACGCACGCACGCACGCATTTCTGAAACCTTTTTTTTTCGGACTTAGGGGACCTCAAAGCATATTTCCGGTTAAATTTTGGTATCGAACTTTCGGGTGAAATACAATACCTTCTCTATCCACTGTGCACATTGTACATATGGGCTAGAGAAAGTAATAACAACAAAGTTAAGAAAGAAAACACCAGCATTTGTTTCTAAAGCAAAGCCTCCGATATAACCATATAGGTAATACAGGGGCCTATATAAAGAAACAAAAGTATTTTATCCTATCCTATCTTATACACTTTATATATACATTTCGTGTATCCACAAAAATGAGTCCTTACATTATGTACGTAGTACGTGTAGAGAAATTAAAACTAGTAAAAGTACTGGGGACAGTCGCGTATATAAAGCAATGTCAATATTCAAAAGCACTTTGGGATTCCTGTGTATTTTATCCTGGATGTTACAATAAATGCAGTAATAGCCTGTCTAAGATGCAGTAGTTGGCGGAACCATGACATAGTAATTTGAATCCAAGAGCCAAGGACATCCTCGTCAGCGCCTGAAAATGATGCAATCTTTTGTCTTCGGTAAAAGTTTATATTCGCTGGCTTTGCTGCTTTTTCTGAGAACTCTTGGACGTTCGCCCAGTGACTGCCCACAGATTGCCGTGATAATAAATGCCTTGATAAGCTTCCTGAGAGATAACTCAAAGTGGTAAATGTTAATTGTCTCAGTCTTGAACAAAAAATTATGCATTACAAAAAGAAATGCCTGTTTAGAAATGGTGCAAGGCTTTTGCTCTTCTTTCTTTTTATTTCTTAGTTTTATATAATTACTAGTAGTAACTATTATGTCGATAATTAGAAAATATCATTTGACATTACATTTTTATGTGCAAAAAAAAAAAAAAAAAAAAAAGGTACATATGCTAGTGCAGTGGCGTACAGGCCTCAAAAGCAAATGGTGTGATTATATGTCTATTCTGTTGTTTTTGTAACCCATGTTTTTAGCACTAGAGCTTTATACATTGTTTTTTCTTTCCATAGTATATAAACATATGTATACATGTATATGCCTTGACAAGTTCTATGTCCAGTGGCTTCCTGGTCTAAACGAAGCTACAGAATGCTTTCTAATCTAATCTAATGGAGCATGGTCTTGATCTGAGTTATTAGTTTAAAAATCTGGCGTGTTCCATTTACACGACTTTCTCTACATCTCTGTAATAAATAATTGTTAATAAGCTTATTCTTCTGTTTTCTTCGTGTTAATCGAGATAAACTTTAGCAGAAGCGGTATTATTGCTTAGTTCCTTGTAAGTAGAAGGGAAATAAGGGAATACAGTAGACTAAACCGACAGTCAAATGTTTTAAAATGTAGTTGCTATGGGATTGAAATCCGTTTCTTTGCGTGGCCAAGTATTGACAAGTTCCATCATGAGAAATGTTATCGTATTTTAAAACAGAAACTAATAACAGGAATATCTCGAAAAAGGCCAACTCTACGAAAAAATGTACAGATGTAACATAAATTGTGTTTTAACGAGATCTACATTTTTGGTAGTAAGTTTTTGTCTCATTCTTACGGTTTACCAGTTATGCAAAATTCAGCAAAATTCATCCAGAATAAAGAGGTCTTTAGAAGCTATTCCCTGAAAATCCAAGACATACCTACATTTTGTTTGTCGTGTAAATATCTTTAATATGGATACGATATTTTAATCAAAATCGTTAGAGCCATTTTTTTTATAAAATCAACATTTTCGAAAATTTTCCCATGTAGATAAATGGTAGTTGGGGTGGGGAGATTTTCTTGAAAATCGTGTCGCATCCTTGGAAGATAGTAAACCTAAATACCAAGTTTGGTATTTAACGGTCTTTTCATTTTTGAGCTATGCTGCCCACAGACACACACACGCACACATACACACATGCCTTTTTCTAAAAATGTGATGTGCTTCATTCACATGACTTGCTCTACATCTCTAAAATAAATAAATTAATGTTAAAAACCTTATTCTTCTACTTACTTAATGCTAATCGAGAAACAATTACCAGAAAGGGACTTATTACTTGTTTCCTTGTAAGTATAAGGGAAATAAGGGAATACCATAGGCTAAAGTGATAGTCAAAGGTTGATTGCTATGTGACTGAAGTTCCTTTGTTTGTATGGACACGAGTTGACAAATTCCCGTATGAGAAAATTGTAAGGTTTTTAAAGCTGAAACTAATAACAAGGAATATCTCAAAAATGGTAAACTCCACGAGTTGTGTATATAATATAAATTGTGTGTTTTAACGAGATCTACATTTTTTGTTTGCGTAAGTTTCTGCTTATCTCTTAGGGTTTACCAGTAATGAAATTCCGCCAAATTCATGCAGAATAAAGAGGTATTCAGAAGCTATTCCCAGAAAATTTAAGATATACATTTCGTTTATCATAGCAATATTTTAAACATATGATGTTTTAATCAAAATCGTTAGAGCCATTTTTGAGAAAATTAATATTTTCGAAATTTGTTCCCTGTAAAGGGTAGTTGGAGGTGTTGCATCCTTGGAAGATCCCAAACTTAAACACCTACTAAGTTTGGTATTTAACGGTCTTCTCGTTTTTGAGCTATGCTGCCAATATTCACATAAAGGACCTTTTTCTAAAAATACTTTTTTTTTTTTTTTTGATTCAGGGGGTGTCAATATATGTTTTTCCGACGGAATCTCGGTATTGAATTTTTGGGTGGAATGTAATACCTTCTCTATACACCATGTACATAGTACCTATGTAGAGAGCAAAAAGAAATGGTCCAAGTACAGAGCCCTGTGGAACACCTTGTCTAACGCTTAAAGCATGCGAATGTTTGTTGCCTGTAGTGGCAATATAGTCAAGTATGTAACAGAAGTTGGAAATCTACATAAGATACTTGAGGCTTCCTCGATTGCGTTACAAAGTCATACAACATATAATGCAGATCCACATTTTCCGTTTGTGCAAGAAGGTTGCCACACCTGGCTCCCCAAGTGACCGACCACAGAGTGACGAAGCGTGTCACAGCTTTGCCCAGCCTTTAGGGATTTCCAAACCCACGCAAAAAATTGCATCACTAACGCGAACTTGATTGGCTGGCCATTGCGAGATTCAGCCAGCTTTCTCACGGTGTCCTTTCTTTGCATGCAACAGTTTTTGACTTCGCTAACCGCAGAGTCTGCCCCTCGGAGTAGAATTAATGAGTGGTCGGCCTTACAGCTACAGCATTGCAACCAATAAAATCATTTTACTTATTGAGCAACAGATGAACATATCAGCATCTGCTTTCGTAACCACCTCCTCTTTTTTAATGCAAATCATTTTTCGTTTATGGTTTTCACCAAGCAATCAAAGTCAACTAAAAACAAAACCCGATGTGCTACATTCACATGAATTTCTCTACAAATTATTGCTACACAAGATTAAAAGCTGGTTGTCATATGATTGAAATTTCTTTGTATGGCCAGGAGTTGACATAAGAGAAACATTTTAGTGGGTTAAAGCTGAAATTAATGGCAAAGATTATCTCAGAAACGGTCAGCTTTAACCCCGGTCATAAAAATAGACATACATTGTGTGCTTTAATGAGATCTACATTTTTACTTTCTCTACACGTTCTATGTACATAGTGTATAGAGAAGGTATTGTATTGCACCCAAAATTCGATACCGAGATTTCACCGGAAATACATGTTTTGGGTCCCCCTGAATCCAAAAATAGCATTTTTTGAAAAAGGTCTGTGAACACGATAACTCAAGAACGAAAAGTCGGTAAAATACCAAACTTGGTATTTAAGTTTAGTAACCTTCAGGGATGCGACACGAAATTTTGAGAAAAATACCCCCACCCCAAACTACTCTTTACATGGAATTTTTTTCGAAAACTTTGATTTTATCAAAAATAGCGCTAACGATTTTTATTAAAATATTGTATCTTAAAGCTATTTGCCTGATAAATAAAGTGTATATCCTGAGTTTTATGGGAATACCCTCTGAAGACTACTTTATTCTGGATGAATTTTACGGAACTTTGTACAACTGGCAATGCGAACAGAAATTGTAGAGCACGTTAAAACACACAATGTATGTCATACACCTACATTTTTTGTAGAGTTAACCGTTTTCGAGATATTCCGGATTATTGGTTTCAATTTTAACCGCATAAATTTTTCTCAAACGGGAAGACATATTTGTTCTCGTTTCTCGTTTGTTTACTCCTGGCAAGCAAACAGAATGGAATATCAATTGTTTCACATAGTCCTCGGATTTTATAGGACGAGGCTATCGCTTTACCCTGTGCATTTTCTTATTTCCCTTCTAATTGTTTGCAAGTTGATAATTTAGACAATTTCTGCTAATGTTTATCTCGATTAGCATGAAGTAAATAGAAGAATAAGCTTTTTAACAATAATTTGTTGCAGAGAAAGTCACGTGAATGGAACACATCAGATTTTGCATGTGTGGTTTTATATCCATTTAGCTGAACAATTTTCATTTTCTCTGCGAATGAAAGTTTTTGAGAGTCTTTGAACTTGTGTGTGTGTGAACAGCATTAAAACTCTGATGCGTTCCATTCACATAATTTTCTCTAGCTGTTCCATATATTATAAACTATTCTTTTATCTACCTCATGCTAATCGAGATAAACATTAACAAAATGATCTTATTACTTGCTTCTTTGTAAGTAAAAGGGAATAAGGGAATAGGTACATTAGCCTAAGCGATAGTCACATATTTCAAAAGGTGGTCGCTACATGAAACAATTGAGGTTCGGTTCGCCTTGCATGATGCCGCTTGGAAAAACATAATTTGTTTGAAATTGAAACCAATAACAATGAATATCTCAAAATGGTGAACTCCACAAGAAAAACTTGTCTGACATGAATTGTGTGTTTTAACGAGATCTGTCTATCTCTTACGGTTTACAGCTATGCTTCAGAAGCTATTCCTGTTTTACTTAGGTATGATGTGAATATCTTCAACAGACAGTATTTTAATCAAAATCATTAGAGCCGTTTTTTAGAAAATTGAAAATATCGTAAAATGTTCATGTAAACGGAAATTGGGGTGGGAGGATTTTCCTGTATATCTTTGGTATTTAACAGAGTTTTTGTTTTTGAGTTTTGCTGCCCACACGCGCGCGCGCGCAAGTGCCTTTTTATAATTCTTTTTTTAAATCCAAGGATCCTGAATACCTAATATGCACTTCTAGTGAACTCTCGGTATCAAATTTTAGAGCGGAATGCAATGCTTTATCGATCTACTATAGGTATGCATTGTACAAACGTGCTAGAGAAAGTAAAAACGTGAAAGATAGGCATATATCGAAAATTGACAGAGAGATAAATGTGCAAATTCTTAAACATCGAGGCATTTATGAAAAGTTCAACAATTTAAACGTTTGTAACGCCTGACTTTGACATTTTTCATCAAATGAAACGCTATTATATTCACAGTTTCAGGCATTATACCTACCAAAGAATTTTCTGTCTAAAATGCATGCACAATAATTTTGTAACGCGCCGAAAAAGTTGAAAGACGCTGCTAGTTTCAAAAAATTATACTGGAAATAAAATGAAAAACTGATGTGTTCAATTCACATGACTTTCTCTACATCTCTGTAACAAATTATTGTTAAAAAGTTTATCCTTCTATTTACTTCATGCTAATCGAGATAAACATTAGCAGAAATACTTTCTTGTAAACAGTAGAGAAGTAATGGAATAGCGATAGTCAATTCTTTTAAAAGCTGGTCACCAAGTGAATGAAACCAGTTTCTTTATATTGCCAGGAGTTCAAACATTTCCATATATTTTAAATATTTTAAAACTAAAAACAATAACAAGAAATATCTCGGAAATGGCCAATTTCACGGAAAAAGTGTGTGACATTAATTGTGTGTATTAATGTGATCTACATTTTTTGTGTGGTAAGTTTCTGTCTAGTTCTTACGTTTACCAGTTATAAAAATGACCCTGAATGAAGAGGATTTCAGGGGGTAATTGCAAGAAATTTAGGATATACCTACCGTTTGTTTGACATGCAAACATCTTTAATGCACCTACCTAAGACATTTTTATCAAAATCCTTAGCGCCATTTTCTAGAAAATTGAAAATATCGAAAAATGTTCTATGTAAAGGATAGTTTGGGGTGAGGGGATTTTTCTCAACATCTTCGCATCACATCCCTGGAAGATACTCAACTTAAATATCAAGTTTGGTATTTTACCGACTTTTCGTTTTCCAGTTGTCGTGTTCACACACACACACACACACACACACACACGCACGCACACACACACACACACACACACACAGGAACTTTTTTTTTTTTCTTTCTTTGATATAAGAATCTTGAATATGTGTATTTCCGGTGAACTCTCGGTATCAAAATTTTGAGCGGAATGCAATGCTTTATCGATATATTATGGGCATTGAACACACGTACTATAGAAAGTAAAAATGTGAAAGATCCACATTTCACCGAAAATTGATAGAGAGATAAATGTGTGTATTCTTAAAAACCGAGGCATTTATTGAAAGTTGAATATTAAAAAGTTGGTAGCGCCTGACATTGACATTTTTCACAGTTTCAGGTATTATACCTAGCAAACAATTTTCTCTCTAAAATGCATGTAAAATAATGGTGTAACGCGCTGTAAAAGTTGAAAGACCGCTGCAAGTTTCAGAAAGTGCTAGAGGAAATAAAATGTTGGAAAGCCTGACGGGCCGCCATGTTGTATTACCTGAGCGCCCTGCTGAGCTTGTCATAGTTCATGTTGGGCTTGGACTTGCGCTCTCCCCATCTCCGGGCCACCTCGTCGGGGTCCGTCAGTTTAAACTCGCCATTGGTGCCTTCCCAAGCGATGCAACTTGCGTTGGACGAATCGGATAGCAGCTCGAGGAGAAACTGCCACAGTTGGATCTGGCCCGAACCTTGCGCTACCAATCGGCTGCTGGCGGCGTTCAGCAACTGGTATGGGTCTGCAAAACAAGCAAACAAACGTCAGTCAGGTGTTCCTAGCTAACTTATGCTTCAGAAGAGAAACTTCAGTGCTCTTAGCTATCGTTAGCGTTTAGAACAGAAATGTCAGTCAGATTTTTTGCTGTTGTCAGCGTTCAGAAGAGAAACTTTATTTTAATTTTCTTTTTTCTTACTGACATGTTCTTAGCTATCATTAGCACTTAGAAGAGAAATGTTACTCAAATATTTGCTTTCCCTACACGTTCTATGTACATAATGTATAGAGGAAGTATTGTATTCCACCCAAAAATTCGATACCGAGATTTCGCCGGAAATACATGTTTTAGGATCCCCTGAATCAAAAAAAAAAAAAAAAGATTTTAGAGAAAGGTCCGTGTGTGTGTCTGTCTGTGGACAACATAGATGTTAAACGAAAAGACCGTTAAATACCAAATTTGGTATTTACGTATAGTATCTTCCAAGGATGCGACACGAAGATTTTCAAGAAAATCCCCCCACCCCAAACTACATGGATACATTTTCGAAAGTTTTGATTTTCTTAAAAATGGCTCTAACGATTTTGATTAAAATCACGTATATTAAAGATATTTGCACCCCGAATAAAATGAATACCTTGAATTTTCTGGGAATAGCTTCTGAAGACCTCTTTATTCTGGATGGATTTTGCCGAATTTTGCATAACTGCTAAACCGTAAGAGATGGACAAAAACTTACCATACAGAAAATGTAGAGCACATTAAAACTCACAATATTCTTTATATACAATTTTTCCGTGGAGTTGATCGTTTTTAAGATATTCCTGTTATTAGTTTCCGCTTTGAAAAACTTATACTTTTCTCATACAGGAATTTGGCAAGAACTCGTGTCCATACAAACAAAGGAACTTCAGTCACATAGCAACCAGCTTTTGACTATCACTTTAAACTATGGCACTCCCTTATTTCGCTTCTACTTACAAGGAAGCAAGTAATAAGACTGTTTCTGCTAATTTGTTGCAGAGATGTAGAGAAAGACATGTAAATGGATCACATCAGATTTTTTTCTGTTGTAAGCGGTCAGCTAATAAAATTTCGTCGGCTTTACAAGACAAGGTTGTTTTTTTCAGATAATAATTGTGAGTCAAATGTTTGCTTTTATGTATTATCAGCGTTCAGTCAAGTGTTCCATCGTCAGCACTCAGCAAGTAACGTCAGTCAGTTCTTAACTAAGTATTAGAAAATAAACGTCAAACACTTTTTACTTTCTCTGCACGTACTATGTACATAGTGTATAGAGAAGGTATTGCACTCCACCCTAAAATTCCATACCGAGATTTCATCAAAAATACGTGTTTTGGGTTCCCTGGATAAAAAAAAATCGAAAAAGGTCTGTGTGTATGTGCGCGCGCGCGCGTGTGTGTCTGTCTGTGGACAGCATAGCTCCAAAACAAAAAGACCGTTAAATGCCAAACTTGGTAATTAAGCTTGGTATCTTCCAAGGATGCGACACGAAGATTTTCAAGAAAATCCCCCACCCCCAACTACCCTTTACATGGAACTTTTTTCGAAAAATTTTACTTTCTCAAAAATGGCTCTAACGATTTTCAATAAAATATCGTACATTAAAGATATTTACATCACAAATAAAATGTATATCTTGAATTTTCTGGGAATAACCTCCGAAGACTAATTTATTCTGGATCAATTTTACGGAATTTTGCATAACAGCTAAACCGTAAGAGATGGACAAAAACTTACCACACAAATCATCTAGAGCACATTAAAGCATACAATTTATGCTATATACTTTTTTTTTTGTGGAATTGATCATTCCTGAGATATTCCTTGTTATTGGTTTCAGCTTTAAAAAACTTATACTACATAGCAACCAGCTTTTGACTATCACTTTAACCTATGGTACTCCTTTATTTCGCTTCTACTTACAAGGAAGCAAGTTATAAGACTATTTCTGCTAATTTTTTCTCGATTAGCATGAAGTAAATAGAAGCATAAGCTTTTTAACAATAATTTGATACAGAGCTATAGAGAAAATAATGTGAATTGAGCACATCAGATTTTTTTTTCTATTGTCACTGTTCAACAAACAAATATTCTTAGTTATTATATTGCCACTGCTGATGTTAGTAAAGGGAACTTTGCATCATTGAAAATACACGTCTTCAGGTACAAAATGTGTACAAGATTTCTTTAGCAGGTATGGTCATAGCTTGGAACCCAGTTTTGAGCAAGAGAATGCCACAGTATAAAATATTTCAAAAGTTTTCACCCACAATAGTAATGATAATAAATATCTATTATTATTTCTCTCAGCTCACTTAAGTAACAAATAATTCAATGTGAAACTGCCGCAACATTTTTTACTTTCTCTACACGTATATACACGTACCTACTATGTCCCTATATTGTGTATAGAGAAGGTATTGTATTCCACCCAAAATTCGATACAGAGCTTTATCTGGAAATACATGTTTTGACGGCCCCAGCCCGAAAAAAATCATTTTTAGAAAAAAGAACCGTATATGTGTGTGTTTATCTGCGTCTGCGCGCGTTTCTGTGGCCAGCATAGCTCATAAACGAAAGACCGGTTATATGCTACCAAACTTGGCGTTTAAGTTCAGTATCTACCACAAAAGGTTTTCAAGAAAATTCCCCACCCCAACTACCCTTTACATGGAAAAATGTTCGAAATTTTTAATGGCTCTAACGCTTTGGATTAAAGTATTAAAGGTATTTGCCTGAAAAATAAAATGTAGGTATATATTGAATTTTCTGGACATAGCGCCCATAGACATTTTTATTCTGAATGAGGTTTACCAGTTTTGCATAACTGGTAAACCGTAATAGATAAACAAAAACTTAATGCACAAAAAATGTAGATCTCGTTAAAACACAATTTATGTCATATAATTTTTTTGTTGATATACTCCTTGTTTTTGGTTTCAGCTTTGAAATACTTATACTTTTCTCATACAGGAATTTGTCAACTCGCGTCCTTAACAAACAAAGGAACATCAGTCACATAGCAACCAGCTTTTAAAATATTTGACTATCGGTTTAGTCTAGTGTGTTCCCTTATTTCTTTTGAAGCAAGTAATAAGATCATTTCTGCTAATTTTTTCTGGATTAACATAAAGTAGATAGAAGAATAAGTTTTTTAAATATAGGGATAGTCATGTGAATGGAATATCTCAGGTTTTTGTGTTCTTTTTTATGCTGTTCAGAGACACAAACAGACACTACATATTTTATAACAATATTATGATTTTTCATTTGTATGATTACGTAATCTACAACAAACTTTTTCTATCTACTTCATGTTAATCAAGAAAAATATTAGCAGAATGGTTTTAATTCTTGTGCATACAAAAAGGTAAGGAAGTACACAAGACTAAAGCCATTTTTCAGAAAAACAACATTCTTGGAAGATACTAAACTTATATACCAAGTTTGGTACTTTACCGACTTTTCGTATTTGAGTTATTTTGTTCACAGACACATGGAGCTTTTTGTAGAAATGTTTTTTTTTTTTTTGGATACTGTGGACCCTAAACGGTGTATTTTCGGTGAAATCGAATTTTTAGGTGGAAAGCCAGATAGACGTCGAAGAGATGTGGACAATTTTATCTATCGACAATTAAAACGTAACCACTGTTAGTGCAATAAAGTGCCTAAGGATACCTTTGAGTATTGTTATGATAGGGCCAGGGTGCTGCACACAGCGGGGTAATCAATTCCGGGGTGAGAGGGCCTTGCTTCCTGGAAGAGCACGTATCTTTTCATTAAAGTGCTGCTGCCTGCCTGCATGTCACGGGCTTTCATTATGTTGTCAGCCCTGACTGCGCTCCGTAATCAACTGGGCAGCTGGAACCGAACCCCTGCCCAGTGGCGTGCACGTCACAAATATACCCTATTGCCGAATCTAAATGTGTGTGTGTTTTAACGAGATCTACATGCTATTGATGTCGATACTGTGCTGTTGATAACGCAACCTTAAATCCATTTTTACTTTCTCTGGCACCTATAGTGGATAGAAATTCGATGCTGAGATCTCACCGGAAATATATGTTTTGGGCTCCCCTGAGGCCGGAAAAAACGCTTTTAGAAAAAGGTACGTGTGTGTCTGTGGACAGCATAACTCAAAACTTGGTATTTCGATCTAGTATCTTCCAAGGATGCGACACGAAGATTTTCTAGAAAACCCCCCACCCCAAACTACCCTTTACATGGAACTTTTTCGAAAAATGTGATTTTCTCCAAAATTGTTCTAACGATTTTGATTAAAATATCGTACATTAAAGATATTTATCTGTCAAATAAAATATATAGGTATCTTGAACTTTCTGGGAATAGCCTCTGAAGACTACTTTATTCTGGATGAATTTTGTATAACTCGAAAGCCGTAGGAGATAAGCAGAACCTTTTTTCGTAGTCGGTTTACCCTCCCCATATGTAGTCCTGACACCCCCCTAGGACTTACAAGCGGATGCGTAGGGGTCAGAAGCCTGTCGGGGAGCCAACGGTAAGAAACCACAGAACATGAGGAAGTGGAATGAGTGACGGGGGAAACTGAAGGACCCGGAGAAAACCCGCCCAGGCGCCGCTTCGTTCACCACAAATCTCACGTGCGGGCGTTTGGGATCGAATTCGGAGGCGAGCGGTCTAACCACTGGGCCACGGCGCCAAAAGTTAGATCTCATTAATACACACAAGTAATGTCATATATGTTGATAGAGTTAATCGTTTCCGAGATCTTCCTTTTTATTGGTTTCAGTTTTAAATGACTTAAACTTGTCTCAAGCGGAAGTCAACTTTCGTTTTATACCTATTTTGTTGTACTCCCGGGCATCACACATTAGCAACAGATTTTAAAACATTTGACTAACACTCTAGCCGCGAATAAAGTAATCAGACAATTTCTGCTAATGTTTATCTCGATTAATTCGAATTATGAGCTTGCTGGATGAAGGAAGAGCATGGCACACAAACATTAACAACAAGAGAAAGTTAAAAGCCGGTAATTTGCACGGAGTATATTCTGCACCGCATGAAAAGCCTTTCATATGTCTAAAAGCTGACCTAGTTAGTAATCCAGTGGTCATCAAACCGTGGGGCGCAGGCAACAGCAGGGCGCGCAAGCTTGGCCATTGTAAACCTCGCCATGAACTTAAGTAGCTGTAACATATTCTTACTTTCCCTACACGTACTATATACATCGTGTATGGAGAAGATATTGCATTCCACCCAAAAATTCAATACCGAGATTCCACCGGAAATAAATGTTTTGGGTATTTAAGTTTTGTATCTTCCAGGGATGCGACACAAAGATTTTGAGAAAAATCCTCCCACCTCAAACTGCTCTTTACATGGAAACATTTCAGAAAATATTAACTTTCTCAAAAATAGTTCTAACGATTTTGATTAAAATACCGTAGAATAAGTGTATTTACATGGCAAATAAATTGTATATTTGAATTTTTTGGGAATAGTTTCTGAAGACCTGTTCACACTGGATGCAGTTTCCTGAATTTTACGTAGCTGGTAAACCGTAAGAGATAGGCAAAAATTTATACCCCAAATATATAGATCACGATAAACTCAATAAAACACACAATTTATGTGTTTTCGTGGAGTTGATCGTTTATGAGATATTCTTTGTTATTGGTTTCAGCTTTGAAAAACATACTTTTCTCATACAGGAATTTGTCAACTCCTGTCCATACAAACAAAGGAACTTCAGTCACATAGCAATCAGCTTTTGACTGTCACTTTAACCTATGGTACTCCCTTATTTCGCTCCTACTTACAAGGAAACAAGTAATAAGACTATTTCTGCTAATTTTTTTCTCGATTAGCATGAAGTAAATAGAAGAATAAGCTTTTTAACAATACTTTGTTGCAGAAATGTAGAGAAAGTCATGTGAATGGAACACATCAGATTTTTTTTTTTTGCATTATTCAGTAGTTTGTATTAATAAATGAAAATGTCCCGTTGCTGTAAGAGTGTGTAGAGAAAGTGACGTGAATGTAAGGCATGTTTAAATGCATGAAGGAGTGCAGTAAGCAATACCCCAGCCCAGGCAGAGAGCGTGCCCCCACTTTTGTCTAAAGCCTGTATAATAACCCCATGGGGAGGGTTGCCTGGCTGGCTTTACCGAGAAACGAGCGCCAGGGTTCAAGGGTGGAATATATACTGCCTCTTTTTGTTCCTTTCTTCAGCAAGGTTTCCGTCAAACACATAACCACATTATTAAGGGGCACTAGCCCTGATTTTTGGGGTAAAAATGGCAAAAATGTCATTACATCCTTTTCGTCTCTGTAACAAATTATTGTTAAAAAGCTTATGCTTCTATTTACTTCATGCTAATCGAGAAAAATTAGCAGAAATAGTCTTATTGCTTGCTTCCTTGTAAATAGAAGCGAAATAATAGGTTAAAGTGATTGTCCAAAACTGGTTGCTATGTGACTGATGTTCCTTTGTTTGTATGGACACGAGCTGACAAATTCCTGTATGAGAAAAATATAAGTTTTTTAAAGCTGAAACCAATACAATGAATATCTAAAAACGACTAACTTCACGAAAAAAAAAAAAAAAATGTGTATAACATAAATTATGTGTATTATCGTGATCTAAATTTTTTGTATAGTAAGTTTTTGGTCAATCTCTTACGGTTTATCACTTATGCAAAATTCCGTAAAATACATCCAGAATAAACATGTCTTCAGAGGATATTCCCAGAAAATTCAACATATACATTTAATTTGTCATGTAAACATCTTAAATATAAGAGATTATAATCAAAAACAATGTTTTTTCATGTAAACGGTAGCTTGTGGTGGGGGGGGGCTTTTCTTGAAAATCTTCGTGTCGTATCCTTGGAAGATACCAAACTTAAATACCAAGTTTGGTATTTATCGGTCTATTCGTTTTTGAGCTATGCTGCTTACACACACACACACACACACACACACACACACACACACACACACACACACACACATACACGGGCATTTTTCTAAAAATGTTTTTTTTTACTCAGGGGGTCTCGAAGCATGTATTTTCTGTGAAATCTCGGTATTGAATGTTTGGGTGCATTACAATAGCTTCTGTACACAGTACGTGTAGAGAAACTAAAAGCTCATTCTTAAGAGTGACAAAATTATACATTTATACGCGCCAAAAATAATAAATATTATTTGTGACTGTGGTATGTTTTATTAAAGTTAGGGTTAAATCACTTTAAATTTATTTTTATGCAGAGTCCAAAGTATTCCATTTTACTTTTACTTTCTCTAGCTCCGTATGCACTGTATACATAGGGATAGAGAAGTATTGTACTCCACCCAAATATTCGATGTCGATATTTCACCGACAATATATGTTTTGGGGTCCCCTGAATCCGAAAAACTTCTTTTAGAAAAAGGTTCGTGTGTGTCTAAGTGTATGTGTGTGAACAACTAGCTCAAAAACGTAATGACCGTTAAATACCAAACTTGGTATTTAAGTTTATTATCTTCCGAAGATGCGACATGAAGATTTTCAAGAAAATCCTCCCACCCTCAACTACCCTTTACGTGGACAATTTCTCAAAAATGGCTCTAACGATTTTGATTAAGATACCAGACATTAAAAGACATTTACACCTCAAATAAAACGTATATCTTGAATTTTCTGGGAACAGTCTCTAAAGACCTCTTTATTCTGAATGAATTTTGCCAAATTTTACGTAACTGGTAAACCATAAGAGTTAGCAGAAACTTACTTCACAAAAAATACAGAGAACGTTAAAACAGGCAATTTATGCCATCTAGTTTTTTTTTCTCGTGGAATTGACAATTTCTGAGATATTCCATGTTATTTTGCTTCAGATTTAAAATACTTAAAACTTTTATCACATGGAAAGTTGTAAACTTCTGCCACTACATAGAAACGGATTTCAATTACATGGCAGCCAGCTTTTAAGAGATTTTACATTCGCTTTCGCCTGGTGTATTCGTTTTTCCCCCCTACCTACAAGGAAGCAAGTAATTAAGAACATTTCTGTTTATTATTTAACACGGTTATCATAAAGTAGATAAAAGAATAAGTTTTTTAACAATAATTTGTTATATCGATGTAGAGAAAGTCGTGTGATGGAACACATCAGATTTTTACTTTCTCTACACGTACTATGTACATAGTGTATAGAGAATGTATTGTAATGCACCCAAAAATTCCATACAGAGATTTCACCGGAAATATGCGTTTTAAGGCCTGTTAGTATTCAAAGAATTTTTAGAAAAAAGGTTCTGTGTGTGTCTGTAAACACGAGCTAAAAACAAAAGTCGGTAAAATACCAAACTTAGTATATAATTTTATTATCTTCCAGGGGTGCGACATTAAGAGTTTGAGGAGAATCCCGCAACCCAAACTACCCTTTACATGGAAAAATTTTCAAAATTTTGATTTTCTCAAAAATGGCTCTAACCATTTTCATTAAAATACGATATATTTAAGATATTTATACGACAAGAAATGTATACCTTGAATTTTATATGAATAGCCTCTAAAGACCTCTTTATTCTGGATGAATTTTGCTGGACTTTGCATAAAATTCGATACCGAGGTTTCACCGGAAATGTACCTACGTTTTTAGGGTAGCCTGTATAAAAAACATACACACACACACACACACACACATTTTTAGAAAAAGGTGCGTGTGAGTGTGTCTGTATGTCTGTGAACACAATCTTTAAAAAACGAAAAGTCGGTAAAATACCAAACTTGGTATTTAAGTTCAGTATCTTCCAAGGATGCGACACGAAGATTTTCAAGAAAATCCCCCCAACCCCAACTACGCTTTAAATGGGAAAATTTTCGAAAATTTTTATTTTCTCAAAAATGGCTCTAACTATTTTGATTAAAATATCGTTTATTAAAGATATTTCCATGACAGATAAAATGTATATCTCGAGTTTTGTGGGAATATCCTTGAAGACATCTTTATTCTAGATCAATTTTGCATAACTGGTAAACCGTAAGAGATAGACAGAAACTTACTGCACAAAAAATGTAGAGCTCACTAAAACACACGATTTATGTTATATTCATTTTTTTTCGTGGAGTTGACCGTTTTTGAGATATTCTTTGTTATTGATTTCAGTTTTAAAATACTTATACTTTTCTCATTAAGGAACTTGTCAACTCCTGGCCACACAAAGAAACGGATTTCAATCCCATAGCAAGCACATTTTAAAACATTTGACTGTCGGTTTAGTCTAGTGTATTCCCTTATTTCTCTGCTACTTATTAAGGAAGTAAGTAATAAGACCCTAGTGCCAACTGTTTCTTGAATAGCATGAAGTAAATAGAAGAATTAGCATTTTAACAATAGTTTATTGTAGAGAAAGTCATGTGAATGTCTTTTTATTAAGATAATAAGTGGGCCCTTAAACATCAAACTACCCTTTACATTTCACTAGTATCTCTTTCTGCAGTCGCAGTCATCTGACTAGAGCGATATTGTCTAAACATCTTATCGCAGCTGATGTTCGTTTCTTTGAAACCTTGTCGCAACTGACGTGTGTCTGTATTGGTTATTGGTAACAAAGTGACAACCCAGGCAGCCAACCTTCACTTTTAATAACTGTCAGTTCCACAATTGTACTTTAAATTAATTCACTTACAATGTTTATGTAAAGTTTTATCCGTTCAAAATGTATTTAGTTCAAAAAGGGAGTGAAAATAAGCATTATTTGTATTTCTTATGTATGATATGAGTGCAATAATCTGAAATAAAATAACGTTTGTTTACATTTCATGTACTAGTTATTAAAAGCTAAAATAAAACAACTGCTCCCTATTTCTATTGTTGCTATCGATATTCGTATGTACATACACGGTCGGCCATGTCATAATTCAGGAGGCAGTGAAGAAAGAAAAAGAAAATGATTCGGTAAATAAACATGGTGGAATGCGTCTTTGAGAACTAATGAAAGTATTACAATGATAAAATCTTCCTTCCTATATATTATAAATTATTTCGCTGAATTGTCTCATCAAATACAACTCGTGTTTTCATCTCTTAGGTTAATACACGCCGGTCATGAATTATCGACAAGATGAAAACCCTCGTGGCATCTATTACTTATGACTCTTTCGTTTATGTCACGTGATCGTAGGAAGTGGCAATCCAGTACATTGGCGTGTAAAATTCCAACCAATTGGTACTCATTATCTATGTATTTTAATAGTTTTTACTTTCTCTACACGTACTATGTACCTACATAGTGTATAGAGAAGGTATTGCATTCCACCCAAAAATTCAATACCGAGGAAATAGACGTTTTAGGGTCTCCTGTATCCAAAAAAAGTATTTTCAGAAAAAGGTCTGTGCCATGTGTGTCTCAGTGTGTATCCGTGTGTCTGTGAACACGATAACTCAAAAACAAAAAGTCGGTAAATACAAAACTTGGTATGTATGTGTATGTATTTATTTCTCTGCAAGTGGGTATCACCCGGTGGCAGAGTTATATCTGTATACAAGATATATAAACAACAAATCACAGCTGCCAGTTTATGGCTTTGTAAGCTAGATATAATAGTTATTTACAACAAATATGAAAACATTAATTTTTCTCTCAATTCAGATTAATTAATTTCATAATTAGAATCACCAACCAATTTAACATTTGTATTTACAACAATATAAAATCACAAGCATTTCATTTAAGGAATATTTACAAAAATTATCCAACATTAAAATCAAGATTCTTCCTAAATTTCTTCAGAGACAGGGGACAACCCCAAAGGCTGCTCCAGGCAATTCATTCCAGTCTTTTATGGTTCTATTTACAAAGGAGAACTTTCCCATGTCAGTTTTGTATCTTCTACCCTTAATTTTGAACGGATGATCGTTTCGTGCATAGTAAGTTGGGTTTTCCAGTTTGTCAGTAACGTCCTCCCATGCGTTTAAGCCAGCGTAAGCTTTAAATAAAGCGCACAACCTCTGTTTCTCACGCCTAACTTTCAACGGCTCCCATTTTCTCTCCTCAGCGTTTGTAGGCCCAAAATATTTACCCCTTTTTATGAATGTTATAGCCCTTTTCTGGATCTTTTCTAACGAATCAATTTGATTTACTCTATACGGGTGCCAACAAGTTACTCCAAATTCCATGACCGGCCGCACTAAGGACTTGTACGCGATTTCCCTGGACTTTGCCCTCCCCTTTTTTAAAATCCTCATTAAGAAGTGCAGTGTTTTCCACGCTTTCTTAGATACAGAATTTACCTGCTCGTCCCATCCAGCGTTACTCACCAAGTAAACTCCCAAGTATTTGCAGCTGTCCACCTGTGGAATTTTTTCCACACCCATGTGATAGTTCTGCAGAATTTTTTCCCTAGATCTATTAAATGCAATTGACTTACTTTTGCCAGCGTTAATTTTCATTTTATTTGCAGCAGCCCAATCACTAATTTCATTTAAATCACCCTGAAGAGCAGTCTCATCTTCAATATTTCATAAGCATCTTCTAGGGATGCGACACGAAGATTTTGTGAAAAATCTCCCCACCCCAATCTACCCTTTACGTTGAAAAATTTTTGATTTTCTCAAAAATGGCTGTAACGATTTTGATTAAAAAACGTATATTAAACATATTTATATGGCAAACAACATGTATATCTTGAATTCTCTGAGAATAGCCTCTAAAGACCTCCTTTTCTGAATGAATTTTGCTGAAGTTTGTGTAACTGGTAAACCGTAAGAGATAGACAAAAACTTATTGCACAAAAATGTAGATCACTTTAAAACACACAATTTACGTTTTTTTCGTGTAATTGACCATCATTCTTTGTTATTTGTTTCAGATTTAGAATACTTAAACTTTTCTCACCCGGGAAGTTGCCCTGCATAGAAAAGGTTTTCAACCACATGGCAACCAGCTTTAAAATATTTGACTATCGTTTTAGTCTAGTGTATTCCATTATTTCCCTTCTACTTACAGGAAGCAAGTAATTAAGACAATATCTGCTAATGACCATCTTGATTATCATAAAGTACATAGAGGATTAAGCTTTTTAACAATAATTTATTTCAGAATTGTTGAAAAAGTCATGTGAATGGAACACATCAGCTCTTTTTTTATCACGCCCACGTGCATCAGTGTGCATTGATATTCCCGTACATAATGTCAGAAGTTCCAAAACGTTTTGGGGAAAGGTCTATCGCTGAAATAGACATGTTAATTGAAAACTCAAAAGCTGCAGAATACAAAAACAACAGAGAGAGTGTGTGGAAACAGTTCAAGGAATTCTGTAAGCAACGAGGACATGATTTAGGATATGGGCATCAAATATACATCAAGACAAATGGAATATTATTCTTCGTGTCCATATAGGCTAATCATTGTTATTTTTACTTTCTCTACACGTACTATGTACATAGTGTATAGAGAATGTATTGCACTCCACCCAAAAATTCGATACCGAGATTTCACCGGAAATACATGTTTTGGGTCCCACTGAACCCAAAAAAAGTATTTTTACAAAAAGGTCCGTGAGTGCGTGTATGTGTGTGTCTGTGTGCTTGTGGACAGCATAGCTCAAAAACGAAAAGACCGTTAAATACCAAACTTGATATTTAAGTTTGGTATCTTCCAAGGATGCGACACAAAGATTTTCAAGAAAATGCCCCCACCCCCAGCTACCCTTTACATGGAAATTTTTATTTTCTCAAAAATGGCTCTAACGATTTTGATTAAAATGTCACATATTAAAGATATTTACCTGACAAATAAAATGTATATCTTGAATTTTCTGGGAATAGCCTCTGTAGATTACTTTATTCTGGATGAATTTTACGGAATTTTGCATAACTGCTAAACCGTACGAGAGGGACAAAAACTTAACACACAAAAATTGTAGAGCACATTAAAACACACAGTTTATGTCATATATTTTTTTTCGTGGAGTTGATCTTTTTTGACGTACTCCTTGTTTTTGGTTTCAGCTTTGAAAAACTTATACTTTTCTGATACGGAATTTGTCAACTCCTATCCACACAAACAAAGGAACTTCAGTCACATAGCAACCAGCTTTTGACTTTCACTTTAACCTATGGTACTCCCTTATTTCACTTCTACTTAAAGGAAGCAAGTAATAAGACCATTTCTGCTATTTTTTTCTCGATTAGCATGAAGTAAATAGAAGCTTCAGCTTTTTAATAATAAATTGTTGCAGAGATGTAGAGAAAGTCACGTGAATGGAACACATCAGATTTTTATTCACAGAATAGTCTTAATAAATAAAACTCGATCTACAACTGTTTTCTAGATAAAAGTTGAGCTCTGGTTATATTATTTATGATACTTTCTTCCATTCTATTTAGTTGAATGAACGGAGAAATGTTTAAGCCTGGAGACCTGTTACATCTTCACCTTATCTGAGCAACAGGATTCATTTATGGCGTTCTGGATAGCAATAGGACAAAGATTGACCCGTCTGCAAATAAAGTCCCTCCAGAAACCAGCCTAAAGCACCCCAATAGCCCTTGGCTAGGTGAAGAAATTACAAGTACTTATTTGTTGCAGAGTGGGGATAGCTCGCCATTTTGAGAAACATGTGAAACTCGATAAATGAGGGACCTTCCGAGAAAGAACCTTCCACAGCTCTGGGTTTTTTGTGCTCTGGTTTGATTAATGAACGGAATCAAAGGAACAATATTCTGGCAGAAGTCTTCTCCGAGATGATGAACAAAGCGTCCAAACATCACGAGAAATGTTCAATTAGAAGTTGTTCTGTGTCCTCATTTCGTTATTAGTTAATTTCTCATGTGGCAAAAGTTCATAGTGTTTCATTTCTTAAAACAGGGCAAATTAATGAATGGCTATGAGGCGCCCCGGGTTCGATCCCAAGCGCCCGCATGTGGGATTTGTGGTGGACGAAGTGGCTTTTCTCCGGGTCCCCCGGTTTCCCCCGCCGTTCATTCCACCAAATTGCTTCATCATCACCTTTCCTAACATCAATTTCGCTTACATTTCATATCATCCTTATGCTCTTGCCTGGCTGAGGGCCGACCCCTCGTAACAGGCTCTGCATTCTCTGGTTTCGTGACCCCATGTGAGATTTGTGGTGGCGGTGCAGGGGCGGGGTTTCAGGGAGGATAAGCCGATTACGAAACGAAACGAATGACTAAGAACTCTAACCTGTTTACAGTTGCAGTTAAAGTGGCTAAGGCTTTCGTCTGGACCTGGCGTTCGGGAGGTCGTCGCCCGACCTCTCTCACCCATGGGATTTTTCCCAGGTCACTAGACAAACGCTGATTCCGAAACTTCCTGCACCTTCATTTCATCTAATTGGTCTCTTTCTAGGGTTGTAAGTGTCGGGGAGGCAGGCGGTGATGGCGCCATTCCGTAAATACGCTCTCGGCGGTGGGATGGCATTGGATTCGTCTGTAGGACCCGGGGGGTTCGGTCAACCCAGCGTCGAGATGAACAACTGCTTGGACTCTGTTAGGGACCTTCTACAGCTACTCTTTCCCCGCGGTCCGGTTTCGGCCGCCCGTTGATAATATGCTCATATCCTCCGGAGGTCTGGCGCACAATAAGCTCATCCCGCGCCTGGGTTCGATCCCAGACGACTACATGTGGGATAAGTGTTGGACAAAGCGGCGCAGTGGCGGGTTCTCCGGCTTCCTTGGTGCTCCCTTCATTCCATGTATCATCTGTGTCATCGCCTGCGGTGCCATATGTAGTAAAAGCGGGCGTTAAACACTACCAGTTCATATGTTAACAGTAATTTACCCCAATGTTCATATTTGGCAAAATATGTGAAACAACACAAGTACAGACGCTTGTAGTTTCAAAGATATCTTATTCACCACGAACCAGCAAACTAAACCAAGCCTCCAACCTGTAGAAAATATCGACAATTGTGAAAATAAATAAATTTTGTACTGCGGTAAACTTTGGTGTTTTTGGTGTCTTATAATGGTGCAAACACTAAAATCATAAAAGTGCAAGAAAACGCATGAATGTAGTTTTAAAGTTTCAAATGGGCAAATAATTTTTTTTTCTTATATATTTTTTAAATGCCCCTTCGGTGCATATTGCCACTTATTTTGACAATTTCACCAAAAGCCTTAAAAAGCTGTTGCTGAGTATTGTAATAAAATTAAAAAAAAAATCTGATGTGTGCCATTCATAAGACCTTCTCCAAATCGCTGTATCATATGATCGTTAAAAAACACATTCTTGTAACCACTTCATGATAATCGAGATAAACATTAGCAGAAATGGTCTTATTACTCAGTTCCTTATAAGTAGAAAGGAATACACTAGGATAAACCGAGAGTCAAATGTTTTAAAATGTGGTTACCATGGGATTGAAATCCGTTTCTATGTAGGGCCAGGAGTTTGCAACTTTCTGTGTGAGAAAATGTTAAGCATTTTCAATCTGAAACAAATACCTAACAAGGAATATATCAGCAATGGTCAGTTCCAAGAAAAAATATGACATAAATGATGTGTTTTAACGTGATCTAGGTACATTTTTTGTGTACTAAGTTTTTGTTTATCTTTTACGGTTTACCAGTTATACAAAATTCATTCTTTAGAGCCTATTCCCAGAAAATTCAAGGTATACATTTTATTTGCCATGTAAAATAGCTTTAATATACGGTATTTTAATCAAAATCTTAAGAGCCATTTTTGAGAAAATAAAAATTTTCGGAATCTTTTCCATGTAAAGAGTAGTTTCGTGTGGGGGGATTTATTTGAAAATCTTAATACTTAAATACCAAGTTTGGTATTTTACCGAATTTTCACCGTGTTCACCGACAAATACACACGGACCTTTTTGTGAAAATGCTTTTGGATCCAGGGAGCCCTAAAATGTATTTTTTCGGTGTAATCTGAGTATTGAATCTTTGGGTGCAGTACAATACATTCTCTATATATTATGTACATAGTACGTATAGGGAAAGCAAAAATTCAAATCAATAAAACAATTCTGAAATGATTAATGCCACATAGATATTTGACATGAATTGTGTGTTTGCATGATATCTAAGTTAAGCAAAAGTCAACCAGAGTGAAGCTATTCCCAGAAAATTTAACGTGCCTATGCATTTTATTTGTCACACAAATATCTACGTGTGATATTTAATCAAAATCGTTGGAAGAGTTATTCAGAAAATAACGAAACATTTTCCAGTAAATCATGATTGAAATGGGGGGGAGGGAGATTTGTGTTGCATCTTTGGCATATTTAACCGACTTTTCGATTCTGAGTTATGCTGTCCACAGAGAAAAATTCACACACGATATGTGGGGACCTTTTCATACGAGGGCCGTTTTTTTTTCAACCTCCGATAGGCTATCAATAAAAGACAAGTTCATAGAAAATAATTATGTTATTACTAAACGTTTTGTACACTTATGGTTACTTTTCAACATAATCATTGAAAAGATCTTCGTTGGTTTGAAAGTGCTGCCCTCCTGGCCACGTCTTCAGTTCAGGGAAAAGGTGAAAGTCGCTGGGTCAGGTCACGACTCGGCGGCGGATGATCGAAAATGTCCCATTGAAATTGTTCAAGGAGCCGATAGGTTGTGTGGACGAGCGTTGTCATGGATCAACACAATTCCTCAAGTCAGCATTCCTCTTCGTTTGTTTTGAATGGCTCTCCGCAAACGTCGTAAAGTACCAAGATCTTCAAAACAACGTCAATGCTCATTTGAAATCATTGGCAGTAACCTTTTTTTGAAGCGGGTATTGCAAAGCTTGTACACAGGTACGATAAAGTAACCATAAATGTACAAAACTTTTAGTAATAAAATAATTGTTTTCTATGAACTTGTTATTTATAGCCTATCGGAGGTTGAAAAAAAAACGGCCAAAGGCTTTTTCGTTCAATTGCCCTCAAAATACGTATTTGCTGTGAAATAGAAATTTTTGATGGGACGCAATACTTCCTCTGCTTAATGCAAAGACGAGCTGGAGAGTAAAATCAATTTTCTGCTTTTTAGTGATCTAAGAGAAATCTTTCAATGTGGTTTTCAGTTTTGTATTTCTGTCTTACAAGCTTAGCACACAATTTTCTAATTAAAGATAAATTACATTAAAAACTAATTCAAAAGTAAGAATTGCGCTTTCTAATAAATTAATATTATTTCTAAAGTAATGAACTTTATCTATTACAACTTTCTCTACAGTTACTATGTACATAGCGTATAGATAAAGTATTTTATTGCACCCAAAAATTCAATACCGAGATTTCAACGGAAATATGTTTTGAGACCCCCTGCATCCAAAAAAGTATTTTTAGAAAAATGTCTGTGTGTGTCAAAAACTAAAAGTCCGTTAAATACCAAACTTGGTATTTAAGTTTGGTATCTTTCAAGGATGCGAAAATCCCCCCCCCAACTACCTTTTACATGGACATTTTTTCGAAGAGTTTTGTTTTCTCAAAAATGGCTCTAACGATTTTGATTAAAATATCGGATATTAAAGACATTTAGCTGACAAATAAAATGTATATCCTGAAATTTCTGGAATAGCCTCTAAGGACTACTTTATTCCGGATGGATTTTACGGAATTGTGCATTACTGCTAAACCGTAAGAGATGGACAAAAACTTACTACACAAAAAATGTAGAGCACGTTAAAACACACAATTTGTGTTGAATACATCTTTTTGTGGAGTTGATCTTCTTTAAGATATTCCTTGTTTTTGGTTTCAGCTTTGAAAAACTTATACTTTTCTCATACAGGAATTTGTCAACTCCTGTCCATACAAACAAAGAAACTTCAGTCACATAGCAACCAGCTTTTGACTATCACTTTAACCTATGGTACTCTCTTATTTTGCTTTTACTTACAAGGAAGCATGTAATAGTCCATTTCTGGTAATTTTTTCTTCATTAGCATGAAGTAAATAGAAGCATAAACTTTTTAATAATAATTTGTTGGAAACATGTAGAGAAAATCATGTGAATGGAACACATAAGATTTTTCATCCTGGTCATGCAAATAGATCGGAATTTCAATGTTATTTCATAGTAACCCAAAATTTAGATCTGTTAAAACCCACACTTTATGTCATATAGGTACATTTAGTTTGTGGAGTTAGCCATTTCCGAGATATCCCTTGTTATTGGTTTCAATTTTATAATAATTTTCTCAAACGGAAAGTCTTCATTCGTTTCTTTTTTACTCCTGGCCATGCAAAGAGAAGCGAATTTTAATGCACCATATAACTATCAGCTTTTCAAACGTTTGTTTCTATTATACCTAGAAGAAAGCGCGTATTAAAATGTTTGTCTTGATTAGGGTTAACTTTGGTGAAAGTGGTTGCTGTGCAATACGAAATAAAAGCTAATCACTACGTAACACAATCTTTGCAGGTCCCATTTGAGAAAAGTTAATTTCTTTAAAATTGAAACCAATAACATCGAATATCTCAAAAACGGTCATATCTACAAGAAAAAACATATATAACATATATTGTGTGTTTTAGCGGAATGTATAACTTTTGTATAGTGAGCTTTTGTCTATCTGTTACGTTTAACCCTTATGCAAAATTCTGAAAAATTCAACCAGAATGAAGAGCTCTTCAGAAGCTACTCCAGAAAAAAATATATTTTATTTGTGATGTAAATATCCTTAATATACGGCATTTTAATCAAAATCGTTAGGCCATTTTTGAGAAAATCAAAATTTCGAAACATTTTCCATGTATTAAAGTGTAGGATGATATTCTTGAAAGCTTTGTGGTGCATCCTTGGAAAATACTTACGTTTTTGACCTATAGCATCCATTGACACACACACACACGGACCTTTTTTCTAAAATCCATTTTTGGACTCGGTGGATTTCAAATACAATACCTTCTCTATCCACTATATAGGTATATTGTACATGCGGGCTAGAGAAAGTAAAATGTCGTGTAAATATTTCATATTTTTACTTTTTCTACACGTACAATGTACATAGTGTATAGAGAAGGTATTCCATTGCACCCAAAAATTCTATTCCGAGATTTCAGCGGAAATACGTGTTTTAGGATTCCCTGTATCCAGAAAAGAATTTTTAGAAAAAGGTTCGTGTGTGTCTATGGACAGCATAGCTCAAAAACGATAATACCATAATTTTGGTAAGTTTGGTATCTTCCAAGGATGTGATACGAAGATTTTCAAGAAATTCGAAATGTTTTCCATATGTAAAAAGCATTTTTGAAAAAAAGTCCGTGTGTGTATGTGTATGTCGACAGCATGGCTCAAAAACGAAAAGACCATTAAATACCAAACTTGGTATTTAAGTCTGGTATCTTTCAAGGATGCGACCCGAAGATTTTCAAGAAAATCCCCGCCCCACCACAACTACTCTTTACATGGAAACATTTTCGAAATTCTTAATAGGCTTATTCTTCTATCTACTTCATGCTAATCGAGATAAACATTAGCAGAAACGGTTTTATTGCTTAGTTCCTTATAAGTAGAAGGGAAATAAGGGAATACACAAGGCTAAAACGACAGTCACATGTTTTAAAATTCGGTTGCTATGGGATAGAAATCCCTTTCTTTGCGTGGCCAAGCGTTGATAACTTTACGTATGAGAAAAGTTTGTTTTTTAAAACTGAAATCATTAACAAGGAATATCTCGAAAACGGCCAACTCCACGAAAATAATGTAGAGAAGATAGTGTATTACACCCGAAAATTCAATAGCGAGATTTCACCGGAGATACATGTTATGGGTCCCCCTGAATCCAAAAAAAGGCATTTTTGAAAAAAGGTCCTGTGTGTGTCTGTGGACAGCAGAGCTAAAAAAAAAAACCATTAAATACCAAACTTACAGTATCTTCCAGGTATACAACATGAAGATTTTGAGGGAAATCCCCCTAGCACAACTACCCTTTACAAGGAAACATTTTCAAAATTGATTTTCTCAAAAATGGTTCTAACAATTTTGATTAAAATCTCGTATATATTAAAGATATTAACATCCCAAATACAATGTATATCTTGAATTTTCTGGGAATAGCCTCTGAAGACCTATCTATTCTGGATGATTTTTGCATAACTAATAAACTGTAAGACATAGATTAAAACTTGCTGTACAAAAAAAGTGTAGATCTCCTTAAGACACACAATTTATGTTATATGCATTTTTTTCCGGGAGCGTATTGTTTTTATGATATGCCTTGTTTCAGATTTAAAATACTTAAACCAGCTTTTAAAATATTTGAGTGTCGGTTTATCCTAGTGTATTCCCTTATTTCGCTTCTACTTACAAGGAAGCAAGTAATAAGACTATTTCTGCTAATGTTTATAATGAATATGAGATGAAGCTTGTCTCGAGGGCTCACCGTTGTAGAGCATGGCAGTGGAGGACGCCAGTTTCCGCTGCTGTTGCTGCTGGTGTTGCTGATGGACAGCGACGGCCGCCGACGCCAGGCGCCGAGCACTCAACAGGTCATCTGGAAGTCGCCACATGATGGCACGCGCGACAGTCAGTAGTCACATATTGGTGCGAGCACTTGTGTGAATTCCATGCGACTGCCGCTCAGTCACTCAGCCAGGGGGTGGCTAAGCCTCCGCCCCTACCCTCTCGCCCACGAGCGAGATAGAAACCCTATTTTTTCCCTTCCCTCCTTGCTGCACAGCATCCCCTGTTGCATGGCCTCTCTAGGCGAACCCTGTACCTTGATTTTTTATGCCACTCTTCATTCCACTAACATTTTAAATAAAAACTCTTATATGTTCCATTCACATGACTTTCTCTACATCTCTGCAATTAATTATTATTCTATTTACTTCGAGAAAAAATTAGTAGAAATAGTCTTATTACTTGCTTCCTTGTAAGTAGAAGTGAAATATGACAGTACCATAGGTTAAAGTGATAGTCAAAAGCCGGTTGCTATGTGACTGCAGTTCCTTTGTTTGTATGGACACGAGTTGTGAGATTCCTGTATGAAAAGATTATGTTTTTCAAAGCTGAAATCCAAAAACAAGGAATATCTCAAAAACGATCAACTCCACGAAAAAAAAAAAAAAACTGCGTATAACATAAATTGTATATTTTAATGTGCTCTACATTTTTTGTGCGATAAGTTTTTGTCCATGTCTTGCGGTTTAGCAGATTTGCAAAATTCCGTAAAATTCATCCAGAATAAAGTAGTCTTCAGAGGCTATTCCCAGAAAATTCAAGATATACATTTTATTTGTCAGGTAAATATCTTTAATATACGAGTTTTTAATCAAACTCGTTACAGCTATTTTTAAGAAAAACAAAATTTTCGAAATTTTTTCCATGTAAAGGGTAGTTTGGGGTGGGGGATTTTCTTGAAAATCTTCGTGTCGCATCCTTGGAAGATACCAAACTTAAATAATAAGTTTGGTTTTTAACGGACTCTTCGTTTTTGAGCTATGCTGTCCACAGACACACACACACACACACACACACACATACGGACCTTTTTCCAGACGTGCTTTTTTTAGATTCGGGGGACCCAAAACATGTATTTCCGGTGAAATCGCGGTACCGAATTTTTGGGTGGAATACATACCTTCTCTATACAGTATGTACATAGTACGTGTAGAGAAAGTAAAAAAGGTATGTATTTTTTCTTCGACCACATTTTTTCATGGTTTATATTTTTTTTCTGAAAGCTGCACATAAGCTATTGGATTAATTCTAGATCACATTATAGAACTCATTATTAAGAATCTCTGTAATAAATTTCAAAGTTGTATCATGAATAATTTTTGCAAAAAAGGGACATAAGTTTCTAGTAAAAATAATATATAACCTCAGGATAAAAACAGCTGATCATTAAAGTTACTTATCAGATATGTACAAAATGTGTACTGTGTATGTAATAGGCACCAGTGTACATGCACATGAAATTTCTTGAGCTTATCTTTAATAGTTTAAGAGAAATAATGGGTATTTTAGTAAAAGGATACAATTTTTGCTTATTTCAGTCTCCCACACATTAAAATACGTTAGATAAATAATAAATTAAGTCAGTAGATAAACGAGGATGTCGTTAATAAATACTTTCATTGGTCCACTCTGGTGGAACAGAAAACGCGAATAAATACCGTCAGGAGCCAGGAACTAGTCGCCCGAGTATACTCGGGCGGGGGCAAATAACCACGGTACCTATCCGCTTTTCTCGCGGATTTACCCGTGTGATATAAAAGATGTAGTCCTGCGCAAGCGTTTATGTCTGGGTCAAAGTAATGTGGGCAGGGTGTTTCCCTTGGTGCTGCCGGCGCGGGCTGGCTTACCTACCGGAGTGGTCACCCACCCAGAGACAGACCAGGCGCGGTACTGCTTAACTTGGCCAGCCGCTTGCGGGCTGTCAAGGAAAGCAGTGCCAGCTAGCGGGGAGAACTGAAAGGATGTAGGTACGGGGTGGGGGAAAGCCAGTGTTGCAGAATCTGGTCGGAGTACAACTGGACGGTCACCCATCCGAGCCCGATGCTGCTTAACTTGGCGGGTAATACTGTAAGGAAGGGAGAGGCGGCCGAAAACTACCATCCCAAGGCGTCCTTGGGAAGGCGGTAGCTTACGCGTCTCCTAGGCAGCGTGTGGTCGTAAAGACCGAGAGTGTTCACCAGAGGATTTGGGTGAGGAGCAAGTTTAGTGTAGATTGTGCGAGCTCTTTCTCGCACAACGTCCACTATGTAAGGGAATGGAGAATGTGTGACGGGGATCTACGGTCTGTGCCATATATCATCCTCAGTGCCCTGTTCTGCACAGTCTACAGTCTGCGGATGGTGGAACGAGCCACCGAACCCCAGACCTCGCAGCCGTACAGCATCAGGGGCGGGATGACCGTAGTTTTAGGTGTGTAGGCATGGCGGAGCGGAAGATGGGAAACAACTGCCGTAGGGCAGCGTGTCCCATACCGACCTTCTCCCTGACATGTGGAGTGAAAGTAAGGCCGCGGTCGAGGAGGACTCCAAGGTACCCAGGGGATCCGCCGCCGCCGCAACCTCAGGGACCTCTCCGGCCGCCAGCCACGGACTTTAGCCAGCTCTTCTGCGGGCTGATGGCCATCCGCCACTGTTCACTCCATACCGTTTGCAAGAGGTGGCCCTTTTATTGTGCTGGGACGCGGAAAGAAATACTCCGGTAACCGAGGTTCCAGGTAACATACCAAAATAGTTACCAGCAGACCGGAAACACCACTTCTTTGTTTTGGGTGCGTGACCGGGATCAGGTACTTCCCATTTATAGCATTCTAAACCTAAGAGGGCCAGTGCACTCCTTTCTCGACAAAGTTAAATTGATCAAATTGATGACCCATTTTTCTCTGCATCTATAAGGAGTACGCTTATCAAACTTTCATTGTCCTTCATCATAATGTTAACACGTTTGTTTAATTTTCTTTTGAAGTTTTATTAATTTTACTTTCTCTACACACACTATGTACATAGTGTATAGAGAAAGTATTGTATTGCACCTAAAAATTCCATACAGAGATTTCACCGGAAATATACATATGTTTTAAGGTCTCCTATAACCAAAAAAAACTGATGTGTTCCATTCACATGGCTTTCTCTACATCTCTGCAACGAAGTATTGTTAAAAAGCTTATGTTTCTATTTACTTCATGCTAATCGACGAAAAATTAGCAGAAATAGTCTTATTACTTGGTTTCTCGTAAGTAGAAGCGAAATGAGGGAGTAAAGTGGTAGTGAAAAGCTGGTTACTATGTGACTGAAGTTCCTTTGTTTGTATGGGCAAGAGTTAACAAATTCCTGTATGAGAAAAGTATAAGTTTTTTAAAGGAATAACAAGGAATATCTCAAAAACATTCCCCTGCACGAAAAAGATGCATATGACATAAATTGTGTGTTTTAACGTGCTCTACATTTTTTGTGTTGTACGTTTTTGTCCATCTCTTATGGTTAAGCAGTTAAGCAAAATTCCATAAAATTGTGTGTGTATGTATGTATGTATGCATGTATGTATGTATGTATGCATTCATGCATGTATGTATGTATGTGTGTATGTATGTATGTATGTATGTATGCATGTGTGTATGTATGTATGTATGTGTGTATGTATGTATGTATGTATGTATGCATGTGTGTATGTATGTATGTATGTATGCATTCATGCATGTATGTATGTATGTGTGTATGTATGTATGTATGTATGCATGTGTGTATGTATGTATGTATGTATGTATGTGTGTATGTATGTATGTATGTATGCATGTGTGTATGTATGTATGTATGTATGCATTCATGCATGCATGTATGTATGTATTCATTCATGCATGTATGTATGTATGTATGTATGTATGTATGTATGTATGTATGTGTGTATGTATGTATGTATGTATGTATGTATGTATGCATGTGTGTATGTATGTATGTATGTATGCATTCATGCATGCATGTATGTATGTATGTATTCATTCATGCATGTATGTATGTATGTATGTATGCATGTGTGTATGTATGTATGTATGCATGTGTGTATGTATGTATGTATGCATGTGTGTGTATGTATGCATGTATGTATGTATGCATGTGTGTATGTATGTATGTATGCATGTGTGTATGTATGTATGTATGCATGTATGTATGTATGTGTGTATGTATGTATGTATGCATGTATGTATGTATGTATGCATGTATGTGTGTATGTATGTATGTATGTATGTGTGTATGTATGTATGCATGTGTGTATGTATGTATGCATGTGTGTATGTATGCATGTATGTATGTATGCATGTATGTATGCATGTGTGTATGTATGTATGCATGTGTGTATGCATGTATGTATGCATGTATGTATGAATGTATGTATGTATGTATGTATGTATGCATGTATGTATGTATGCATTCATGCATGTATGTATGTATGTATGCATGTGTGTATGCATTTTGTATGCATGTATGTATGTATGTATGTATGTGTGTATGTATGTATGTATGTATGTATGTATGTATGTATGTATGTATGTATGTATGTATGTATGTATGTATGTATGGGCAACAAAGCTCAAAAACGAAAAGTCCGTTAAATACTAAACTTGGTATTTAAGTTCAGTAGCTATCTTCCAAGGATGCGACACGAAGATTTTGATTTTCTGTAAAATGGCTCTAGGGATTTTGATTAAAATATCGTGCATTAAAGATATTTACCAGACAAATAAAATGTATACTATCTTGAATTTTCTGGGAATAGTCTCTGAAGACTTCTTTATTCTGTGTCAATTTTACGGAAATTTGCTTAACTGCTAAACCGTAAGAGATGGACAAAAACTTACCACACAAAAAACGTAGAGCACCTTAAAACACACAATATATGCTATATACATTTTTTTCGTGGAGTTGCTTGATTTTGAGATATTCCTTGTTTTTGGTTTCAGCTTCGAAAAACATACTTTTCTCATACAGGAATTTGTCAACTCGTGTCCATACAAACAAAGGAACTTCAGTCACATAGCAACCAGCTTTTGATTGTCACTTTAACCTATGCTACTCCCTTATTTCGCTTCTACATACAAGGAAGCAAGTAATAAGACTATTTCTGATAATTTTTTCTCGATTAGGTGAAATAAATAGAATAATTTGTTGCAGAGATGTACAGAAAGTCGTGTGAATGGAACACATCAGATGTGTTATAAAGCATTACCAATTAAATAAATGGGTTTACATCATTTCAATTCCACATATATTTGCATTCTGATAATATTAGTTTATTTTATCAACTCTAAGCAGGTAATAAAGATCCATTCTCTTCGAATCAAATAGATATTGCACTAGAGATATCATTTTTACTTTTTCTAACATGTACAATGTACATATTAGGTAGCGAAAGTATTGTATTCCAACCAAAATACTATACCTAGATTTCTAAAAAATACATGTTTTGAGGACGCCTTTAAAATATTAAATAATGTCCTATGTGTGTGAACGACATAACTTAAAAAAGAACAGTTTCATTAAGTATTAAACTTAATACTTATTTAAACCAGCCTCTTCCAAAGATGCGACACAAAGATTTTAAAGAAAATTCCCCCACCCCAAACTACCTTTATGTGGAATATTTGGCGAATTTTTTATCTTATCAAAAATGGCTCAACAATTTTGATTAGCCCGTCTGGGTAGTGTGGTGATAGCGTGTCTGCCTCACATTCAACAAGTCGTGAGTTCGAATCTCGCTTAGGATGAGTTACCTGACAAGGGGTTTTCAGGGTTTTCCCTTACCTTGAGAAAACGAATGTCGAATAACTTTAAGCTCCGTGTTTGTCAAGATTATTTCACCAATTTCATTTATTTATCGTCGAATTTGACCAACTACTATACACTATGTACATAGTACGTGTAGAGAAAGTAATACGCTTTTGTAAGAATAATTTGTTGCAGAGTGGGTAGAGAAGGTATTGCGAATTTAGTATATCGGATTATTTATTAAAATGCTTTTACATGTTTATTTGTTTTGGATTCTTGGAGAGACAAAATGCGTATTTGTGAAGAAATCTCGATATATACAATATTTATTAGATCGATATTGGTAACGCCGACGATGAAACACGTGAAATAACAATAAATTGCTGTTAATGTTTATCATGAGTAAATAGAAGAATTTGTTGCTGAATATGTAGAGAAAGGCATGTGAGTGTTAGACTTCAGACTTCGTACATCGTAATTTGTTTTTTATTTTATTTTTTTTTTCATGTTAGTCATGCAAGCATAAGGAATTTCAGAGTAATCACATGGAGAGCTGCTCGGTTACAATCGGTTTAGCTAGTGCATTCCTTTTTACTTTCTCTACACGTTCTCGTACATAGTGTATAGAGAAGGTATTGCATTCCATCCAAGAATTCCATACCGAGATTTCACCGTAAATATATGTTTTAGGTCTCCTGTATCCAAAAATGTTTTTTTATTCAGGGGTCTCAAAACATATGTTTCCGACGAAATATCGGTATCGAATGGCTTTAGTTAGTGTATTCCTTTTTAATTTCTCTACACGAACTCGTACCTAGTGTATAGGGAAGGTATTGCATTCCCCCAAATGTTCGACACCGACATTTCACTGGAAATATATGTTTTAGGATGTCCTGTATCCAAAAAAACAACACAATTTTTATACAGAGGACCCTAAAACGTGTATTTCCGGTGAAATATCAGTATTGAATTTTTGGGTGAAACACAATAGCTTCTCTATACACTATGTACATGGTACATGTGGAGAAAGTAGTGAGCTTTTGTATGAATATTTTTTGTAGAGTGGGTAGAGAAAGTCATGCGAATTTAGCACATCGAATTATTTTAAAACAATTTTTATCTTGTTAATTGGTTTTGGACTCTTGGAGACTTAAAATGTGTTTCTGTGACGAAATCTCGATATGTACCACCAATAAAGACAATATTCGTTACGATCAAACTCGTGGATGTAAATGATAATGGCTTCGCTGCCAGAAGACAATTAATGCCGCGACGCGAGACGCAGGCGCCGGGCTCTTTTCATCGAGCTGAGAGAGAAAAAAAGGAAGACGTCAAGGTGGAACACCCCCTTAGCCCCGCTGCACAAGCCACATCCTTCCGACATGGAAAAATACTTCCTTCCTCCTATTGGCGGAGGTGGAGTCACGTGGTCGACAAGAAACTTGGTCGAGTTTAAAGTGAAGCTATCAAGAATACAATATCGCGACGCCCCGTGGCGCTTGGCTTAGCGGAAACCTGTTTTAATGTTATTTAAACAATCATATATCACGGAGCGGTGTCAAGTGGGGGATTTGGGCAAGGCGCATGGCATTACTGGGACCCCTACCGCTTCGCCCTCCCATCTGAAAGTCAAATGTTGAATCGTTATTGCAGCCCTGCTCTCTCTCATATAGCCCGGATTTGTGTTGAGCTCCTTCTTCATAATGGTGACGTGTTCCCTCGCTATCCGATCGTTACCTGTCTCTCTGTTCGTCTCTTCATCCAGCTGTTCACGTATTGTCTGTCTATTCATCCAGCTGTTCACGCATTGCCTGTCTCTCTATTCATCCAGCTGTTCACGTAATGTCTGTCTCTCTATGCATCCAGCTGTTCACGTAATGTCTGTCTCTCTATTCATCCAGCTGTTCACGTAATGTCTGTCTCTCTATTCATCCAGCTGTTCACGTAATGTCTGTCTCTCTATTCATCCAGCTGTTCACGTAATGTCTGTCTCTCTATTCATCCAGCTGTTCACGCATTGCCTGTCTCTCTATTCATCCAGCTGTTCACGTATAGTCTGTCTCTCTATTCATCCAACTGTTCACGCATTGCCTGTCTCTCTATTCATCCAGCTGTTCACGCATTGCCTGTCTCTCTATTCATCCAGCTGTTCACGCATTGTCTGTCTCTCTATTCATCCAACTGTTCACGTAATGTCTGTCTCTCTATTCATCCAGCTGTTCACGCATTGCCTGTCTCTATTCATCCAGCTGTTCACGCATTGCCTGTCTCTATTCATCCAGCTGTTCACGCTTTGCCTGTCTCTATTCATCCAGCTGTTCACGCTTTGCCTGTCTCTATTCATCCAGCTGTTCACGCTTTGCCTGTCTCTATTCTTCCAGCTGTTCACGCATTGCCTGTCTCTATTCATCCAGCTGTTCACGCATTGCCTGTCTCTGTTCATCCAGCTGTTCACGCATTGTCTGTCTCTCTATTCATCCAGCTGTTCATGCACTGTCTGTCTCTCTATTCATCTAGCTGTTCACGCATTACTTGTCTATTCATCCAGCTGTTCACGCATTGCCTGTCTCTATTCATCCAGCTGTTCACGCATTGCCTGTCTCTATTCTTCCAGCTGTTCACGCATTGCCTGTCTCTATTCATCCAGCTGTTCACGCATTGCCTGTATCTATTCATCCAGCTGTTCACGCATTGTCTGTCTCTCTATTCATCCAGCTATTCATGCACTGTCTGTCTCTCTATTCATCTAGCTGTTCACGCATTACTTGTCTATTCATCCAGCTGTTCACGCATTGCCTGTCCTATTCATCTGTTCGTCTCTTCATCCAGCTGTTCACGCACTATCTGTCTCTCTATTCATCCAGCTGTTCACGCATTGTCTGTCTCTCTATTCATCCAGCTGTTCACAT